>JAJHZJ010000266.1:7241294-8441294 GCA_023548195.1 Bettongia penicillata ogilbyi | reverse complement strand
GTCCCTTTATCTTATCATGTTACACTCCTTATTCTAATTTTGGTGTTTTAATTGCCATCCTCCATATTCCCTTTCAGATAGGCTGCTGTATCAAATGGACATTGCAGGCATGTATTAATCAAATTCAATTGTAAGAAATCACAAAGTGGATGTCACACCAGAAAGTGCTTATTAAAAAGAATTAAAAACCTTGAGAATAATACAGGTGATTTCTAATGCCAAGAAAGAAGAAATGTTTGAATGGAGGTGAGGGGGTGGGGTTGGTTTCAGCAAAACCTATTATTATATAATAATAGAAACAACAACAATTATGATGATAGTTATAGCAGACATTTTCATAGTGCTTTTAGGTTTGCAAAAAATTTTATATACATTATATTATTTGACCCATATATTTAAACCTGGGTCCCCAAAGACTACTCGTTTCTGTTCGAGGCTAATAATATACCAGCAATTTCTTCTTCAGGGAACTTTATCATAAAGAGAGAAATTGCTAATGAAACACCCACACAGATTGTATGTGGTGACCTATGAGAATCTGTCTCACGTCTCTATAAAATGCAATGAGCTGACAGATATTTTTTCTCAAGTACATTTCTGCAAGGAACAGGTTGGTTACCGTTGCCAGAAATGTGTATCAGAGTCTTATAGACTAGTGGCATTTGTCACAGTTCTGTCAGCATTAGAAGGCATCAAACTGGTTCCCAGGGCTGAATTTACAACTCCCCCTAAACTAGGTGCTCATATCCAACTCTGAAAACCTTTCAGTTTTCCTTACAGTGTTTCGCATTATTGTCATTGGCTACCACTGGAAAAGAAGCTAAAAATAGATCTGGGGGCACCTGAGACAAAGTAATGAGGAAACAAGAAAAAGTAACAAAAGAACCATCTGATTAGGGAGAAAAGAAGGCAGGTCAGGAATGAGCTGCTGAGGAAGAAGAGCTATCCATGCATATAAGCAAGGTTAGGAGGATTCCTAAATGATAGGATTTAAAAGATGCCCCCAAACACATGAATCCAGTGTTGTCACATCATGGGAAGAGAAGACCTGCACTGCCAACTGGTGCAGCTTGGTCAACTCTAGAGATGGTTCCTTAAGGTCGAAGTGGAAGCACATGGCTCTAGATGGCTGTATCTTATGCAAAAGAAACAGGACAGGTAAAAGTAGTGCATGTAACATTATATATTAAGGTACTCCCCTTCAAGGAAATCCAGGATTCAGAGTGAAGAAGCATGATGGAAAGTATTTGATGAAGATTAATGGAACCTGGAAAATAGAAAGAAAAAACTATCATAGAGGCATCATAGAATAATGATTGGGGATATCATTGATCAGATGTCACTAGAACACTCTGTCTTCCTTCCAAAAACTTACAAGCTTAGAACTTCTTGACTTCAATTAGTGATAACTTCATCTTTCAAAAAAGGGAGGAGATAATTTTTCTGGATCCAATTACCTGGTTGTGGGACTGGGGTGAGGGTGAGAGGATGATGGCAGTTCTGACAAGCAACGACCACTCTCTTCTAGACTTCCCCATAAAGGAAGAGAATTCTGGGGATAATCTAGCTTTTGGAAATGCATTTTTCTGAGTTCAGAGCAAAGTTAGATAGGAACTCACTGATCGAAATGCTATAGGGGAAGTCCTAGACCAAATGCTCAAGAATGTAATTCTGAGTACTGAAAAGGAAGAAATTCCAATGAGGAAGAAAAGTGAGAATGTTTAGAGGCTGATATGGATTCACAGGAAACTCCTTATCTAACCTAATTTTTATATAGAAATGGACAGGAGATGTACCCAAGGCCAGGGAACAGAGGATAAAAATGAAAACATAGAAAGGTCTTAGTGACTCAGGTAAAAGAAGAGATGGCATGTCATCAAATTTTCAAGTAACACAGAGTCAGGATCCAAAATGATCTTGACAGTCAATAAACACTTATTAAGCACCTCCTATATGCCAGGTACTATGCTAAATACTGGGATACAAAAAGAGGAAAAGATAGTCCCTGCCCTCAAGTAGCTCACAGTCAATAGGGCAGATGACAAGCAAAAGTGTATGAACAAACTATATACAGGATAAATAGGAAATTGAAAAGAGGGACAGAACTAGAATTAAGAAGGATTTTGAAAGGTTTCCTTCTAGAAGACAGGATTTTATTTGGGACTTGAAGGAAGCCAGGGAAGCCAGGAGGTGAAAATGAAGAGAGAGCACATGCCTAGAACAGCCAGAGAAAATTCCTGGCACTGAGAGATGGAGAGGATAAAGGACTGAGTTAAATCTAATAAACTGAAATTCAATAAAATTCCATTTAAGGTGCAAAAGTGAATTTTGGTGCAAAAAACCCCTTTGTAACTACAAAATGAGAAGGGATTGTTAGACTTGTCTGCAAAAAATCTAGGCATTTTTAGGGATTGTAAACCCAGTATGAGTCAGTAGGGTAATATGACAGTCCCCCACATTTTCCAAAAAAGCTAGCATGAAGAGGTATAATTTGCAGAAATAGGAAACTGATAATCCCAATATACTCTGCCCTTGTCACTTCTCCTCTGGAATATTATGTTCAGCTTTGAGTGCCACTGGTGAATAAGGAAATGGGTAATCTGGAGAGTATACAGAGAGGTACAACCAGAATGAAAAAGCCTTGGTCTATGAAGGAGCTTGTGATGCTTATTCCTGAAAAGAGAAAACTCAGCTACCTTTCAATATTTGAAGGACCATCAAGTGGAGATGGGGTTAGATTTATTATGCTTGACACCAAAGAGCACAGCCAGCAGCAGTTTGTGGGAGTGTAAAGAGGTGAATTTAGGCTTGATGTCAGGAAAAACTTCGCAGCCATCAGAGTGTTCTATGAATGGAATAGGCTTCCCCCAATGTTGGTGGGTTTTCCCTACTTAGAGGTCTTCAAATAGAGGCTGGATGACCTTTTGAGGGATTCCTTTCATTTATAGATTTGGACTTGAGGGCCACTGGTATCTCTTACAACTCTCAAATTTTGTGATTTCCTCCTTCTCTCTATTTACACAACTACCATCTAGTTCAGGCCATCATCATCTCTTGCCAACACTTATGATTAGCCTTCTAAATGGTCTTCATATTATCTATCAGTCTCTCTCCTCTCCTATCCATCTTCCATAACACTGTCAAAATAAACTTCTTGATATAGAGGACTGTGTTTTTTTACTTCTCAGCTCAAAAATC
Source organism: Bettongia penicillata ogilbyi (assembly GCA_023548195.1). Taxonomy (NCBI): domain Eukaryota; kingdom Metazoa; phylum Chordata; class Mammalia; order Diprotodontia; family Potoroidae; genus Bettongia; species Bettongia penicillata. The sequence continues at coordinate 8,438,096 of JAJHZJ010000266.1, read as the reverse complement.
ATAAAAGAAAAGCTTTCTAGTTTTCCTAAGCAAACTCCTTGATTTGTCATTCAAGACTTCTACATACAAATTCCTTGAGCTCACTTCAAAGACTCCTCACTGTGACCCACCTTTCTAGCCTTATATCACATTACTCCCCTGTGCAATTTCTAGGATGCTGACAACTTAGATTTGGCATTCCATCTCTTTTCTCACTGTAGCCACCTAAGTCATTTCACCTGATTGGAATGTGTCTCATTCACAGCTTCATCTCATGGGAGGCTCTTTATTTTCCCTGAAGACTCTACTCAGGAGCTTCCTGCTCAATGAAGCCTTGTTGGGTGCCTTCTGCCATCTCCCACACCTGTTTTCAGTGCTCCTTCTCACAACTATCCTTGGATTCACTTATTTGTGTGTATACCTACCCTCCAAAAAAATGTAAACTCCTTGAATTAAGGGACAGTTTCACTTTAGTCATATTCCGTGTGTCTAGGACAATATCTTCAAAATAGTAGGGTCTTAAGCATTTACTTGAATCTTCAAAAGATTTATGCTTTTGGCAGTACAGGGAGCTCCCAGGGTAGCAATAGGAATATGCCTATGATTTAGTTAAGAAAGCCCATTGAGTTACTTGAGGCACATAGAATTTCAACGATTTGTTCAGACTCACATGTTTAGGGTTAGAAGTCACATACAAACCCAGGTCTTCCTGACTTAAAGCCCAGCACTCCTATCTACTATGCCATTCTATCTCTTAAATGTTTGTTGAATTGAATTCAAATTCTGGAATTCTGACTCCTGGTTCATCCCTCATTCCGCGATACCATTCATATGTATGTATTCTCCTAAGAATAAAATGCTGAACATTGTACTCTATGAGAATGTATTCTACAGACCAAGAGGTGACCCAGTGGATAAAATAAAGGACTTAGAGTCAGAAAAAGGGAAGTTCAAATCCTGTCTCAGACACTTTTTATAAAGTGTGACCCTGTGACTCACTTAACCTCTTTCTTACTCAGTTTCCTCATCTGTAACATGGAGATAATAATAGCTTCTATCCTACAGGATTGTTATGAGGGCCAAATGAGTAAACATAATCAAAGTACTTTGCAAACCTTAAATCAATATATAAGTGCAAGTTATTACTATTATTATTAATATTATTTATACACTAGTAGAATCAGGAATGCCATGGAAATATTAACTGTGATTTCCCAATATATAGTTTGATGCATCTTTTAAAATATTATTTTATTGATTTCCTTTGTTTTACAACCCCTTCATTTCTGAATGTATCTGTCTATCCCACTCAATGAGTCATTGCTTATCACAAAAAAATTTTTATAAAGGAGGAAATAAAGTAGTCTTATCCAGCGTCATAACTAACCAATGTACCCACTGAGTCTGACAGTGTAGTCAATATTCTGACAATATATTCAATATTCAATATCCCACATCCATTGTCCCCCACCTCTGCAATGAGGAGAAGAAAGTATACTTTCTCAACTCTTCTCTGGGGGTCTGGCCATTATAATTACACAGAATCATGCATTTCTATGAATTCTTTTTACCTTATAAAAAATCAGAATGTAATTTCTTGGAGTTAGTAATGTTTAAGGCAGCTAAAAATGTCAAGAAACAAGAGACCTCAAATGTCTTCTCCTCCCCAGAATTATTACAAACAGTACACTTCTTCAGTGTCAGTGTAGAAAGAGCCCTACTAGGCTCTAATGAGCGGTGGCAGTTGCTTTCCAGAAGTCGTCTGGGTTTTGATTTATTTCGGCGGCTCCTTCAGTGTGTCAGATGGAACAAACAAAATGTAGTTACCCCCCTCTCCTTGCCTCACCCGACTGAAACGTAAACCACAGAAAGGGGAATGCCATTGGCATTTACAGAAGCTTATAAAACTGTCAGCGAATCAACCTCTTACATTTGGACCTCCAGCCTTCTGTGTTTTATAGTGCTGAAGTCAGCATCTTGGTTCAGCTGCATAAATAATCTCACTGGAGTCCTGTAGAGGAGGGGGTGGGATGGGGACACAGGAAACCTGTCAGTGTTTTTTAAACAAAACGCATCATAGGATGGAATAAGTAAGTCCAGGTCACCATAAAGGTGGAAATCAATGTGGTTTATGGTGGATCCACTATAAAATCTGTAGGTATGCTAGGAAAGTGATGTTTCCCCTCTTCCTTCTAAATTCTTATGAAATCCTTGCACATTCAAGAACAGTATACTTACCGCTCAGAAATGTTAGTCAACTGTTTGAAATACTTTAAAGACATGATTGGGTTCTAGCCCCAGCTTAGCCATTAGCTCACTCACTTGGGTAAACTACTTCACTTCTGGTTGGGTTATTGTTGCCACTCTGCCATTCGAATGAGAAGAATGGGCTACAAAGACCCTACAATCTCAAAAGTTCCTTTTAAGAAGGGAAGGAAAACATGCAATAAGTTTAAGTTTAGGCAAAGTACCAGGACATCTTTGCCTCTTTCACATGGTCTGGACAATGACTCTAACCTGTGTCTTCTTTGGCCTCTTTCTTGTATCATTTGTTTTATTGTTTCTTCCCTCATAACTTATCTCAATACCTTCAAACTACACCAAACAGTTAGATATCTTACTGAGCAAGTTTACTGCAGAAGCGAAAAGGAATGAGTTCAAAATTAGGACACCTACAATTCTATCCATGATGCCACCAATTACCTGCTATATCACTTTGCTGTGAGCAGGTCACTTGACTTTTTCTGGGCCTCAGTTTTCTCATCTCTTAAAGAAGGAATCTGGGCTAGATGGTCTCTAAGATCCTATCTAGTTTTCATGAACAAAGATCCTTTGGTCAAACCTATGAAGCCCCAGAATATCCTCTTACACATGCCTACTTCCATAATTGGGGTGTATAGGGCATTCAGGAGAACTAGCACCTCTGAGGTGAGTTCCTTCTCAGGACTGCTCATAGATCTTTGGTTTCACCTACACCCAACTCTAACCTGTGGCTCCAAGAAATTGCATAGCAGCCACACCTGGTAAAACTTTCTTGGCAGATGGGCTAAACCAGGTTGAAGGTAACTGATGGACCTCAAACCTATCAATGAGTTAGGGGGCTATCTACCCCAAACATGTGAAGACTTCCCCCAGTGGAATGGTATAATGCTAATGACAGTAAAGATCTTCCTCACCCATTAATGGGCCTGCCCATTAAAGGAAGCTTGATTAGGGGAGATTTGTTTTGTGGGAAGTCCCATATGTTTTGATAATTTTTTAATGAGGTACTGGTTCTCAAGGGTTGTGATGCCCACTGGATTTGAAAAGTGTATGAAGACTCTGAGGTGAGGTTTTGTTTTGAGACTTAGTTTTTGGCAGAAGGTTTGTGCACCAGATAGGACTCTGGGAAGCTGCTAAACAGCCCCATGGTTTTGAAAATCCAGATGTTGGTGCTTCTGTCTCTGGTAACTATGTATGTATGGTCAGACAGTTGGATCTGTCTGTTGATCTGTGACGTATGTATTGCTTATGTAAGGCAGCTCAAAGCCCTGTCCATGATTGTTATTTCTCTGTGTTTTCTCTGAAGTACAATGTCCTAACTTTTTCCCCTGAACTAAGTGAACATGTGCTTGCTTTAAGTGATTTTTGACCTCTCAAAAGTTGCTTTCCTAGTAGAAAAGCAGATTTAAGAACTTGTTCAGGAGAACCTCCTCTGTATATTGAGGTGCTTGCTTTTACAAATGGATGGATGAGAATAGTTTATTCCAATGGTCATTAAGATAGCTGAAGCAGGAACTGTGGAACACTTAGAGCTTGGTCTAGCATTAAAGACACCAAGGTCATCCACTGCATCTTGAGCCATCATCAATCATTCAGACTTTCATCTCGCCACTGGGTTTTGATGACTCTGGAGGAAAGAATGAGGCTAATAAGTTTGTACAACTCTACCTCACTTAAATCCAATTCACACACAAGTCAAGACACTACCCTTGTTATGTCATTGGTGCTCTTTGAAATGAAGGAAAATGATAACTTGAATAATTTTGGACTTCAATGGTTATTATCTTAATGGCTGTGCTCTCCTTTCTATAAAGGACTTATTTACTTTTTCAGTTGCCTCTTATTGGATAAAATAACCAAAAGATGAGCATACCCAAGATCTTATATTTCATATGGAAGCTTTTATTGCTGTGTTTTTGCTCTGTCATGAAGTATGATATAACGGAATCAGCACAGAATTGGGAATCAGAGGACCCAGGTTCAAATCCTGGCTCTGCTATTCCCTACCCATATGACCATGAGCAAATTATGTTCCCTCTTTGAGCCTCAGTTCACACGTGTGAAAAGCAAGATTTTTGGACTATGATCTCTAGGGTCCCCTTTAGCACTAACTTCTGTGATCCTAAAGGTGGATCCAGATTTTCTCAGGTGGAGACAGTGACAGCAGAACTATATTGGCAAGTAAACTTGGTGATACCTCAGGGCTGAAGGAATTACTGCACTGTCGTTTGTTGCTATCCATTGTAGACCTACCGAAAACCATGTAGAGCTTAAGTGAGGTTGCTTTTGTGGATCCAATAATAGAGGGACCCGTATTCTCCCACAGCATGGCAAAGAAGAGCCCTTTTATTGGGTCAAGAACTTAGTGGCATATAAAAGATTTCAATGGAAGAACCCATATTCTCTCTCTTCCCTGGTGACTTTAGAATGAAAATACCATGGGTGCCTTCCATTGTGAATCCCTTAAAGCAGGTTCACCAAGGCTCCATGTGGGGTACACAGAAGCAGAAGATACACAAATGCTCCAAGGATTGGGTCCCCATTGGCCATTTCTCCACCCTTCCCCTTCCCCAGCAAACTGGAAAAATTGGCCAGCAAATATCAAAAGTTTCAATTTGTTCAAAATACAAAATAAGGTTCTATTTGTGGATACCAAAGAAATGAAAGAGACGAATCAGTTCCAATCTACATTTCCAGACTAATTACAAATTATTAGTCTTCATGTTCCCTACAGTCCAAATTGGACTGACCCTCACATGTGGCATTACATCCTCTAGCCCTTGCAAGACTTCACAAAGTTGTTCCCAATGCATGGTGGGGGTGAGGGGAGGGGGAAGGAGGAGGGCATTCCTCCCACATTTTCATCTCCTTAAAGTCCTAGCCTCCTTCAAAGTTGACCTCATGCTTCCTCCTCCTTGAGGCTTTGCCTTATCTCACTTCCACCCTAAGGGGTTAATGATCCCCCTACAAATTAACTTATATTTATTTTGTATATATTGTGTATCAACTGACACAGGCTCTACCAAAAGTCTTAGTCAATTTTTAGCTTTTAAAGCTTAAATAACTTTAATAGCTATTAGTAGCTTAAAACTGCACTGTTTTGGGAACATCCATTATGGGCACATATGGTCTCTCCTCCCGTAGAACTCTTTAAGTTCTGCAACTCAATTCCCTGATGATAAGGGTGTTATTTTGGTCTTTGTATCTTCAGAACTCAGTGCAAGTACTTGGCATATAAGATAGGTTCAGGGACTTCTCTTGTGATTTCATGAGTATAGGGAACTCTTGGGGTCAGGAAACTCATTCTGGTAAAGAAGGTAGGCACACATTCTACAACGTATATACTTGGGCCTGCCAACTGGAAATGGTTGAATAAATGATAATATAGGAATAAAATGGAATATTATTGTGCTACAAATAAAAGAATGAAAGGGGAGCATGTACAGAAATCTGAGATTTATGAATTGATTTATAGTGAAGTAAGGAAAACAAATATAAATAACTTGGAAAGACCTAGAACTTTGATGAATCCAGTCATCATTCATAATTCTAGAGGGTCAAGGGTGAAGCATTTTATCCTCTTGCTGACAGTGAGATGATAGACTCAAGATGCTAAGTGAGACATATTTGGATATGGCAAACATGAGAATTTGTTTTGTTTGACTATTCATATTAATTACAAGGGACCTGCTTTTCCTTTCTTTTTTTCTAATAGATGAGGGAAGGCAAGTAGGAGAGAAATAATTGAAAGAAATAAAAGTTCAAATATGCTTTGGGGTTTATCAAACACTGAACTATTATCTTTTTATCATTTCTGTCTCTTGCTTATCCACGCTAGTCTACTGATATATTTGTTTAACCTGTACCAAATAGTTTTGGGGATAAATGTTTTATAATCCAAATATCTTCCTTTAAAATCATTGCCACATGCTGTTGGCAATGCTGAAAAACTAACCCACCCCTTCTTTCATTTCATTTCTTCTGTTGAGGTCTATATGGGGTTATCTTGGAATGGCCAGTGGGTAAAGTTTCTTCAGTTCCCATCTTAGGGTCAACAGGATGTCCTTTTCCTCATCAGAAAAAAATAAATCTCACCATCTTCTACAATTCCAGTCTCTCCTTTTATTACCCTGCATTCAGAATCTGAATGTTATAGAAACATTGGAAGAGACATATTAATCCCTACTCACTCGGAAACTGTTCTGAGTGAAAAGTACTACTTAAATCTCACTTTGGAACAGAAGCAACATTCCCTCAATGTACCAGTCTAGTTATCCTGTGAAAAAGTTTAATGATATCAATCTGGTCTGACTTGGTCTTGATGAAGCTATGCTGGTTGCACTTTCCAAGTGGTAATAAATCATCTATTCACTAATAAATTCTAGAAATGGAAAGAAGATAATAGAGTACAGAAGCACTCAGTTGATCTCTCCCAATATTCCCTATCAAACAACTTCAAAATAATGTTCAAATCAAATTCGGGAGTTGCAGATCCAACAAAAGGTCAGAGTCAAACATTTTTCTGACCCAAAATAAATGAGGAGATCAGAAAGAAAGATCAGTGACATGGGGATAGAGGCTGGCCTAAAACCAATATAGATGAAACAGCAATGGTAGGACTAGATGTTGGTGACAGAATCAGCAGCAACTTTAGGAAATCTCAAGTCAGAAATGGCAAGGGAACCTGGAAACTAGTTAGGAAGAGATTAGCACTGGACACAGTGCTATTAAACATAAATAGATGTTATTTGGCAACTCCATTTCCTCTACACATTTCTGGGTAACAGTTAAAGGAGCACTTTGGATCAAAAGGAAGTAGAATCTCTGAAGAGCTGAATCACTTCTGGTCCCAAGGGGTCAGAGACCCTGAAAAGTACTGATTACAATTTCAAGAGATCAAGTGCCATTCGTGGGTAAAGATCATGATTTAGACCAAGAGAACAGTGATCACACCTCTCCTATGATTACTTCTTCACCTTGGAAGCACCCAGAACATTCAAACACTCAGAAATAGCTCTGAAAAGTGCCATGTGAAAAGGTTGAATTTTGAGACAGTGATCATCCCCCACACCTAAGCCAGAAATGAAGTCGAACATTAACAAAAAGTTCTAAATCAAGATATAGAATGGAAAAATGAGCAAGAAACAACAACAAAAAGGATAACCTGACCATAAAAAGTTATAACAGTAACAGGGAAGATCAAGACAAACTCAAAAGAAGATGATAAAGTCAAAATAGCTACAAACAAAGTCTCAAAGAACACATGTGAATTTGACACAAGCCCAACAAGAATTCCTGGAAGAACCAAAAATGTTTTTCAAAATAAAATAAGAATGGTAAGGAAAAGTTAGGTAAAGAAAAGAAAATTATGAAAAGATAATTAACAGCCTGGTAAAGAGGTACAAAAATATTGGAGAAAATAACACCTTAAAAAATAGAATTGGCCAAATAGAAAAGAGATACAAAATGTCACTGATGAAAATAATTCCTTAAGAAGAAGAATTAGCCAAATGGAAAAATTTCATTAAAGGAATGACAACAATGAGATGACATAATTTATGGCATAGAGCACCACCAATGAAGATGAAATTAAAACAATTATCTTGAGTTATTTTGCCCAATTATATACCAGCAAAAGACAATCTAAATGAAAATGCATAAAAATTTGCAAAAAACACTAACTGCCCAGATTAACAGAAAAGGAAGTAGAAAAATTAGATAACCCTACATCAGGAAAAAAAAAAGAAATTAAACAAGTCACAAATGTCTTGTTTAATAATTGGCCCACACTCAAATCTAAATAGGTTTAAAGAGGGGAATAAACACATATAACACAATAGGGTTTAGAAATCTATCTTATATCCCTAAGAAAAATTACTCAGGATCAGATGGATTTGCCAGTGAATCTACCAAACATTTAAGCAGAAATTAATTCCAATACTATATAAACTATTTGAAAAAATAGGTAAAGGAGTCCTACCAAATTCCTTTAATGACACAAAAATGATTTTAATGCCTAAACAACAGAGAACAAAAACGGAGAAAGAAAACTATAGATCAATTTCTTTAATGAATATCAATGCAAAAATTTTAAATAAAATACTAGCAAGGAGATTACAGCACATATCATAAAGATGGTACATTCTAGTTAGGTGGAATAATTCCAAGAATGCAAGACTGCTTCAATGTAAGAAAAACTATAATTATAACTGACCATATCAAAGTACCAACAAAAATCACATGATTATCTCAATAGATGCAAAAAACCAAAAAGCTTTTGACAAAATAATTCCTATCAAAAATACTAGGAAGCATAAGAATCAATAATAATAAGTAGTATCTATCTAAAATAAAGTGCAAGCATAATTTGTAATGTGGATAAACTCAAAGCCTTCCCAATAAGATTAAGAGTAAAGCAGGCAAGCATATCCATTATCACCACTACTATTCAATATTTTACTAGAAATGTTAGCTAGAGTAATAAGACAAGAAAAAGGAATTGAAGGATTAAAAATGGGCAACAAAGAAACAAAACTATCACTCTTTGCAAATGATACAATGATATACTTAGAGAACCCTAGTGAAACAACTAAAAAGCAAGATGAAACAATTAGCAAGTTCATTAAAGTTGCAGGATATAAAATGTCATTTATTTTGTTGTTCCTGTGGTTGCTGTTGAGTATTTTCAGTCATATCCAACTCTTCATGACCCCACTTGGGTTTTTCTTGGCAAAAATACTAGAGTGGGCTGCCATTTCCTTTTCCAGCTTCTTTTATAATGAGGAAACTGAAGCAAAGAGGGTTAAGTAAATTGCCTAAGGTCACACTGGTACTAAATTTCTGAGACTGGACTTGAAGTCTTGCTGAAAACAGACCTACTTCTCTATCTGCTGCATGCCCAGGATATAAAATAAGCCTATATAAATCGTCACTATTTCTATATACTACCAACAACACCCATTAGCAAGAGATAGAAAGAGAAATGCCATTTTAAATAACTGTGGACAACATGAAATACTTGGAAATCTACCTGCCAAAACAACCCAGTTATTATTATTTAATATGAACATAATTACAAAACACTTTTCATATAAATAAAGACATATCTAGGTGGTTATAGAAATATTAATTGATCATGGGTTGGCTGAGTCAATATAATAAAAATGACACTCCTATGTAAATTAATTTTTCTATTCAGTGCCATACCAATCAAACTACCAAAGAATTATTTTATAGAGCTAGAAGAAATAATAACAAAATTCATCTGGAGAAACAAAAGGTCAAAAATATCAAGGGAATCAATAAAAAAAAAGACAAGTTAGGCTGCCTAGCAGTTCCAGACTTCAAACTATATTACAAAGTAGTCAGAATAATGTGGCTCAATCTAAGAAACAGAGCAGTGGCTCAGTGGAATAGATTAGGTACAGTAGTAAATAAGCATGGTAATCTAATGTTTGATAAACCCCCAAATCCAAGATTTTGGAGTAAGAACTCAATATTTTACAAAAAATACTGGAAAAAGTGAAAAGTAGTTTGGCAGAAACTAGGCATAGGCCAATATTTCACACTGTGTAGTTAGGAAGGGTCAAAATGGATAAATGATTTAGACATAAAGGGTGATATCATAAGTAAATTGGGGGAGAATGGAAAAATATATCTATCAAATCTATGATTATGGGAAAAGTTTATGACCAAACAAGAGGTAGAGAGAATGATAATTTTGATTACATGGAATCGAAAAGCTTTTGCACCAGCAAGCTAATACAACTAAAATTGGAAGGAAAGCAGGAAAATGGGGAAATTATGGCAAGTTTCAGTAATAAAAGCCTCATTTCTCAAGTATATAAGCAACTGTGCAAAATTTATAAAAATAAGAATCATTCCCCAGCTGACAAATGGCCGAGAGATATGAACAAGAAGTTTTCAGAAGAAGAAATTAAAGCTATCAATACTCACAGGAAAAAAATGTTCTAAATCATTACTGATTAAAGAAATGCAAATTCAAATGACTCTGAGATAACACGTCACTTACCCAGTTGGCTAACATGACACAAAAGAAAAATGACAAATGCTGGAGATGTAGAAAAATTGGAACACTAATGCATTGTCAATAGAGTTGTGAGTCTAACTACACTGGAGAACGATTCAAAACTGCCCAAAAGGTTATTAAATTGCCCATACCTTATAACTCATGAATACCACTACCAGGTCTGGATCTCAAAGAGATTAAAGAAAATAGAAAAGGACCTCTTCGTACAAAAATATTTATAGCAGGTTTTTTTTTTGTTTTGTTCTTTTGTAGAGGCAAAGAATTAGAAATCAAGGAGATTCTCATCAATAGGGGAATGAACAAGTTGTGGTATATGATTGTAATGGAATACTTTTGTGCTATAAAAAAATGACAAACAAGATAGTTTAAGAAAACCAAGGAAGACTTGTATGAACTACACCAAATGAAATGAGAAGAACCAAGGGAACACTGTACACTGTAATAGCAATATTGTAAGGATGATTTACAGAAAGACTTAGCTACTTTGATTAAGAAAACAATCCATGACAATTCCAAAGGACCCATGATGAAAAATACTATCGACCTCCAGAGGGAGAAATGATGAACTCTGTGTGCGGTTTGAAACATAGTTATTGATTTTTATTGTTTAATTTTGTTTGTGTTTTCTTTTGAAACATGACTAATATGGAAAAAGATTTTGCATGACTTTACATGTGCAATGGATAACAAATTGTTCGCATCCTCAATGAAGGGGAGGGGTGGAAAAGAGGGGGAGAATTTGGAACTCAAAATTAAAAATGATTGTTAAATTTTTACATGTAATTGGGAAATATTTAATGAAATAAAATAATTTTTAAAAAATAACAAATTTTAGAATTTTGCCAGGAATGGAAGGCAAAATCAGTAGCCTACACTCTACATTCTCTTTTTTCTTTCTAAAATTATTTCTCATATACAGTCCTATTGATACTCTCCTATTATCCATGAACTTACTAATAAGGATTATCAAGTTACTCTGCTATTAAAGCTTCCCATTCTTTTAGTTCCCTAAAATGTCCTTTGGCCAGGCTTACTTGGAGAAGGAAATGGCAAACTAATCCAGTATATTTGCCAAGAAAACTCCGTAGACAATATGGGTGTGAAATGGTCCACAGGGTCATCAAGAGTTGGACAGAACTGAGCAATAGCACTGAGATAAACTCATACTCTCCATTTAGCTGTCCTCTTATAGTTTACAAACCCCCAAAATAATGGTTTCAGGCAATCTGCTATAGTGGAACACTACTGAGTAAAAGACTTGAAGGTAGAGAAGTCCCAGTTTGAATTCTTTCTCAAGCACTTCATAGCAGTGTGGTCCTAACCAGGTCATTTGGCATTTCTTGGTCTCAGTTTTCACATTTCTAAAATGAGAGCATTGAATATCATCATCTGCAAGGTCCCTTTCATCATTAAATCTATGACTGTATGATCCGGTACAGACAGAGACCCACCAAAATCCAAACTATACCCAGTTTTTGTACCCAGTAAAAAAAACAAAACATACAAATAAATGGAAAGCAATGCAGTGCAAACCAAATCCACAGGACATGCCTACCTGTACTTCTGGAAGCTTAGAGAATGATTTAGCTTGAACCCAGGTCCCCCCTATTCTCCTGTGAAGCTAAATGGCACTACTCTCTGAATACCACTTGTTATTATCAGAGTCATAATTCTGGGACAGTAAAAGGGACACACACCCTCAGATTACCTTTGTAATTCACAGTTTGAAAATAATGCAAGAAATAATTCAGATAAATTTCAACTAGCTGAAGGAAAAATGTTTTACATAGAGGTTTGGGAAATAGATTCTCAGAGTAGGAATTCAGAGTTCATTTGTCTTTACTCCTGGGATTCCGGTTACCATGATTTTCCACCTCCACCAAAGAAGCTTCCTCCTATGTGGTGTGCATAGGGTTTATCACTTGCTGTTGTTAAGAATAGATGTCATGGCTACAGAGAATGGAAGAAGGACTTGTTTGAAGGAGATAGGAAAGGGGAAGACTTGGGAATGAGATTTAGAAGGGGCTCTTTAGAGTTTTTGAAGGGATGGATGAGACAGACAGGCTAAAGTCTGCTTGCTTCCTGTCATCTGAACATTCCCTTCCCTGAACCTTGGCCAGTCTCTGAGCTCATGTGCCCTTCACCTTCTTCTACTTTGCTGAAAGTGTTACATTTTTTCGTTCTCTAAATACCCTGCCTTGGAGCTTCAGTTTCTGATTGTTGATTTATCTCCATATTTCGAAGGAGATCAGGCAAACTCTGTTTAAAAAAAAAACAGCTGAGAAAGAGTAAATCTCAAGGTAAGGGTCTAGGATTCATTTTCACAATTGTTCTTGAGATATTTCCTCCTCATATGATTCTGAATGTGAGGCAAAATAAAACATTTTCAAGCCATCATGTTTGACTCATGGTAAATCATAAATATAAACTCTGGGCTGGATGCTTAATAAAAAGGTCCCTGGAACTATTATTTGGTGGAAATTTCTATGACTTGAACACGCTAACTTCATTAATTAAGACTATTTTTAGAATTTCTGAAAGAGTCAAAGTTGTTAACAAAAGATATTTCTGTCAATAACTTGCCAGGTCACCATTTTCTTCCAGGTCTCCTTAATATTTCAATTCTAATTGAATGTACTTATAAGAAACACTTTAAAAATGCCCTTTTTGTTAGCGCCAGATTAAAAATCCTATCTAGCACTTCTGTGATTAATGAGCTTCTTTGGGAACTCTTTTCTATAATAACATTTCATATTTCAAATAATACTCTGACACAAGAAGGAAAGGAAAGAAGGGAACAAGTTTTTATTGGGTACCTACCATTATTTTATTTGATCCCTTCAACAACTTTGTGTGGGAAGTGCTATTATTATCCCAGTTTTACAGTTGAAGAGATTAAATGACTTGATTATTCCTTGTAATTATCTGAGGTCAGATTTGAACTCAGGTCTTCCTGAATCAAGGTCCAACACTCTAACCTCTGTGCCAGGACCTATCATATTATTGGTGTTCAGTCCTTAAAGTTGTTTCTCACTCTTCATGACCCAATCTGGGGTTTTCTTGGCAAAGATAGTGAAATGGTTTGCCATTTATCTCTCATTTTACAAATGAGGAAACTGAGGAAAGCAGGATTAAGTGACTTGCAGAGAGTCACACAGATAGTAGCTACCCTAGGATATAGCCCTGGGTGGTACGAAGAGTTCCTGCTCTAGACCACAAGACTTAACCTTTTCCTGTGTCATGGACTGCTTTGGCATTCCAATGAATCCTATGGAACCCTTCTCAGAGTAAGGTCTTAGCTGAGTAGAATAAAATATATAGATTTACTAAGGAAACAAATAGTATTGAAAGTCCACAAAACATTTTTAAAGAAAATCTCTCACACCCCAGACCTAGAGTCAAAGAATTCAGACCCTACCACTGATGTTTAATTCCTGCGTGAACCTGAGGAAGTCATTTAACCTCTATAGCCCTCAATTTCCTCATCTGTAAAATGAGATTGGACTGGATAACTGCGAGTCCACTTATATCTCTAGATGTGTTCTGGTGGTTGAGTGGGAGTCAGAAGATCTGGGTTCAGTTCCCAGGTCTATGATTTCCTAGAGTGCTTTAGGGCCCAGGGCCCCACCCAAGACTTTAGATTGACCCACACCAGGTTTGATCCTAATGACCACCACCCACTACCACTCAGGGTCATCATTATCCCTCTGCTTTGTTCAGGGGTTTGCTGGAGAGGCTCTAATAAGCTTAGCCCTTAGAAATCAACAGTCACTACAGATCACGGCTTGATTTACTGTTTTGCTGATTATCTCCAAACTTTAGAAAGTGTTAATAATGCTGAATAAATTTAAAATATTTGTGAATGCGTTTTCTTCCCAAGAGAGCAAATCGCTAAACTTTTACCGGTAAAGGTCTATGCATCGATACTGCTCCATAAATGTTTGAGTTCAGCAGGAGTACAGTAGAAGGCTCAGGGAATGACATAATTATCAGCGTAGTATAATAATAATAAATATTAATAACAAACAATGGCATTTAAATGATGCTTTAAGTGCTTTATATCCATTATCTCATTTGAGCCTTACAACACCTCTGGCTTTGTTGTACTCGATCCAGAGTAAATCTGAAAAAGTTGTAGGTAGGGCTTGGGTCTGGGGTTTCTCTAAGTGTGGATAACAATATTTAGGTTTCCTCAAATGTGATTAACAGTATTCCCAGATCCCACACAGGTGCTCAAATGTACAATATGGGTTTCAGGTACGGTACAGCATTCCTTCATCCACCAGAGAAAATGCACAAATATAAAGGATTCACAAGAGCCTATAAAAATACAGAAACAGAATATTCAAATAACCCATTTTATTCATTAGATGCCTCCCACCCACCCTTTGCCCCCAGTACAAGGTAAAGAAATTCTTTGAGACTGATGAACCAATATTCCCCATTGACTGTTTACTGTTCAAGCAACTCAGAGAAATATAACAGAGGGATGGCAAGGTCCAGGTCATGTCAAAACTGGAATGCTTCAGACACAGGATATACTCCATGGCAGATGTTGTTCTGCTTCTTAAAAAGCATGCTGTTTAAAGAATTTTTTTTTTTCTCTCTGAAGGATCTGTATTGACTCCTGAACTCAGAATGACCCATCATATAACCCTAAAGGCTGGAATTGCCTGTTCTCAGAATCGCTAGTCTCTGACCTGTGCTTTGGAAATACAAAAAAAGAAAAACTGATCCAGGAACTCTCATCTTCTACTCAGATGGGCAAACACAAGGTATTCATCCATTAACTATGCACTTCTGTGTCAACATTTTTTTCTCCTTTTGGCAGAGTGGAGAGCAAACAGAAATCCTTACCTTTACCCCTCCTACCTTGCATATTCATCTCTGAAAGTTCAGGATCAAGGAAGCCTATGAGAAGAAAGGAAAAAGGGATGAACTATTTCTTAGCATGTTCTTATATCAGGATCAGTCCCCTACTTACTCTTAGTCAACCAATTTTCAGGAGGCAGCCTCAAATTCTAGAGACAAATCAGAGGAATTCCCTGTGTATTTTGACCAGATACTAGGGTGCACATCTATCTCCATGTGCAGCCCTTCCAACAAAGGTCTAAGCTCCATCATCTTGTAATGTTAACTGGGGAAATGAATCAAATTGACCAGGGATTCTCCACTTACCCCTAATGGACCAGTTATGGAACTTTGCTCAATTCACTTAACTGCTCTGAACACTTTCCTTATATGTAGAATGGAGATAATCATAATTTTCCTGCCTACTTCACAAGGGTTATTGTGAAGATCCAAATGAGATAAAGTACATGAAGGAGTTTTTTAAGCTATAAAAGGCTGTGCACATATAAAGTGTTATTATCTATTGCTTAGTAACATTGGCAGGCAGAAAGATGGTAAAAATACTCCTCAGGGGTAAAGCTGTCAAGTAATAGAATATTTTTTATCTTCAGGTAAGTCTATGCTTATGAAAATATAATTTCACTTTAAGTTTAAAAGCATAATGGAATGAATCAGAAAAAAAATATTGTCAATTCACCTTATCCATTATAAGAAACAAATAAATATCCACCACCTTGAGGGCTCTGGAAGAATTATGTTTTTCTACTAACAAAGATTTTGTTTCACATGTGCCTGCTCCAGCCACTGAGAAGGCCATTAGGACATGCCAAAGAAAAATCATGATTCTGTTCAGACCAGAGACACCATGTTTTCTTGCTTTTGCAAGGGTAGATTTTGGCAAGTGTCCCCCAAGTAGACTCATTTCATCAGCATTTTAAAATCGTTCAGGGGAAAGCCCATGTTCTGTAGTTACATTTCTAAGAAATTCTCCATTTCTTTGCCCTGCAGCTGCATGGTCTGTTGATTATTTATGACTGAATGCATCCAGCTTTCTAACACTCTGGTGAATTTTAAAACAGGAAAGCTATCCTTTGGAAAGCAGACAAAGCTCAGTTAATTGTATTTGCTCATTTTTCTTAAAGGCTGTTTCCTTTTCAATATGGGCATTGGGCCAGAGATGAAGGACCCTCTGAGTGTTTCATTGAGAACCACTCATAAGAAAGCTTTCTTAGTGTCATTTGTTCATATACATCCTAGAGCATTATTCAACAGCTTTATTTAAAGTAAAACTAGGGGGGAAAATGAACAACAATCTTTTTTGAGCTACAACAGAGTGCAAGGTGTACAAGCCAGCATTGTGAGTTAAAACTATTTGATTCTTGCCCTTTTTGAGACATGTAGAGATCTTCATCTTCTCTTTTAGTGCTGGAACAAGCCTTTGATGTTCCTCTCCTGTCAATTAATAATATACTTAGCTCCCATTTGTTGGTTGGGAATTGAAAAATACTGACTTTCTTATCTCTCCTCAGTTTTCCTTGGTTTCTCATTTTGCTTCATTTTATTTTCTTAATAATGTCTTTACTTCCTTTGGATCAGAGAAAGATTCTAATATTTTTGTAAAGAGCTATTTTTCAGCCTCAAGGTGACTATGAGAAGTAGGGCTAGGGAAATTCTGACTTTTTAGAAAGTCCCTTGAGTTGGTATTGGGGAAAAGTGCTCACTGTAGAGACCCTTACTGGAATACAGGCGAGGGCCTTACTACTTACTGTCATCTTGCATTCCCACAAAGAATCCCAGGAGGAGAGGGTTTTGATAAAAGGAGGACCATAGTGGCAAGAACCAGCTTAGAGCTATAATATTAAATATTAGTAATAGGCAAGTGAATCCCAGTCTGCTGGTAATGCAATAATTGACTATATCCAATTGCTAAAAACTAGTATTGTTGCAATGTAAGGAGGGGAAAGATGATGTGAAAATTACAAGAACAATCTGACAATCTTATCTGTATAGTAATAGGGAATATTATTTACTCAAATGGATATGATTATCCATAAAATATGTGTAGATTGACACATTTACTTCTCTGTTCCTGAATTTTAGTCTATTACCTGACCTGTTTGTCTTGGGTGTGTGACCTCTATTACAAGACTCTGTGGGGAATCCTAGCAGGAAAATGTTATGTGAATCAATGACATTAATTTGTTTACAAGTCTCTTTTAGCTTATATCAGTGCTCAGCTTAGACAAGATCTTAGAAAAGTTCAAGGGATCTCTTTCCTAGCACGTCTCCCTTCCTTCCTTCCTTCCTTCCTTCCTTCCTTCCTTCCTTCCTTCCTTCCTTCCTTCCTTCCTTCCTTCCTTCCTTCCTTCCTTCCTTCCTTCCTTCCTTCCTTCCTTCCTTCCTTCCTTCTTTCCTTCAATAGTCACCTTGCTAATAACTTTAATAATAGCTAATATTTATATAGCACTTGGAAGTTTTGAAAATTTATCCATTATCTCATTTGATTCCCACAACTACCCTGGGAGGTAGATTCTGTCAGAAAATGGATACTCATTGGGCAAGGCTGAGAGCCATCATGTTACAGGGAATAGAGCACTGGGAATCATAGGACCTGCATTCTACAGCCTCTTTCTAGCTAAGTGATGGTAAATATTTTTTATCATCTCTGAAGTTTACTTCAGCTTCACCATCTGCAAAATGAAGTTCACAATTCTTTTGCTTCCTACTTCATTGGGTAATTGTGATTGATGAGATAATACATGTCATCCTTGGTTTAAGGTCCATTTGTATGTTTCTTCCTTGATAGAGGCTGATTACTCATTGCCTCAACTGTGTCAAGTTCAGAGTTGTTGAGAGCTTAAGAGAGAGATCCTGCTTCTCTTGTTTCCAGTTTCAAGTGAGAAGCCATTTCTCTTCAGGGAGTGGTCTCCTAAGGGAGAGAAAAACTGGGAAAAAGTTGACTTGTAGAAGAGTCATATTCCTATTCCTAACTTAATGGAGTCTTTGGGAATTTCCCCTTTGAGTGAGATCTGAGACTTCCAGCGTTGATCCGAGATATCTTTGCTCCCAGTGGAAGAACTTTTTCACTCTGTGTATTGTCTGGTATATTCTTATCTGTATATCTTTTCTGATTTCTGTTTGTAAATAAATGGGTTTATTTACTATTTGTTAACATGTGGTCTTTCTTTTGAAGGTGGAAGTCACAAGACCAGAAATATCTCTTCTCCTAAACTCTTTCCAGCACACAGGCAAATTGCACTGAGTAATTTGTTCCACCAATGAAGAGAGTCCCACGAAAATGTAATTTGAGCTGAGGGATATGTATGTGATAACACTTTGAAAATAGTAAAGCACTTATGCAAATGCGAGGAATTATTACCCCTTCTATTAATCAATAAATCTATCAATCAGCAAACATCCTTTAGGAATCAGCTTCTAAGATAAGCTGTTTTAGTACATTATAATCATCAACATAAAAAATTTTTTTCTAGGTCTGACAAATTTCTTTCCTTTTAATAGCAAGTAGAAAAGTATTTAAAAGTGTATTCATAAATTCCATTGGGTTAGTAATTTGGAAGTGATTATTTCTTTTACTGTTCTCCCTTATTTATAGACTATGATCCTGAGATGGAGATCATATACACTCCACTCATACACATATCATAAATTTTAGAGTCAGAAGGGAGTTTATCTAGTCCAATCCCCTCATTTTGCAGATGAGGAAACAAGTACAGAGAAGTGAAATTACTTGTCCAGGGTAAAACAACTACTAAGTTTTGAGGTGGGGTTCAGTAGTTCTTTGACCTTACCTAAAGATCCATTAGGACATGGGGGAGGATATTTAATAGGTAGCTGGAGATGGGTGGTTTCATATATGAGTGCTTGACCTATTTTCTTTTTCCTTAGCTTTACAAAGGATATACTCAAAATGTACTAAGGCTTTATTTAAATCCATGAATGTAGGGGAGGGAATAGATGGAGTGAGAGTTAATGATCTGCATAATACTTTAGACTTTATAGCTTAATATATGGCATAATAGTACATTTTAGCACTTAAATTAATTCTGAACTCTGCCAGGAATGGAATCCAACTTAGGATAGTGCAGAAGGTGTATCCCCCTTCCCTTCACCCTCTTCCCACTTTTTACACTAGAGAAAGAAGTGCTGAAGTCCTCTGTGCTGGTGGTGTAAGCAGAGTACCATGTGGTGGTAATCTCAGTTATTATACTCCCTCATTGGATAATTAATACAATGACTCATTGTCTTCTTGTAGGTTTGAGTTTGAAAGTGGCAGAGTCAAACAAGTGAATCTGAACTACTAATAGCACTGCATAAGTCAGTGGAAACCAACCTTCTATTTCCTTCTTTTAGTCTTTTCCTAATCTCCTCTTTCCTTTTCTTTCATTCTTCTCATATCCTTGACTTTTCCTTTTCTTTCCTTATTGTTTCTATGTATTGTTCAGCAGGCCCTAAGCTTTCATCATTGACATTTTCCTCTAGCATCCCCTCTTTGAAGAGCCAATTCATTGTCATTGCTTCAAACATCACTTTTATAGAAGACTTCCACATTCAGAGCTTCAAGTGTGCCTCTTATTAAACCTCTTGATTTGGATCTTCTGCTGCCTGGTCGGACCTTTAAACATTTTTGCTATCATCACTTCAAATACATTTCTAAAACTGAATGTTCATCCTTTCCTTCAAACCAACTTTCCCTCCCTACTGCATTGTCTCTTTTAAAGATATTGTTGTTTATTTTCAGTGGTGCCTGACTATTCATGACCCAGTCTGAGGTTTTCTTGGCAGAGACGATTTCTTCCATTTTCTTCTCCAATTCATTTTTTGCGGTTGAGGAAACTGAGACAAACAAGGTTAAGTGACTTGCCAGGGTTACATACCTCATCAAGGCCCCACACTCTATCCACTGCAATACCTAGCTGCCCTTTTAATAATACTTTCATTCTATGAATCAAACAAGTTTAACACTTTGGCATAATGAATAGAATGGGAGATTGGAAAGTCAGGAAGATGTGGGTGGCAACCTTGCTTCAAACAATTAATGGCTGTGTGAACTTGGGCAGGTAATTTAATCTCTTGGAGTCTTTCCTTATTTGTAAAATGATAACATTGGACTCAATCACCTCAGGGGATTCTTTACAGTTGTAAGTCTATGATATGATGATCTTTGAAATGTCCCTCACCTTTATCTCCCCCTCCCTAGTCCTTTTGAAATGCTAAGGCATTTCCTTACAGACATCTCTCATATGAATTCTTTCCTCTTCATTCTTGGTGCCAACACCTCATGTGTCTGTTGCTCTAAAAACTTCTCTGTCCTCTTTGAGTCAAGGTCTTCCCTTGATTCAATCTTTTCTTCAACTTACTGATATACTAATTATCATCTTCTGAAACAATCATTTTGATCATGTCATTCTCGTTCAAAAATTTTAGTGGTTCTTCATATTTTTCTGCATAAAATATAAATTCTGTTGCTAAGTGCTCAAGACTCTCCAAAATCTGGTCTTGCCCCATCTTCTCCTTCCCATTGTTACTTACACCCTCTATTTTAGCCCAACTGGTCTCACCATGACATAAACAATCTATGTTCATTTCCTTCCATGACTTTATTCGTGCTATTGCCCTTGCCTGGAATGCACTCCCATCTTCTGTCTGCCCGTTTAAAACTTAACCATCATTCAAGACACAGTACTTCTCCACAAACCAGTCTTTGAATGTCCTGGGCCTCAATGATCTCAGAATTATGAATCTGGAAGAGACCTTGGGGAAAGGCTGTCTCCTTTCGCATGTGAGAAAACCAAGAGCCAGAAAACTTAAGTAGCTTACCTAAGGTTACATAGATTGATTATTCACAGAATCAGAGCCAGAAACTACATCTTCTGATTTTGGGGTCACTATTCGTTCCACTGGGTATCCCTTCCTCCTCTCTACTTTATAGGACTTGACCTTTCTATAATGTCACTTAATACTTGATCACTACTCTTAGAGTTAGAAAACCTGAGTTTGAATCCTCCTTCTTCCTACTGTGTAACCCTGGACAAGACACTTCATCTATCTGGGCCTCATTTGTAAAATTAGAAGATTGGAGGTAATGAGCTCCCAGGTCCCTTTGAGCACTTTTAGCTTAGATATCTATCAAAGAAGACGCAGTCAACGTTCTTAGCTAATGACTTAGTACATTACAGTTTTCAACATCAGAAAGTACTTTCATATATCTAACAAACTCTTGTTGTTTTAGTATCAGTTAAAAATCATTCAAGATACTTTATAATCATGAAATTACAAAGTTTTATGCTTTACCTTCATTTTATTGAATAGAAAATGATGATAAATTCATGAAAAATCTCAATGATCTATCAGTGATTTGGTCAGAACCCCACCCCACCCCCGCCCCTGCCAAAGAATAAAGAAAATGTTAACTCAGAGAATAAAAAAATTAAGTTAATAAAAATAATTTTTAGTTAAAAAATTAATAAAAAATTTGCCCTCTTTTCTCCCTATTCTAAGAACACAAAATTATGTAATATGTAGACTTCAAGATCTAGAAGGTTTCTTTGAGAACATCTGTTCCTACCCTTCCATTATTTTATAGTTGAGGCCTCTAGAGATGAAGTAAATTGCCTGAGGCCACATAGGTAGTTAATGGAAGAACCAGGAGTAAAAGCCAAGTCCTCAGAATCCTGATGTATCTGTTTCCTATTACACCATTACTTTAGACATGTCCTATCTACCAAATTCTCGTAACAGTTAATTGGGTGACACAAATTATTAAGGATAGTACATTATATACAGTAAGGTGGAAAATCTAGTTCTGGAAATGACTGAACTCAATGGTATTATTTATGGTATGTATAGTATATATTATTGGTCTATATTATTAAAATCTTTTTATCAATAATTAATTTTTATTAATTACTTTAATATATATTTAATATATTATAATATATAACATTAATAATATGTAATATATTTCATAATTAAAAATTAAAATTATCTATAGAGAGTTAACATTAGAGGAAGGTATTTTTTTAGTATCCTTATAAATAAAGCCCTGGCTTCTATCTCAAACCTTCTTAGCGTCCTAGATACAGCACTCCAAGGGAAATCAAAGACCATTTAATCCAATGCTTTTATTTTACAGATGAGGAATTTAAACCTGGGGAGATTAAATGATTTGCCTGTGGTCACAAAGACAGTATAAGAGGAAGGATCTGAACCCAGGACCCTTCCTCCTATAGCACAATGAGGACAATCCTCATGGTATTGAACTAGCCACTGGCTAGTGAGTATATGACTATACCTACCGCTGAGGCTCATCACTATCAGATTCTATTCAGGAGATCTGGGCAGACATTTTGAAAGCAAATGTGAGACCCCATATGTTCTTCATTGTCATCATCGGGAAAAGACAAGAACAACATTCAAAGATAATGTGAATTCCCCTCTCCATCCTCCACCCTCCCCTGACCTACCAAGGAAGAATAAAGAAAAGAAGACAGGAAGGGGAAAGAGACAAATATAGAGAAAGAAAATGAGACAGAGAAGGTGTCATACAGACAGACAGATAGACAAAGAGACTGAAAAGCCCTCATATTGGCCTATTTACTTATCCCCTGTGGTGGGTGTAACTCATTTCACTTTGTGTTGCTTCAGATTTCTTCTTAGCATTCAGATGTCTGAGTGATGGATGTGTTCAGGAGCTGTGATTAAAATGCACATATCTCAGCAGAGCACTTAACCCAGTCTAAATATCTTCCATGCATGGCGATTTTACACCCTTCTGGGGATGCATTAACTCTGAGTAACTTCTATTGGTTAAAAACAAAACCCAGGCTGAGAGTTACCCTTTGTCTAACCAGAGCTGCTTTTTGTGTGTGTGAGCAATACTCTTGCTAATGGATAGACAAACTAATGACTTAAAAGAAACTCTCCAAACACTGTCTTTAAAGAACAGCAAGGCAAGGGGAAAGTGATGCCCTTGGGAAATACTGCTGTTAGTTGCAGCTGTTGGCACCCCTGGGGTTAGCCTCTGCCCAGCAGGACAGCTGGGAGTAATTTGCCCCCTTCTTCTCCCCAAATGGGGAGGGGAATAATTTGGGCAAAGCCAGAGCCTGTAACATATGGGAGGATATATTTTAAAAGATGTGTTCACTAAGGTAAACTAGTTCAAGCCAGTCCAGTAAATCCATGTTTTAAAAATCCTTCTTAGTCTGGCAAACTTTCACCAACTGGCACAGTTTGCCTTGACTGAGGATCACTCCCCACACCTGCTCTCCATATGATAAACAAACACCTCAGGCTCCTCACCAGCTCACACATCCATGAAAATCCAATAAAATAGGAACAGTTAGAAGAATCATTGTTAACTTTCCTCTAAGCCCCCAAACTCATTTTTTAAGCCTGCTGCTTGATATCTTGGAAGCATTACAGTGAATTGAATATGTTGAGTCAACAGATCAACTCACTGCCTTTGACCATGGATTAAGCAGCACTTTTCTTCAGGCAGGACTTGTGTGGAGTCTATTGTCAGAGTGGACTGTAGACCTTTAACTACCCCATTTCCAGTCCTCTACCCCAATTCTGAAAGTTGAGGACATTTTGGTCTCTTTGCCATTGAAGATTTTGAAGGAATCCCTTACCTCTCTGGTTTTTAAAGATGGCTTCCTGCCTTTGACCTCCTACATCATTTCGTTTTGTATCTTTCTAGTTCACCTGAGAGGATTTGGAGCTAGCCTCAGTTGGGAAGACTTGGGTTAAAGTTCAGCCTCCAATAAACACTGACTCTGCAACCTTGGGCTAGTTATTAACTTTTCAGTGTCACAGGCTACTTCTTTCTTTTCTTTTCTTTTCTTTTTTCCTTCCTTTCTTCATTCTTTCCTCCCTTCCTTCTTGTCTTTCCTTCTTTCTTTCTTTTTAAAATATATTTTATTTTCAATTCAGAGAACAAAACAAGCATTTTCACAACATTTCTTTTCTTTTCATAATTTTCTTGGATTTTATTCTAAAACTATAAAGTTCAGAGCAGAAATCTATTTACATTGGTTTGGAGTTGTTTTTTTTTTCCTATGTAGTAGCCTATATCCATGATATCTCAGGACTTATGCAAAAATAAAATAAAATAAAATTCACTTATGTAATATTGTATGTTATAATTATCTCTATTTGTGTCATATACATCTGTAAGACTGTAAGGTCTGTGATGGTCGAGAACCATCCATGCCACATATGATCCTCATATTTCTCCTGAACAAGCTCTGAACACTGTAGGGACTTAATAAGTGTCAAATTAATGAAAGGAAACATGTAAAATGAAGTATTATGACAAGATGATCTCTCTTTTATGCCCCCTGTAAGTCTAAATCCTATTATTCTATGATCCTATAAACATAGAGGAATGATAAGGAGAATCCAGACTCTCCAGTAACCCCCTTTTGTCATGCCTAGGGTCATGGGCATGACACCCTACTCTTTGACCCTGGATACATGGAAATGTTTGTGTCTTGCCCAAACCATTTATTTTTATGGAAGCAGGAAGAATTTAGGGAAAGAACATCAAAAGGGAGGCTTTTCCTCTAATCCTAATTTACCCCAAATAGTTGTCTGAACTTGGGTAAGTTACATTATATTTTGAGTCTCAGTTTCTTCATTTGAGCAGTACAGTAGATAGAGTACTGGCCCTGGAATCAGGAAGACTCATGTTTACAAATTAAAATCTGGCCTTCGATACTAGCCGTGTGGCCCTGGGCAAGTCACTTAACCATGTTTGCTTCGGTTTCCTCATTTATAAAACAGACTGGAGAAGGAAAAAGCAAACCACTTCAATGTCTTTGCCAAGGAAACCCCAAGCTGGGTCATGAAGAGTGAAACATGATTGAAAATGATAGAATTACCACAATTCTTCATCTATTAAGAAGAGGTTGGAATGGTGGAATTAATTCTAAGGTCCTGAACAGGTCTAACATTCAATGACTCTAGATGGCACAGCAGGTAAAGTGCTGGGCCTGGAGTCAGAAAGGCATGAGTTTAAAAATCTGGCATCAGACACTTCCTAGCAGGGCAAATCACTCAACTGCTATGTGCCTCAGTTTCCTCATCTGTAAAATGTAGATAATAATAGCATTTACCCCCCAGGGTTGTTGTGAGGGTCAAATGAGGTCATTCTTGTAAATGGTTAACACAGTGCCTGGTACATAATAAGCATTATATAAATGTTAGTTATTATTATCAATGTTGTTGTGTTATTCTAAACATCCCAAATTACCTAAATACCTTGGGGTGATTGCACTCTGCAATGATTGTACCCCCAAGGCCCTTCAAGGGTAAATAATAAATACAACATATGACAAACATGGAGAGTGGGGGCTAGATTATTAAGGTTGGGAAAAAAGAATTTAAATTCTAGATCCCAGAATGAGGCAGTTAAAGATGAACAAGATTTAATGTCAGTAGGTTCTAGAGAAATCTGAGGTAGCAAAAGCCCCATAGATAAATATAAAGTAAAAAGAGTGAAGAAAAACCGATGTACATCTTGAGTGCTCTACTGATATTCATGAATTCAAAGTTCCATTTGTATGTGTATGAGTACATGTCTATGAGTACTGAATACTCCCCTTTAACCTTAGCCTTGTGCTCAGCTCTTCCTGTTAGTCAACTTTATTAACATGTGAATAGGGAAGGCGGCGCTGCTCTTTGCCAACTCCAACTGTCATTAGTACAGCCTAGAAGTGTTTTAGGGCAAGTCAGACACCACCACAACTCAGAGGCTTCTGAAAGGTCTGGGAGAGGGGCAAAGAGCCATTTTCTTAAGGTGGATAGAATGTAATAAGAAGAATTTCCTGGTGGGGAATTTCCATTTGCTCTCTGAGGTTATGAAGAGAGGTGATTTTGTGGAAAGAAGAAAGTATGGAAAAGGGGCATTCTATAGTCTAATAACATTCTAGACATCTTAAGTTTAAATTTGTGGAATATCTATAATAAATAGAAAGGCACAGAAGGTAGTTAGAGGTACAGAGAAATAGTGGACAATATATCAATTCAAAAAAATCTGTATAGACTTGAAAGTTAAATCTATAGGAGGTGATGAGATCACCAAGGGGTCCCACTCACCATTCCAGGGACAAAAGGAACACTTGAAGCTGCTGTGGTGAAGGTTCTTTCGTATGTGAAGACCAAAGCACAGGCCAGGACAGCAGTGATCACACCTCTTTTTGGATCATACTATGTTGGAAGTACCAAAAAGTTATAGACTCCCAGAACTGGCTGTGTAAACAGCAGCATGAAAAGCCTGAAGGTTGGGACAGTGCCCACTGTATCCTAGGAACAAAGCCCAATCTTAACATAAAGTTAAAAGTTAAGAAATTGGCTGGGAAAAAACCAACAAATCTGGCCATAAAAAGTTACGGTCGGGGGGCGGAGTCAAGATGGCGGAGTAGAAGGACGCACGTTTAGGAGCTCCGAACCCACAGCCCATAGAGTTAATGTAAGAAGAGCTCCCCAGAAGTTCTGGGTTACTGCAGGGGGTGCAGAAACATAGTGGAAGAGATTTCCGTTCCGGAGAGCCCTGGAGAGCCGTCCCCAGCGTCCATCACGCCTCAGAAAGCGGACCCCACCCCAGCGCTGACCTGGCCGTGGCCCCAGAGAAGCTGATCCGAGCAGGCTTCAGGGACGGAACCTCCGGCGGCCAGGAAGGTCCCTCCGCCCACAGGAGCTACAGGTCAGTGAGAGACAAGGCTGGCTGATGGAGAGGAGCGGGGTGTCTCCGTGGCTTGGGTCCCCTCGGGAGGAAGCGGCGGAGGCAGAGGCGGGGGTGGCGGCGGAGGCAGCAGCGGCACAGCCGCTGCGACCCAGGACTCCCCCAGGAGCAGGCAGGATCTTTATTACTGAAAGTCTCTGCATAAACCACCTGAAGGAGCTGAGCCTGGGAGACGGCCCTGCCCCACCCGCTCCATTTCTGAAGGTCTTTGCATAAAGCCCCTGAGGGAACTGAGCCTGGGAGGCGGCCCTGTCCCCACCCCAGCACCAGAACTAAAGCTCACATTGATTAGCAGCCGCTTGCCGCGGAAAGCCCATTTGAATCTCAGACCCCAAGCACTAGCTGGGCAGATCTAGGCGGGGGTGGACAGGAATCTCAGAAGTCAAGTAACTGGCTGGGAAAATGCCTAGAAAAGGGAAGAAAAATAAGACTATAGAGAGTTTTTTTGAACAGATGCAAATGATCCCGACTTTCGGATCTGACGACGATGAGGACATATTCTTGCCATCAGGGAAAGACGTGGAGGGCGGGGCCTCGGTACCCCAGACATCCCAGGGGGATGTTGGGGGGGCTCAGGCCTTGGAAGAGATCAAAAAGAATTTTGAAAAGCGAGTTAGACAGGTGGAGGAAAAACTAGGAAGAGAAATGAGAGAGATGGAAGAAAAGTATGAAAAACAGGTCAATACCTTGGTAAAGGAGACCCAAAAAAATGCTGAAGAAAATAACACCATGAAAAATAGGCTCACTCAATTGGCAAAAGAAGTTCAAAAAGCCAATGAGGAGAAGAATGCTTTCAAAAGCAGAATTAGCCAAATGGAAAAAGAGGTTCAAAAGCTCACTGAAGAGAATAGTTCTCTCAAAATTAGAATGGAACAGATGGAGTCTAATGACTTTACGAGAAACCAAGAAATTACCAAACAAAACCAAAAGAATGAAAAAATGGAAGAGAATGTGAAATATCTCATGGGAAAAACAACTGACCTGGAAAATAGATCCAGGAGAGACAATTTAAAAATTATGGGACTACCTGAAAGTCATGATCAAAAAAAGAGCCTGGATATCATCTTTCATGAAATTATCAAGGAAAACTGCCCTGAGATTCTAGAATCAGAGGGCAAAATAAGTATTGAAAGAATCCATCGATCACCACCTGAAAGAGATCCAAAAAGAGAAACTCCTAGAAACATTGTGGTCAAATTCCAGAACTCCCAGGTCAAGGAGAAAATCTTACAAGCAGCTAGAAAGAAACAATTCCAGTATTGTGGAAATAAAATCAGGATAACTCAAGATCTAGCAGCTTCTACATTAAGGGACTGAAGGGTGTGGAATAGGATATTCCAGAAGTCAAAGGAACTAGGACTCAAACCAAGAATCACCTACCCAGCAAAACTGAGTATAATACTTCAGGAGAAAATATGGTCTTTCAGTGAAACAGAGGACTTTTCAAACATTCTTGATGAAAAGACCAGAGCTGAAAAGAAAATTTGATTTTCAAACACAAGAATGAGAAGAAGCATGAAAAAAGTAAACAGCAAAGAGAAGTCATAAGAGACTTAGCAAAGGTGAACATTCCTACATGGAAAGACAATATTTGTAACTCTTAAAACTTTTCAGTATCTGGGTTGGTGGGACAACACACACATGTACATGCATGCATGCATGCACACACACATGCACACACATGCAGAGACAGAGGGCACAGAGTGAATTGAAGAGGATGGGACCATATCTTAAAAGAAATTAGGGTGAATGGTGGGAGAGAATTGTGGTGGGAGGAGAGAAGGTGAAATGAAATGGGGTAATTATATGTCATTTAAGAGGCAAGTAGGAGACTTTTTAGTAGAGGGAGAAAGAGGAGAGCTGAGAAAAAAAAACAAAACAAGAAGTTTGCCCTCGTCGCATTTGACTAGAGGAGGGAATAAAATGCACACTCATTTTGGTATGAAAATCTATCTTACAGTATAGTGAAGTGGGGGAGAAGGAGATAAGCAAGGGGGGGGATGATGGAAGGGAGGGCAAAGGGAGGAGGGAGCAATTTGAAGTCAACACTCAGGGAGGGACAGGATCAAAAGACAGAAGAGAAACAATGAGGGGCAGGATAGGATGGAGGGTAATTCAGTTAGTCTTACACAACACGACTATCATGAAAGTCATTTGCAAAAGTACACAGATATGGCCTATATTGAATTGCCTGCCTTCCCAAAGGGAATGGGTGGAGAGGGAGGGATGAGGAGAATTAGGAATTCAAAGTTTTAGGAACAACTGTTTAATATTGTTGTTGCTACTAGGAAAGAAGACATATAGTTAATGAGGAATAGAAAGTCATCTGGCCCTACAGGAGAAAAGAGAAGATGGGGACAAGAGAAGGGAAGGATGACAGAAGAGAGGGCAGATTAGAGATAGGGAAAATTAGATTGCTTGGGCTATTGGGGTGGGGGGAGGGAATAAAAGGGGAGAAAATTTGGAACCCAAAATTTTGTGAAAACGAATGTAAAAAGTTAAATAAATAAATAAAAAAGTTACGGTCACAAGGAAGAGCAAAACACAAACTCAGAAGGAGAAAACAATGTTAAAAATAGTTACAAGAGAAACCTTAAAGGGAAAAAAAGTGATGTGGATAAGGGTTCTGAAAGAGTTCAGTTTCTAAAAAGTAAAATAAGAATGGTAAAGGAAAAATAAGTAAAGAAATGTGAGCGAAAGAAGAAAATAATGAAAAGACAATTAGCAGCTTGGTAAAAGAGGCACCAAGAAAAAATACCGAAAAAAATAAGACCTTAAACAGAATTGGTCAAATGGAAAAAGAGATATAAAAAGTCGCGGAAAAAAATAAATCCTTAAAATGTAGAATTGGATAAGGGGGAGCTAATGATTCTATGAGACATTAAGAAACAACAAAACAAATTAAAAACTGGAAGAAAATTGTGAAATATTTCATCAGAAAACAACTGACCTAGAAAATAAATCAAACATAGATAATTTAAGAATTATTAGACTACCTGAGAGCCATAATCAAGGAAAGATCCTAGACATCATATTTCAAGAAATTGGAAAGGAAAACAGCCCCACTATCCAAGAACAAGAAGGTAAAATAGAAACTGAAAGAATCCCATGATTACCAACTGAAAGAGATATCTAAATGGAAGTGTCCAGGAATATTATAGCCAAATTCCAGAGCCCCAGGTCAAAGAGAAAGTCCTTCAAAAAGCCAGAAGGCAACCATTCCAATTCCAAGCAACAATTCCAATTCCAACATTTAGGATCATATAAAATATAGTAGCTACTATGTTAAAGAAGCAGAAAGTTTGGGATATGATATTCTGGAAGGCAATGTAGCCAGGATTACAATGAAGAATAATCTAGTCAGCAAACCGAATATATTCCTTCAAGGGAAAAATAGATATTTAATGTAAAAAAAGACTTTTAAGAATTCCTCATAGAAAGGAGCTGAAGAGAAAATAAGATTTTTAAATACAACACTCAAAAGAAGCATAAAAAAGTAAGCATGAAAAAGAAATGATCAAGGATTCAATAAGATGAAACTATTTACATTCCTATATGGATGATACATGTAACTTCTAAGAACTGTATCATTGCCAGAGCAGTTAGAAGAACTTTCAGTAGACAGTGGACATGGGAGTGAATTGACTATGTTTGAATTATCTTAAAAATAATGGATGGATAAGAAAGAGTGAGGCATTAGGAAAGGGTGGAAGAGAGAGAAAGAATGGAGAAAATTGCCATACATAAAAGAGGTGTGTAAAGAAGAACTTTTAAAGTGTAGGGGAAATGGTGGGGTGGGCAACACTTGAAACTCATTCTAATTTAAATTGGTTCAAAGAAGGAAGAATACACACACACACACACACACACACACACACACACACACACACACACATTCAATTGAGTATAGAAATCTCTTACTCAACATAGAAGTCAGAAGAGAAAGGAGTGTATCAGTAAGCACCCCAACATATACAGGGGGTCCTGCAATCACGGGTTCTTATCTCCTCATTCATAAAAGGAAAGGCAACTTTTGAAGGGTTAACAATCACTTAAATCAAGCAAATGTATCATTCCTTTCAAAAGAACATATATCATTCACCTAGTTCGGGAGAGTCAGCACTCTGAACTTCAAAGAAAATACAGAGAAATAAAAAGATCAATAGACATGACTTCCTCTGCCTGAATTCAACAGACAGTTGGACCCCACCTGTCTGACAATAGTTACCAAAGAGAGAAGCACTGACATCTGGGTTTTCAAAGCCGAGGGCTCCTTAAAGTGGCTTCCAAGAGTCCTCATCTTGCCAAGCAAACACTTCCAGTCAGTAAGCCCCAAAACAAAACCCTTACCTCAGTCTTCATACACTTTTTAGAGCCAGAGGACATCACATCCCTTGAGAACCTCATTAACAAAAGGTGTGGGTCTTCCTACAAATATTCCTAGGCCCAAAAAGGTATAGGAAAGAACCTCCTTAATCACATTCAAAAAGAGGTATTATACTTCTTAATTATACTGAAAGAAAAGAGCGAAAGATTCTATTTTACTTGCCATTGCAGGGGGCAAGTGGGGAGGGGCATCATGAAAGGAAAGGTGAGTAAAGAAAGGCAGTAGTCAGCAGCAAAATAGATTTCTGAGGAAGGAAAGAATGAAAAAAGAGAGAGGAAAGAGAAGAAAACAGGATGGTAGGTAATGCACAGTTAGTAATTGTAACTGTGGATATGAATGGGATAAATTCACCCCAAAAAATGAAGTGGATAGCTAAATAGATTAGAAACCAGAGTCCAACAATACATGTTTCCAAGAAACACATTTGAAATTGAAATACACAGAATCAAAATAAGGAGCTGGAGCAGAATTGATTATGCTTCAGCTGAATTAAAACAACAGCCACAACAAAACAGTAGTAGCAATCATGATTTCAGACCAAGTAAAAACAAAAATAGACTAATCAAAAGATATAAGGAGGAAAAATAAATCTTGCTAAAAAAGGTACCATAGACAATGAAGTAATATCAAGGCTAAACAAATATCCACCAAACAGTACAGCACCCAAATTTTTGAAGGAAATTTCCTTTACAGGAGGTAATAGACAGTAAAACTATACTAATGGTGGAACACAACTTCCCACTCTCAGGCTAGATCAATTTAACCATAGAAAAGAAAGAAGTTAAATAACTGAATAGAATTTTTAAAAGCTAAATATGATAGACTTCTGGAGAAAACAGAATGGGTCTAGAAAGAAGCATACCTTTTTCTCAGCTGCACACGGCACTTTCACAAAAACTGACCATATGTCAAGGCACAGAAACTGCGCAAATAAATGCAGAAATATTAAATGGATCATTTTCTAGGATACAATAAGATTATATTCAATAAAAGGTCATGGAAGCACAGACTAAAATTAATTGGAAACTATATAATTTAATCCTGAAGAATGAGTGAGTCAAAGAACAAACCATAGAAAAAAATCAATAATTTCATTAAAGAGAAAGATGATGAGACAACATTCCAACATTTGTGGCAGGCAGCCAAAGAAGTACTTAGGTGAAAACTCATATTTCTGAACATGTACATCAACAATAGAGAAATAGAGCAGATCAACAAATTGGCCGTGCAACTAAAAAAGCTACAAAAAAGCAAATAAAGAATTCCCAATTAAAAACCAAAATGGAAATTCTGAAAATCAAAGGAGAGATTAATAAAATTGAAAATGTGTGTGTGAGAACATTGAACTAACATAGAAGTAAGAGCTGATCTTGTGACAAAAAACAGATAAAATAATGGCTATTGTGAGTTTTAGAAGTAAGAAGAAAACCAAATTATGAATATCAGACATGAAATCCATCAGTGTACCACCAATGAAGATGAAATTAAAGCAATTATTAGGAGTTATTTTGATGAATTATATGCTACCCAAACTGATGATCTAAGTGAAGTGAATGAATATATACAAAAATATAAATTACCCAGATTTACAAAAGAGGAAAGAGAACACTGAAATAACCCTATCTTATAAGAAGAAACTGTATAAGTCATAAATGAGCTCCATAAGAAAAAAATCCCCAGGACTATATGGAATTATAAGTGAATTTTGCCAAACATTTAAGCAGCAATTAATCCCAATGCTATATAAACTATTTCAAAAAATAAGTAAAGAAGGAATCTTACCAAATTCCTTTTATGACAGAAACATGGTTTTGGTAACTAACCCAGGGAGAGCAATAACACAGGGATTAAACAACTGACCAGTTTCCCTCATGAATATTCATGGAGAAACTTTAAAGAAAATCCTAGCAAGAAGATTATAGCAATATATCATAAGGATCACACAATGACTAGGTGGAATTTATAACAAGAATACAGAGTTGATTCAACATTAGAAAAATTATCAGCACAGTTGACCATATCAATAACAAAAACAACAAAAATCATATGATTATATCAATAGATTCAGAAAAAGCCTTTAACAAAATTCAACTTCTATTCCAATTTTTAAAAATACTAGAAAGCATAGGAATCAATGGGAACTTTCTTAACATCATAACTAGTATCTATCTAAAACCAAGAATAAGTATTATCTGTAATGGAGATAAGCTAGAAGCTTTCCCAATATGATCAGGAGTACAGCAAGGGTGTCCATTATCACCACTATTATTCAAAATTATATTAAAATGCTAGTTATAGGAACAAGACAAGAAAAAGAAATGGAAGGAATCAGAATAGTCAACAAGGAAACAAAAAATATCACTCTTTGCTGTGATATGATGCTACACTTAGGGAATGATAGAGAATCAAGTACAAAACTAGCTGAAATAAGTAATAACTTTAGCGAAGCTGCCAGATATAAAAAAAGACCACATAAATCATCAGCGTTTCTATATATCACTAACAAAGTCCAGGAGGAAGAGACAGAAAGAACAATTCTATGTGCAATCACTGCAGACAATGTAAAATACTTGGGAGTCTATCTGCTAAGACAAACTCAGGGACTATATGAATGAAACTACAAAACACTTTTAACACAAATACAGATCTGAACAACTGGAGAAATATTAATTGCTCATAGGTAATATAATTAAATATTATATGATATAATATTATATAATATATAATAATATATACAAATATTATATAATAATAAAAATAATAATAAATAAAAAAAAATAAAATAATAAAATAAATATTATATAATTAAATAATATAATTAAAACAATTCCAACTAAATTAATTTAGTTTTATAATGTAATACCAATCAAATTACTAAAGAATTCTTTTATATAGCAAGGAAAAAAATAACAAAATTCATCTGAAAGAACAAAAGGTCAAGAATATCAAGAGAATCAATTTTTAAAAATATAAAGAAAGGTGTCCTAACAGGACCAGCTCTCCCACTATGGTACAAAGTGGTAATCATAAAAACAGTTGGTGCTAGCTGAGAAATTTATGGTTGATCAGTGGTGTAGATCAGTATAAAACACACAATAGTAAATGACCATAGTAATCTAGCATTTCATAAACTCAAAGATCCAAGCTTTTGGAACAAGAACTCACTATTTGACAATGAGCTGAGAAAAGTGGAAAGCAGTTTGGCAGAAAGTAAGTATAGACAGACCAACATCTCACACTGGATACCAAGATAAGGTCAAAATGGGTACATGATTTCAACATAAAGTAGGATATCATGAGCTAAGTAAGGGAGCGTGGAAAATTTTACCAGTTAGAGTCATGAATAAGGGGAAAAATTATGACCAAATAAGAAATGAAGAGGATCATAGGAAGCAAAATGGATAATTTTGATTACATGAAATTTAAAAGTTTTTGCACAAACAAAATCTATACAATCAAGATTTGGAGGAAAGCAGGAAAATGGCTGATGGTGGTGAATTACATTTTTCATACATAGAACTGAGTCATATTTGTTAAGAATATGAATTGCTTTCCAATAGATAAATGGTCAAAGGATATGAACAGGCAATTTTCAGAAGAAATCAAAGCTATACCTAGACACATGAAAAAAACTTTAAATCACTATTGACTTGAGAGGTGCAAATTAAAACAACTCTGAGGAAACACCTCATACCTATCAGGTTTGCTAACGTGACATAAAAAGGCAAATGAGAAATGTGGAACAGGATATGGAAAAATAGGAACACTAACTCCCTATTGCTGGATTCATAAACTGGTCCAACTATTTTGGAGAACAATTTGGAATTATGCCCACCACTACTAGTTGTTTATCCCCAAAAGATTTTTCTTCAAAGGAAAAAGATCCTACTTGTACAAAAATATTTATAGCAACTCCTTTTGTGGTGGCAAAGAATTGGAAATTGAGGAAATACCCATCAATTAGGGAATGGTTGAACAAGTTGTGGCATATGATTGTAATGAAATAATATTATACTATAAAAAATGATGAGCAAGATGGGTTTAGAAAAAAAAAAAACAAGGAAGGCATATAAATTAATATAAATTGAAATTAGAAGAACCAGGAGAACATTGTACATATCAATAGCAGTATTGTAAAAAATCAGCTATGAAGACTTAGGCACTCTGATTAAGAAAATGATCCAAGATAATTGCAAAGGGCCCATCATGAAAAATACCATCTATCTTTAGAGACAGAATTGATGAATTTGGAGTGCAGATTGAAACAAACTCTTTTCACCTACTTTATTTTTCTTGCATCTTATATGTGTGTGTTTGTATGGAAATGTTTTTCATGACTTCATATATATAATTGATATTATATTGCTTACCTAATCAATGGGTCAGGAAGAGTCAGGAGGGTATGAGAAAATTTGAAGACCAAAATTTTAAAAGATTAATATTAAAAAATTTAAGAATGTAATTGGGAAATATTTAACAAAATAAAAATATATTTCAAAAAAAGAAAGTAAATGGCAATCACTTCTCTGCTCCACCTCCTTTGGAATTTTATAAAGATGCTAGATGCTTTCTCATTTTTTTCTCTTCTACTGACCTCCTAGGTATGATTTTCCTTTTGTCCTAGCCTCTATTCTGTGCTTACTGCAGAACATTGAGAAGTTTTTGAACTGTCTCATAATGGACATCAGGTAAGGAAACTTTGCCTGAGGCTATTGCTTCTTCTAAACTAAATTTGTTTACTTTTGTCTTAGCCTAGGGTAAAGTTTTGTGTTTATTCTTTTCTGTTACTTAGAATCTTAGAAGAGTTATTATTAAAAATAGCAAACAAAAAAAAACCCCAAAAACAAAAAATCTGTAAGATTGTGGCAGCATAAGACCTCCCAAAACTGGATAACAGCTCAGCAGTTTTAGACTGAGGTTCAAACCTCTGTCCAATTTTAGTTCTATGTATTACAGTTCGGTTCCATTTTTCTGCCTTTCTGTTTCTTAGTACCAGATAGTTTTAATAATTGCTGCCTTATAATATAATTTAAGATCTGATACTGGCAAATCTAATTCGTTCACAGTTTTTTTTCAGCATTTGCTTTTCATTAGTTGATATGCTTGACCTTTTCTTCTTCCAAATGAATTTGTTATATTTTTTATAACTCAGTAAAACAATTTTTGTCAATTTGCAGAGAAAGAACTGAAAAACAGAAATATGTATAGAATGATTTTACATACATACATATATGTCTGTATTTGTGTCTAATGCTAGTCTTCTCTGGGGTGGGGGAAGGAAGATGAAAAATGGGAAAAATGTTACACAATAGCTTTATTATATACACAAAAGGAATAGAAAGTTGTACATAATATTTTCAATTTCATGTGTAATCATCTTTTTTTCTATTTTTTGGAAATGTTTTATTTCTTAAGTTCAGAATAAAATAAAAAAGAAAATTTAACTAACTGTGAGAATACTATAATAGTCATTTAGTAGAAGTGATTACAAGATCCCTTATTATGTTTTAAGTAAAAGAAAATTACAAATAAACAGTTCTTTATACACATAAATAAGTATTTCTTATTTCTGTTGTATGACAGAAATACAACAGCAAGTACTATAGCATCATGGGTGAAACTTAAACATTCTCCCTTATATATGTCTTTGTATCTAGTTATTTATGGAAATATATTCACACATACACACATGACTTCAGTGATATTTATATATCACTTAATTGTTGAAGATACATGAGAGTTAATTGGTTTCTCTTTGTATATATATATATATTATCTATATATAAACACATACATATACATGATATAGTGCAATATATTGATATACTCTCATGTATTTTATTCAATAATTATATGATATACAAACATCACTAAAGAAGAAGTATATATGTATGTAGATCTACCCATATGTTCATGTGTGTTTATATTTGCCTGTGTATACTTTTATAATTATATTATATAATATAACATACCAAGCATATTATATAATGATGTGCTATGTAATAATTTATTATATCATATGTTAAATTATATTACAGAAAATATTTTAATTTATATGCTTTTATAATATCTTATATTACATTATAATATAATGTATAATATTGAGTTATATTATGATATATTATAATATAATTCAATATATAATGTGTATTATATATAGCATATATATGGGCAGATAATTACAGCATAGGTACAGCATAGGTATGAAATATATAACACATATTCTATAAAGAGAGAATGGGTAAAGGAGGGATTGGGAGAGGAGGGGAGGGAGGGACAGAAGAGAAAGAGGGAGACAGAGAGATCAGAATGATGCATCAATCAATTAGCATTTTCTAAGTGCTTCTATGTGTCAGACACCGTGGCATGCTCTGGGAATGCAAAGACAAAAGTTAAATAGTCTTTGCCATCAAGGGACTTATTTTCTATTGGGAGAAATAACATTTGAATGCAATGTGATACAGTGAAAACAATTAGCTCTGAAGTCAGAAGATATTATTAGCTAGTAAATTGAAAATATTTTAATTAGGATTATGAAAATATATCACACTGTTTCATATATAGATATATTGTTGTATTGCCTCATGTATATTATTTCGCATAGAGGCATATATCTAAAAAAGGAGTCAATAACCCCAAAACCTTCAAGACAGGAAAAAAAAAAGCTGTAATAGTGGAACAACATGTAATAGTGCTGAATTGGAAGCAGCCTTGTGAAGTGGCAAGAATATTGCATCAGGAGACCTAGGTTTTCATTCTGATTCTGTTATCTATTAGCTGTGTGATCCTGAGTGAATTCACTTAACTTCTCTGGCCCCTGGTTTATCAACCGTAAAATGAAAGGATTGATCAGGAGGACATCTGAAGTCCCTTCCCATCACCCTATGACTTGGGATGTGGTGTGAGGAGGGATGCCTGTCACCCCTTTGAACTGCATGCTGGAGACTGTTGTTCTGATTAGAACTAAAGCCCTCTGTTCTAAAGTCAGTATACAATTACTGCAGTCTTCAGCAGTTGCTGCTGCTACACTGAAATCATTTTTGTTTTTCATTTTTAATGCTTGGTTATAAAATGACTCATAAAGTAAGAAAAGTTGTTTATAAATACAGTTATCTTTTCTACATCACAAGTATTAGGGGCACAGTGGCCTCATGATCTGGAAATTCTGCACAAAATTTTTGACTTTCCCTTCATATTAGAGAAGTCTAAAATTTTTCTTTTTCTTTTATAGGATGTTTACAGTACATTATTGTAAAATTTGGGTTGATATTATACAATACTCTCTCTATATACACACACATATACATATACACACGTGCATATACATATGTATACATAATGCATTCTTGAGTTTCTAAACTTTTTCTGTGTCCTCTGCTGGCCTTCATGCATTACCTGCGGCTTTTGCAAATCTCCCCCCAAATTCCCATTTAATTTTTTATGCAGAACCACAATATATTGAAACTGCAGTGGGGAAAGTCATGATGCTGAAGGGAGATAACTGTAGATTCACAACAGCCCCGTAGGGACAGCAAGAGATAACCAAAAGATATCCCCCATCCTTCACTGATAGCTATTCAAGGGCAAGAGATGTTGAGAAACGCCCTCAATGCTTTTCATGGAATGAGTGCCTATGAGAAGGTCCTAGATCTCA
Organism: Bettongia penicillata ogilbyi; assembly: GCA_023548195.1. Lineage (NCBI taxonomy): Eukaryota > Metazoa > Chordata > Mammalia > Diprotodontia > Potoroidae > Bettongia > Bettongia penicillata. The sequence continues at coordinate 8,399,149 of JAJHZJ010000266.1, read as the reverse complement.
GGGAGGACTAGGCTAGATTCAGACAGAATGAAAAGATATGAATGTACCATTGGAGGGAATATTCACATCGGTGAGATCACAGTTTTCTCAAAGTATAAAACATCAAGTTCATGGAGCTTGCCTAATTCTTCTGACCAACTCCAATCATGTATTTCTTTATATATTCTAATGCATCTCATTTCTTGCACACACTGTAGGGATAAAGCCCAAAGCCCTAAGTAGCAATGGAAATGGCCCCTTCTCTGCAGGGATGGCCTCCTATATCCTTCATCAATTGTAGGACTCCTTTAATAGACAGATTAAAAAACACTGGAAGTAAGCCCTGGAAGTAAAACTGAGTCTGTGCCCAGGCCTCCTAGCAGAGGTTTTCTTATTTTTCCTCCTCCAACTGATGATAAAACTAAACATAGCTCTTCAGTCTTCTAAGTAACTTCATTATTATTATAATCATTGATTTTTAAAAATGCCTAAAGAATGCACAGCACTTAAAAGTGAACAAAGGTAATGGAGTTTCTCATTTCAAATGGACACCTGGGGCGGCAACAAGTCTACAAACTGTACAGAGACGTGGGAGAAATCAATAAGCATTTCACATGCCCCTAACAACTGGAAATTACATGAAATTTGTGTCTGATGTCTAAGCCATGTGGAGATAAAGGCTCAACGTTATTTTTATATTATTAGACACAATTATGATACTCCATAAAAAGGGAAAAAATACACACTTCTATATTCAAATGGAAATAAATGCCTCATTAGCAATAAAAGCTCCAGGTTATGTTCCTCAGTAACCTTTTGTTCAAACAGGAGGTCTGAAATTTGCATAAGTAGTCAGCTGTGTATATATCTCAGGGCTATTGAAATGATGTGACTTGCTCATCCAGGCAGCCCTTATAAATAGTGTTTTTCTCCTTTTCTATTGCCCTTGTTTTTACAGAAACACAGCTGTACCGTATTGATACAGAAAAAGTTGGAGAGTGAGCTAGGATGGTCCGTTAAGTTAATGCAATTTTACCCAGGATACTCCTGGATTTATGGAGCTGCACCTGGGGTCTGCTTTGTACGTGAGGCCACATGTGATGAGTGCTTGTGGGGTCTGTCCGTGGTGCTCTTGGTTTTTCCATTCAATGAGAGTGAAGATACATTCAAGTTGGAGCCTGAAAATGTTCTTGGAAATGGTGTTCTTGTTATTTTACTCTTGGCAGCAATTTTAACTTCCTATTTTAAATGATGGGATAGAATAAAGGTTCAAAAGTTTCTTGGACAATATAAGGCTTAGCCAACCTCTTCCCAAGGAGTTAGGTATGAATGAATTGGAAACATATGGTGCAAATTTTCCTTGGAGTTCACATATGGATTTTTGAAGAGGTTGGAAGACAAAGGGTGGGAGATTGAGGAGGCTGAAGGAGGAAAGGGAAAGTGAAGAAGACCATACAATGGAACAAATAGAAAGCAAAAGTTGGGAAAGGGGTTTGTTACTAGCTCACAAAGCCTCTGGGCTTATCAGACCTTAATGGTTCACGAGATTAAGAAATTCCATGTACAATTCTAGACCTTCATGTGGGAGGAAGTCTTCATTTGTCAATCAGCCAAAAAAGAGGGAGTGCCCACAGGGCACATAGGTGAGAATGAGAAGCTTGGGATTCATTGTAAAGAGAAACAATGCCTTGGCCAATATGGGGCCAATAGGCAATTAAAAATAAGCAGGCAGTAACAGAAAAAAACAATTATAGTATCTAAATTCCAATACAAGCTTCTTATTCACAGCTATGCTCCCTGTGGGTACTCCTTTGTTGACTGATTGACAAAGAAAAACAATTATAATATCCAGAACTCAATATAACACAAGTATTTGGATTAATCCAAGAAGACTTCTTGGAAGAGATAGTCATGGATTTAACGAATAAGAGTAAGTTGGTGTAGAATCACATGCTTGTCTAACTTGGGGCATTTTCAGAAGAAACTGAGAAATCACCTTCGATGTACAATTTGCAACTGAAGCATTCCAACAATAAATGTCTTTGGTCAAACCAAATTTGACATTTATAATGGCCCAAGAGAGAGGTCCAGTCAGTGAGACAGCTTCACTAGATGTTCCTGAAATTAAAGAAGAGCTTATAATTAAAACCTGACTCTTGCCAACAGTATTAAGAGGACATAAAAAAATGCATATTCCACAGTATCTGTAGACAAGCATCACTACCTGCTCACATTACATGATGTAGCAGAATATAGTCTTTAAAAAGTGTCAGTTTCAGACAGTATGCCATTCGAAATCCATCAGAAGAAAGCTAAATAATTGGAAGAAATGGATAGTACTCTACATTTGCCTCTACCTTGAGATAGAAGAAAGAAGGGATCTCTGTAAGTCAGCATAAATTCATTAAGAACAATTCCAATCAGACTAACCTAAAATCTCTAACTCAAACCTGAATTCAGTCTCTGTTCTTTAACTCTAACCTTATCTCTACACTCAACACCCACACATGTGTATATACACACATATATACACAGATGTATGTAATACAATAAAAATGATAGGATCTAGAAGATCAGCTTAATTAATCACAATATTGAGGGCCAAAATGGAAAAATATTAATATTACCAAATAACCATATTAAAAATATTAATATTACCAAAAAGGGCAATATTAGAAAGATAATAATACTACTACTAACAATGATAATAATAATAGCAATATTTAAAATGAACCAACACCATTTGAGCCATTTTATATACATATACACACATATTATATGTATATATATGTACATATATATATGCATTTATGTATGAGCTAAAGAGAAAAATAAGTCTCAGTTACATAAAAATCCATTAAAATTCTAGACACAGGTATTAGTTGGAATACATTCTAAATAAAATAATCAAATGTAATATATTTTTAAAAAATAAAAGATCCCCAAATATTCCAAAATATTTATGGTAATACTTTTTGTAATAGCTAAGAATTGGAAACAAAATATATATGCCCATCAACTGAGTAATGGCTAAACAAATGGTGGTACATGAATGTAATGGAATACTTCTTTGCTTCAAGAAATGATGAATACTAACATCTTTATGAATTGATGTGGAGTGAAGTGAACAGATCTGAGAAAATCATATACATAGTAACTGCAAAAATGTAAATTAAAAGAACCACACACAAAAAAATAAAAAATAAGTGTAATAAAATTATAAAGATAATAAAATATCTTCACCAGGGACAAGGGATAAAGCAGAGAACTACATAGTGAACTAGTAGAAAAGTTCTATGGAAATTAAAACCGGGGAAGACAGCAAATGCCAGGATACTGGCCATAAGAATGGGACAGCAATAGGAAGTTGTGAATATGACAAATAATAAAACTGAATAACCCCAAAATAATACAAAATGAATAAAGACAAAAGACAATAGAATCCTCAAGGAAAATTACCTTGCAGGACATATCAGGTCAAGACTATACCAGTTTTCAAAGGAAGAAATTCAAGCTATCAACTTTCATATGAAAAAAAACATAAATCCCTAATGTGTGTGTGTGTGTGTGTTCATCCTTTGCTGCCAAAGAAGACCACACCCTCAGAGAAATGATATGACTTGCACTTGACTTTGTTTGGAGCAAGGGCTGTGTAGGTCACCAGCCTCACTTCTCCTTCAGAGCTATCTGAATCCAGTGACCAAATATTCATCAGGATGATTGGAGATGACCCAGGATGAGGCAATTTGGGTTAAATGACTTGCCCAAGGTCACACAGCTAGTGAATGTCAAGTGTCTGAGGTGAGATTTGAACTCAGGTCCTCCTGACTCTTGCACTGGTGCTCTATCCACTGCATCACTTAGCTGCCCCAAATCACTAATGAGGGAAATGCAAATTAAAGTAACATTGAAGTTCCATCTAAGACCTATTTAGACTGTCAAAGATGACAAAAGAGGGAATTCACCAATGTCAGAAGGACTGTATGAAGATAGGTATACTATTGCACTATGGGTAAGTTGTGAATTGGTCTAGCTGTTCTAGAAAGCAAATGGAACTATACCTAGAAAAGTGTCAAAAGACGCATGCCCTTATTTGCTCCCTCCCTCTCTCTTCCTTCCTTCCTTCATTCCTTCCTTCTTTCCTTTGCTCAGCATCTTATCTAAACCTTGCCTCTTTCCCAGCTCCTCGTACAGTTTTCAGAACAATATATAATCACCAGTTGAATGAATGAGTGAGATTTCAACTGGTAAGAATGGCAAACTGAAAATAAGATGAAATTCTATAGAAGTAAGTATAAAACCCTTAGCTGGAGTTTAAAAAATTGCCTGTACAATGTGGCATGGTGGATAAGGGATGGGACCAGAGCCAGAATATTTAAGTTCAAATCCCTCCTCCAATACTTATTAATTGATAATACACAAATCACTTAACCTTTTATAATTTCTGTTTCCTTGTTGTTAAAATGGGAATAATACTTATTGCATTACCTACTTCTCAGGGTTATTGAGGTAAGTGCTTTGAAAACTTTTAACTGCAATATAAATATGAGGTTTATTTTATTCAACTTAATGACAACAAAGGATTTGGCATGATAGGTGGGAGGCAGGTGCTTATTCCATGTGCTTGGATTAACTTTGACATCTTTGGAAAGTCAATGGGGTTGAAAGAATGTTGGATTTGGAGTCCAAAGACCTGAATTTCAATTCTCCTTCTGCTAGTTGCTGCCCATGTGATCTTGGGTCATATAAATTTGATAATAATAAATACTATTATCAAATAACTAAAAATAAATAATGATAAAAAAATAGGGTACATAAATAATAATTCTCTGGGCATCAGTTACTTATCTGTAAAAATGAAGTGGTTGGACTAGATGACCTCAAAGGTCCCTTCCAACTCTACATATGCCCTGAGTGTACCTCCTCCTATACTTATTGTGTTCCACTGCACAATCTGCCTGAATGGAGGGGAAAGAAAAAAGGACTGAGAGGAAGAAAGCCTAGGCCCTGGACCAAGTCAGTTTCCTCCACCAAGGGACATCTCTATTTTTGTTACACCAACAGTTACGCTTTTGCCAAAGAACACAGGTGCACTTTAGGGCAGCTACACCTCACTCTAACTCCTTCCAGATGTGCGCATGAATTATAGAAATTTCCCAAGCCTGTCTATTTCCTAAAACATGCTGTTTGTAGTCCATGAGAACATTCTGGTTCAGAAAAATACCTACGTTTAGGCTCATAATAAATCAGCAATTATAAGGTGTTCATAGGGAGGCATTAATTCTCCTCAGTAAGGATCCTTGGTTGCTTAGCCCAAAGGCTATTGGAAAATCATCTGCTGCTTGCTCTGTGGATACAAACTTGGGAACACTGATGATGCAGAACTTGGGAGACCTGGATTCTGGTCCCAGGCTTCCCATGAACCAGACTGTTAGCTTAGTAAGTCACTAAAAGTTCTTAAACCTCAGTTTCCTCACTATGTAGTAGAGTTATAAAAAATAAATACTATTCTAGTTAGAGTCACCTCAGAAAAACTGTGATGTGGGCACCCTTCCTGTTAGTGGCTTAGCTATCCATTCTCATGGAGCTTTTCTTTCTTTTTCTGATTGACTGGAGTATATCATTAGTGCCACAGTAAGTTCTTCGCTCCCTTCCTCCCTTCCTTCCTTCCTTCCTTCCTTCCTTCCTTCCTTCCTTCCTTCCTTCCTTCCTTCCTTCCTTCCTTCCTTCCTTCCTTCCTTCCTTCCTTCCTTCCTTCCTTCCTTCCTTCCTTCCTTCCTTCTATCTCTCAGTATCTTGACCTCAGTTAATCAGGAAAAAGAAATAAATCAGATCTAACAAATGTTCATCATATAATAACTCAAAGACGTATCCTAACCAAGAACATTTGCATGTCAGAACAGAAAATGATGTCTAATGTAGGAATTTCAGATATCACGAATGGCCAGGGGCAGATATTTGGAGGCATATTTATGTTATAAATCATTGCTGCACCATAAACTATACATTTGCAGCTGGAAGGCGCTTTAGTGGCCATCTAACCCAACACTCTCATCAGTTCTCCATCGTGGAGATGGATGGCCTTTTTCATCATGAGGCCTTTGGAATTGTTGCGGATCATTGTATTGATCAGAGTAGCTAAGTCTTATTACAGTATTACTGTCATTGTGTACAGTCTTATCCTGGTTCTGTTTACTTCACTTTACATTGGTTTATAAATAAGTCTTTTTAGGTTTTTCTGAGACCATCTTCTTCATCATTTCTTACAACACAATAGTATTCCATCAAGGTCATAGAACACAACTTGTTCAGCCATTCTGTAATTGATGGGCATCCCCTCAATTTCCAATTATTTGCCACCACAAAAAGAACTGCTATAAAAATTTTTATATACCAGGAATCATTCTTAATTCCTCCTTCTCCCTTATGCCCAAATCCAACCAGTTCCTAAATCTTGTTTATTTTATCCCCAAAATATTTATTTGTTATTTCCATTCCCCTCTCTCTGACCACACAAGACGCTATTAACCTAGTTTAGGCCTTTGTCACCTGGGCTTACTCCAATAACCTCTTAATTGATCCTCATGTTTCCAGTAGCTCCCTCTTCCAGTTCATCTTCCACACAGTTGCCAAATCGATATACCTTCATCTGACCATGTCACTTCCCACTCAACAATCTTCAGTGATTCCCTATTGCTACTAGAATAAAATGCAAAATCCTTAGCCTGATATTGATAGCCTACCACAAAATGATTACCACTTCAGTCTTATTTTATATTACTCTCCATTATATCTAAAATATTTTTATTCCCATTTTAGAGATGAGGAAACTGAGGCAGATAGTGGTTAAGTGACTTGCCCAAAGCCATACAACTAATAAGTATCTGATGCTGGATTTTTTAACTCATGTCTTCAGGACCCTCTAGCTACTACTTACCTTCAATTTCAGGCTACCCTTTCTATTTTCCTTATATTGGGACATACTTAGAATTCCCTTTCATTTCTTATTTTTTTTTAAAATTTATTTATTTAACTTTTTTACATTCATTTTCACAAAACTTTGGGTTCCAACTTTTCTCCCCCATTTATCCCCTCCTCCCACCCCAATACACCAAGCAATCTAATTTTCCCTATCACCAATCTGCCCTCTCTTCTATCATCCCTCCTTTCTCTTGTCCCCATCTTCTCTTTTGTCCTGTAGGGCCAGATGACTTTCTATTCCCCATTAACTGTATTTATTGTTTCCTAGTAGCAAGAACAATACTCAACAGTTGTTCCTAAAACTTTAAGTTCCAAATTCTCCCCATCCCTCCCTCCCCACCCATTCCCATTGGGAAGGCAGGCAATTCAATATAGGCCATATCTGTGTAGTTTTTCAAATTACTTCGATAATAGTTGTGTTGTGTAAGACTAACTGTATTTCCCTCCATCCTATCCTGCCCCCCATTGTTTCTATTCTCTCTTTTGATCCTGTCTCTCCCTGAGTGTTGACTTCAAATTGCTCCCTCCTCCCATTGCCCTCCCTTCCATCATCCCCCCACACTGCTTATCTCCTTCTCCCCTACTTTTCCTGTATTGTAAGATAGGTTTTCATACCAAAATGAGTGTGCATTTTATTCCTTCCTTTAGTCGAATGTGATGAGGGTAAACTTCTTGTTTTTTTTCTCAGCTCTCCTCTTTTTCCCTCCACTAACAAGTCTCCTGCTTGCCTCTTGAATGAGAGATAATTTACCCCATTCCATTTCACCCTCTCTCCTCCCACTACATTTCTCCCTCACTGTTTACTTTAATTTCTTTTAAGATATGGTCCCATCCTATTCAATTCACTCTGTGTTCTCTGTCTCTATCTGTGCATGCATGTGTATATGTGTGTGTGAGTGCACGCGTGTACGTGTGTGTGTATGTGTGTGTGTGTGTGTGTGTGTGTATGTGTGTGTGTGTGTGGTCCCACCAACTACCCAGATACTGAAAAGTTTCAAGAGTTACAAATATTGTCTTTCCATGTAGGAATGTAAACAGTTCACTTCTGGTAAGTCCCTTATGACTTCTCTTTGCTGTTTACTTTTTTCATGCTTCTTCTCATTCTTGTGTTTGAAAATAAAATTTTCTTTTCAGCTCTGGTCTTTTCATCAAGAATGCTTGAAAAGTCCTCTGTTTCATTGAAAGACAATTTTTTCCCCTGAAGTATTATACTCAGTTTTGCTGGGTAGGTGATTCTTGGTTTGAGTCCTAGTTTCTTTGACTTCTGGAATATCCTATTCCACGCCCTTCGATCCCTTAATGTAGAAGCTGCTAGATCTTGTGTTATCCTGATTGTATTTCCACAATACTGGAATTGTTTCTTTCTAGCTGCTTGCAATATTTTCTCTTTTACCTGGGAATTCTGGAATTTGGCCACAATGTTCCTAGGAGTTTCTCTTTTTGGATCTCTTTCAGGCGGTGATTGATGGATTCCTCCAATACTTATTTTGCCCTCTGGTTGTAGAATCTCAGGGCAGTTTTCCTTGATAATTTCATGAAAGATGATGTCTAGGCTCTTTTTTTTGATCATGGCTTTCAGGTAGTCCCATAATTTTTTAAATTGTCTCTCCTGGATCTATTTTCCAGGTCAGTTGTTTTTCCAATGAGATATTTCACATTCTCTTCCATTTTTTCATTCTTTTGGTTTTCTTTTGTGATTTCTTGGTTTCTCAGAAAGTCATTAGCCTCCATCGGGTCCATTCTCATTTTGAAAGAACTATTTTCTTCAGTGAGCTTTTGAACCTGCTTTTCCATTTGGCTAATTCTGCTTTTGAAAGCATTCTTCTCCTCATTGACTTTTTGAACCTCTTTTGCCAATTGAGTGAGCCTATTTTTCAAGGTGTTATTTTCTTCAGCATTTTTTTAGGTCTCCTTTAGCAAGGTATTGACCCGTTTTTCATGCTTTTCTTGCATCTCTCTCATTTCTCTTCCCAGTTTTTTCCTCCACCTGTCTAACTTGATTTTCAAAATCCTTTTTGAGCTCTTCCATGGCCTGAGCCCACCGGACATCCACCTCGGATGTCTGGGATAGAGAGGCCCCGACCTCCATGTCCTTCCCTGATGGCAAGCATTGTACTTCCTCATCAGAAATGAAAGGAGGAAGGGACATCTCTTCCCCAAGAAAGTAGCTCTCTATGGTCTTATTTTGCTTCCTTTTTCTGGGCATTTTCCCAGCCAGTTACTTGACTTCTGAGATTCCTGTCCACCCCCGCCTAGATCTGCCCAGCTAGTGCTTGGGGTCTGAGATTCAAATGCTGCTTCCCAGCCTCAGGGCTTTCAGGGGTGGGCGCAGCTGCTATTCAATGTGAACTTAAGTTCTGATGCTCAGGTAAGGGCAGAGCCACCTCCCAGGCTCAGTTCCCTCAGGGGGTTTATGCAGAGACCTTCGGTAATGGCCCTGAGCTCCTGTCTGCTTGGGGAGCCCTGGGCCGCTGCCTCCCGAGGGGGCCCGAGTCACGGAGACACCCCGCTCCCCTCTCGGCCAGCCCAGAAGTCTCTCTCACTGACCTTTGCGCCTGTGGGTGGAGGAACCTTCCCGGCCACCAGAGGTTTCGTCCCTGAAGCCTGCTCAGATCTGCTCCTCTGGGGCCAGGTGGCCAGGGCAGCCAGGGGTGGGTTCTGCTGTCTGGTGTGCGACGGACCCCTGGGGATGATTTTCCTGGGCTCTCTGGAACGGAAATCTCCTCCACTGCGTTCCTGTGCAGCTTGACTGCCCCCAAATTTGTGGGGAGTTCTTTTTACAGGAAATTTATTGGCTATGGGTTCAGAGCTAGCATACAGTGAATCTTTCTACTCCGCTATCTTGGCTCCTACCCCATTTCTTATTTTTTTAATGAAAAATAATTTCTCCATTTTTCCCCTGCCACTGAAAAGAAATAAAGAGAAACAAACTCCTTGGAATAAATATGCATAGTCAAGCCAAACAAATTCCTACATTGGTTTCATCTTAAGATGTACTTTTTACTCTGCCTCCTTGAGTCTGTCACCTCCTGTCAAGAGGTGGGTAGTATACTTCATCATTGGTATTCTGGAGTAATTGAAATTCTTCTTAGTTAAGATGCTACATCTTTCAGAAAGTCTTCCTTTATTTCCCAATTGAACACACCATCTTCCTCTTTAAAGACATATAGCACTTTGTTTGCATATCTGTTATGCCTTTATTGCTCTTTCTTAAATGATTTTTATTTATTTATATCTAATCCCCTTGTTGGATTCTTCCTGGTGACAAGAACTATGTTATTCTTTCCATCTTCGTATATTATGTACTGTAGGATTGTGCCTTGTACATTGTATGTGCTTCATAACTATTAAACTGAGTCTTCTGATCTGTCCTCATATGACTATAACCATCTCATTCATTTAATAAATTTAGAGCTGGAAGGGACCTTAGCAGTTATCTAGTCTAAGCCTCTCATTTTGTCTATGAAGAAATCAGGGCCCAGAGGAGTTAAAGGATGTGCCCAGTGGCAGAAATATGATTGGAATCCAGATTCTCTGACTCCAAATACAAACTGATTTTCATTACAATATGTGAATGACTTCATGGAATGAGGGAAGTTACTAGGTTGCGCAGACTAGAGTTTTAGAGGGACCACTTCCAACTCTGAGGCTCTATGCTATATTAATATATCTAACTGAATGATAATGGCATATCTTTTTTGTCACTCAGTTATTGTCTCTTTCAACATCTATTAGTATTTTTAAGGACAGGGTCTCCTTTAGGTTCTTCCTTTGCCTATGCCAACCCTCTGACCTCCATCCCTAGATCTGGCCTTTGACTTAATGTATAGTGGACTTCACCATTAAGGTTCTATGCTTTTGGAAAAGAGGTTGTACCACTCCATTTTTACAGGATTAGGAATAAGGCAAGGAAGATGTCAAAATGGAGCAGGGACAATTCTCAAGAGCTCATGCTGGTGTTGTTATTTACCTCTTTAATCAAACAGGACCTGAAGGATAACTCAGCCATTCATTTTAATTCCAAGGTCTGTGAAAAGCCAGGTGGTTGCATCACAACTCCAAACCTTTGGCCTTTCTCCATGCTCTTTTCCTATAAAAATTAGGGATTTGATCTATCATTTTGCTTGCATAAAGAACTCCAGGTTAGGAAATTCCCTCTACCAATGCAGTTGAGCACTTTCTCTGCAACTTAAGGTCTTCAGGAATTACTTAGTGCACTGACTTGCCTAGGATTACATAGTATGTGCCAGGGGTGGGATTTGAACCTAGGCTTTCCTGGTTTTGAGACTGGCTTTCTAGCTACTATACCATGCTGGTTCTCATAACAGCTGGTTCATTACCTGTTGTTTGTTATTCATTTTTGGGGGGTTTTTTTGTTTTTTGTTTTTTTGCAGAGAATTGAGCAGGAACTTTGGAAAAGGTCAATTCTCCCTTCCCTCCCTCTTTTCCCTCATGCAATTCCTTCCCTTGAACCTAGTACAAGCTAAGTCAAAATTCAGGCAGACTTCAAACTTCCTTGCAGTGGGAAAGAGAGAGGAAGTATTTGGCAAGGCAGGCTTACTTCAGGCAAGATTTAAAGGTCCTTCAGGAGACTGAACTTGTTTCAATGTAAGCTGTAGGCATTTTCATTTAAAACCTCCTGAGAGATGTCAAATAATCAATACTTTGTAATCCAAAATCCCATCTGAAAACTCAGGATTAGAAGCAGAAATACCTTTTCATGACAGGACACTGGTGGCAGAGGAAAAGTCACTCAGAGAAAAATGTGGATTTGGGAAATGTCTATGAAAGCAACTCTCCACAAACAGAATTTCAGTGACCTCTTCAAAGAAAATCATTTTCCCTTCAACCTAAGGTTTGGGCCAAAATGTAACCTGTTATAGCAACTACAGAGTAATGATAGACTTTTTTCAACTTTTCAAATTTTTCCTCCCTTAATGCAGTGTCTCCTGATTTCTACTCCCTAATTGGTGTATTGAATACCCCCGGTGCACCATTAATATTGCATGTAGGCTCAGGAAATAGACAATGGATACTTGTGAGTGAAAATGAGACAAGCATTTTCTGCAGACACAAGTGACTGCTTTTTATATGATTATTGTTCACTTGTCTATTTGCTCAGTCTCATTCTGAACACCTTTGGGCTTTGAAGTCTTTCAGATAGTTGAGAATAAGCATGCTCTTTCAAGTCAGTTCCCCACTCCATGACTTTATTTATAGCAATTTTTCTATTTGAAAGTAGAATCCATGTCTTAGGATAATGCTGATTTAAATGGGAAGATATTTTCCATTCATTAATACATCCGTATGACCTTCTTAAATCACATGGAAGCCTAACTCACATGTGGTAGGAGGAGCTTGCTGAACAGGCAGGATGGAACAGAACTGGGAAGAAGGAGGTGAGAGCAGTTAGGGTGGAGGAGGGATGACACAGGCAGGGAGACAGCTAGTCTTGTGAGTATTTGCTTGTGGGAAGGCAGAGGGGAGGGGAGGAAGGGGAAGAAGAAGGGTGGGGAAACCTTGGGAAAAGCTATGTCCCCTTCAGTGCTAATGTGTATTGACTTCTTGGTTACTATGATGGATATGATTTTCTGATATTGGGATTTGACCTTCTGATGTCTAAATAAATGGGTTTTTTTCTACCTTCTGTATGAACAGTCTGTTGTACTTTGCGATTCAGAAGTACACCGGCATATTCATAGTCAACATCGGTGTTGTGAATACTGCCTTGGCAATACACTTAGCTACCTTTATATTCTCCTCAGTGCATAACACAATATTTTTCTCAGAATCTTCCCTGAGCACATATGAGACATATTATCTATCAGACTTATTGATAGGGGAAGAATTTATAAATAAGAGATAGAAAGCATTGTGGGGTGTAAAATGGATAATTTCAATTAAATTAAAATTTAAACTTTTTGTACAAATAAAACCAATGTAACCAAGATTAGAAGGAACACAAGAAATTGGGGAAAATATTTATAGACAAAACTGGGAAAAATTATAGATAAAAGTCTCATTTCTCTCTTTTTTTTAGTTAAATTTATTTATTTAACTTTTTATATCCATTTTCACAAAATTTTGGGTTCCAAATTTTCTCCCCATTTATACCCTCCTCCACCCCAATACACCAAGCATTCTAATTGCCCCTATCATCAATCTGCCCTCTCTTCTATCATCCTTCCCTTCCCTTGTCCCCACCTTTTCATTTGTTCTGTAGGGCCAGACGACTTTCTATTCCTCATTACCTGTATTTCTTATTTCCTAGTAGCAAGAACAATACTCAACAGTTGTTCCTAAAACTTTGAGTTCCAACTTCTCCCGATTGCTCCCTCCCCACCCATTCCCTTTGGGAAGGCAGGCAATTCAATATAGGCCATATCTGTGTAGCTTTGCAAATTACTTCGATAATAGTTGTGTTGTGTAAGACTAAGTATATTTCCCTCCATCCTATCCTGCCCCCCATTGCTTCTATTCTCTCTTTTGATCCCGTCCCTCCCCAAGAGTGTTGATTTCAAATTGCTCCCTCCTCCCATTGCCCTCCCTTCCATCATCCCCCCCACCCTGCTTATGCCTTTCTCCCCCACTTTTCTGTATTGTAAGATAGGTTTTCATATCAAAATGAGTGTGCATTTTATTCCTTCCTTTAGTCGAATGTGACGAGACTAAACTTCATGTTTTTCTCTCAGCTCCCTTCCTCTTCCTTTCACTAAAAAAGTCTCTTACCTGCCTCATCTATGAGAAATAATTTGCCCCATTCCATTTCTCCCTCTCTGCTCTCAATACATTTCTCTCTCACCACTTAACTTCATTTTTTAAAGATGTGATCCCATCCTATTCAATTCACTCTGTGCTCTCTGTCACTCTCTGTGTGTGCATGCACGTGTGTGTGTGTGTGTGTATAATCACACCAACTACCCAAATACTGAAAAGTTTCAAGAGTTACAAATATTTTCTTTCATAGAGGAATGTAAACAGTTCAACTTTAGTAAGTCCCTTATGACTTCTCTTTGCTGTTTACCTTTTCATGCTTCTTTTCATTCTTGTGTTTGAAAGTCAAATTTTCTTTTCAGTTCTGGTCTTTTCCTCAAGAATGCTTGAAAGTCCTCTATTTCATTGAAAGACAATTTTTTTCCCTGAAGTATTATACTCAGTTTTGCTGGGTAGGTGATTCTTGGTTTTAGTCCTACTTCCTTTGACTTCTGGAATATCCTATTCCATGCCCTTTGATCCCTTAATGTAGAAGCTGCTGGATCTTGAGTTATCCTGATTTTATTTCCACAATACTGGAATTGTTTCTTTCTAGCTGCTTGTAAGATTTTCTCCTTGACCTGGGAGTTCTGGAATTTGGCCACAATGTTCCTAGGAGTTTCTCTTTTTGGATCTCTTTCATGTGGTGATTGATGGATTCCTTCAATATTTATTTTGCCCTCTGGTTCTAGAATCTCAGGACAGTTTTCCTTGGTAATTTCATGAAAGATGATATCTAGGCTCTTTTTTTGATCATGGCTTTCAGATAGTCCCATAATTTTTAAATTGTCTCTCCTGGATCTATTTTCCAGGTCAGTTGTTTTTCCAATGAGATATTTCACATTCTCTTCCATTTTTTCATTCTTTTGGTTTTCTTTTGTGATTTCTTGGTTTCTCAGAAAGTCATTAGCCTCCATCTGTTCCATTCTCATTTTGAAAGAACTATTTTCTTCAGTGAGCTTTTGAACCTGCTTTTCCATTTGGCTAATTCTGCTTTTGAAGGCATTCTTCTCCTCAGTGACTTTTTGAACCTCTTTTGCCAATTGAGTGAGCCTATTTTTCAAGGTGTTATTTTCTTCAGCATTCTTTTGGGTCTCCTTTAGCAAGGTATTGACCCGTTTTTCATGCTTTTCTTGCATCTCTCTCATTTCTCTTCCCAGTTCTTCCTCCACCTGTCTAACTTGATTTTCAAAATCCTTTTTGAGCTCTTCCATGGCGTGAACCCATTTAATATTTATTTTGGATGTTTGGGATACAGAAGCCTTGACTTCTATGTCTTTCCCTGATGGTAGGCATTGTTCTTCCTCATCAGAAAGGAAGGGAGGAGATATCTGTTCACCAAGAAAGTAACCTTCTATGATCTTATTTTTTTTCCCTTTTCTGGGCATTTTTCCAGCCAGTTACTTGACTTCTGAGATTCCTGTCCACCCCCACCTTGCCTCCAGATCTGCCCAGCCAGTGCTTGGGGTCTGAGATTCAAATGCTGCTTCCCAGCCTCAGGGCTTTCAGTGGGGGCAAGGCTGCTATTCAGTGTGAGATTAAGTTCAGCTGCTTGGGTGGGGGCAGGGCCACCACACAGGGCTCAGTTCCCTCAGGGGGGTTATGCAGAGATCCTCAATAATGGATCGGAGCTCCTTCCTGCTTTGGGAGCCCCCGTCTGCTGCTGCCTCAGCTGTTGCCTCCCAAGGGGGCCTGAGTTATGGAGACACCCCACTCCCCTCTCGGCCAGCCAAACAGGCTCTCTCATGGACCTTTGGCATCTGTGGGTGGAGGAACCTGCAAAGCTGCTGGAGATTCCATCCCTGAAGCTTGCTTGGATCTACTCCCCTCGATGCCATGTGGCCAAGGCAAAGCTGAGCTCTGCTCTGGGTCTGGTGCATGACGGACTTTTGGTGTTAGTTTTTCAGGTCTCTCTGGAACAGAAATCTCCTCCACTCTGTTGTTCTGTGGCTTCTGCTGCTCTAGAATTTGTTGGGAGTTCTTCTTCACAGGTATTTTATGGGCTGTGGGTTAGGGAGCTAGCATATGTGAATCTTTATACTCAGCCATCTTGGCTCCTCCCCCCCTACTCCGCCATATTGGCTCCTCCCCGCTCATTTCTCAAATATATAAAGATTATACATATATTCCTGCTGATGTATGCCAGAATTTCTGACAAGGGCAATATGCTCATCTGCCAACACTTGCTTGTTAAGACCTGGCAGACTTGCCCACTGATAGGTCATAACTTCCATTTTGCATTTTGTTTGGAAAATAATATAATCACTATGACTTTAACTCTGTTACAAAACAGGTGAAAAGTACAGGTTTTCAAAATTTCTTCTCTTCTTTCCTTATGCCTCGAACTCTCCCTTATTTTTATTCAATGCCCCTCAGTTGCACCTAAGGCTACTATTGCCCATCCCCGCATTGTTCCAGTGCCCCTCAGGGTGCAATATTGGCTATTTTGGGAACCTTTGTGTATATAGGAATATGAAAAAATGTTCTGTCACTACTGATTAGAGAAATGCAAATTAGGACAACTTTCAAATATTATCTTACACCTATCAGATTGGCTAAAATGAGAAAAGGGGAAAGAAATAAATGTTAAAGGAATGTGGAAAATTTGGGACACTAATTCACTGCTGGTGGAATTGTGAACTGATCCAATCATTTTAGAGAGCAATCTACAATTATGTCCTTTGACCCAGCTATATCACTATTAGTTTTGTTTCCCAAGGTGATTAGGGAAAAAGGAAAAGAACTTATATGTTCTAAAATATAGTAGCTGTCTTTGCAGTGGCAAAGAGCTGGAAATCAAGAGGATGTCTATCAAGTGAGGAGTGGCTAAACAAGTTGTGGTATATGATTATGATGGAATATTATTGTGCAAAAGGCAATGGCAAGAAGGATGGTTTCAGAAAAGTATGAGAAGACTTAGATAAACTGATGCAAAGTGAAGTGAGCAGAACCAGGGGAATGTTGTATATAGTAAAATCAATATTGTATGATAAAGAATTGTGACTGATGTAGCTATTCTCAGCAAAGAACCCTAAAGTACTCATGATGAGGCATGCTATCTGCCTCCTGAGAAAGTACTAATACTGTCTGAATACAGATTGAAGCATGCTGTTTTTTTTTACTTTCTTTTTTTATTCAAATCTTCTTGCGCAAAATGAATAATATGGAAATAATTTACAGGATTATACATGTATAACATATATCAATTTACCACCTCTGGGAGAGGGAAGCAAAAGGAGAGTAAAATAGAATTTTGGGCACAAAACTTTTTTTTGAATGTTACAAGTTTTAATGTTAAATGTTTTATGTTAAAATAATTCAACATGTAATTAAGAGAAAATAATATATTATATTAAAAATAAAATATGATTTTCACTTGCCTTTCAAAAAGAAAAGAAATAAAAGCTGGTTGATTTTAGAAAAACATGGAAAGACTTACAGGAAATAATGAAAAGTAAAATGAACAGAACCAGAGAACACTGTACATAGAAACAGCATTATTGTCATAAAACAATTTTCAATGACTGTTTCACCTTAAGTACCATAAATTCGCAAATCAACTACAAAGGACCTAGGAAAGAAGATGCTATTCACCTCCAGAGAAATAAATGATAAATAGAAGTATTATGGGAGAGGGAGAAAAAAAGGTACCCAAGAGAGAACAAAAGAAAACTTAGAAGGAAGCATAGAAAAACAGAATAGCTTTGAAAATGATGAATATCTTTTGTTACATAGTTTTTTTTAAGTAAACAGTGTGAGATGGAAATTTATGATTTTATATTGAATCTTCTTTTTATACTATATTGTGTCCATGAAATTGTTCTTGTATGTGTTTGTGAGTGTCTTTTTGTATTTACGTTCAAAATTTTAAAAAATAATAATAATAATAAAGAATTTTCCTTGAGGTCTGTTAAATCCAGCCTCCCATGTGATAGCCGGAATGGTTTTCAACTTCGCTGAGCTTTGAAGGAGAAATCGAATGCCCAAAAGGTAGCCTGAGAGGGTCCTGCTTTGTCAAAGAGAGATAATAATAATGGATATTTGTGCAGGGGAGTCTCCAGCATTTTGTTAGGACCGATTGGTGGAGCCACATCTTTTAATCTCAATGTTTCTTCCAAGTCCTCTCCCTTCCCACCTCCACTGCATACCCCCTATCAGTCACCACACAACCACAAGAATTTTCAAAGCAGCCTTGTATCAAGAACTATGCTAGGTGAGAGCGTTAAAAAAAAATGTTAAACAGCCCTCAAGGAGTTTCTCTTCTGTTGAGGGAAGCAGCATATACATATATAAGTGTAATGACTGAAATGTGTTCTATTCCAATACCCCTACAATGTTGGGACCTCACACTTCTCTCCTGGGTGTGTCTAACAGCTTTACTTCTCTTTAGGTTTATCACTATCATTCTTACATCATT
Source organism: Bettongia penicillata ogilbyi (assembly GCA_023548195.1). Lineage (NCBI taxonomy): Eukaryota > Metazoa > Chordata > Mammalia > Diprotodontia > Potoroidae > Bettongia > Bettongia penicillata. The sequence continues at coordinate 8,381,019 of JAJHZJ010000266.1, read as the reverse complement.
CCACCCAGTGAGACCCTCAGAGTACTAGGGGTAACTTTGTTGAGGAGAAATACACTTCCTATATTTATCACTCTCGCTCTAGCCCCCATCAAAGGCATTTTCTTTCTACCAATCAACTACTCAAAATAATGACATATATCCTAAACATATAACCATTTCCTTAAAAATAAGTAAAAGGAAATAATAATAATTTAACAGATACTAATATATTAAAATAAATACATAAATAATAAAATACATCACAATACACATAAAAACCTAGACCACACTTTTCCACCAACATACTCAGTCTCTGTGGTGAAACACATTTATAGGAACCTGTCAGAGAAACACATGAGGAAGGAAAACTAATGTGCTAGTGGCAATTTACAACTCTGGACTGCAGACTTCAAAGTTATTGGTCCATTCATGAACATCTGCACTATACAAAAATGCTTCTCAGTTTACTGCTTGACGGTTTATTCTCACTACTCTTGTCTTGGGAAATCCTCTTCTCTTGTCTACTCCAACATAGCTTTCAAAAGCTCTTTCAATTAACCATCACTCTTGAATAAGCATGTAAAAAGCATAAGATCTTAATGTGAATAGCAATTCTCATTAAGCTAGAAAACAGCAAAGCTCATCAAACTGGTTTTCTCTGGACTACACAGACCAGAATAGCCAGTTATTCATTCACCCAGATGGTGCAATCAGAACTAAGTTAATAACAACAAGTTTACGTTCAGCCTTTAAGCCAGTTCATCAGGATAGATCTCAAATGCAAAACAACCCCTCCCATGCTTTTCATTCTGAGGCCAGTGGAGAAATAATGGGTAACAAAACCCTATGAAAAGCTTCCCCTTTCTCCATTTCTAAGTGTGGTGAAGGGCACTACTGTCACTGAAGCCCTGAACCAATAAATTTATTCTGAAGGTAAATTCTTTCTCTGAGCAATGAGGAATGGCTCAGCTCAAGCCTTCTCTCACATGACTACTTCTAACTTCCACAGGTCCAATAGCTTCTCAGGCCTCCTGATACAAGTCTTCTTCTCTCTTGAGGAAGAAGCAGGTAGAACCTACTTGGTTGAGAGGATTTAATGAGAGCCTCTTGAATCCCAGGGATTCACCTTTCACTTAAAAAAATTACAACTCCACAAATCAATAGTTCTTTAAAAATTATACCTGTCTCCAAATATTTATATAACTTTTTGTTTTCTTAGTTTTATCCTCTTTATTAATAAAACTTTTATATGCAAGTTTGTCAAAGTACCTATCATTTTTGTAGCACTGAAATCTCAGACAACACTCTCTACTTCAGTCAATCTATTTCAATCAGATGGAGTGAAGCCTTTCTCTCGTAGAAACAGTTTAATGTTTTAAAGAAGCAGAGGAAGATTTTATTCACTAAATAGACAAATGTGAGTTTGAAGAAACAAAATCTTCAAGTCTATACTTTAGATCATTTAACTGCTTAAACTCTCCAAATCCCTTCTGAAATCTATTTCTTCACACATTTCTTAGCCTCAGATATTAAAATAAAGTTATTTTTCTATTCATATTAGGGGTCAAAACATTCATCCAAAATATCTTCAGCAATTAATATCTTCCTTTCTCCAAAAACACTTTTTCAGCCCGTTTTACCATTAGCTGCTTCTTCTAAATAATAGTCTCTAAAACATAAGACTATTTGCTCTACCATACTTTTTCATTAATGTCAAATTGTCTTCAAGGATCTCCAAGAGAATCAATCACCTATCACCTTCATTTCTCCAAATCCCAGCAGGGCAAGAGAAAGTGTAGGGGATTATTAGAAAGCCAGGGAACTCTCAAGAGGCAGCTCAGGAGTAAATAACAGTGGTAGAATTGAGCTAAAACCATTTCTACCAGAATATGCCACAATTCCTTACAAGACTCCATGGAGGGGGTGGGGATACAGGATTAGGAAGGTTGAGAAAGTAACTTAGTGAGGCAACTAATTAGAGCAATCACCTGGCCTAAGCAAAGATTGCCTTTTGAGAAAAGAGGGTCAGGGTACATATCAGGATCCAAGTAAAAGTGTAACCCAGAGACCAACTGGGTCAAGAAACAGATTTCTTCAAGTCTAAGAGATGAGGTGTTGGTGAGGGGTACCCCAAAATACGGACAGTCCGGGTCGTGCTCGAATGAATTTGACTCAAGCCGTCTTAAAGTCAAAGAAAACAAAGTTTATTAAGGATTCACCTAACTGGGTTGCCTCTTACAGAGCCTAAGCATTTGTAACGCTTGTATTCACAAGCGGGCCAGATAGAATCCCAGCTAGACACAGTCTGAGCTGGATAGAATCTGAGCATCTTCATGGAGGCAGGATGGAACTTAAATACAGAAAAGACTATAGGAGGAATGTGGGGGGGTTGGTCTGGTATTCCAGGGTGATGGGAGGAGGGGTTTAGGAAGGGTCTTGAGGAGAAGTCCAAGGAGGGTCAAAGGCTGGAAATAGCTGGAGGCTATCAGGAGATATGACAATGGAGGGTTTGGGCGGGAAGCAGATGGGGCAATCCAGAGACCTTGATAGGGGCAGTATGGGAATGGATACAGATCTGGATGGCAACCTGGGGAATGGGGTTTTGATGGGATCAAGGGTGGGGAGTACAAGAGACCTGAAATGATAATGAAAAGCCCATGGGCTTCCTGAGACTGCTGGAACAAATGGGAAGATTAGATTTGAGTAAGAAAGGCCAAATTAAGGGGGAAGATTCAAGGGGAGCTCAAGGAGGCTCCCAGAGTCTGAACCCCATCATTAGGAGCTGAGAAAGAAGCAAGATGCCAAGACACAACGTCAGGCTGGTGAGGATTCATTGTAAGTCATGCTACCAGGAGTAACAGGGTAATGAAAGTTTTCTAGACATGCTTTCTCCTTTAAACTCTGTACTTTGAAGTAGTATGCAAGCTCCAACCCACGTTGTTGTGATGGTCTGCTCTAAGCCCACACCTGCACGGTTGCTAGGATTCAGGTTTGTTTTGGAGTATATGGTGTGTTAAGGGATGATTAGCCTCCCTGATGTAAGGACTTCAGGGAAGCTCATGCTCCTTTGGTGTCAAACCAATTACCCACCTCTCACTTGTGGCTCCAAGAAGCCATAGAATGCCCAGCAGCCTCAACTGGTAGAACTGCCTTGACAGATGGGCTAAATCAGTTTGAGGGTAACTGACAAGCCTCAGACCCATGTGTGATTCGGGAGATATCTACCCTAGTCATGGGAAGACTTCCCCTGATAGAATGGTCAAAAGAGAACAATTTGTTCCAATAGCCAAGAAAGAGACTGAAGCAGATGCTCTGAAGCACTTAGAGCTTGGTCAGACACTGAAGATGCCAAGGTCACCCACTGCATCCCAGGACGTTACCAGTTGTTCTAAATTTCGTCTTGTCACTGGACTTCAATGATTCTGGAAGAGAGAGGGGGGCTGATGACTTTGTGCAACTCTGCCGTACTTCAATCCATTTCACGTGTAAAGCAAGTCATCAGTCAGGGATGTCATTAGCCCTCTTTGGAATGAAGGACAAACGACAACAACTTTACTTTGGTTATCTTATGGGAACAAACAAAGAGAAGACTTCCATAAATATATCAGGCAGGCAGGCAATAAGCACTTACTAAGTGCTTGGTATTTGCCATGCATAACATTATGTTTAAGGAATTCAAAGGAAGGAAAATAGCAAAAACAAAACTTCCTGCCTTCAGAAAGTTTTCATTCTCATTGGTGAGGTAAGTAAATAACTAGATATACCCAAGATATGTATATATATATATATATGTATGTATGTATTGCATATGTGTACATATACATACATGTATGTATATATGTGTGTACGTGCATGTTCGTATGCTTATGTATATAGTTGATGGTAGATAATTTGAAGAGTGATGGCACCAGTAGCTGGGGGGACATGAAAAGTCTCATTATAGAAATTAAGATATGAGCTGAGTTTTGAAGGAGAGAAATGAAGCTGTAGAGATGATGAGGAAGAGCATTTCAGAGAGCCAGCAAAAAGTTCATGGAGACAGTAGATGGAGTTACAAATAGGTCAGTACAACTGGTTCATAGGGTTTGTGGAGAAAAGAAAGCCTGAAAAACTGGAAAGGTAGGAAAGGTTCAGATTATGAAGAGTTTATTTTTGATCCTGAACTTAAGGAGGTGTCCTTGGAGCGTGTGCGTGTGTGTGTGTGTGTGTGTGTGTGTGTGTGTGTGTGTGTGTGTGGAGTGGTGAGAAAAGGGGAGGGCATCAGATCCACACTTTAGAGAAATTGCTTTAGCAACTGAGTGAAGGGTGGATGAAAGACTTGAAATGGCGGGACCAGTGAGAAAGCTATTACAGTGCAGATGGGAGGGAAAATGAGGGTTTGGACTAGGGTTGAAGTTCTACAAAGGATTTCACTGTTTTACAAAAAGCTAATATCCATTTAACAAGTACCTTCTAAGATTTGAGAATACAATTCATAAAATGAGAAATATTTCCTTCCTCCGAGGAGTTTACAATCAAACAGGGGCAGATAGTCCATAAAAGGAGACAGGAAAGGCGCATAGGAAGGAGACCGGAAAGTACGTGACATCAGAACATCTCATTCCATGGACTTGACACCAGGCAAAGCAGCAGTAACAGAACACAGGGTTCTTGTTCTCATAAATTAATTTATAGAAGAACACCCAGAAAATTAAGTACAACTATCAGTGGATAAAAGTCATGGGTAGGCAGAGTTCAACTTAAAGGAAGGAAGAACTTTCTAACCATTAAAATTTTCCAAAATGAAATGGGTTTTAGGTACTAATTTCTCCATTACTGGAGGCATGCAAGAGAAAGCTAATCAATCATTGATTTGGGATGTTATAGATGGGATAGGTACAGGAAATTGAACTAGGAGACCTCTTTGGCCCTTGAGAATTCTGAGAGTCTATCATTCTGTCCACTTAAACTATTAATTCAAGACAACTGGCTAAAAGTGCCCCAATTTGTGTGTCTGGGATTTGGTGGATAGTCACTCTCTTCTTCTTCCTTCTCTAAACATTTTGTCTTGTCTTTATGCTGAGAAGCACATCAAATAAGACTGTGGCTTTTCTTGTCCTCAAAGGGAAGTTCCATCAATGAGAAGGGAGAAAGCATTTCGAAATCCTGCAAGTTTCTTTTGGTGTTGTATGCATTTAGTGACTAATTTTGATATAGCCTTGGAACATAAGGGAGCATAAATTACAACCAAAATGGGACCATTGGAGACAATGAAGGAAAACGTCATTTAAAAAAAAAATAAAAACCAACTATGAGGGAGAAACATTTGGGGAATTAAAAGTAGGGCAGGTTTTGAAATATTTTCAAAACCGTTTACTACCATCTGTTAGGAGTCTGTGTTACTGGGGATTTATGGGCTCCTATCTGTGAATTCTCTGGCTACTAAAAACAAATTTGGAGAAAAATGATTAAACTTGCTACTTAAAGAAAAGGAGGTAAAGGAAGAATTATATAGGTAGGTATGGAGCTATATCTGTAAAGAAATCTATTAAGGAATGAAAACTCCATTACTTGCATCAGTGAAGTCTTTTGGTCAGTGGCCATATCCAGAGCAGGGAAAACTTGTCCAAGGTGGGACCAAATTTAGAAGACAAGCTGTCACAATAAGCTTGGGGGAATAAGTAGAAGATATATAGAGAGGCCTGCCAACAGTCTGGATTCCCTAGAGCCTTGGGAACCACTCTACTTCTAACACTCTTTGGGGGAAGTGGGAGTGAAGGGAATGAATGGTGAGAGGTCTTTAATCTTTAGATATTCCCACTGAGAAGAGCTGAGTCTCTGAGGGAAGGAGGTAGTAGAGGCCAGCATGATATTGACCTGCTTCCACTTACCTGAATGTTCCCTCCCCTGGGTGAATGGGAGTTTGGATCGAGGGGGAGAGGAAAATCAAGGGACCATCTGAACTCAGCCCAAGGGAAAAGTGGACACCTGATCAGAATTAAGCCATGAGTTCCTACTCCCTAGCTAGGTTCCATTATTCTTCCTCAGCCTGGGCTCCCAAGATCAAATGCAAGATCATAGCACCATGGGATTTAGAGCTGGCAGTGACCTTAGAGACTTCCTGGTCTAACCACTTCATTTTAGAGATGAGGAAACAGAAACCCACAGAGCTAAAATACTTGGGCCAAAGATAGAGAAGTAAGTAGCACAGTCAAAATAGCCGGTGTTCTTTTTGGAGCCGTTTAGATGGCTTAAAGACTCTAAGGGATCACCATGGTTAGGAAGTTTGTGGGAAGCTGTGTATATACAAGTTTCTATTCCTTTTTCCTCTGTCTTCACTTCTCAAAAAGAAAATACCAGTCCCTGCCTGAGGCTAGACTTCATCTCCCACAAGGAAGAGGGAGAGACAGGTGTCCAGGAATCACTGCATGCAGACTTCAGTGTTGACGAAGGAGCTAGGAGATGGATGCTGGAGCTCCTACTCATTGCATTTCTACCATCCTGGGGTCTCTGTACTAATTGTATGCTAGAACCTCATTTGTTTATTTCTTATTTACTTAGGACAGACCTCTGCTTTCATTGATATAGGGGATTCCCACTGAGAAAGCTTCCTCTTCCACAAAGAAGCCAGGTCTTCTTGACTTTGAGGCCAGCGCTCTTCCAACGCACCTCCCCCCCCCAACCTTTAATGTTGTCTTTGTGACCTACAGCAAGTCAACTTACTTTTCTCATTTGTAAAATCAAGGTGCCAGAGTAGATATCATCTTAGATCTCTTCCAACTCCAAACTATGATTCTATTATCTCCCTACTTTTGCATAGACTGCCCTTCATTCCTGGGGAGAACTTGGTCATATTGTGAGAATCAGAGGAAATAATGTGCGTGAAGTACATTGCAAACTTTAAGACAGTATATAAGTGCCGGCTGCTGCTGTGGCACATCTGTCTTATGAACGCCTCAGTGTGGGTATGAGCTTCAAGGGTGTTAGAACTCTCTCACTCCTTACAAGATTGTGCATGTAGGCTTATCTGTTTAGGCAGTATTTCACTGAAGCACCTGGTTAAAGAGCGATAACTATTTCATACAGGAAATTATTGTGGTGCATTTCTCCTATAAATTTCTAGAAAAAGTTTTCCATTCTCCTTGCCTCCATGTCCTTCCCTCCCAACTCCCTTCTCAGGCTCTTAAAATTTGTTTTATTTGACAATGAATATTTGCTCCAAGAATTTTGCTTTGGTTTTCTTAATAAAGGGGAATAAAAAAGTGTTTTGTTATTAGAAAAGAATTTAACTTGATTGAAAAAGAATGAATTACGACATAAATTATGGTATAGGAATGTGATGGAATGTTATTGGTCAAAAGAAATAATGAATATGAGGAACTCGAAGAAACCTGGGGAGACATCTATGAGATAATACATACTCAAGTAAGCAGAACCAGGCAAACATTATTCACATTGACTACAACAATGTAAATTAAAAGGATACAGAAACTAAGCTGAATGCTACGTAATTTTAGTAACTCAACTTGTTCTCAGATATGAGACAAATAAATATACTTCCTTTGAAAAGAAAAGAGGTTAAGTTAACAGAGGATTTCATATGCTATCAGGCATGGTCACTGTGTCAGTTGAGTTTGCTTAACTAATTTTCATTTTTTCTTTTCTTTTCTTTCTTTCCTCTTTTTTTTTTTTAACAAATTCAAGGTCACTGTAGGTATAGCTGGAAATGATTAGGATATAAAACCAGTAAGGTATTAATATTAAAAGATCAATAACAAAACCCAATCACTTGGAATCTGGCTTCTAAGCTGACCACTCAAATGCAACTGTTTTTTTTTTTCTTTTTTAAAAATAAAATTATTATTTATTTTAATCTTCATTTTTTAATTATGTTGAATTCTAAAATCACTCTGTCCCTCTTTCTCTGCCCCCACCTATTAAAAAGGCAAGCAATAGGATATTAATTATACACATAAAATCATACAAGATATATTTTCATATTAGCCATGTTGAAAAAAGAAATGCAAAGAAAATAAAAGAAAAGAAAATATACTTCAGTTTGTATTTAGAGTTCATCTCTCTCTGGAGGTGGATAGCATTTTTCCCCATAAATCCTTTGGAATTGTCATGGATTATTGTATTCATCAGAGTAGCTAAGTCTTTCACAGTTAATCCTCATTACAACATTTCTGTTACTATGTACAATGTTCTCCTGGTTCTGCTCCCTTCACTTTTCATCAGTTCTTTAGAAGTTTTCCCAGGTTTGCAACTATTCTTTTCAGTTAGCAAGGATCTCTTAATCCGATGACCTTTCCTCTTCTCCATGATTTTATCTCTCTATAGCTTTTGATACTGCAGATTATCCTCTCCAACTATATACTGCTTCCTTTTAGATTTCAAAATCATTACACTGCTCTCTCCACATTCTGCTCTCAGTTTTTTTTTTTTTCCGGAATCATCATCTTTACCCAATAATCATGAGTGTTGCCTAAGATTTTGTCCTGGATCCTTTTCCCATCTCTACATCTTCTAGGTATTCTCATTAGCTCCAAATGGGTTCTGTTGTTTTACTATTTGAGATGATCCCTTAATTTGTAAAAAGTGTCCCCAAGGTGCGATTGTTTTAATATCTAGCCCTAATATCTGTCCTGAATTCCATTTCTTCATTATCACTTGTTTGTTTGATATCTTCAACTGGACTGGCCATAGATAGCTCAAAATCCATATTTCCAAGATGGAAAGCATCTTCCCTCAGTCTTTGTCCCAATCTTTGCTCTAAATTTGACCACTTCTGTTGAGAATACCACCATCCTTCCAGTTATTCTGGGTTATGACACCATCCTTTACTCTTCCTTCTCCTTCATCTACATATAATAAATGACTAAATCTTGTAGTGTCTACATCCACTATATCTCTCTCACCCATATGCTTCTTTCCACCCACAAACCTCCATCTTAGTTTAGCACCTCATCACTTCTCGACTATTCCAATAGTTTCCTATTTCACTCTAGGCTTCTAGTTTCTATTCTCTGTAATCCATCATTACATAACTTGGTTACTAAAATTACCATGCTAAATCACAGATCTGACCACATTACTCCCCTGTTAAGGAGCCTTCCATGACCCCCTGTTGCTTCTAGGACAAAATATTCTTGCCATTTAAAGCCCTTCATGATCATTAGAATCCTAATATTCCCTTTTCATGGCTCTTCCCAGAATTCACTTTCACATAATTCACAATTCTTTCTTATCTCAATGCTTTTGTTTACATCATGCCAGGAATGAACTCAATTCACATGCTACATTGTACAGAAAGCTCTGATCCACTAGTTTTCGGTGCTTTTTAATTTCCTTAGATGATCATGTGTATATTTCAACCATTTACATGGTGTATCCTCTCAATCAGGGCAGCTAAGTGGCACAAGATAGATCACCTGACTTGGAGTCAGGAACTTCCTGAGTTCAAATCTGGTCTCAGACACTTACTAAGCTGTGTGACTCTGGGCGAGTCACTTAACTCTGTTTGCCTCAATTTTCTCATTTGTGAAATGAGCTGGAAGGAAATGGCAAATTACTCTAATATCTCTGCCAAAAAAAACCCAAACAGGGTCACAAAGAGTCATACATAACTGAACAACAATTTCCTCCCCATAGAATGTAAGCTCCTTGAGGAAAGGGACTTATTTTTTGTTTTATTTTTGCACATACAAAGCATAGCTTTGTGCCTTGAACATATTAGTCACTTAAATACTTTCTGAATTGTATTAGATCTACCAGGGAAAGGTCCTCCCCTTCCTGTTTTGGGTCACTGGGCCATTGTTCTAAAGTTTCTCTCTCTCTTTCCTCTCTGTCACTCTCTCTGTCTCTCTTTCTCTCTCTCTCTCTCTGTCTCTCTGTTTCTCTCTGTCACTCTGTCTCTCTCTCTCTCTGTCTCTCTGTCATTCTCTGTCTCTCTGTTTCTCTCTGTCTCTGTCTCTCTCTGTCTCTCCTCTCTGTCACTCTCTGTCTCTATCTCTCTCTGTCTCTCTGTCTCTGTCTCTCTCTCTCCTCTCTGTCTCTCTCTCTCTGTCTCTGTCTCTCTCTTTCTCTCTCTCTCTCCCTCCTCTCTGTCACTCTCTGTCTCTATCTCTCTGTCTCTGTCTCTTGGTCTTTCTCTCTCTCTCCATGCCCATAACAGGCACACCCACTCCTCTTCATCCTGGGGTACATACCCTGCCTCCTGACCCAGGTGCAAACAATTTTCTTATTGATGCTCCATGAAAAAAGGGATAAATATATCTCCAACACCTCCAGATCACATAGTTGTGGACAAATTCAATGACACAATAGGGACAAAAAGTTTGCCTGTGAAGTCTTTTTTTGTACGTTGGAGCCTTGTACACTGAAAGCTCTGGTTTTAGCCGTTGCTCTCAAAAATATCCAGAGAGAAGTTCTGGCTTCTTATCTGTATCTTGGCATGAAGCAATTTAGCATGAAAGTAATTGCATTCTTTTTTTTCTGATTGAGACTGAGAAGTGTCAATCTTACAAGTGATTCAGATTTTGCTTAGTAAGGTGATTATCACATGGAAGATGGGAAAAATGTTAGTTTTCAATAAAATAATACTTATGGTTTGTACTTAAGATTCAGTTGGATAATAAAAATGACTTGTTTTCTCTGAGGGCTTCTGTCAACCTCAGGTGCTCTAATAAGAATAGGAAATGCTTTTCTAAGTACTTCATTGTTACCATCTTTTCTTCCCTTTCACCTTTCCCTCCATCACTGCTACTTTGATGGTGTGTTGTTTCAATACCCCCAGGACTACTAATGGAATATCTCTTTGCTCCTTTTCTCAAGAGCCCACCAAAAATAGTTGGGATTAAAAACAGACAAAAGAAAAAATATTCACTGGAAAAAAAGAAGATAAAAAAAGAATATACACTTCTCACTGCATTTTGGCGTAGTTCCAATGCTTCTATATAGACCACAGATTTCCTTCTAAAGAACTATATAGACTGGAGTTGTTGCCTCCTTAAATGAATTACTAGCTAGTACCTTAATGATGGTGCTTTTAGTGTACACGGTCATTAAGGTTCAGCATTGAACATTTAAAAGTTTCAATGTTTCATTTTGAAGTTTGGAGGTATGGGTGAGGAGAAAAATGTTTAACCTACACACACACACACCCAGCAATCTATCACAAGTGTAATACCAGTCTGCCTGATCAAAGCATTTGTGAGAGTGTGTGAGTGCATGTGTCTCTGTGTATTTTGTATGCCTATATTTTTAAAAGAAAAAAATCACTGGCATTTTTTTTCTATATTCATGCTGAACTTTAAAGAACAAAGAATCACCTATTGGTACAAAGGAACAAAGTCCTTTTTAAAGAACTTTGAATTCAAAAGTATTGCCCAACCAGTTAATGCAATTTTAGTAACAAATTCCTGGAAGATTTCAGGAGTTTTAATAAAGTTTAAATTTGTAGGGTTTTGCTGTTAAGAGCCTTTTTGGAAGTATAATAAATCCCCAAGTTTTTTGCCAGTTGTGGAATGTTGCCAAACACAATATGAAATTGACATTATTGTATCAACAAAGGCAGGAATTACACAGTGATACAAAGAATGATGTACTGTGTACGCCAGTTTCTGAAAGCCCATAAATCTTGAGGCATCCTCTGCATTTATTCAGTCTCTGATGGAAGAATTAATGTGTATTTGCCAAATATGCCTTCTGCTGTCTTGAACATTCTTTATAAGAAATAATATCATCAATCTAGGGGGAAAAAATCCCAAACCAATTTGGACTCTATTCATGAACAGATCTGCACATGAGACTTAATTTTGTCATTATAATGTTCACATACATGTGTTGGGTTTAGTTTAGAAGACCTAAGCCTTCCAAAGCTACTCATAAGATTTAAACTTCCACATGAAATATATAGTGATAGAAATTTAATACACACATGCACACATAGTGTATAAGTTGCTTGTTACTGCTCAGTCATTTCAGTCATATCTGACTCTTCATGACTCCACTCACGGTTTTCTTGGCAAAGACACTGCAGTGGTTTGCCATTTCCTTCTCCAGCTCATTTTGTAGATAGGAACTGAGGCAAACAGAGTTAAGTAACTTGCTCAGAGTCACAAAGCTAATGAGGGTCTGAGGCTGGATTTGAACTCATGAAGATGAATCTTCCTGATTCCTGACCCAGAACTCTATCCACTACCCCACTTAGCTGTCCACACCCTGCCCTCCCCCATATATATATGTGTGTGTGTGTCTGCCTATGTATATAATGCATATATACAAACAGATAGCTACAGATATGATAGATAAAACACCTCCAGTGGACCTTAGCAACAGGTGTTCACAGATGATTGAATAGGAAAAAAAATGAGGTATAATTTAAATTATGGTAGCAAATATTTTACTTTATTTCCAAAAGATTAAAGAACTCTCTTCGATATTGAATCTTTTGCTTCGTTATATTTCTACAACGCATAATTTTGCTTAAAGATCTATTCCTTGTGTCAGAGAAAGCTTTAATAATAGATAAGAGTTGTTGACTATCTGCATAGTGTGATTTCAAGTCTCTGAGAAGGTCCTAACACTAAGTTTAACCCTTTTCAACTAAATGGACTATATGTCAAATTTCACCATCAGAGTTTCATCACTTTAATTCAAAATTTGATTTTGTTTAAGTTGCACTGGAATAAAATATGCCATTTTAAGTTGTTATAAGTAATTTTCACCATAGTGTAAATAAAAGTTCTGAGAATAGATTTTGATAGAGTACCTGGATTCAGAAGTATGATGGGCTGTTAAGGGAGGAAAGGGATGGTAAACCGAGACATGGGGGTGCTAAGAACAAATTTTATATACCTCACAATTTTTCTCAGAATTGAACTTGTGTTTCCCATTTTTGAATCCTGGGGACAACGGAGTAATTATACAATCCTTTCTTAAAACCCATGTCTATAATTTATGTGATATTATTAGACCTCTGAAGATCCATTTTAAGCTCACAAGAATAACCCACTCTGACAACTCCAGTAGATGTATGTTCCTTTAGAGCAAACACTATTTGAATGTTGTCTTTCCATCCTAGGTGCCTAAGACAGTGCCTGGCACTTAATGGGCATTTAACAAAATATCCAGAACAAGGAATAAAATATTGATTCCAAATGTAACCTTCAGGCATTACAAAATTAGCTCTAATCTCTGATAAAGCAATCTGACAGCTGCTAAGAACTATGCAAATTAACTAAGATTCCAAAATAAATCTCTAAAACATATGCTTCTCCTTTACATGTGTGCCAAGCTTCCATAATTCCATAAAGGAAGAGACCTTTCTCTAAAACATAAACTCAGAGGTTTGAAAATAAAAGTCAACATTGTGTCTCCAGGAAATATTCAACTAGTGGAGTTCTAGTGAGCAGTTCAAAGGGCAGTAATACCAGACTGGCCCCTGAATGGCACCATGGGTACCAGGGAATAAAAAAGAAGAGTTTCACTTCTACCGATAAATGGTGCCTGGCACATAGTAGGTACTTAATAAGTGTTGATTGATTTGTTGACATAAGAAACTTTGGTCATATTTTAGAGAAAATTCTATGGGAAAGGATAAAGTAAATTACTTTTAAGTATAGAGGTGTTAAAGTGGAGCTAGATTGTACAGTGGGTAGTTTGTAGACTCATCTCCCTGAGTTCAAATCTAGCCGCAGACACTGTGTGACCCTGGGCAGGTCACAATCATATTTGCCTCAGTTTCCTCATTTTTAAAATGGGCTGGAAGAGGAGGTGGCAAACCACAACAGTGTCTGTGCCAAGAAAACCCCAAATAGGCTAAGGAAGAGTTGGACACAACTGAAAATGACTCCACAGCAACATAGAATTGTAAAGTATCTAGAAATTTGAAAGTATTAAAAAAAAAACCTTCATGTTTAATAAAATCTGCTAAAGTTCTCAGTTGTGTTATCATATCAGGACATTTTTAATGACTATGCTACAGGAGGCCATGCAAAGCTGAGAAAACCTTGAATTTAGAAGTGGTCTCAGCCTGAATGCCTCTTGTCTGAGAACTAGCATGGACAAGTTAGTAGAGTCTCATCATCAGAGAGGCTGTTAGAGGAGAGACATTTTTTTTCATAGCAGCTCACAAAGATCTACTAAGTCAGAGAAGCTACTATCTGTAATCGTGAACACCTACCTACATTGATGAATTATTATAGTATTGAAGAAATGAAGTATTTTATGGAACAAAATGGAAATTAGAGAAAAATTTGAAATATGTACATAATACTTTTTTAAACATCCTAAAGAGAGTTAATGTCATTAGTTTAGGAACATAAATGTGACATATATACATAAATGTATAAAATATTTATAAATAAATAAAAACATAATGTATATAATATAATGTAAATATAAAAATAATATATAAATTTATAAATATAAATAGGAATATAAAATATGTGGCACTGAGTCTGAGTCCTTGGTTCTAGCTAACCATTCTCTTATAAGGTTCTATCTTGGTCCCTCTTCTCCCTCTATACTATTTCACTTGGTGATCTCACCAGATCTTCAAGTTTCAGTTTTCCCTTTGATGTCAATGACTCCCAGATCTACTTAACTAGCCCCAACTTCTCTTCTGACCTCCAGTCTCTCATCTCTAATTGCCTATCAGACATCTCAAACTGGATGTCTTGTAAACATCTTAAATTCATGTCTCAGACTGAATTTATCATTTCGCTCACCCCCAAACCTTCCATGTTCCTAATTTTTCTAGTAATATTTAGGACACCACCAGTCACCCAGGCTCACAACCTAATGTTGTCCTTCACTTATACTTCTCTCTCACTCCCTACATACAATATATATTTGCCTTGGCTCCCTAGTTTTACCTGACAAAAATAGCTAACATCAATATAGCATATACCATGTGTTTGGCATGTTGCTAAGAATTATACAATTATTATCTCATTAGATCCTGACAACAACCCTGGGAGTTAAGTGCTATAATTATAACCCCATTTTACAGATGAGGCCAACAGAGATAAAGTGACTTACCCAAGGTCACACAGCTGTTATCTGAGGTTGGATTTGAACTCAGATCTTCTTGTTTAAAAGCCCAGCACTCTATCTGCCATACCACATTACTTTCAACCTAGATGCCATAAGACCTCTGGTATATTTGTGCTTCTCTCCTCTGACACTACTGCCATCCTAATGCAGGCCTTCATCATATCACACCTGGATTATTGCTATAGCTTGCTGGTTGTTCTCCCTGTCTCAAGTGTCTCTCTATTTTAGTTCAACTTCCACTCAGGTCTCAAAATGGTTTTCTTAAAGTGAAGCCCTGAATTTGTCACTCTTCCTCCCATTCAGTAAGCTCTAGTAACTGCCTCTCACTTCCAGGGTAAGATATAGAATCCTCTCTCTAGTGTTTATAAGTCTTCGTAACCTGGTCACCTTCTACCTTTCCA
Source organism: Bettongia penicillata ogilbyi (assembly GCA_023548195.1). Classification (NCBI taxonomy): domain Eukaryota; kingdom Metazoa; phylum Chordata; class Mammalia; order Diprotodontia; family Potoroidae; genus Bettongia; species Bettongia penicillata. Next base: position 8,365,597 of record JAJHZJ010000266.1, on the reverse strand, counting down.
GGGTTCTTACACAGTACTCCTCACTTGTACTCGGTGATCCTTTGATACTAGCCACCCTGCTGTTATTTCCACAAGATACTCCATCTCCAGACTCTAGGCATTGTCACTACGCTTGCAGTTCTCTCTTTCCATATCTCCATCCGCCCTCCCTGACTTCTTCAAGTCCCAGCTCAGATCCTACCTTTTGCACTAAGCCTTTCCCTGGCCTCTGTAATCTTACTGCCTTCCCTCTTTTTACTATCTTTAAATAGTCATTTTCATGTTGGTTATCCCATTAGATAGACAGTGAACTCTTTCAGATCAGAGATTATTTTTGTTTCTCTTTCTTTGTACACCAAGAAGTATCACAGTGCCTGAAACACAGTGGACATGATGAGGGCTGGAAAGGGGGTGGGATGGATGAAATTCTGAAATTCCCCAAAGAACAGAGTACCAGGGGCAGGTCGCCTGGAATGAATTTGTGAACTCAAGCATTCTTGAGGTTAAGCTAAAGATTTATTACTCTTTTCAATAGGCAAGAGTTCTTAGGGAACCTGCAACCTTAGAGGGGTACAGGTACAGTTTATATAGGATATTCTATAGTAAAACATGTTCCAAGTATGCTAACTAGGTGATTCAGGGTGGGATTAGGGAGTGGTTAGTTCTTAAAGGAACATGCACTTTTAGTATTTACTCCACAGGTATTTTAACCAGAGTTCATCAGGAAATAGCCCAAGGGGGTGCTGTATGGAGGTTTTAGGTCTGAAACGTCACTAAGTCAACTAAAGTCAGGACTGACTAAAGAATTCCAAGCTGCTCTCAGCAGTGTCTTGTTAGACAAGATAAATGTAAGGGAGTATGTGTATGTATAAGTCTAGGATGCATATGATTAGTCAGTGAGTAGTAAATGTTGTTATGACCCAGTACATAATCAGTTCAACCAGTACACAGCTGGTTCAAGCTAATAAATTCTATAGGGGCAGTTGGCTGCTATAGCAGATGACATAGAAAAGCAGCTAAGCTGAAATAGTTATGCAAATACATTTCAAAAGCAACAAGTTCACAACCCCCAGGTTAAGAGCCAATTGTTTTGAAAGTTTTTCTTTCCTTCAATCCTAATTATATCTCTTTACAATATCTGTCACTCAGTATTCCTAGGTCTTTCCTCTGAGACTAAGCAGAATAAATCTAATCTTTCTTCCCTGTTACAACTCTTTAAAATCTTGAACAGAGCTTTTGGGTGCACTCTAAATCTTTTCTCTAAATTTACCCAATTTCTCCATCTTATTTTCCCACATTATCTCAAGATTCTTCAGCATACAATATTATAGGAATATTATTTCAAAGACCTTCACCATGCTGATTGTCCTAATCTATTTCCTCTCTAGCTTATTAATGTCTTTCCTAAAATATGATAGGAGAAGCTAGGTAGCACAATGGTTAGAGTCTTGGACCTAAAGTCAGGAAGACTTATTTTCATGAGTTCAAATCTGGCCTCAGACACTTTCTAGCTATATGATCCTGGGCAAGTCATTTCACCCTGTTTGCCTCAGTTTCCTCATCTATAAAATGAGCTGGAGAAGGAAATGGCAAACCACTCCAGTACCTTTGCCAAGAAAAACCCCAAATAGGATCACAAAGAGTTGGATGCAACTAAAACAACTGAGCAATAACAAAATATGATGTCCAGAACCAAACATAATACTTCAGATATCATCTGACAAGATGGAGTACAGCAGACCCATCAGTTCCCTTCCTAATCCTGGATATTAGGCCTCTCAGTGCTTCCTAAGACTGCAGTGACTTTTTAGCCACCATCTTAGACTTGTTCTTCTGTTATGCAGTCACATCCCCACTCTTCGAGACCCTGTAGATTTTGTCCATGGAGTTTTCTTGGAGAAGGTACTGGAATGGTTTGCCATTTCCTTGTTCAGTGGATCACCTTTTGTCAAAACTCTCCACCATGATCTGTTCATCTTGGGTAACCCTGCATAGCATTGCTCCCAGTTTCATTGAGCTATGTAAGTACCTCCTCCAGGACAACAAGGCAATGTTCCAAGAAGAGGCATATGACATCACTGACTCCAACTGAACTTAGATTTTTTGAGCAGATGAACTGCTGAACTACTCTCTAGAGCAAAGTAAGAAAATCCAGGAAAACAAATAATGCATTGACAACATTGTAAAGACAAACAACTTTGAAAAAGTTGAGAACTCAATCAATGAATGACCACCCACAATACCAAAGCATGGATAATGAAACATGCTACTCACCTCCTGACAGCAAGATAAGGGATTCAAGTTACAGAATGTGACAACTGCACTTTCAGCATAGGGAATTTGTTTTGTTTGACTATACATACTTTTCAAAAGGGTTTGTTTTCCTTTTTCTCTTTTAAATTGAAGTAGGAATGAGGAAAGAGAGAAAATAAATACTTGTTGATTGAAAACAAAAGTAAAATTTCAAAACTGAACTGTTGGTTAGTCATCTTTCTCTTTGATACGAATGTTTCTGGTATCATAAGTTTTACTATAGGTTTCCCAAAAATTAACGTGCAAAAGGGAAAATTTTTAAGTTGTGTTTTCAATTGAGGTGGGATGAAAAATGCAGAAAAATCCTCAGGAAATGTAAGACTTTCTGAATTTTTTCCTGCTCTTCCTGTCTGTCCCTCTAGCCTACTCATCCAGTGACCCAAATCTTTTTTCATGCCTCTGTTCTCCTATTCAGTTAGGCATGTGGAATATTAAAACAGGTCTTATCTCAAAAAAAGGCACAGAGGAGCCATGAGTTTTGCTCTTTACTTGCTGTTGTTGAAAATGACTTTGAGGCAGAGAGAAGGGAATGCAAGCCAGTCCCAGCTTCTTTCTCAATTTTAAGGGAATTGGAAGAAAGAGACTATTTGAAGGACAAAATATATGAGTAAATATGGCACCATAAAATCCAGCTTTATCACTGGTTTTGAAGGGACCAAACAGATAGCATCTACTTTATAGACTTTCTGTGTGATGAATGAAATGTTATATACCATAATATACAGAGGAGACATAATTCAACCCACAGTATAACTGAATACATAGAATAGTGAATTCCTATACACTAAGCTTTTGTTCTACTTCAAATTGAATATAAGTATGATTCCCAGAAATTCACTAATAGTCATCCTTTGATTCATTTGGCATCTTCCTATATCTGTGGAACAGATCACATGCTTTTGGTTTACTAGTACTTTTCTACTTGCTTTGGCCAGAATAATAATGTTAATAGACACAGTAATAAGGATGGTAACTTGATAATCTGGTTGATTGGTTCTCAAATCCAAACTCCAACATGCTGGAAATGATTGCCTGAGAAGGCCTCTGATAGAAAGGATCAGAGGTAGTACTTGGAAAACTAGCCTTGAAGCCAAAAAGAAATTAGTTCAAACCCTACCTCTAACACATAGTGGCTATATTATTACTATGGATAAGTCATTGAACTTTTCAGAGCTCTAGGCAGATTTCTAAAACTATCAATTGCAGAGAAAGGTGCTGGCTGGCATCAATAGAAGAATTTCATTCACCTGGTTGAGCTCTATACCAATGATTTTGTACGTCCAGTCTCTATCCCTATTTTATAACAAATCAGGCAGAAGTGAGGATCAAATTGTATTCTTCACTAGAGTTCATAAAGTAGGTATTTCAAGTATTAGCCCTGCTTTACAAGAAGACGAAATAAATGTCATAGAACTTAAACCATCAGTAACTGTTAGAACCAGGATTTGAACCCTTGTCTCCTTATATGATGAATGCTCTTTCTACTACATGTATGGTTAAGCAAATGATAATGAGCTGCTGTTGTGACAAACCACACAGAATAAACAAACAGCCTAACTAAGAAACAGGCAGAGAAGAAATAAATTGGTATAGTGGAATAAATGCTAGATTTGGAGGTGGAGGACCTGGATCAAAGTCCATCTTGATTACGTATTACCAATGTAACTTTGAGTAAGTCACTACTCCTCTATTAGTCTTACTAGCACACCCCTGAGTCTGTGCTGTAGGAATGCGGACCCAGGAGTATGCTGTGAATATTTAACAACTAGATCTTTGGGAGGGAGGTGGGAATTATATATCTAACACACATTTAAGGTCCCCTCCGCCTTAATGACATTTTCTTCATCATTTTCTAAAGTCTAGAAATCCACAAAAGAATAAGTCAACCTCTGATTAATAGCACTCAACCAATTCCCAAGGTATAAATGCTCACAATGAAAATTTAGCCTCCTGTTTGTGGCTTTCTTCCATTCCTAGGCTAACTTTATGGTTGTGAAGGGAAAGAAAACTCAAGAAGATTTTGTCATTGGGTCATTTGTTTTTGGATTTTTTTCTTGCTTCTTCTGTTGGCTACTCATTTCTTTCTGCTGTAATCTAAATCTTAAATTTTTCCACAACCTTCCCTTCTCACTCTAAGTACCACATGCCTCAACTGTGACCTTTCTTCCCTGCTAACCCTTTGCTTTAGTCCCTCAACCTATCCTGAGAGTGAGATATAACAAGTGGGAAGTTGCCCCTAGGGTACCTCTGACTCTACGGTCTTCCAACATACCCTGGAGGTCCAGAGCTGTGAACTAGTGTTTGGCATTAGATTTCAGTGAGAATCCTGATAGCTACCAGTTAGTTGTGTGACCAGTACAACTCATTTCTTTCTGGACTTCAGTTTCCTTAGTTGTGAAATTAGTAGATTTCATCATTTGGAGAATGACTAAATCTATAGTACATGACTATAATGAAATATTGCTAGAAGAAATGATGAAGGCGATGGCTTAAGAAAACCTTTGTATAAAATGAGACAGAATCAGGAGAACAATTTGTACAATAGCTTGTAAAAACAGCTTTGAAAGACTTAAGAATTCTGATGAATGAAATGACCAAACACTATTCCAGAGAATTCATGGTAAAACATGTCATCTACCACTTGACAGACAGGTGATAGTCTCAGGGTACAGACAGAAGTATATATATTTTTGTAAATGACAAATGTTGAAATCTGTTTTGCTTGACTATGTTTTTTTGGTCTATTTGTTTTGACTATATTTATTGCAAGTATTTTTTCCCATCAGTGGGGAAGAGGTGGGAGGGAGAGAAAACAGATTTGTATTAATTGAAAAAAAATTGAATTAAATTAAAATGCAAAAAAAATAAGGGGATTGGAGTAGATAATCTTTCAAATCTTTTCTAGCTTTTTGCATTGGCTGTGCTGTGTTTATTTTTCTATGGAGGCAATCACCACCTTAATTTAGATAAAGTATTCTAATCACTCTACTCATTTGGTCATTATAAAACAAAGAACATTGACATGAAAGGCTAGATAGTCTAAGGGGAAATGAATTTACTGTCAACAACCATAATCTTGAGAATTCTTTTATATTTTTCAAATAACTTCTTTCCTGACCTCAAAAGAGCAGGCTAACCTATCTCTATTTCATCTAACTTTTCAAAGGGGATAGGAAGTCATTGTTTGCAAATGACTCTGAAATGCCTTGCCTAGTTATCGTCTTTGCTTTAAGAAAAAGCTTCTCATTTGCTTTTCCAAAGAGAGTTGAAGAGGCCAAGTTAGCTATGTTTATATAAAGTTTCCCTAGCAAAGTCTACCTACAACAGACTAAATAATTTATGAATGGAACTTTAATTATACACTTATAAGCATGTTTAATTTCAGCGAATGCTCAGAAAATGTTTCTTGGCAATGTACCTTAATTCTTTTGTGCTTTTTTTCCTCTAATATTTAACAGAGATGTGATCTCAATAACTGGAGAATTAATAAATGGAGGCCTGGCCTGACATAGGGTGGGTTCTGAAGCACTCACAGAGCATTTAAAAGAACCCATAGCCTGGTAGACAGGATAAAGACACAGGAAGCTTGCCAAAAAAAACCCAGACTTCAATTACTTTCCAATCTCACTGAGGGTACCAAATGATTTGCCAATATCTAAGTGGTACACACTATAGGTTGAAACAATAGCCATCATACCAGATAATACACATGTATAAGAACTTAAAGTACTGAGGATCCAATTCTGAAACCTTAAGACCTTTGGCGCTACATTTTAGTTATTAATTATCTCATTTTTCTTTCTTTTTGGTCTGTTTTAACTTGCTCATCCATAAAGATGAAGTAATGCCCCATTGGACTTAAACTCTAAAGAGACAGAAGAGGAGGATTACAACATGAGGACAGACAAATCTTGGAGCAATCAGGAATTTCAAGTATATATAATATCTTGACTTATGAGTGAATTGGACATGAGTGGGGCAGAGCTGCACAAAGTCACCAGACTCACTGTCTACTCCAAAGTCATTGAAATCATTGAGTATCATAGCTTTAGATCTGCAAGAGACCTTAAAGACTATGTTGTCTCACTCATCATTTTTTAGGTGGGAAAACTGAGGTCTGGAGACCTTCCATGACTTGCCCAAGCCCCCCAAAAAAACTATAAAAGAGTCAAGATTTCAATCTAGACCCTCTGATTCAGATTCAGTGATACAACTCAGATTCAGTGATATTAATAAGAACCATCTTGTTGCCAGAAGGTTGGTTATCAGATGAGAACTTTTGTTCAGTCACTATCATTCACAGGTGACTGCTCACTAAAACATTGAAGAGGTATGATCTGTATCAATGGAAAGGATGCCCACAGACATAAAAATTGCATTTAAAATAATGTATTCTTATATCATCTTCAAGCATTTGTAGTCAGTGATAATAATAGCAACTTACATATAACAATGCCTGTTGATCCCTCAGAATATTTTCCATTTCCACATAGGTATTTGCCTGGCTTCCTTTGGTTAAAAATTACCTTTAATGCAGGGTAACACTTCCAGAAAATCAACCCTAGTGCAGATTTCCGCCCCACCCTTCCTTTTAATCTTGCATAAACAGTTTTTATTTCCTTCATCACCGTTTAACCTCTGAGTAGGTAGAAGCTCTAGTAACTTCCACTCCTCTTCTTTAAGAGTGGTAAACGTGTTACTTCCCTTATCTATTCCAGCTCAAGGACCAAACAAACCTCATTTCTGTAACAAGCCCATTAACCTCTTACACAAGGAGGTAAAGGGTTTATACCTTTCTCCCATCCCGTGACTGAATCAGACATTATTGACCAGAATAAACTCAGCTTTGTTCTAAAGTAATGTGAAACATCAGTCGACTAAATTAAATTATGGAGAGAACAATCTACCATTAACTATGCCCTTTTTCTTAACATTATTGATGACTCTGCTCGTTACTTTCACTAAACCCTAAGTCCAGATCCATTCTTAGAATACCGTTGCTTCAGCTCTTCCGGTATACAGTTGGAAACAATGCAACGATGCTGCATGATTTGGCATCAGTGCCAAATTTAATGTTCCACATGTGTGAATTTTTCAGTAACAAAAGTGTTTACTCTTTTACAAAAGATGGCAAAAACATGACCCTTGTCTTCAGGAAGCCCACATTCTAATAAAGGAGAAAGCATGGAAATCAGTGAGTACATAAATGATATATGCAGAGTCAATGGAAGACAATCTCAGAGAGGAAGCTGTGAGTAGTGATGGGGTGGGGATTAGGAAAGACTTTCTGCAGAAAATGAGAATTGAGTTGAGTCTTAAAGGAAATCAAAGAAACTAAGAGATAGAGGTGAGGGGCACATTTCTTTTCCTTTTCTTCAAGGACACAATACATGTCTCATACTTCTTTGCCTTTCACAAAGTGCTGAGCAAAGTGCTTACTGAAAGCATGGTACCTCCTTAGTAATCTTTTGGTGATCATTTGACTAAACAGACACCTCCACAGTCTAATCATACTGTCCCAGTGGGATCTAAATCTAAATAATCAGCTAAATAGATAAAATTTCAAGAAGCAGCAAAAATACTATATTTTGCCATTGTTCACTTGTTTTCAGTCATGTCAAACTCTGGGACCCTATTTTGAGTTTTCTTGGCAAACATACCGGAATGGTTTGCCATTTCTTTCTCCAGATCATTTTGCAAGGTAAGTGACTTGGTCCAAGGTCACACAGTTATTATGTGTCTGAGGCTGGATTTAAACTTGGGAAAATGAGTCTTCCTGATCCTAGACCTGGCACCCCACCCCCAATGACATCGAGTCTATTTTTGACTGTGTGACTAACTATACAGCAAAGTGGGGGTAATAAAATATTCCTGCATAATAGGAGACATTCTGTGCTATCTATTGAACATACTCTGCTAACAATGATGATCATAGGATGATAGATGGAGAGCCGGAAGGGATATGAAAGGTCATAGAGTCCAACCTACTCATCTTACAAGAACCTCTGACTTCAAAACTAAATAGTTTTGCATTATACAGCACTGACTTCCCATAATGTTGCTGTCATTGATGATGACAATGATGAAGAAGATGACAGAAATGATGCTGATGACCATTAAGAAAAAAGAAAGAGGAAAAAGGAAGAGGAAAAAGGGAAAAAGTCATTTTTTGCACTTACATTGTCCAAAGCACTAGAGATAAAAATAGAAAAAGCAAGACATTCCCCACACTCAAGAAACTCACATTCTAATATGGGGTGACAACAGACCTAGGAAGGTTCAGCTGCGAGGCAGATGGAAAGGCCCAATGGTTCCTATAGTTCAGTAGCAAGGGAAGTAATAATGCATCCTCTTTACTGCAATTTCCTCTGATAAAGTCATATCTGTTTCTGACATTGAGCCATTTGACAGTGCCAAGGACTTTGGTGGAGAAGACTTTCCTGAGACTTTAGTACCCATAGCTGAGCAAAAATGGGGCTCAAACATCTACCCAGTTAGTTGCCAGGTCTCATCTCTGCAGAGGCTGTTCCACTAGGTGATGGCAGTGAAGGTAGGCTCAAAGCTGTGAGAGTGGCTTTGCATGATTGAATCTAAGAGCTATTGCATGCTGATTCTCAAATCTATCTAAAGTTACAAGTACTTCTATATTCCAGTTCCAATCAAGCAGTGCAGAAAGGTCAAAGAATCTTAGAACTGAGGGGAAACCCAGGGGTTATCTAGAGTGATCATTGTGCAGCACCACTCTTGCCCAAACTGGAGGAGGTTTCCTGAAGGGGAGCCCTGTAGCTTACTTGGAGAGAGACCTCACTTCTGGCTGGTTGAGAGACCTAAGAGATTCTTAAGCTGTGTGAGGAGGAGACACTTAGTATTGGTAGACTGGAGAGAGAGAGACTACTGGGAGTTTGAGAGAAAGATGAGAATTAAGCTCAAACTTTTGAATGGAACACAGGAGATTTCACTGGAGCTACAGACATGTCCCCCAGTACATTGCTTGATTTTTAGTGCCTAGGACTGCAAAGAGTAGACTTCCCTTCCTCTCCCAATCCCACATGGTTCTTTTTCCTTGGCTGACTTGAGATCTTATGTAATTCCCTGTCTAACAGCTCATTTATTCTTTTCTTTGGCGGGGGAGGGTTAATCAAGGCTGAATGACTTGCTGAAGGTCACACAGTGTTAAGTATCTGAGGTCAGTTTTGAACTCGGGTTCTCCTGATTCCAGGATCATTACTCTGTCCACTGTATTGTTTACTCTTGTGTATTCTTTTCTCTCCTCTCCTCCAATCTGTATAAGTTTTCTGATTTCTGTTTATTGCTTACTTTTACTAAACAATATATTAGCTACTTGTGATTGCCATTTGTATAACCAGAATTAGGTAAAAGGAGTCGAACTGGAGAGAGAAAGCTAAGCCTTATCCTCCCTTAAAGAATGATCATGGAAAGTACCTTTCATTATAAGCCATTTATGCCCCTAGACTACCAGTATTTGACCTGTGATAGATAGATATAATTCTAGCCCAATATTAGGAAGTAATTCTAGTTCAGTGTCCCTCTTGGACCCTAGAGAATGAGGGAGAATCCTCAGCCATTGCTCTCTACCTTATGTCCATAAAGGCAAAAATTTTCTCCCTTCATGATGGGTGTTCCAGAAACCATATCAAATATCTATCTATGCCATCTATGTGCCAGTCTTAGCTTTATATTAGCCAGCCACCAACATCATATACATCATACTATTATGAAGCACAACTTTTTCCAACATGGCCAAGAAGTAGGTATCAAGCTTCTGTCTGAATACCTCCTATGAGGGAGAACTCTACACCTTACAAGGTAGCCCACTTTATTTTCAGACAACTTTATTTTCTAGAAGTAGGACTAGATAATCTGTAAAATTGTTAAGCCAAAAAAGCTAATCTGATTTTGGGCTTCATTAAGAGAGATACATCTTCTAGGAATAGTGAGATGATCATTCTACTATACTTGTTCCCATTGTGCTTAAACAGGAAAATTGTGTTCAGTTCTAGTACTCATTATTTAAGGCCACTGACAAGTTGGAGAGTGTCTACAGTTGGGCAACCAACGTGGTGAATGATCTTAAGTCTATTTCAGATGAGAACTGGTTGAAGGAACTGGATATATTCACCCTGGAGCAGAGAAATCTCAACGGGAAAATGATAATTGTATCCCAGTATTTGAAGGGATGTCCTCTGGAGGAGAATATGATTTGTTCTATTTATCCTGGAGGTCAGAACAAGGAGTAATGGCTGGAGGGTACAAAGAGGCAAATTTAGAATTAATGTAAAAAAGACTTAAAAATGAGAGCTGTCTCAAAGTGGATTGGTCTGTCTCCAGAGGACAGAAGTTCCTGGTTTTTGAAGGTCTTCAAGCAGAGGTTGTTTCAGCACTTGAAGGATATGGGAATTAGTTTTCATATGGGTTAAATGAGAGGTTCTCTAACTCAAATTCTGTGTTTCTGGTTCTTTCTAGCCCCAAGTCATGTGATCTTCTTCAACATGACAGCAATTCAAATATTTGGACCCAGTAATTGTACACTTTATATCTACTTTCCTTCAGAAGATGGCTTCAAGATTTCTCACCTGGTTGTTCTCTTTTGCTTGGATTCCATCTTGTCAATAGCTGTCCTAAAATTTTGATACTGGTATTAGAAATGTTAATTGTCCTCTGTCCAGGCAAAGAAAGATGAGAGTTTCTTTTCCCTCAAGTTGTGGTCAATTTTTGGTCCCACAAGGACCAGCGGGTATTTAAGTCAGTTATAATCAGTACAGTGAAGGAAGGGGAGATGGAAATACCTAATGAAAGGAAGATATGATGAGAAAGTCCTAGAGAGAGGATGTTGAGAAGGACAATGCTTGTGGCATTTTTCCCTAGATAACATAAAATAATATATTGTTTGCTAAGGGAAACTTGACATATCTTGAATAAATAACTTTAACTGTTTTTATTCACAATGTGCAAAGCCAAGCATGTTAGATAGAGCAATGATAAATTCATGTAAGTGGCTAAATCTCAACAGGTATTAGGCATCTGAGATTGCCTTGTTGGTCTTGTTTACCTCTTCAAAATGGGGGGGTGGGGCAGGTAAAGCACTGAAAGACTAGTTATACAGGGAACTCACCCTTATCCTACAAAAGGAATTAGATAAAAAGTCATTAGTCCTTCTCAACCTTTTAGCCTTTCCCCATCTTATTGCCCATCAGATACAATTGGCATGTCTGTATCAAAGCAATAAACAAATGGCATTGGATATATTATTCTCTATCCTAGTGGTCCTGTTTCTTCTTCACAGCCCATCTGGATTTCATATGCATGCATACACACACACACGCACACACACACACACACACACACACACAAACAGAGAGTTTAGGGACTAAACACCCCATCTGGCCTGCCATGTTATGCAGAATTCCTCCCTGTGGATGGAGGATAGTGAAAGCTAAGTTTTTATTTGGATTCTACACAGAGAGCATCTTCCAAATGGCAATTTTGCAGCTGTTCCCAAAACAACATATTCCATTTGTGCAAAGGGGAATAGAAACAGATTTTTGCCAGGGGATGAGTTCTGGATTGGGATCAGCAAAGGGTGTAGCAGAAGCTGAGTCATTGATTCACCATGTCAACTCAAAGTGTTGGAGCCTAATGGAAGGTGTGTGGGGAAGCCAGCGTTTTTTCTTCCCAGTTCTGCCACTACTTTTAAGCTGTGTGTCTTTGGGAAAGTCACTTCTAAGACTCAGTTTTCTCATCTGTAAAATGGGAATAATATCCTTCACCCCTGCCTACCTCACATGTTAGATTTAAATCAGCATCAGTTAGGCCTTTGAATAAATGTTATAGGATGTTAAATACTCATATACATGAGTTATGATAAGGGAATAAGAAAATGGGTGCCAGTTTCTAGTTTTGCCTAGAAAAAAAGACAGGGAGAGAGGGCAAGAAGAAGGCACAGCAAACTTACAAACAGCAAAAGTAAAGTTATATTAACCCAGTCCAAAAAGTGCATGAAAATTAAACAATCTTATTTGGGGCCCATGGTGAACATGGCTCTCCAGTCATTTGTCTAGCTGTCCAGGTTCTTCCTGAAGTCATGATCCTTCACGATATTAAAGTGTAAATGTTAATGTGCCTCCTGGAGTTGCCAATTCTTTGATTTTCCAGGATGTATCAGAGAAGGGATGCAAGCCAAGAGCAACTCCTGAACCATGTCTTCACGACCTCTAGAAGTTGGACCAAAGCCTTCAGTCTGAACCAATGAAAGCCAGACCTGGCAAATGAGCTCCTTTTGCAGCCGCAGCAACAGCCTTCTCCTTCTGCCAGTTAATGAGCAGCACTGACTCTCCCTACCTTTTGAACATATGCATAGCTCAAATTCTAATTAATGGAGTTGGTAAAACACCTCTTTTATTACTATACCCTTGCAATGTATCCTCTAATCCGGAGGAGCTGTAGATGAGGACAGAATCAAGGGGGCAACAGTCATTAGCTAAGGAAATAAAAGTATTGTTAGACCTGGGAAGAGAACTCTGTAGAAAGGTCATTGAAATATAAGTAAATGGAATGTGATTGGACTTGGATAACTGTCCCTATTCCTCTGTCTCCAAAATTAAGGTATATGAATCATAGTTTTGGCTGGAAAAATGAGGTAAAGGCATCAGAGGGAATGCAAGATTAGGGAATGACTTTGGGGAATTGGGAAGTATGGTGTGAATGACTGGAATAATGGAAATGACAAAATTTGGAGTTAGAATTACAGACTTTTGGAATTTGAAGAAGAAACTGAGACCTGAAGGGCTCAAGTGGTTTGATCACAGTCCTGCAACTACTTAATGGTAAAACCAAGAGTAGAATTCAGGTCTGATTTCCAGTTCTGGAATTTCTCCTCTATGTTAGGATTCTTCTAATGATTTATTTTTTAAATTGAATTTTCCTCCTGCTCACTTTTTGAGTAAAATAACTTTGGAGACTTGGTGGTTGGATTGCTGTGGATGGTATCAGTAGATGAAAGGCCTCAAACTGACCTGGAGAGGTCATTGTTCATGACCTTGAAGTTTCATGCTTAAACCATCCCAGGCAGATGAGAAGTTTTTTAAACTTCTCATATTTTAAAGTTTTGCAGATGTAATCACACTTATATCACTTGATTTACTTACAAGAGCATGGAAAAAAATTTGGAAAGTAGCCATAGACATACATTTATGCATTTGTATGTGTGTGTGTGTGTGTGTGTGTGTGTGTGTGTGTGTGTGCATAACACACACAGAGCTACACAGGTACACAGGGCAGCTAGATAATCAGTGGGCTGAAGTCTTAGGAGACTTGAGTTTAAATCTGGCCTCAGATACTTACTAGCTGTGTAATCCGGGGCAAGTCACTTAACCTCTATATACCTTAAACCAATGAAGAAGGAAATAGCAAACCTACCATGCATCTTTACCAAGAAAACCCCTTGGACAGTGTGGTCTGTGGTGTCATGAAGGGTCAAGCATGACTGAATGTCTGAACAATAATAATGTATAGCTACACATATCTACATATATATGACCTTATTTGGATCCTGGGATAGACAAGAAGTCAAACAATGATTGTTCTGGACACTTAAGTTCAGAGTATAATGTGAAGGGATCCTGGGTGATATTATCATTAGCAGGGAAGAAATAAAATGCTATTTAAAGCAATGAAAAAGAAAGAAATCTAGCCTGTAAACCCCAAGATATCTTGGGAGGTTTCAAGGGTCAAAAATTATATTATTTTGGGCAGAAGACCTGCAGGTAAAGGTATGATACTCTGTGTGGATAGAGGGAGAGGAAAGAGGAGAGAAGAGTAAGGAGTAGTGAGAAGAGAAAGAAGAAAGGAAGAAAGGAAAGAAAGAAGGAAGGAAGGAAAGAAAAAATTTTATCTACTTTTCCAGAGCGAAAAGTGGTAAACTCAATGCAGACTGAAATAAAAACTTTATTTTTCTTGTTTGTATGTGTGCATTTTGCAAATATGGAAATATGTTTTGCATGCCTTTGCATGTATATTATATTACTTGCCTTCTACAGGGGTCGGGGAGAGGCAAGAGGGAGAGAGAATTTGGAACTCATATTTTTTTTTAAACAAATGAATGTTAAAACTTTTCACATGTAATTTGGAAATATATAACAAAATAAATAAAAATATATTAATGCAAAAAATTATTGTTATCAGCATTTACTCTGTGAAAGCAAAACTGTTTTCTTTTTGCAAAGTGAAATGAGTAGAACCAGAAGAAAAACGTATGGTCTGACTGCAGTAGACCACTAAAGGGGAGCTAGGATCTGAGTAATTCCAATACCCAACCCTTGCTCTAGATATAAGATAATGAAGCACATTTTCCTCCTCTCTGCAGAAAGGTGAGGGATTACTAGAGTCTCACAAATATTATCTGATTTCTATCACTGAACTGGTTGCTTTTGTTTAACTGTTTTTTCTTAAGTAACGGATGGTGGGAGGTTCAATTCCAGAAATGACTGAGTCATCAAAAGAAAAGTAATTAAAGGATTGTTTTCTGCTAAGGGTAAATGTTAACTGAAAAGAAAATAAAGGCTGCTTCTAGGTTTGAAATCAGAGAGCGTACCAGAAATTCTGGGCTGTGGGGTCCTTTTTTGACTTCTTGCATTGAGTAAGAATTTTATAGCTGGACACCTGGGCAAAAACTAGCTTGTGGATCTCATAAGTCCTAGGAGAGCACAATCACCTGAAGCCCTACATAGTGACAGGGTCAGGAAGGGCAGGGTGGTAGAGATGTGACCTCAATCGTGCTTACAACTAATGACACTTCTCCAGCTGTGTTTGAAAATGTACAAATCGTGCCTGTTAAGGTTGGGAAACCACCGGGAGAAGTCAATGCAGGTGCAAGAGCTGTTCATTCTGCAGACATTCAAAATGGGGTGGGAGATGGGGGAACCCACTGATAACCACCAAGAATGGCTGGTGGAGTTAATACATATTTACCCAAGGAGAGAGAATCATTTCAATCTGTGTGCAAAGGTTTCACATATGACATACAGTCGCAGATCCTGTAAAGGACAGCCTGAAGAGGGACTTGCAAGAGGCAAAGTCAAAGAACAGTGCACATTTCAAAGCACTCTAAGGCTGACAAAACACATCCTTTGCAAGAGCCCTGAGAGGTAACAAAAGTAAGGAACTGAGAAAGTTTGGTGACTTGCTCAGGGTCCCATAGCTAGTGTAGGGTTTCTGACTCCTTGACCAGGGTTCTTTCCATTCCTGTATACTACCATGCTCAGCAGTGTGCTGTCTGACTCCCTGTAAGATAACTTTGTCAGGGCAAGCTGAAGGAATTATCATAAGGCTAGGCCTTTAACCTAGTGATATCACCACTAGACCTATAGTTCAAAGAGATAAAGAAATGAAAGGAAAGAAACGTTATGTACAAAAATATTTACAGCATCCCTTT
Source organism: Bettongia penicillata ogilbyi (assembly GCA_023548195.1). NCBI lineage: Eukaryota > Metazoa > Chordata > Mammalia > Diprotodontia > Potoroidae > Bettongia > Bettongia penicillata. The sequence continues at coordinate 8,349,855 of JAJHZJ010000266.1, read as the reverse complement.
CTGTGAGGGCAAAGAATTATAAATTACAGGGTGCATAATGATTGGGGACTTGACAAACACATTATGGTTTAATAAATGTAATGCCATCCTATTGAGCAGTAAGAAATGAAAAAGGATGGTTTCAGAGAAATCTACAAAGACTTGCATGAACTGAGGCAGAGTCAATGAGTTGAACAAAGATAATAACTCATAACAACAATATTGTAAAAGCAAACAATTGGAAAGACTCAGGATATCTGATTACTGCAATGATCAACGACATTTCCAGAGGACTGATAAGAATCTTACCAACTTCTTGACAAAGAGAAAGTAGACTCAATATGTGTACATATGTATGTATGAGAGTAGACTCAATAAATTTTGGGATATGACTAATGTAGGAATTTATTTTGCTTGATTATGCTTTTTTGTTACAAAGAATTTTGTTTTTCTTGCATCCCCACCAGTCCCTGGGGGGGGGGGGGGAGAGGGCGTTGTGTATGAGAGGGGTGGGAGAAAAATGAAAATAAATGTTTTTACTTGAAAAAAATACCTCCATACACACTTGAAAAAAACAGACTATACAAGATAGACCTAGAAGCAAATGTACAGAAAGAGATCTAGTGTTCACATGCCCATATAGAAGCTAGTAGCCAGAGACAATTTATTTTACTTTAATTCTTTTGGTTATTTTGTACTTGACAAATATCAGACACAAGCATCTTCATATACTCAGAACAGCAGCAACAGGGAACTATGCATGAAACTTCAAATTTATTTTTAAAAAAAGAATATAATAAAGTCACTTTGGCATCTTAGTTGATGGATTAGATATGCATATTGACTATGTGCTTTCTTTTGACTCAAATCCACTCAACTTCCCAGTGTCCTGCTTGTCAGGATTTCCTTCTGAACCTCCTTCTGATGTCTTCTATACATATAAAAAAATATACAATGTTCTTCTTATCTTTCTCTAATTCTTTTTTTATTTTCTTATTATGGATCCTCTTCTTCCCAATCCTTCCCCCAGTTATTTAAAAAAAAAATCATTCTCATCAACAAATAAACATAATCTAAACAACTTTGCACATTGGCCATATCCAATAAATACGTATCTCAAAATACTCTTTGAGGACCTACCTCTAGGAACCCTTTATTTTATAGTGTTTCTGGGAAAACTAATGAACGGTTTGGTGAAAATAGATTAAAACAGATTAAAAGCAGTATTACATCATTGCTTGCTGTCCTTCATTCTCAGAAGACCAAAATGATATCACAATTCTAGAGTCAAGTTACAGTGTGCCCAACTGTGGCTGATCAGAATGCCCTACCGTAGGTTAGACACAAATAATCTGTGTGAACATTTGGGGTTGATTCTCTAAATTTGCACATCTCACATTTCTTTTGAGCTACTTTAAGTCTGTTTTGCTCACAGAGCATAGCCCCTTCTCTGATAAGGGCATGCTGTGCTGAGTGATCTTGTGCCAGCATCTCCCATGTCACAATCAATTCCAAAGTTCTTAAGGGAGACCTTGAGAGTGTTCCTGTATTGCTTCTTCTGACCACCATGTAAGCACTCGCCCTGTGTGAGTTCTCCATAAAATGATCTTTTTGGCAAGCATACATTTGGCATTCAAAAGACATGGCCAGCCCATAGGAATTTCAGTCTCTGCAGTAGAGATCATATACCATAATAAATTACAAATATATAAAACAATCTAAAATTATTTTTAATAGAGAATGGAAAGTTATATCTTTTACAGCTTGGACAAAGGAAAATTTATAACTAGACATAGGATAGAGGTTATAAAATAATTTTGATTATGTAAAATTTTAAAGCTTTTGAACAAACAATATAGATACAGTTGAAATCAGAAGAAATCTACAAATGAAGGTGGTATTTGCATTAACTATCTATGATACAAGTCTCATGACTAAAATATACAGGGAAATGACACAAATGTATAATAACATCTCTGATAGTGAAGTGATCAAAGATATGAATCGTTTTCAAAAGAGAAAAACATAAATTTTCAAGAACCATTCGAAATATTGTTCAAAATCATTAACAATCAAAGAAATAAAAATTTAAATAACTGAGTGATCACCTCACAGGCATTAATATAGCCAACTGGAAAAAGTCAATATTCAGAGCTGTGGGAAGGGAAGTATAATAAGTTAATACTGGGGAACATTGGATTTGTCCAACCATTTGGCAAAACAATTTGGAATTGTCCAGGGAGAAGTGATTAAACTGTTCAATCCCCTTTGAACTGGGAGGTGGAGTGGAAAAAGGGCTCTATCTGGAGTCTTAGGGCCTGATTCTGAATCCCAGCTTTGCCACTTACTTCCTGAGTGATGTTATTTTAGTCTCCTCTTGTCACCCTCATTTTCTTCATCTGTAAGAACAAAAAGATGAGGCCAGATGACCTCTATGGTTCCTCTCAACCCTAACTCTATGATCCCATCTTTTCACTTCTGGTTTTATACCATAAGAATATCAGTGCAGGGGCCACCACCTCTATATCATCTTTTTCTGATTGGTAAGTTTTTCTCCAGACTTGTATTTGAGGAAGTACCCATTGCCAGCCACCAAGATCTCTTTAAACATAAGCCAGACCATATACCATCTCTTTGCCTTGTCCCAATGGGTACCTTCTACCAGTCCTTCTAGGTGCAGCTAGGTGACACAATGGATAGAATCCTAGGCCTGGAGTCGAGAAGACTTAAATTTAAATCTAGCTTCAGACACTTAACAGTTGTGTGACCCTGGGCAAATTATTTAACCTCTGTTTGCCTTAGTTTCCTCATCTGTAAAATGGAAACAATAATAGCACCTACCTCATAAGGTTGTTATGAAGATCACATGAGATAATTGTGAAGTACTTAACACAGTGACTGGCACATAGTAAGTACTATATAAATATTAGCTACTACTACTATTACTACTACTACAACTCTTATTACTACTACTACTATTATCCTCTCCCACTGATTCTAAGTTCTGTTTTACATATTTTCTTTTTTTTTAATATTTATTTATTTATTTAACTTTTTACACTCGTTTTCAAAAAATTTTGGGTTCCAAATTTTCTCCCCTTTTATCCCCTCCCCCCACCCCAATACACCAAGCAATCTAATTTTCCCTGTCTCCAATCTGCCCTCTCTTCTGTCATCCCTCCCTTCTCTTGTCCCCATCTTCTCTTTTCTCCTGTAGGGCCAGATGACTTTCTATTCCCCATTAACTGTATTTATTGTTTCCTAGTAGCAAGAACAATACTAAACAGTTGTTCCTAAAACTCTGAGTTCCAAATTCTCCCCATCCTTCCCTCCCCACCCATTGCCTTTGGGAAGGCAGGCAATTCAACATAGGCCATTTCTGTGTAGTTTTGCAAATGACTTCCCTGATAGTCGTGTTGTGTAAGACTAACTGACTTATCCTCCATCCTATCCTGCCCCTCATTGTTTCTCTTCTGTCTTTTGATCCTGTCCCTCCCCGAGTGTTGACTTCAAATTGCTCCCTCCTTCCTTTGCCCTCCCTTTCATCATCCCCGCCCCCCGCTTATCTCCTTCTCCCCCACTTTCCTATACTGTAAGATAGGTTTCCATACCAAAATGAGTGTGTATTTTATTCCTTCTTTTAGTCAAATGTGATGAGGGTAAACTTCTTGGGTTTTTTTTTCTCAGCTCTCCTCTTTTTCCCTCCACTAAAAAGTCTCCTACTTGCCTCTTAAATGACATATAATTACCCCATTCCATTTCACCCTCTTTCCTCCCCCTACCTTTCTCTCTCACCATTTACCTTAATTTCTTTTAAGATATGGTCCCATCCTATTCAATTCACTCTGTGCTCTCTGTCTCTGTATGTGTGTACATGTGTGTATGTGTGTGTGCGTGCATGCGTGTACATGTGTGTGTGTGGTCCCACCAACTACCCAGATATTGAAAAGTTTTGAGAGTTTCAAATATTGTCTTTCCATGTAGGAATGTAAACAGTTCACTTATGGTAAGTCCCTTAAGACTTCTCTTTGCTGTTTACTTTTTCATGCTTCTTCTCATTCTTGTGTTTGAAAGTCAAATTTTCTTTTCAGCTCTGGTCTTTTCATCAAGAATGTTTGAAAGTCCACTCTGTTTCATTGAAAGACCATATTTTCCCCTGAAGTATTATACTCAATTTTGCTGGGTAGGTGATTCTTGGTTTCAGTCCTAGTTCCTTTGACTTCTGGAATATCCTATTCCACACCCTTCGATCCCTTAATGTAGAAGCTTCTAGATCTTGAGTTATCCTGATTGTATTTCCACAGTACTGGAATTGTTTCTTTCTAGCTGCTTGCAAGATTTTCTCCTTGAGCTGGGAGTTCTGGAATTTGGCCACAATGTTCCTAGGAGTTTCTCTTTTTGGATCTCTTTCAGGTGGTGATCGATGGATTCTTTCAATGCTTATTTTGCCCTCTGGTTGTAGAATGTCAGGGCAGTTTTCCTTGATAATTTCATGGAAGATGATATCTAGGCTCTTTTTTTGATCATGACTTTCAGGTAGTCCCATAATTTTTAAATTGTCTCTCCTGGATCTATTTTCCAGGTCAGTTGTTTTTCCCATGAGATATTTCACATTCTCTTCCATTTTTTCATTCTTTTGGTTTTGTTTTGTGATTTCTTGGTTTCTCATAAAGTCATTAGACTCCATCTGTTTCATTCTAATTTTGAGAGAACTATTCTCTTCAGTAAGCTTTTGAACCTCTTTTTCCATTTGGGTAATTCTGCTTTTGAAAGCATTCTTCTCCTCATTGGCTTTTTGAACCTCTTTTGCCAATTGAGTGAGCCTATTTTTCAAGGTGTTATTTTCTTCAGCATTTTTTTGGGTTTTCTTTAGTAAGCTGTTGACTTGTTTTTCATGATTTTCTTGCATTGCTCTCCTTTCTCTTCCCAGTTTTTCCTCCACCTGTCTAACTTGCTTTTCAAAATCCTTTTTGAGCTTTTCCAAGGCCTGAGCCCACCCGACATCCCCCCTGGGATGTCTGGGGTACCGAGGCCCCGCCCTCCACGTCTTTCCCTGATGGCAAGAATATGTCCTCATCGTCGTCAGATCCGAAAGTCGGGATCATTTGCATCTGTTCAAAATAACTCTCTATAGTCTTATTTTTCTTCCCTTTTCTAGGCATTTTCCCAGCCAGTTACTTGACTTCTGAGATTCCTGTCCACCCCCGCCTAGATCCGCCCAGCTAGTGCTTGGGCTCTGAGATTCAAATGGGCTTTCCGCGGCAAGCGGCTGCTAATCAATGTGAGCTTTAGTTCTGGTGCTGGGGTGTGGTCAGGGCCACCTCCCAGACTCAGCTCCCTCAGAGGCTTTATGCAGAGACCTTCAGAAATGGAGTGGGTGGGGCAGGGCCATCTCCCAGGCTCAACTCCTTCAGGTAGTTTATGCAGAGACTTTCAGTAATGAAGATCCTGCTTGCTGCTGGGGGAGTCCCGGGCCGCCGCCCCGCTGCCTCCACCGCTACCCCCACCTCTGCCTCCTCCGCTTCCTGCCCCTGCCTCTGCCTCGGCTGCTTCCTCCCAAGGGGGCCCGAGCCACGGTGACACCCCGCTCCCCTCTCTGCCATCCTAGGTGTGTCTCTCACTGAGCTGTAGCTTCTGTGGGCGGAGGGAAGTTCCAGGCCGCCGGAGCTTCCGTCCCTGCAGCTTGCTCGGGTCAGCTTCTCTGGGGCCATGGCCAGGGCAGCGCTGGGGTGGGGTCCGCTTTCTGGTGCGCGACGGACCCTAGGGACGGCTGTCCAGGGCTCTCTGGAACGGAAATCTCTTCCACTATGTTTCTGCACCCCCTGCAGTGATCCAGAACTTCTGAGGAACTCTTCTTACATTAAATATATGGGCTGTGTGTTCGGAGCTCGCGTCTTTCTACTCCGCCATCTTGACTCCGTCCCCTACATATTTTCTTACCCCACTAGAATCCATGTTTGTTGAAGGCAATGCTGTCTTTCTTTTTTCATGCATTTGTATTCCCATCATTTAGCATGATGTCTATAATGGCAATCAAATTAGAATTCTTTGCCATTTTCATTTGACTAAAAGTGCCTCTGATTGAATAATGTGATTGGGGAGGAGCTTTCCCACCCATTGATGGGCTTGCTCATTGTGGGAAACTTTATTAGGCGAGTTGTTTTGTAGGAAGTTCCCAAGTACCTTTTGTTTTTTCTATTGAGGCACTGGGTCAGAGGCTTATGTCCTCTGGCTCTAAAAAGTGTATAAATACTCTGGGGGTGAGGTTTTACTTTAGGGCTCAGATTTTGGAAGAAGGTTTGTGTGCCAGATGAGACTCTGGGAAGCTACTGAGCAGGCCTCCGAGCTTTTTGAAAACCCAGATGTTGGTGCTTCCCTCTCTAGTAAAGATATATGTATGTTAGTGGTCAGGCTTTTGATTTTTGATTTTGATTTTTGATTTCTCTGAAATTTTGACTTTGATTTTCTCTGATACTTGTGCTTGATTAAAGTGATTGTTAACCCCTTGAAAGTGGCTTTCCTTTTATAAATGCAGATCTACAAAACTATGATAGCAAGTCCTCCTACATATGTTGGGGTACGTACTGATACAGTGTCTAGATGTAGTAAGCACTAAATTATCTATCTATCTATCTATCTATCTATCTATCTATCTATCTATCTATCATCTATCTATCTATCTATCTATCTCCCTGTCTGTCTGTCTAGCCATCTATTATCTATCATTTATCTAATCTACCTACAGATCATCTATCTATCAACTTGCCTCATTTATCTATCTTTCTATCATTCTATCACTCCTTCTCTCTCTCTCTCTCTCTTTTTCATTCATGCACATCCATATAGTGAGCTAAGTGGACAAATGCATAGAATGCTGAGTTTGGAGTCAGTAAAACCTGAGTTCAAATCTAGCCTCAGATACTATCTGCTACTTAAATTTCATCTGCCTCGCTTTCCTCAGTTGCAAAATGAGGATCATAACTGCACTTTGTTCACAGGACTTTGTGAGGATCAAGCAAGATATCTGTAAAGTGCTTACCACAATATCTGGCACAGGAAGCCCTTAATAGATGCTTTCACTTGCTTTTCTCTATCATCTGTTATCTATCACAACATTATTTATAATAGCAAAAAGCTGAAAACAAATATGTGCTTAATGATATAGAAATATTCACAAGTTTTGGCATGTAAAGTTAATCTTAATATTCCATAAAGAATGGCAGGCATGAAGAAGTCACAGAAACATAGACGTCAAGAAGGTTGACAGAAAAGAATATATAAGATCTACATGAGACACCCCACCCGTAAGACCATCTTGTCATTTCTACTTTTGCTACACCTTTCTTTTATGTTCCCTTCTTTCTATCTGCACATTAATCATCCTAATTTATCACATCTTGCCTGAATGCCTATAATGGCCTCCTGATTGTTCCACCTGCCTCATTTTTCTCCTCTTCAAACTATCCTACAACTTAGCTGCCAAGGTGGCTTTTCCTAAAGTGTCATCTTCCTATGTGATAACCTCCAGTGGTTTCTTCTTACACCTAAGTTCAAATATAAAGGTCTCGCTTTGGCATTCAAAGTGCTTTGTACCTTGATACCTTCCTACCTCTCCAGTCTTTCAGACTCTTCTCCCAAAACTTGCAATCAAGCAACGTTGATCTGTTTGTTGTTCCTTCTACACTTTGAACCTTTGCATTGGCTGTTCCCTATGCCTGAATGCTTTCCCTGATTACCTCTACTGCTTTGTATCCCTGACTTTCTTCCAGGCACAGCTGAGATCCTACTTTCTGGGGGAGGTCATTCCAGGTCTTCTCTCACCTTCATGATGTCACTGGTCCTTTTCAGGAATGGGCAATGGCCCAGGATGCATCATTATTGAGATGGGTAGCTTGGTGACACAGTGGATACAGACACTGGTGTTGGATGGATTGAAGGTGGACATTAGATCCTTCCTTACTTTACTATTTTACTTGAAATCCCCAAATGAATCCACCTAATTTCTATGATCCACGATAAAGATCAGTCTTATAAGGTAGTAGAATACTCCAATTCTGTTCCAAAATATCAGTAGCACTGCCCCAAACTTTTTCTTTTTTTCAAAGATGCCTTTTAAAATGCAATGATATATTCTGCCTGACTTTTTTTGTTGCTTCTTAAAATGATTATTAAAAGATAACTTTCAGTGTTTACATTCAACTTTACATTCTTTTTTAGTATTTTTCTAGTATAATTCCTTTTTTTTAGATTCTACACATACATTCCTATTAAATACATTTTCACCATAGTCATGCTGCATAGAAGAATTAAAATGAATGGGAGAAATTATATAACAAACCAAAACGTAATACAAAAGAAAATGATCTGTCACATTCGCAATTGAATTCTATAGTTTCTTCTCTGGATGTGGAAGGCATTTTGCCTTAAAAGACCATTGGGAATTTTTTTTTAAGTCCTTCGTTGCAATGAAGTTCCAAGTCTATCAGAAAAAACTCTTGCATACTGTGGTCTTTGCTGTGCACAAAGTTCTCCTGGTTCTGCTCCTTCCACTCAGATTCAGATCATGTAAGTCTTTCCAGGCCTCTCTGAAGTCTTCCTGTTCATCAGTTCTTATAGCACAATAGTATTCCATAACATTCATATACTGTAATTTATTCAGCCATTCCCCAGTCGATGGGCATCCCCTTGATTTCCAGTTTTAGGCCACCACAAAGAGAGCTGCTATAAATATTTTTGTCCATGTGGGACCCTTTCCCATTTTTATGATTTCTTGGGGATACAGTCATAGAAGAAATTCAAAAGGTATACATATTTTTGTAGCCTTTTGGGCATAGTTCCAAATTGCTCTCCAAAATGGTTGGATCAGCTCACAGCTCTACCAGCAATGAATTAGTGTTCCAATTCTCCCACATCCTCTCCAAGATTTATCATCTTCCTATTCTGTCATGTTTGCCAATCTTATAGGTGTGAACTGGTACCTCAGGGTTGTTTTGATTTGCATCTCTCTAATCAATAGAGATTTAGAGCATTTTTTCATATGACTACAGATAGCTTTAATTTCTTCCTCTAAAAACTGCCTATTCATATCCTTTGACCATTTATCAATTGGGGAATGACTTGCATTTTTGTACATTTGACTCAGTTATCTATATATTCTAGAAATGAGGCCTTTATCACAGACACTACCTGTAAAAATTCTTTTCCAGTTTTCTGCATCCCTATGAATCTTAGTTGCATTGGGTTTCATTGCACAAAAACTTTTCAGTTTAATGTAATCAAAATTATCCATCTTGCACTTCATGATGCTGTCTTACTCTTCTTTAGTAAAAAATTCTTCACTTCTCCATAAATCTAATAAATACACTATTCCTTGCTCCACCAATTTGTCCATAGTATTGATCTTTATACCTACATCGTGTACTCATTTGGACTTTACTCTGGTGGATTGTCAGGCATTGGTCTATGCCTAGTTTCCACCATACTGTTACCCAGTTTTCCCAGTAATTTTTGTCAAACAATGAGTTCTTATCCCAGAAGCTGGGGTCCTTGGGTTTATCAAACAGTACATTGCTATATTCATTGCCTACTGTGTCTTGAGTACCTGGCCTATTTCACAGGTGGATATCTGTTTCTTAGCCAGTAGCAAGTGGTTTTGGTAATTGCTGCTTTATAATGCAATTTGAAATCTGGTAGCACTAGGCCACTTTCCCTAGCATTTATTTTCATTAGTTCCTTTGATATTTTGGACCTCTTGCTCTTCCAGATGAATCTGGACGTTATTTTTTCCAGTTCTAGAAAATAATTATCTGATAGTTGGATTGATATGGCACTAAATAAATAAATTAATTTAGGTAGAGTTGTCATTTTTATTATATTGGCTTGGCATACCCACAAGCAACTGTTTTTCCACTTACTTAGATTTGATTTTATTTGTGTGAAAAGTGTCTTGTAATTGTGTTCATATAGTCCCTGGGTTTGTTTTGGCAGGTAAACTCCCAAATATTTTATAGTGTCTATCCTAGCTTTAAATGGAATTTCTCTTTCTATATCTTGCTGTTGTGCTTTGTTACTAATATATAGAAATGCAGAAGATTTGTGTGGGCTTATTTTGTAACCTGCAACTTTGCCAAAGTTTATTATTTCAAGTAGTTTTTTACTTGAATCTCTGGGACTCTCTAAGTATATCATCCTGTTCTCTGCAAAGAGTGATAACTTTGTTTCTTTTTTGGTTATTTTTATTCCTTCAGTTTCTTTATCTTGTCTAATTGCTACAGCTAACATTTCTAGTACTATATTGAATAACAGTGGTAATAATGGAAATCCTTGTTTCACCCCTGATCTTATTGGAAATGCATCTAGCTTATCTCCATTGCATATAATGCTTGCTGAAGGTTTTAGATAGATACTGCTTATTATTTTATGGAAAGTTCCCTTTATTCCTATGCTCTCCAGTGTTTTTAATAGGAATGGATGTTGTATTTTGTCAAAAGCATTTTCTGGGGGGCGGAGCCAAGATGGCGGAGTAGAAGGACGCACATTTACGAGCTCCGAGCCCACAACCCATGGAATTGAGGTAAAAGGAGATCCCCATAAATTCTGAATCTCTGCAGGGGGTGCATAAACATAGGGGAAGAGATTTCCGTTCCACTGAACCCTGGAAAGCCATCCCCGGGGTCCATCGCACCCCGGAAAGCGGACCCCACCCCCACCCCTGGCCGCGACCCAGAGAAGCTGACCCGAGCAGACTTCAGAGAGGAAAGCTCCGGGGGAAGCTCCGGCAGCCGGGAAAGTCCCTCCGCTCACAGAAGCTACAGGTCAGTGAAAAAGAAAGCCGGGCTGAAGGAGAGGGGAAGCGGGGCGTCTCCGTGACTCGGGCCCCCTCGGGAGGAAGCAGCGGCAGCAGAGACGGGGGCAGGAAGCGGCAGAGGCAGAGGCGTGGGCGGGCGGCTGAGGCGGCAATGGCCCGGGACTCAGGAATCCCCCAGGAGCAGGTAGGATCTTCAATACTGAAGGTCTTTCCAACCTGAGGGAGCCGAGCAGGGGAGACAGCCCTGCCTCCACCCTGCTCTACTGCTGAACGCCTCTGAATAAAACCCCCAAGGGAGCTGAGCACAGCAGGCGGGGCCCCCCACCCCGCCCCCACCCGCTCCGTTCCTGAAAGTCTCTGCGGAAAGCCCCTGAGGGCCCAAGCTTAGAAGGCGGCCCTGCCCCCACCCCTGCACCAGAACTAAAGCTTGCCGCGGGAAAGCGCATTTGAATCTCAGAGACCAAGCACTAGCTGGGCGGATCCAGGCGGGGATGGAAAGGAATCTCAGAAGTCAAGTAACTGGCTGGGAAAATGCCTAGAAAGGGGAAGAAAAATAAGACTTTAGAGAGTTTTTTCCAACAAATGCAAATGATCCCAACCTTCGGATCTGATGGGGAGGACGAGAACGTATTTTTCCCATCAGGGAAAGATGTGGAGGGCGGAGCCTCAGTACCCCAGACACCCCAGGGGGGTGTTGGGTGGGCTCAGGCCTTGGAAGAGCTTAAAAAGGATTTTGAAAAGCAAGTTAGACAGGTGGAGGAAAGACTGGGAAGAGAAATGACAAAGATGCAAGAAGAGTATGAAAAAAAAGGTCAATATCTTGGTAAAGGAGACCCAAAAAAATGCTGAGGAAATTAACACCTTGAAAAATAGGCTCACTCAATTGGCAAAGAGGTTCAAAAAGCCAATGAGGAGAAGAATGCATTCAAAAGCAGAATGAGCCAAATGGAAAAAGAGGTTCAAAAGCTCACTGAATTTAATAGTTCTCTCAAAATTAGAATGGAACAGATGGAGTCTAATGACTTTATGAGAAACCAAGAAATCACCAAACAAAACCAAAAGAACGATAAAATGGAAGAGAATGTGAAATATCTCATGGGAAAAACAACTGACCTGGAAAATAGATCAAGGAGAGACAACTTAAAAATTATGGGACTACCTGAAAGCCATGATCAAAAAAAGAGCCTAGACATCGTCTTGCATGAAATTATCAAGGAAAACTGCCCTGACATTCTAGGACCAGAGGGCAAAATAAGTATTGAAAGAATCCATCGATCACCACCTGAAAGAGATCCAAAAGAGAAACTCCTAGGAACATTGTGGCCAAATTCCAGAACTCCCAGCTCAAGGAAAAAATCTTGCAAGCAGCCAGAAAGAAACAATTCCAGTACTGTGGAAATACAATCAGGATAACCCAAGATCTAGCAGCTTCTACATTAAGGGATCGAAGGGCGTGGAATAGGATATTCCAGAAGGCAAAGGAACTAGGACTCAAACCAAGAATCACCTACCCAGCTAAACTGAGTATAACACTTCAAGGGAAAATATGGTCTTTCAATGAAACAGAGGACTTTCAATCATTCTTAATGAAAAGACCAGAGCTGAAAAGAAAATTTGACTTTCAAACACAAGAATGAGAGGAAGCATGCAAAAGTAAACAGCAAGGAGAAGTATTAAGGGACTTACCAGAAATGAACTGTTTGCATTCATACAGGGAAGGACAATATTTCTAACTCTTAAAACTTTTCAGTATCTGGGTGGTTGGTGGGACCACACATACACATGTACATGCATGCACACACATACACACATGCATTCACATGCAGAGACAGAGAGCACAGATTGAACTGAATAGGATGGGACCATACCTTAAAAGAAATTAAGGTAAATGGTGAGAGAGAAATGTAGTGAGAGGAAAGAGGGGGAAATGGAAGGGGGTAACTATATGTCATATAAGAGGCAAGTAGGAGATGTTTTTAGTGGAGGGAAAAAGAGGAGAGCTGAGGAAAAAACAAACAAACAAACAAACAAACAAACAAAAGTTTACCCTCATCACATTTGACTAAACGAAGGAGTGTAATGCACACTCATTTTGGTATGAAAACCTATCTTACAGTATAAGAAAGCGGGGGAGAAGGAGATATTGGGGGGGGATGATGGAAGGGAGGGCAAAGGGAGGAGGGAGTAATTGCAAGTCAACACTTGGGGAGGGACAGGATCAAAGGACAGAAGAGAAACAATGAGGGGCAGGTTAGGAGGGATGGCAATTCAGTTAGTCTTACACAACACGACTATCAGGAAGGTCATTTGCAAAGCTACACAGATATGGCCTATAATGAATTGCCTGCCGTACCAAAGGGAATAGGTGGGGAGGGAGGGATGGGGAGAATTTGGAACTCAAAGTTTTAGGAACAATTGTTTAGTATTGTTGTTGCAACTAGGAAAGAAGACATACAGTTAAGGAGGAATAGAAAGTCATCTGGCCCTACAGGAGAAAAGAGAAGATAGAGACAAGGGAAGGGAGGGATGACAGAAGAGAGGACAGATTGGAGATAGGGAAAATTAGATTGCTTGGGGTACTGGGGTGGGAGGAGGGGAGAAAAGGGGAGAAAATTTGGAACCCAAAAATTTGTGAAAATGAATGTAAAAAGCTAAATAAATAAATTAATTAATTAATTTAAAAAAAAAAAAGCATTTTCTGCATCTATTGAGATAATCATGTAGTTTCTGTTAGTTTTGTTGTTGATATGATCAATAGTGCTATAGTTTTTCTAATACTGAACCAGCCCTCCATTCCTGGTATGAATCCTACCTGATCATAATGTATTATTCTTGTGATAAGTTGCTGTATTCTTTTTGCTAAATTCTTCTTTAAAATTTTTGCATCTATATTCATTAGAGAAATTGGTCTATAATTTTCTTTCTCTATTTTATCTCTTCCTGGTTTAGGTATCAAAACCATATTTGTATCATAAAAATAATTTGGGAGGATTTCTTCTTCCCTAATTTTCCCAAATAGTCTATGTAATATAGGAATTAACTATTCTTTAAATGTTAAATAGAATTCACTTGTAAATCCATCTGGCCCTGGAGATTTTTTTTCCTAGGGAGTTCATTGATGGCTTGTTCAATTTCTTTTTCTGAGATGGGGTTGGTTAAGTATTCAACTTCCTGTTCTGTTAATCTGGGCAATGTATATTTTTTAAAATACTCATTTATCTCATTTAGATTGTCGAATTTATGGGTATAAAGTTGGGCAAAGTATTTCTAATTATTGTTTTAATTTCTTCCTCGTTGGAAGTGAGTTCACCCCTTTCATTTTTGCTATTGATAATTTGGTTTTCTTTTTTCTTTTTTTTTCATCAAATTGACCAAAAGTCAAAACTAATTTTATTAGTTTTTTCATAAAACCAACTATTAGTTTTATTTATTGGTTCGATAGTTTTCTTAATTTTTATTTTATTGATCTCTCCTTTGCTTTTCAGGATTTCTAATTTGGTATTTACTTGGGGATTTTTGATTTGCTCTTTTTCTAGTTTTTTCAGCTGCATGACTAAGTCGTTGATCTCTTCTTTCTCCATTTTATCCATGTAGGCATTCAAAGATATAAAACTTCCCCTAAGAACTACTTTTACAGTATCCCATAAGATTTTTTAGGTTATCTCATTATTGTCATTCTCTTGAATGAACTTGTTGATTGTTGCTATGATTTGTTGTTTAACCCACTCCTTCTTTAGGATTAGATTATTTAGTTTGCAATTAATTTTTGGTTTATCTTTCCATGGCATTTTATTACATATAATTTTTATTGCTTTATGATGTGAGATAGATACATTGACTATCTGCCTTTTTGGACTGGATTGTGAGGTTTTTATGCCCTAGAACATGATCAATTTTTATATATGTGCTATACACCCCTGAGAAAAAGGTATATTCCTTTCTATCCCCATTCAATTTTCTCCAGAGATCTTTCATATCTACCTTATCCAGAGTTTTATTCACCTCCCTCACTTCTTTCTTGTTTATTTTAAGGTTAGATTTATCAAGTTCAGAGAGGGGGTGGTTGAGGTCCCCCACTAGTACAGTTTTGCTGTCTATTTGTTCCTATAACTCCCCCAACCTCTCCTCTAAGAATTATGATACTATACTAGTTGGAGCAAACATGTTTAGTAATGATATTGCTTCATTGTCTATGGTGCCTTTTAGCAAGATATAGTTTCCTTCCTTATCTCTTTTGATTAGATCTATTTCTCCTTTTGCTTTGTCTCAGATTAGGATTGCTACCCCTGCTTTTCTTATAACAGCTGAAGCACAGTATTTTCTGCTCCAAACTTTCACCTTTACCCTGGGTGTATTCCCTCATTTCAAATATATTTCTTGTAAACAGTATATTGTAGGATTATGGCTTTTAATCCATTCTGCTATCCATCTCCATTTTATGGGAGAGTTCATTCCATTCCCATTCACAGTTATGATTACAATCTGTGTCTTTATCTCCATCCTCTTTCCCACAATTTGTGCTTTTAGTTCTCCCATCTCCCTTCCCTTCCTCAACAGAGTTTTCTTTTGATCAACACTTCCCACAGTTTTCCCTTCCTTCTTTCAGCCTCCCTCCCCTTTACTCTCCTTTCCTCTTACTACTTCCTCCCTCCCTTTTAGCTTCCCCTCCCCTTTCTTCCCCCTTCACCTCCTACTTCCTATAGAACTAGTCAGATTTATATACTTAAGTTCATTGTTCTCTCCTTGAACCTAATTAGATGAGAGTACCTCTCAAACAGTACTCCTTTCCTTCCCTCTTTCCCTCTACTATAATACAATTTTATACTTCTTCCTGTGATGCAATTTATCATTTTCTGCTTCCTCCTTTTCACGTCTTCTGTTACAATCCCTTTGCATACTTAAATCACATTTTTATCACCATATCATTTACTTTATACCTATTCCCTCTAGCTATGTATATCCCTTTTATATTTCATAATAGATGTGCAATTCTCAAGATTAACAAGTATCATCTTCCCTCATGGGGAGGTAAAAAGTTTGCCCAAATTGAGTAAGAAGGTTTTCTTTTCCCCTGTTTAACTTTTTATGCCTCTCTTGAGACCTGCATTTGAAGATCGAATTTTCTATTGAGTTCTGACTTTTCTGTAGGAAAATCTGGAAATCCCTTATGTCATTGAATGTCCATCTCTTTGCCTGAAATGTTATGCTGAACTTTGCTAGGTAATTGATCTTTGGTTGTAGTCCCAGCTCCTTTGTCTTATGGAGTATCACATTCCAATTCCTTTGATCTTTTAATGTAGAAGCTGCAAGGTCCTGTGTGATTCTGATTGTATCTCCTCGATATTTGAATGGTTTCTTTCTACCTGCCTATAGTATTTTCTCCTTCACTTAATAGTTCTGGAATTTGGCAACAATTATTTCTTAGTGTTATTAGTTTGAGATCCCTTTTGGGAAGTGAACAGTGGATTCTTTTGATGAGTACTTTGCCCTCTGGATCTAGCACTTCGAGGCAGTTTTCCTTGATGATTTCTTAGAAGATATTGTCCAGACTCTTTTTTTCATCATGACTTTCTGATAGGCCAATAATTCTTAAATTTTCTCTCCTGGATCTATTTTCCAGGTGAGTTGTTTTTCCAATTAGATGTTTTACATTTTCTTCTATCTTTTCATTCTTCAGATTTTGTTTGACTGATTCTTGATGAGTCATTAATTTCTACTTGATCAATTCTAATTTTTATCAAATTGTTTTCTCCAGTTAGTTTTTGTACTTCCTTTTCCATTTGTCCAATTTTCCCGATTAGGTTTTGTGCTTAGTTTTCCATTTGTTCAATTTTCCTTTTTAAAGAGCTATTCTCTTCATAGAATTCTTTTTTCATACTTTTAAAATCATTGGCCAGTTTTTATTCTATTTCCTTCTTCAGCTGTTCCAGGAAAGCTCTTTGTGCATGTGAGCAGTTTCTAGTGCCTTCTGAAGTTTCAGATGGGAGTACAGTCTCAATAGTGATCTCTTTGGTTTTTATGTTTTGGTTCCTGTTCCCATAGAAAGGTTCTATGGTCTTTTCCTTCTTCCTTTGCTTCTTGCTCATGATGGTGAAGCTTTGTGTATTCTGGCCTCTGGTTCTTTCAGTTAGAAGCTGGGGAACCTGGTGTTGAACTGCTGGTGTGACAAAGCAAAAGGCAGAAGCCTCTTTTTCTTTTTGTTTTGTATTTCTATGGATTAGCCCTGGGGCTAGCTTGTTAAGTGTGGGGGAGGGGTAGTCCTGTCTTGGGATATCTCTTCAGCTGAGCTAGAGCAAAAGCAAGCTTGGTGATCCTGGCTGCTCTATTGTTTTCCGGGTTCCCCTGGAGCTCTGAGGCATGCCTGGGTCCCAGTGAGAACTTCCACCCCCTCCCAGGCTCCTCTCCTTCTGGTTTGCCTCCACCACAGTAAGAGGAATATTCTTTAGTGATATTCTTATCCTCAGGTGCTACAAGACTGTTTGCCCCTTCTGGTGATTGCACTGATCCAGGATTTTTCTGGGGAAATATTTTATGGTTTCTTTGAGGTCAACAAGGGGAGGGGGAGAGAGTATTTACAGATCACTCTGCCATTTTGGCTCCTGGAAGTTCAAGTAGGTGACTTACAGAAGTTTAATCTGTGTGTTGAAAGTCTCAGGAGCACCTCCAGCTGATACCTGGGGCTCAGTGGTTGTCTCTTGCTCAGTTTCTGCTGGTCGCCTGCCCTGGGCTGCCACTCTGCAATTCCACCATGCTGCTGCTGCCTGAGGCCACTCTGGGCCTTTCCTTCCCAGGCCGTGCAGTGGTGGGACTCGCTTTGTACTGTGGGATCACCCGAATGGAACAGATCCTTCCCATTGGCCTTCTAGTCTGTCTTGGTCTGTGAATCTGCCACAGTCTGTCTCCTGTTGTACTCTGCACCTCCAAAATTTGGTCAGATTCTCTTTTTAAAGGTATCTGAAGGAGTTTGTCTAAGAGCTTAGGTGAGTGGTTGCTCTCACTCCACCATTTTGATTCTTCCTCTGGCTTAAAAGGAAAACATTTATTTAAGGCATGTGGATCCACTATATACTTTAAATTTGTGGCAGGTGTCTTTAGGGAAACCCAGTCTGCAAATGTAGGGAGGGAAATCTAGTATCTACCAAACAAAAATAAATGTTACCTACTTCACAATTTTGTCAAAATTCTGGATAAGCCATTAAGAATCACTGCAGAGGTGAAAACACCCCAGTCCACCCCCCTACCCCCACCCCACCCTGCTGAGCCAAACCCTGGCACATACTGCATCTCCTAAATGTGTTTCTTTGGCCTCATGCTGGCAGGATCCTCACAAATGTTCTGCTTGTCATTGGAGTGTGTGATCATTTAGAAGCAGAGAATGTTAATACTGTGAGTTACATCTAAGATCATCTAACTTTGCTCCCTCATTTTATAACTGAGTAAACTAGGATGCAGGGAGGTCAAGTGGTTTGCCCAAGATTAAGCTATTTAAATAACTGATAGCAATATCTTTTGACACTGAGTTCTGAGTTCTTTCCACTAAATCATGCAATCTCTCACATTAAAAACTTTGCTGATGTTAGAGATGGTAAAGTTCTATTTCTTTGGTTTTCCCAAAGTCTCCTTGCAACTCTTGACTGAGCTTTGTTTCACCTAGAGTGACCTACATTTTTCCACTATTGGTCTATGATCTTTGGTCAAATAAGCATAATGATTAAAGATAAGTTTGCCTTAAGATTTATTAAATGATGACTTTTCAATCACTGACACATTAAAGAGTCTTTTTTCAACCTAAGAAGCTGGCAGTTTCTATTTTAGTACAGAATTTCCTTCTGCCATTTAATAAATGGGGAGCAGGAATGTTTCATCTCTTAGGATTTCTAGACTCCTCAGTGTTCCTTTTATGTATTGTTATCAATTTTAGAAGAACAGGCCAATTTATGCCCCAAGATGTAGTTGGTGCCTTTTGAATTAGAAAATGGTTAAAAAAAACAACAACCCCAAACCTTCAAGAAAATAAACCTCTAATTCAGTTTCTGTTTTAGAAGTTCCTGGGAACTCTGAGTAAGGCTATTTTTACTGGTTATTATTGGCTGACATTTACATGAATACAAAGTGCTTCGCATACATGATCTCATTTAAGCCTCACAACAATTCTTTGAGGAATCCTATGTACTTCTTATTATTTGCCATTTTAGAGATGATGAAACTAAGACCCAGTAAGTGATCTGTCCATGGTTATGATCATCCACCTATTAAGTGTCAGGTGATCTGTAAACATGTGTGTCTCTTCAAAGATTCTAGGTGCTATGTATACTCTCTTCACTGTACCATATTGCTTCACTTTTAAATATAGGTGTCGCATCTCATTTAAAATACCTTTCCTTCCTTCCAAACAGCTTGCATTTGAGGGCTGGGTTCCTCCAAAGATGTTTGCCCCAAATTCAAAGTGGGTCCACATGCCTCAAACAATTTGTCTGCCTTTTAAGTGTCAGCCAGAAGATACCATTATCTCAAAGCAAAGGCATTTACGGAAATAGCCTAGGAAGAAAAATTATAATATAATATCTCCACCATAAACCTGGGTTGTGTTCTCCCACAAATATATGCAGCTCTAGTTGGGAAAACGGACACAGTGGAGAGACATGCGTAGGGAGCATCTGTTGCTAGGGTGTATGTGAGGAGGAGCAATTCATAAATGCTGAGACTGCAGGGCCACTGCTAACTTTACCCCATGCCTTTTGACTCTGGATTCTTAATCTCCTTTGAATATCATTTTCCTGGTCACTACTTATTTACTGCTCAGCTACAGATTCTGCTGTCCCCACCATTTGGGTTAGTTGGAATTCCCAGCTTGAACATGATACTCCTTTAAAAATGCGATTCTGAACTTGAGCAACACCAACAAATATCAGCATTTCTATTTACAAAGAGAGAATTGTATATGAAACTGTGAACTTCCATTACATACAACTTGGGTTTTTTTTAAAGTATATAATAGATTCAGCACATTAATTCCAATGCTATCCTGCTTGTCTATATTTCCCTCTAAACTTTCTTTCCTCTTGTATTTTTAAAAATGCTTCACTGATGCTCTTACCATTCTTCCTTTTCTTCTTTTTAATTACTCTTATTACCCCCATTAAAAAATACTTGTAACAAACAAATAATTAAGGATATATACATATATACATATATATACCTATATACATGTATACATATATATTCATAAATATACATAAACAACTACATGTCATTGTAATTTTATGCATTTTATTTTATGGATATAAAAAACTTATTCTCAGAAGAGGTTCACCAGGACACCAATGGGATTCATGATACAAAAAAAGGTTAAGAACCCCTGATCTATATACCTGGGGGTCTAGATAAATAGATAGATGGATGGATGGATAGATAGATAGATAGATAGATAGATAGATAGATAGATAGATAGATCGATCCTCAGATGGCAGGTAGATGGAAGAACAGATAGTAAATAGATGATAGATAGAAAGATAGATGGACAGATTATATAGCTAGAGAAATAGGTAAATAGATGGGTAGATGATAACTAGATGGAAGAATACACATATAGGTAGATAGATTATAGAAAGGTGTGTGTTCACTGTTCATTGCCGAAGAAGATCATGCCAACAGAGAAATGATGACATGATTCGCATTTGACTTTGTTTTGAGTGAGGGAGGGCTGTGCAGGTCACCAGCCTCACTTTTCCTCCAGAACCATTTGAATCCAGTGACCAGATATTCATCAGGATGACTGAAGATGACCCAGAATGAGGCAATTGGGGTTTAATGACTTGCCCAAGGTCACACAGCTAGTGAGTGTCAAGTGTCTGAGGTGAGATTTGAATTCAGGTCCTCCTAACTCCTGCACTGGTACTCTATTCATTGCACCACCTGGCTTCCCCAAGAAAGGTAATAGATGGTAGATAGAAGACAGACAGATAGATAGATAGATAGATAGATAGATAGATAGATAGATAGATAGATAGATAATAGATAGGTAGTTAGTAGATAGATGATAGATGGAAAAATTAGGTAGGTAGAGAGCTAGATAGGTAGGTAGATAGATAGTAAACAGATTATAGGTGGATAAACAGATGGATTAGATTATATAGCTAGAAAGGTAAATAGGAAGACAGATGACAGATGGATACACATATGGAAAGATTAGATGGTAGATAGATGATAGATGGATAGATAGATTAGATAGGTAGATCATAGGACATTACCTCTAGAAGTAGAAGTGGACCTTGAAGCCCAACCACCAATTTTACAAATGAAGAAACTGAGGTAAAAAGAAGAGAACTAACTTGCCAAAGGTCACACAGGTATCAGAGGGAGGATTTGAATCTCGGTCCTTCTAATGTCAGCAGTTTTTCAACTGTTTGCTGCCAAGGTGGCATCACACAATGGCTGAGGAGCACCAAGAATATCTGTGGTCCCAGTTCTGCCTCACTGACTAAGTGATCCTGGCAAGTTATTTAATTTCTCAATGTCTCTGGTAACCCTCTAAGCCTATATAAGTTATAGGAGCTGCCCTATATTGGTCAATGGAGTTCATTATTCTAATAATTAATCAGATTTCCCTTTCCCTTCCACCACACCTACCCCACAAAATGGGTTACATAGATACACATGAAATATTGTGTTAGATCTGATCATTTTAGTTAATCAGCATCACTGTCCAAATCAGCCACAAAAAACAGGAGGTAGGGAATCTAAGGGCAAGTCGGTGGCACAGTTGATAGAACACTGGGCTTGGAGTCAAGAAAACTCCTTGTCCTGAGTTTCAAATCCGGTCTCAGATGCTTACTAGTTATATGACCCTGGGCAAATCGCTTAACTTTGTTTGCCTCAGTTTCCTCTTCTGTAAAATGAGCTGGAGAAGGAAATGGCAAACCACTCCAGGATTTTTGCCAAGACAAGCCCACATGGTGTCATGAGGAGTTGGGCTTGACCAAAAAGACAGGACAATAACAACCACAGGGGATCTGAATGACCTGGGAATGAAGACTGCGTTTCCTATCAGCAAAACTATGATTGCTCCCTTTAGCCTTGGATTGCTCTGGTCCTGACCCAGGTAGCATCAAAGATCAATTCATCCTCTCTGAGTGTGATATAAGATGAGAATTTGTAATCCATTTCTTCAAATCTAGACCCAAAGTTCTTCCCACTATACAGCAATGCCTGGATAGTACCTGCTTCTGACAACACATTTTCTGGGCTTCCATGGCGCTCACTCTCCTCTTTTTGAACTTGGGAGCATGAAATCTGTCTGCTAAAGTGATCTCATTCCTTGGCAGGTGCCTTTGGGTCTTCGGTTTTCTGCCTTCGAATGTCTTCTTCATTCAGTAACTTGATCAACATTTCTAACTACCCTCCAAACAGGCTGCTTTCTTGTGCTTAATTACTTTATGTACTTTGTCATCCATCAATGTTGCTCCTACTTGAAAGGATTGACTGTCCTTTCTGATATGATCTATCATGTAAATAACAGCAAAAAATCCATGCGCATCCATGGCATTGACTCAGATACTTTTAAGAGCTTTGTGTAAGAGAAGGAATTGTTGGGAAAATTAAAAGTCAGCGTAGAGAGTGAGGCAGGGGAAACTCAACTTGTTAACTGGGAAATACAGAAACGAAATGGGCTCTGAAGAAGATCACAAGAGTTTATCCATGTGTTTATTTGACTATTAGTGGCCTGACCCTCCAATCAGTCCATCTCAGAGTTCGTTTTATGTCTTCATAGAATGTACGAGTCTGACACATGAGGTTTCATCACTAAAGTCATGTATTACCTTTCTGGATTAGGCTTAATTCAAGCAGGGGAAAGGGAGGCATAGAAATGCACAGATAGACAGATGCCTAATGCCTGGTAGATCGATGTCCAGACAGATTATGTGGGTATCTGAGTCTACCAACAGCAGCAACAAAAAAGAAAAGAAACATGCAGTGAGTTGTTGCAGACAACACCTTGACCTATGTTGCTGGCCTATTCTCTGTGTCTGTTTTTACAAACTCATGGATGAAAGAATCAGGGGCACTGTAGATTCCTAGAACTGAAGGAAGGCCCAGAGAATTTGTGACTTACCCAAGAATGCACAATAGTACTTGGGATAACTGAGGCTCAACCCTATTCATTTCAAGTCCATTGCTCTTTCCGGTACACTGTGATGTAAGCCATCATGAATATAAATAAGCCTAAAGGAGAGTGGGAAAGAATTGGCAGAAAGAAGGAGGAATAAGGAAGGATTCTAACAGAGAATTGTTCACTCCTAGTCCCAATATTGTAATCAGGGTGGGACTTGAGCAAGTACTGTTCCCATGGAAGCGCATCAGAAACACTCCCAGATGCAGGCTGAAGACTTGGCCCTGCATTTCTCTTCCCTTTGATATATAATCATCATCATTGCCCACAGCAGGTATGAATTTCATTAATTTAATTTGCCATCAGTTCAAGAAGACATACAGTTCCTCAATATACCTCAAAATAAACTCATTTTAAAAAACGAAAGAGCATTCCAGGCTTTAAAAATGCAAATATGTCAGTTTGGCCACAACCAGCAAATTCCTAGAATCAATCGGTTGAAAATGGAGTAATTCTATTACTGAAGAGGGATCTGAAAGCATACAAATTGAAAACAGGATAAAAATTAAAGTGTAAAAGAGGCTTTGCAATCTCTATGAAACTCCTTATTTTTATGAATACAACCACTGATTCAGTTAAATGTTGAAGCTAGTTTTTCCCCTTAAATTTTCATAATATATGAAATGTGGAATTTAAGCTACTCCAGAAAGGAATAGTTTCTTTATGCAAATGAAATTCCACACCTGGCCTACTGATAATAACAGCACGCCCCATTTGTAGAGCTCCTGACAGTTTATAAAAGGCTTTTATATCTATTTGTAAAATTTGGTTCTCACAACAACCTGGCAAAGTAGGCAGATTGGACATTATTATTTCCAATTTGCAGATGAGGAAACAGAATCATGGAAGGATAGAATTAGAACTGAGAGGGAACTAAAAGGGTCATCTAATTCCAAGGTGTCAAACTCGCAGCCTGTGAGCCCACTCCCAGGCACAGCTGGAATCAGTTTAAAATGTAATTGGGAAATATTAAACTAAATAAATAAAATACAATGAAACACAGATAATATTATATTTTAAAACTGAGTGAATATGTGGCTTGCAGGATCTTTATGTATGACTTAGTGGCTTCTGTTGTTTTTTGAGTTTGATGCCTGTGGTCCAGTCTATCCTTAAGAAATAAAAAGACTTGTTCTGAGATTTTCTATTTTTTCCCTCTGTGGCCACACTCAAGTTCTATCCTACTTTCAGGTGGCAGGTTTTTAAATACTCAACCACTGCTCTTGTGATTAAGTTTCTAAGACTTTTCTTCTACATGCCTTTAGATGCATGACATTTCTTCATAGGGGCATTTCAGCATGGCAAAGTCAGAAGAACACTAGCTCTAGACTCATATGACCTGGTTTCAAATTCCACCCTTTTTAAAAATTGTATTTTTCCCCCAGTTACATGTCAAGAAATTTTTTGACATTCATTTTTCACAAGATTTTGAGTTTCAAATTTTCTCCCTCCTTCCCCTCTCTTCTTCTGAAAATGGTAGGCAGTTTGATATAGTTTATACACGTGCTTTCATGTAAAAATAGTTCCATATTAGTAATAATTGTGAAAGAAAAAGGTCAAAAGGAAAAAAAAATCACCTGAAGAACTGCATTCAGAGACCATCACTTTTTTATCTGGATATGGATAGCATTTTCCCTCATGAGTCCTTTGTATTTGTCTTGGATCATTATGTTTCTGAGAAGAGCTGACTCATTCATTGTTGATCATCATACAATATTGCTGACATTGTGTACACTGTTTTCCTGGTTCTATTCATTTCACTTTGCATTAGTTCCTACAAGTCTTTCCAGGTTTTTCTGAAATCTGCCTGCTCATAATTTCTTATAGAACAATAGTATTCCATTACATTCATGTACACAGCTTGTTCAGCTATTTCTCAATTGATGGGCATTCCCTCAATTTCCATTAATTTTGCCACCATGAAAAGGACTATTATAAATATTTTTGCACATGTAGATCCTTTTCCCTTTTTTATGATTTCTTTGGGATACAGACCTAGTAGTTGTATTGTTATATAAAAGGGATGCCCTTTGGGCATGGTTCCAAATTACTCTCCAGAATGATTGGATCAGTTCACAAGTCCACTAGCAATGCATTAGTATTTCAATTTTCTCACATCCTCTCCAATATCTATCATTTTCCTTTTCTGTCATATTAGTCAATCTGATAGATGTGAGATTCTTCAGAATTGTTTTAATTTGTATTTCTCTAATCAAAAATTATTTAGAGCACTTCTTAATAAGTCTATTTTTAGCTTTATTTTCTTCATCTGAAAACTGCCATTTATCAATTGGGAAATGACTTGTATTCTTATAAATTTGACTCAGTTCTTAATATATTTTATCAGAGACACTTGCTGTAAAGATTTTTTCCCTGCTTTCTGTTTTCCTTCTAATCTTGGTTGCATTGGTTTTGTTTGTACAAAAGCTTTTTAATTTAATATAATCAAAATTATCACATATTTTGTAATGCTCTCTATCTCTTGTCTGATCACGAATTCTTTCCCTTACCATCGATCTGACAGATAGACTATCCCTTGCTCTTCTAATATGCTTATGGTGTCACCCTTTATATCAAAATCATGCCAAAGGTCTGTTATATCTAACTTTTCTAATATTCTGTTTACTTCCTTATTTCTTTCTTGTTTATTCCTTTAGTTTGGTTTGTCGAGTTCTCAGAGGGGACAGTTGAGGTCCCCCACTAGTACAGTTTTGCTGTTCATTTCTTCCTGTAACTCACTTAATTTCTCTGTTAAGAATCTGAATGCTATACAACTTGGTACATATGTGTTTAGCATTGATATTGCTTCACTGTCTATGGTACCTCTTAGAAAGATGTAGATTCCTTCCTTATCTCTTTTAATTAGGTCTGTTTTTGCTTTTATTTTGTCTGAGATCAGAATGGCTATCCCTGCTTTTTTTTAAAATTTCAATTGAAGCATAATAGATTCTGCTCCAACCCCTTTCCTTTACTCTGTGCTGTCTCTCTGCTTCATGTGTTTCTTGTAAACAATATATTGTAGGATTCTGGTTTTTGATCCACTCTGATATCCACTTCTGTTTTATGGTGGAGTTCTTCTCACTTTCACAGTTACGATTACTACCTATGTATTTCCTTCCATCCTATTTTTCCTCCCTTTTGTCCTGTCTCTCCTTTCACCCTTTCCCTCCTCACCAGTGTTTTGCCTCTGTCTACCACTTCATCTGATCTGTCCTACCTTCTGTAAGTCACCCCTCACCTTCTTTATTTGATCTCCACCCTTCCTACTTTCCTGTCAGGTAAGATAGATTTCTATATTCAACTGATAAGATTCCCTCTTTGAGCCAATACTAATGAGAATAAGGTGCAAGTGATACTCATCTCCCACATCCCCATCTTCCCCTCAATTTTAATGGATCTTTTGTGCCTCTTCATGTAAGATAATTTATCCCAATCTGTCTTTCCATTCCTTCTGCACCCAGTGTACTCCTCTTTCTCATCCCTTAATTTTTTTATATCATTCCCTCAAACTCACCTTATACTCCTATTCTTTGTGTGTATATACTCCTTCTAGGTGTACCACAGTGATACAATTTTTAAGAACTACCAGTATCATCTTCCTGTGTAGAAAGGTAAAAAATTTAGCTCTATTGAATCTCTTACATTTTCTTCTCCTTTTTTTACCTGTTTATGATATGCTTGGGTTTTGATCACTGGAAGTCAAATTTTTGATTTAGTTCTGGTCTTCTCTTTTTGAAGAATTGAAATCCTTCTATTTCATTGAATGACCATTTTTCCTTTGATATATTAGGCTTAATTTTGCCAGGTAAGTGATTCTTGGTCATAGTCCTTTGCCTTCCAGAATATCATGTTCCATGACCTCTTATCCTTTAATATTGCAGCTGTCAAGCCCTGTGTAATCCTCACTGTAACTCCTTGATATTAGAATTGTTTCTTTTCTGGCCACTTGTAGTAATTTTTTCTTAACCTAATAGTTCTGAAATTTGGCTATAATATTCCTTGGAGTTTTTATTTTGAAATCTCTTTCCAGAGGTGAGCAGTAGATTCTTTCAATGCCTATTTTGCCCTCTTGTCCCAGCACATCAGGGCAGTTTGATAATTTCTTGAAAGATGCTCCTTTTGATTATGGACTTTCAGATAATCCAATGATTCTGATATTGTCTCTCCTATTTTGGGGGTCAGTTGATTTTTCCATGAAGTATTTTACAATTTCTTCCAATTTTTTAATTCTTTTGAATTTGTTTGATTGATTCTTGATGTCTCATAGAGTCATTAGCTTCCACTTGCCCAATTCCAACTTTTGAGGTGTTGTTTTCTTCAATTAGCTTTTGTAATTTCTTTTCTATTTAGACAAGTATATTTGTTAAGGAGTTGTTTTCTTCAGTGAATTTTTATATCTCCTTTTCCATTTGGCCAATTCTACATTTTATGCAGTTTTTCAAGTTGTTGACTCTTCTTTTCCTAACTCTCTTGTATCACTCTCATTTCTTTTCCCATTTTTCTTCTGCTTCTCTTATAGGATTTTTAATCTCCTTTTTGAGCATTTCCTGGGTTTGAGACCACTTCCCATTTGGCTTTGGGGTTTTGCTCATAGGTGTTTTGATATTGTTATCCTCTTCTGAGTTTGTGTCTTGGTCTTCTTTGTCATCATAATGATTTTTTATGGTCAAATTATTTTTTGTTGTTTTTTTCGCTCATATTTGTGTGGTGGAAACTTTTTTCCTTTCTTTCAAATTTGAGCTCTGCACCCAAGATGGAAGGAGCACTGTCTCAAGCTTCTTATATCAGTAGTTTTAGACCCTGGATATTTACCTGGATCTGTACTGATGTTGCCCTAAGACCCCCAGGGACCCTCTTGTCTGGTGCTGTGCTGAGGGGGTGGGGTGGAGGGGTGGGAGGTCCTGCTTGAGGCCATAGGGATCTGGCAGCTTACCTGGTGCAGAGCTGGGGTTCTAGTGATGGTGTCTGCCATATGCTTAGGCTGGTGAGGTATTTCTGCATTTCCCAAGGGCTACACTCAAGCTCATGGATGTCTGGTCACTGGAGAATGCCTTTTTGCCCTGATCTGTGGTGAAGAACATGGTTCTTGGAGTTGGAGTATGCTAGCTTCCCTGGCTATGCTAGGGCACATGGGAAATCCTAGTGCTGGTGTTTACCTCCTCCATCACACTGTGGCTCAGGATTTCCAGCTGGCTTGCTGAGGTAGGACTTGTTGTTGGCTTGCTGGGATGCTTCCTGTCCTGGAATGCATTCCCATTTTACCAAGTGAGATGAACTTTCCTTGTCAATCTTCCAAGTTTCTTACACTAAAATACTGTTTCACTCCATCCTTTTTCTGGTTGTGCTATTCCAGGATTTGTTTTGGGGAACTATTTTATGATTATTTGGAGGTGAATATGGCAGAGTTACAGTGATTTACTGCTTACTCTACCATCTTGGCTCCTGGAAGTGCCTCTCTCTAAATTCTACCTTTAATACTATTTCTTGCATGACTTAAGTAAGCCATTTAATTTATCTGTGCCTTGATTTCCTCATCTATAAAATATAGGATTTATACCAAACAGCCTCTGAGATTGGTTTCAGCTCTAGATCTATGGTCTTAGGACAAAACTAATGATTATGCTGAGACTAGAAGTCAGGTCTTCTTTAAATCAGTGTTATTTTCTTTAGATGAGAAATTGAGGGTGCAGACCTATCTTTTTAGCTTCTTCATTTATTAGATGACTTCATCAACTTAGGTTCTGTGAACATGGTTACTGAAATACAAATGATAGACTGAAATGAGAAGGAGCTCTTTGCCTGGTTCTTGTATATACTAGCTTTGTAACTCTGGGCAAGTTATTTCACATCTCTGATTATCATAAAATCATAGACCTTTGTCATATGGTCTCTATATTGTTTTAGAGGCAAGTATGGGGAGAGATCTGTCATGTACCCTGATACCATGAAAACTTTCTTTTTTTGCATGTTTTTTATTGATTCCATTCTGTTGGGTCAATAACACTGTATACTTGCATCCAGTTAAAGGCAGCAGGGTATAGTGAATAAAGACACAGCCTCAGCACCAGGAATTTTGTTGCTGTTGTTGTTTCATTATTTAAGTTGTGTCCAACTCTTTATGCCCCACTTTGGTTTTTTGTGGTAAAGATTCTAGAGTAGTTTGCCATTTCTTTCTCCAGCCCGTTTTACAGATGAGTAACCGAGACAAATGGGGTAAGTGACTTGTAAGTGATACAGCTTGCAAGTGTCTGAAGCCAGATTTGAGCTTGGATCTTCCTGAACACAGGCCTGGCACAATACCCACTATACCACCTAGCTGCCCATGTAATACTTAGTTTTAATGAAACTAATTTCCATTCTCACTTCTGCCCACACAGGCTGTATGTTCCGAAGCAAGTCACTTAAACGTAACATGACACATTACAGAGTGGCTGCCTAAGTAGAGTGAAATCTCATACCTAGGAGTTGTGCCTACCCATGAAGTCACTAATCCACTCACTACCTCTATGCCTTTTTGCTCACAAAAGACACAGCAATATAATCCTAAGGCAGTGCAGTCATTGAGAGATCCTTAGCATACCCCAAATCCTTGCCTTTCTTTCTCCTTTGTGACCAATCCATCTCATCATTTACTTCCTTTGATTCTGCCACTAGAACAACATTTTGTTACGTTTATATGTAATAATCCATGGAACTTTGAACATATGGATGAATATGTTAAAATGGGTACAAATTTATTATATGTTACATAAGCCTGAAGATGACAGAAATGGAAGGAACCACAGGTTACATAAGCCATATATCAAATGGGCAAAAAGTTTTAGGGAAACTTTATCCTGGGATATTCCCTGGTTCTGAGTTATTTTTTTGCTTCACTAGCTAAAACTTACTTTCTTCTGGGAACAAGTATTTTTGGAATGACTCCCATCTTAAAATTGGAACCAATGTGAATATGTGTGGTAGACTTCCCATGGAGTGATACAGAAAAGTGTCAAGGGACAGTCTTTTCTATGATCTAGCTTAACACTACCAGGAAAAGATATTTTCTAAATTCAGTATTATTTCTACTTTTTTAAAATGTCTAGTACTCCAGGGGAAATAGAGTTGATAGCTGAACATACTCCATATTGAAATACAGATGATACTTTTTTATGTGCTCTGCTGAGAGCTTGAAGAGCCCCTGAGACTGGGAGCATTCTAATTGTCTAATCATCTGCAAATTTTAGTGGAGCTACACTCACTGCTGCAATCTCCTATGGCTAGCAAACTACCTAAACCTGGGATATGTAATGGCCAGGTGCCTGAGAACAAACCAGCTTCCACATACCCATATCCATGTCCTAATTGCCATTCTTTCATCCTTATTCTCTTTAACCCTAACCTTCACATGTCTCATTCCATTTCTGCGCATACCTTCTTTTGTGCTCTTGGGAATTCCTTTTCTATAACTAACGTACTTCCTTCCACTTTGAATCTCTTCTTCCATGAGTCACAATACAGTGGAATATACCTAGGGCAACTTGAGTTAACTTCAACCCCAGGGAGACTGATCTGAAACACTGCTGTAGGTTCTTTGGACATTGAGTATATAAGAACCTCCCTGACTTTATATTTGACCAATCCAACTTTATAATATTCTCTACTCTTTATTGCTTTTCCTGCTTTGTCCTATTGCTGCTCCTGTCCTGCTAACCCCCAATCTTCCATTATTATGACCCTCTCCCTCCCTGATGCTATGAACAAAAATCATATAACTACACTGACTGATTGAATCCACTACAAATTAATGTTACCTAACCTCAAATGGACCCACACTGCATCAAATCAATCGCCTTCAATTGATGTTTCATCCATTCTCTGAAGAAGCTGTTGCAAACTTTCTAGGAGGATTTTCTTCAAGAAGAACCTTCTTGAGATGCTTCTCATACTTGCCATGGTTCCTCCTTCCCTCATCTCCTTAGCTTAATAGCTTATCTTATACTTTACTGAGAATATAGATACCATTTGCTGTGGAATCCCTTTTTCTCCCTTCATCTCATCAACCCTCACACCTTCCTCCTTAAGCCTCTGATAGAAAAAATGACCTTCCCCTTTGCCAAAGCTCTCTACAGTTATCTTTGATCCTATCCTATCTTGTTAGATTGTCCCTTCTATCATCCTCCCTTCCTCCCTTCATCTCAGTTTTTTCCCTATTTGTTAGTTTATTCTCAGTTGCCTATGAACCTACTATTCCCACCTCCTTCACCCTTTAAAAAAATCACTAGGCCTCAAACTATAATTATTTGCCTCTCCTTTTTTCAGACACAATTCTAGAAGAAAAGCTCTCTACCCTATTTGCCTGCTATGATGAGACTTCCCCACACATGCAGGTTAGGCTAGTTTTTCCTTAGAGGTACTAAAACTATCTTTGACATTTGGTTGGCTCAGGGGACTTATGACTCAGGCTATCGACATCATTTCTTGGTGTCTTGTCTACAAAGAAGCCATAAGGAGCTCAATGTGTTGTTCCATAACGCTTGGATGGCATAAAATGGTGGGCAAGAGAGCTCTGCTCAGCTGAATTACTTCAAAATGTTATCAGTGCTTATTCTTGTTGAATATCCTCTCTCTAATGGCAAAGGAAATCTGTTTGATGATTCATTAATATCTCATTGTGCTCTTATACTGAAGAACACAAACTACAGGTATTGGTTTGAGGCAGGCCAAACCCAGAACACTACTCCTTCCCTTTTTTTCACTTCTTATCCCTTTGAAATTTGGCTTCTTACCCTCTTGTTCAACTGAAATGGCTATCTCAAAGTTACCAAGGATCACTCCATGACCAAATCTAATGCTCATCCTTTTTCGCTTTTCATGTATCTTGACCTCAGCAGTATTTTGTCACTATTGTCTACCCAGTCCTCTTTGATGTTGTATCTTCTTTGGGTTTTCCTGGTTCTCCTATCTGATTGCTCTTTCTCTGTCTCCTTCTTTAGACATTGACCTTAAGTCAATACAAAGACTCTCATACTACTAGGTGACTTCCTTGTGACTCAATCATGTCACCATTCAATACTTTATGCAATGCTTACAATACAATACAATGGAGACATATGACTACAAATTCCAGAGACCTTCATACCAGCCCTAGAAGTGGAAATATAAGATTCCCAAGTCCTGATGTGCATTACATGTCTTGGTCTATGCCTCCAGTTAGAGGCAGTAGGTCACTTGGTAAATGCCTGCTGCCCTTCTATTCTGCAGGTAGTATAGTTGTGCTGGTATGTACCATTGCCATTTTAAGCTTTTTCATGTTAAACAAACAAAATTGCATTTAAGGGGTGATTAAAGTGGGATGCAGTTTATGGTACTTGCCTAAATGTAATCTAACTACAGTATTCATTTAGTGAGAAGTCTAATTACTAACTCTATAATTACACTACTCAAGGAAATTGTTTTAGTGATGGTTTTATTAAACTAAGTTGAGACAATTTTTGTGCCAACATGAGCAGAACAAATGGAATTTAATTTCAAAACATGGCCAAGGGAAGGTTACACGGAAAGAGGAAGTCTCAAGAGTTTGACATTAGATTTTTAAACTGGTAAGGAATAGACAATAGGGCAAAAGGAGAATAATTTTAAGTTGTAGCCTAGAAAGATTTAGACTGTTGTTGATTCACTTTTTTTACTTGCATCTGACTTTTCATAACACTATTTGGGGTTTTCTTGGCAAAGATACTAGAGTGGTTTGCCATTTCCTTCTCCAGCTCCTTTTACAGATGAGGAAACTGAGGCAAACAGGGTTAAGAGACTTGCCCAGGGTTATATATCTTGTAAATATATGAGGCCAGATTTGAACTTAGGAAGATGAGTCTTTCTGACTTCAGGCCTGGCACTCTATCCACTTCACCACCTAGCCACCATGAAGATTTAGGAAGACATTAGGAAAATCTTCCTGATTAGAATATTGGAACAAAACATTAGCATGGTAAGCTATGGAATCCCCCTGCTTTTGGTATTATGAGAAGAAAATATACAAATCTATTCCAGGTATAGTTTAACTACATTATTTCTTAGAGAAAGGAGAATCAATATGATACTGATGATTGTAAATAACTCAGACTATCACAGAAAGATGAAATCTATGATCTGAAAGAGATGCCAAGAGATGTTCAAAGCACATCTGACCATGAATTCCTTCCATTACATGGAAACACCCAATAAGGAGTCATCCAGGCTCTGCTTGAAAACTTTCACAAAGAATAAACTCACTACCCTTCAATCTCTAGAGCGTATGTCAGACTAAGAACAACTTTTCTCATCTTTAGTGAGTCTAGCAAGAATACCTAACACAGGGAATGACAGAATCAGCAGGCAGAAAGATTTATACAGCCTTGAATATTGGACCAATGTTGGACTAGTTGGGCGAGAAATATAATGAAATCTGAAATTGCATTAGAAGAAGGATAGCATTAAACACTAGTTGGTGATTACAGTGTGATGTCCTCCTAATCACATCACATCATCTATAATATTTTGTTCAGTTCTTAGCAAGCCATTTTAGAAAGGACATTGGTAATTGTGTCCAAAGGATTTGATAGCCTTTCACATTCTATATCATATAAAGTACTTAAAGACTTAAGGGATGCAGAAGAGCTGTCTTCATGCATTTGATAGTCATATGGAAGAGGAATTATATTTATTCTACTTAATTCCAAAGGGCAGAAGTAGGGGCAACGTTCAAAAATTGAAGAGATAAATTTAGCTTTGATAAGAGGAGGGAGGGAAACTCCTGACAAGTAAAGCTATATAAAAAGGTAGTAGGCTGTTTTGGGAGATAGTAGATTTATTCTCATTGGAGGTCTCCAAGCAAAAGGCTTGATGACCAGATGGCCAATGTGATACAGACCAGACCCTTGTTCAGGTACTGGTAGGATTGTAAAGCCATTGGGGTCCCTTCCAAACTTTGAAATTTTATGGTTCTGAAAAACATTCTAGAGGTGGATGAGGGAAGATCATGAACACTGCTGCCTCATAAAATATTAAAGAGTGATGGCAGGGAGAATGAATTTGTAGCAGGTTTGGATTGAAACCAAATTAAACTCTATCTTCCCAAAACACTAATCAACTGAACTGGGAGGAGAACAACAAAGAGATGAAAAATGGAAGAAAGCTGCCAGAATTTTTGGAGTAACCTAGTCTCCATTACCTGTGACAGTGAAATCACCACATTTGGACACAAATGTTTCAATGCCTAATGTGCCATAGGATGAAATGAAAATGGCACTTAAGAAAATGAAGTCAAGAAAGCAGCTATACTGGACCAAGTATACAGAAAAGATAGGTGCCCAGGGTGACATCATTTTAGAAGTGTGGAAGAATCAATTTATGATAAATGATAATGACAATATTGATACTAGTTCCCATCATCAACCTAAATAGCCTTTAAAAACCTTTGAAGACTTAAAATCCTCTAAGAGTAGGATCTTTTCAGCAATTATTTTATTTAATATTCGTTTAAATTTTCTCATGATAATTGGAACGCTGTTTACTATCAAGGGTTTGATTATTTTTTTGAGCATAACCATGTTTTCTGTCCCTTTCCTTAGACCTTTGAAGATCTTCACAATCTGATACTTTCTTATATTTCCAGTCTTCCTCTCTTTTTCTTTCCTCTACATGCTCTACTGGAACTCCAGGCTTGTTTCTCACACACTGCATTCCATCTCCTGATCTCCCTTCTCATCTTTTCTTCTCAGAATCTCTAGATTCTTTCAAGACTCAGCTCAAATCCCCTCTTCTGCAAGAGGTCTTTCTGGGTTCTCCCATTTATAAGTGCCTTTTCCTTTAAGGTTTCGTTGCTGATGAGTAATTTCAGTAGTGTCAGACTCTTCCTAACGCATTTGGGGATTTTCTTGGCAATCTGGAATGGTTTGCCATTTTCTTCTACAGATCATTTTGCATATGAGGAAACTGAGGCAGACAGGGTTAAGTGACTTGCCAGAGTCACACAGCTAGTTAGTGTTTGAGATCAGATTTGCGCTCAGCCAGATGAGTCTTCCATATTCCAAACCTAATGTGCCACTAACTTTTAGTGTATTCTGTATGTACCTATTTATTTGCATGTGCCATCCTCCACTGGATTTAAACCCTTTAAGGATAAGGGACTCTTCTTGCATGTCTTCGTATCTGTATCTCTTAGCACAGGGCTTGGCACAAGGTCTTCATGGGAATTTGCTGACTGGTTGATTACTAATTGGCTAAGGATGATCTCTCCGTTATTCTTTAATCTTTTGCCGTAAAGAAGTTTAGTTAAGTCATCAGAAAAAAAAAATCAAGAGATTCATCCAATCTGTGTCAGATTCTTTTTTATTGCATCATCTTTTCAAAGACAGAGAAAGCAGCACCTCAAACCAATAGACCTAGATTTGGCACAAAGAGATCCATTGTAGAATAAAATGCTAATGTTATTAAACTAATCCTTCATTTCTCATATGATGCAAATGATTTTGATTATTTATGGACATCCACAATATGATTCCAGTCTGCCTTTTCAATCTCATGTTCCGCACTGCTGTCTTTTTCACACACTGTCATCCAGTTAAACCAGACTACTAGACGTTTTCCAAACTGATATGCAGCCTTCCGTTGTTGCTCAGTCATTTTTCGGTTGGGTCTGAAGATCTATGACCTCACTTGGCATTTTCTTGGCAAAGAAACTGGAGTAATTTGCCATTTTTTTCTCCAGCTCATTTTACAGATGAGGAAACTGAGGAAAATAGGGTTAAGTGACTTGCCCAGGGCCACACAGTTAATAAGAGTCTGAGATCTGTTTTGAGCTCATAGAGATGATTCCATGCCTGGCACTCTGTGTCACCTAGCTGCCCACATGGAGCCCTCCACCTCTGTATACTTGCATGTACTCTCCCCTATGCCTGCTTCATATTCCCTGCTCCTTTCACATTTCAGAATCCTTCTTCTTCAAGGCTCAGCTCTTCCATGACATATTCCCTGATCTCTCTCGATAGTACTCTCTGTCTTCTACATTCATACTCTCCTTCAGTAATTGTTTCTGGGTATGCTTGTTACTCCCTTGCATTACTATCCTTCCAATAGAAGGGAAGCTACTTTAGGGCAGGACCATATCATTAAAAAAAGTCTCCATGTCTCCAGACACTCAGCTTAGTAATTTGAAGACAGGAGGTATTTAATAAATGGTGGTTGAATGAATGAAAGAGCTTAAAGAAAATCCAAATCTCTGACAGATGCATAGACATCTTTCTAAGAAATTTACTTTTAGAGAGTGACATTTCTAGTTCATGGAGTGTAAAATCTGACAATATGGCCTACAGGAGCAGCAATTATGCTCACAGCAAATGCCACAGCCTAGAAGGAATACCAATCAGTGTCTTCCAGGATATTTATTTTTAACCATATTTACTTGTTTTTTTCCCTGCTGTATTTCTCCCAGATTCTCAGTTTTGAAGGATAATAGAGTACTTTAAGTCTTATTTAAATTAAATGCTTTGCATGCATTCTCTAATTTGATCCTTTCAGCATCCATCCACATGAGCTGGTTACTGTATCTATTATTGTCTCCATTCTACAAATGAGGAAACTGAGGCTGAGTATGGCTAAATGACTTGTCCAAGAACACAGAGGTACTACCAGGTTTGGTGACAGAACTCAAGCACACACCTTGTGGTTTTCCTTTATGACATACTGCCTTTCCTATGACATTTTCTTTCCTCTTTTTTAATCCCCCCCCACACCCAAGGATTAATCGTAGATAACAAGCCTAGACGTAGACATGTTCATTTCTTCAGTTCTCACAAAACTTTTGTGCTTGTTTCTTTTGGGTAGCCACAGGCACTTTAGATGATTCACTAAAGGAATTTGTGACAACTTTTCGAGTTTGAAAAGTTGTCTTTGTGTTTCTCTGTAGTTTCTAAGACTGAAGAACACCCAAAAGCTAGGATTATTTTTCCTGGGTGTTCGTGTGAATGCTTGAAAAGAATGACTTTTTATTTTTATTTTTCTTGGAATAAAAATAAATTTGAAAAGTCCTACAGGGGTTGTAGCATGAGCTTATGTTAGTCTGCACTAAAGTGCTTCAAGGCCTAATGCACGCAACTTCTCTCAACCTTTGAAAAGGGGCTCAGCCAATATAAAAAAGTAACTTCTCTTACATTTGCACATTTTACATTTTCATGCTATAACCACCTTCTCTCAAGCATGTGGCTTCTAAATAGTTCATTGGAACTGTTTTCTAGCACCATTGCCAAGCAGTCATTGAAAGAGATTTTTTAGCCACTGGGGGGAAATTTCACTCTTACCTAACAGCTGCCAGGGTTCACAACTACCAGAGTAATTTCACTGCATAATTTTTTCCTATTTTAGGCAAAAGTATCTGTGAGGGGAGAAAAAAAAGGAAATTATCCAAGTGGATTTTGAAGACCATTATTCAAAAGCAAGCTATTGAGTCCATATTGTGGGTCCAGCACGTTACTAGATGCTGTGACAGACACAAAAATAGTGGAAGTCAGAAAACTTACCATCGAGGCTTTTATAATATTCTGGGGGTGGGTGGTCAAAGAATGTGAACGGATAATTCTCAAGAGAAGAATTGTAAGTTATTAATAATCATATGATATTGTTCTACATAAGAGAAATTCACACAAAGCAACCCAGGTTTTACTGCACACAGTAAAATGTCTAACGTGGAAATAGTTGATGCTATGGTACGGCAAGAACCCTGATATACTCTTAGTGGAATTTGTCCTACTATTTGAATTAATTCAACTATTTCAAAAAAATTTGGAATTATTCTTAAAAAGGTTATTTTATTATGTAGGCATAATTTAATGAAGGCCTGGATTTGGTACTGGGGTCAAGCAGAAGCAGAGCTAGGAAGAAGCAAGAAATCAACAGGAGG
The DNA here is from genome assembly GCA_023548195.1 of Bettongia penicillata ogilbyi. Classification (NCBI taxonomy): domain Eukaryota; kingdom Metazoa; phylum Chordata; class Mammalia; order Diprotodontia; family Potoroidae; genus Bettongia; species Bettongia penicillata. The sequence goes on along the minus strand of JAJHZJ010000266.1, from coordinate 8,311,986 downwards.
AAAGAATGGAAAGAGCTTTGGGCAGGCAAGTTGTTTTATCAAAATGGGGCTTCATTTCATTATATGTAAAATGAGGAGGCTAGACTAAATGATCTCCAAAATCCTTCCAGCTGACTTCATGATCCACGAACAGAATGAGTTACTAATTAAACCAACAAAATCTGAAGAGAAATGAGTCTATGGTCATAGGATCATAAGGACATAGAACTCAAGCTAGGAGTGATTTTAAAGGCCAAAATCTCTCATTTTACAATTAAAGAAATTAAGGCAGTAAACAACTTGCCTGAGATCTCATCAGCCTGTTTTTTACACTAAATATCAGACAGAAAATAGAGAAGATAGGAAAGGAGAGATTACCAATTTTTTAAAAAAATTATCTAAATACTTGAATTCCAAATTCTATCCTTCCCTCCTTCCCTTCCCTCCTCTTTCCCTGAGACTGTAGGCAATCAGATATAGACTATGTGCATGCAATTATGTAAAACACTACCATATTAGTCATTTTTGTACAAGCAGACTTGAATAAAAGAAAGAAAAAGAAAGTGAAAAATCGCATGCTTCAGTTTGTATTCAAATGATATTAGTTTTTCTCTGGAGGTTGTTACCATATTTCATCATTATTAGTCCTTTGGAATTGTCTTGGATCATTATATTTCTGAGCATATCTAAGTCATTCACAGTTCTTCATTGTGAACGATATTGCTCTTACTGTTTACGATGTTCTCCTGGCTCACTTCACTTTGCATCAGTTCATTTAAGTCTTTCAAGGTTTTTCTGAAATCATCATGCTTGTCATTATTTATAGCACAATAATATTCCATTACAATGATATACTACAGCTTATTTAACCATTCCCCAATTGATGGGCATCCCAACAGAACTATTTTTAAAGAAGAAGGTGGGCTTGCTATTAAATATGTTCACTTTGAAGAATCTATGTGATATACAAATAAAAGTTTTCTATCCAGTTGGGAAAAGAAAAATGAAGCTTCTGGAGATAAAAGGCTTTATTCTACATACGTAACTGATATTCATATGCCCAAAGAGCTATGAACTTGGGAATACCCTTTATCCAGCAAACCCCCTACTAGGTTTATATTCCAGAGACTAAAGGAAAAGGATCTAAGTGTTGAAAAATATTTTAGTAGCTCTTTTTTCATAGTTGCAAAGAATTAGAAATAGAGGGAATTCTCATCAACTGGGAAATGGGTAAACAAGTTGTGGTATATGATTGTAATGGAATATTGTTTTGCTATTAGAAATGACAACATGGGTGTTTTCAGAAAAATTTTGGAAGACATATGAACTAATACAAAGTGAAATGAGAAGAACTGCAACATTTTGCATAGAAAAAGCAATATTGTAACAATCATCAACTGTGAAAAACAGCTATTCTCACCAATATAACGATCTAAGACACTTCCAAAGGACCCACGATGAAAAATGCTACCGATCTCCAGAAAGAGAGCTGATGAACTCTGAGTGCAAATTGAAGCACATTTCTCTAATTTGTCTTGTTTTTTTTTAATAACCTGTCTAGACACTATACTTCAAGAAATAATTAAAGAAAATTGCCCTGAAGTTTTAGATCTGGAGGATAAATAGTAATTTTAAAAATCCACTGATGACCACCTGAAAGACATGCCAAAACAAAAACTCACAGGAACATGACAGCTAAGTTTCGATTATCCCAGGCCAAGGAGATAATATTACAAGTAACTAGGAAAAAAAAGAATTAGTCAGGATAACATCAGATTTAGCAGCTTCTACATTAAAAGACCAAAGGACATAGAAGAAGATATTTGGAATAGCAAAGGAGATGGGTTTGCAATGAAGAATAAACTATCTAGTTAAGTTGTGTATAATTCTGTAAGCAGAAAATAATAGATATTTATCATATTAATGTACTTTTAGGGATTCTTGAGGAAAATATCAGAACTAAACAGAAAATTTGACTTACAAGAATTAGGAGAAACATAAGAAAGTAAACAGGAAAGTCTATGAATGATTTAATATGATTAAACTGTTTACTTTTTATATGTGAAAACGTATGAACTATTAAGAATTTTATTATTACCAGGGTAGTTTGAAAGAGTACACAAAGATAAAAGGCTTGAGGTTGAGTTGATTATAATAAGATGATCCTAAAAAATAAAACTGGGTAGAGAGAGGTAAAATAGAGCAAATTATTTCATATGAAAGAGGTTTGTAAGAACTGTTACAGCAGATAAGAGGAGGGAATGCAGGGTAGGTAATGCAGGAATCTTGTTCTCAATATAAACAAGTTAAAGAGGGAATAACATAAACATTTAGTAGGATATAAAAAAAAGTCTTCTTGTAGAAAAAATAAGATGGTAAGGAGATAGGATAAGGGAGCGACACTTAGAAGATGTGCAGATTAAGAAATAGAGCAAGGGGATGGGCTAAGGGAAGGACTCTCAGAAGTTTATGCAGATTAGGGAGGCAGTGGTCAGAAGTAAATTATATTTTTGAGGAGGGATAAGGTAAAAAGAGAGAGAAAGATAAATAGGAAGTAAGGAAAAATAGGGTAGAGGGAAATACATAACTAGTATGAATGAATTGAACATGAATGATATGAATTCACCCACAAAATGGAAATGGATAGGAGGAAAGTGGATCAAAAATAGAACCCAATAACATGTTGTTTACAAGAAACACATTTAAAAATGAGAAACACAGAGTAAAATAAAAGGCTAAACTAGAATTAATTTTAAAAAAATATATAATTTATTTATATTTTAGTTCTCAACATTCACTTCCAAAAGAATTTGAATTCTCCCAGCCTCTACCCCAGGACAACATGTACCCTATCTACCTCTTCCTCTAGTCTGTACTCCCTTCTATTACCACCCCTTTCTTCCATTCCCCTCCCCTCTATTTTCCTATAGGACAAGGTAGATTTCTATACCCCATTGCCTGTACATCTTATTTCCCAGTTGCATGCTAAAACAATTTTTAACATTCATTGTTAAAGCTTTGAGTTCCATATTCTCTCCTTACCTCCCTCCCCATCCACCCTCATTGAGAAAGCAAGCACTTCAATAGCAATCATACATGTGTAGCCATGCAAAACACTTCCCTATTGGTTATGTTGAGAAAGACTAACCACATTTCCCTCTGTCCTATCACCCTCCATTTATTCCATTCTCTCTTTTGACCTGTCCTCCCACAATAATGTTTGCTTCTGATTATCCCTTTCCCCAATTTGTTGTCACTTCTATTATCTTCTCTCTTCTGTACCCTTCCCCCACTGCCTGCCTACAGGGTAAAATAGGTTTCCATATCTAATTGAGTGTGTGTTATTCCCTCCTTAAGCCAAATTCCATGAAAGTAAAGCTAACTTATTTCCTTTCATCTCCTCACTCTTCCCCTCCATTGTAAAAGCTCTTGCCTCTTTTATGTGAGATGATTTGCTACATTTTACCTCTTCCTTTCCCTTACTTCTAGTACATTCCATTCCACAGTAAATTTTGTATTTTAGGTGTTCACCCTTCATATGCACCTGACCCTGTGCCCTCTGTCTATTACTTTATATACACATATATATGTATATACACACACACACACACCATAGACCCATATATAGATGTATATACCTACACATATTTAATATACATATACATACACACACACACACACACACACACACACACATATATATACCTATACATATATGTGTGTGTGTGTATGTATATGTGTGTATATATTCCCTCTAACTACTCTAATACTGAAAAAGGTCTCATGAATTAACAAGTATCATCTTTCCATATAGGAATGTAAATTGTTCAACTTTAATGAGCTCCTTAAGGCTTCTCTTTCCTGTTGATCTTTTCATGCTTCTCTTGATTCTTATATTTGAAAGTCAAATTTTCTATTCAGCTCTGGTCTTTTCAACAAGAATTCTTGGAAGTACCCTATTTCATTGAAACTGCATTTTTTTTTCCTTGAAGTATTATACTCAGTTTTGCAGGGTAGGTGATTTAATCCTCGTTCCTTTGACGTCTGGAATATCATATTCCAAGCCCTTTGATCCCTTAATGTAGAAACTGCTAAATCCTGTCTTGTCCTGATTGTATTTCCACAAAACTTGAATAGCTTCTTTCTGGCTGCTTGTAATACTTTCTCATTGACCTGGGAACTCTGAAATTTGGTTGCAATATTCCTAGGAGTTTTTCTTTAGAGGTGTCTTTCAGGAGGTGATCAGTGAATTCTTTCCATTTCTATTTTACCCTTTGGATCTAGTATATCAGGGCAGTTTTCCTTGATAATGTCTTGGAAGATGATGTCTGGGCTTTTCTTTTTTTATCATGGTTGTCAGGTAGACCAATAATTTTTAAATTATCTCTCCTGGATCTATTTTCCAAGTCAGTTGCTTTTTCAATGAGCTATTTCACATTATCTTCTATTTTTTTTTCATTCTTTTGGTTTTGTTTTCTAATTTCTTGATTTTTCATAAAGTCATTAGCTTCCATCTGCTCCATTCTAATTTTTAAAAAATTATTTTCTTCAGTGAGTTTTTGGACCTCCTTTTCCATTTGGCAAATTCTGATTTTTAAGGCATTCTTCTACTCGTTGGCTTTTTGGACCTCCTTTGCCATTTGGGTTAGTCTATTTTTAAAGATGTTATTTTCCTCAGCATTTTTGGAAGTCTCCTTTAGCAAACAGTTGACTTGTTTTTCATGATTTTCTTGCATTGCTCCCATTTCTCTTCCTAATTTTTCCTCCTCCTCTCTTATTTGATGTTAAAAATCCCTTTTGATTTCTTCCATGGCCTGAGACCATTACACATTTTTTGGAGGTTTTGGTGTAGGTGCTTGACCTTGCTGTCTTCTTCTGATTGTATACTTTGATATTGTATACTTTGATATTCATCATCCAAAAGGATAGAAGAAAATACCTTTGCACCAAGAAAGTAGCCTTCTATAGTCTTTTCCCCCCCTTTTTGGGCATTTTCCTGGCCAATTACTTGACTTTTGAGTGCTTTTTTAAGTGAAAGGTATACTACCCTAGACTTCAGAGGTTTTGCAGTTCTCTTTGATATCTCTAGGGACCTGTGAGTTTTCAGTTCCTCCAAAGTGGCATAGTCAAAGGAGTGTTGTTTACTCCTCTCTGCACTCTAGTTTGTTTTGTTTTTTTTCTTCCCTGGAACTCTAAGTAGGATTCCCTCTCCTCATCAGCTCAGCCATGCCAGGGCTCTCCTCACCCCAGGACCACCAAGCAGGACTGAGACTCAGATCAGCCATTTGATTCCCCCAGGGTCTATAGGCCAAGAACTCCAGAAGTGGATGCTGCTCCTGCAATGGATGCCGCAACCCTGGGACCAGAGCTGGGGCCCGACCAAGCTTCCTCTCACCCAGGTGAAAGATCTTTCTCACTGACCTTTGAAATTTTCTTTGGTGTTTGTGGGTCGAGAAATCTGGAAACCACAGCAGCTGCCCATGATTCAGCACCCTGAAGTCTGCTCCAGTCCTGTCTGTGCCATGTGGCCCATGCTGGGCTATTCTCTACTACAAGCCCTGTGCAATAGACTTTTCCTTCCAGGCTGTTTTAGGCTGGAAATCTGTTTCACTCTGTCCTTTCATGGCTTCTGCTGCTCTAGAATTTGTTTAGAGCCATTTTTAAAGGTATTTTACAGGCTTTGTGGTGAGACCTAGAGTAGGTCTATGCTTCTAATCTGCCATCTTGGCTCACCACCTGGAATAGAATTTATTATAATGGCATACATGGAAAAACCTAGATATTCAACTAGAAATGCAATTAAAACAATTAAAAATGTTAGCAAACAAACAAGATGTAAAATAAACCCATATAAATCATCAGCATTTCTATATATCACCAACAAAGCCCTGCAAAAAAAAAAAAATGAAATAGATCATTTAAAATAACTGTAGACAATGCTAAATACCTGAAAGTATACCTACCAAGACAAATTTAGGAACTAAGTGAACATAACTGCAAAACACTTTTTATTCAAATAAAGTCACATTTGAATAATTAAAGAAATATTAATTGTTCATAGATGGACCATGTCAATATAAAAAATGATATTATCTAATTTATTTATTCAGTGCCATTCCAATTAAATTATCAAAAAAATATTCTATTGATATAACAATATTCATTTGGAAGAATATCAAAGGAATTAATGGGGATAAAAAGTAAAGGACGGAGATTTAGAATCACCAAATTTTAATCTTTATTATAAAGGTCAGGTAGGTGGTGCAGGGGAAGGAGGGCTTCTCCTGAAGTCAACAAGACTCAACTTTGTGGGTTCAAATCTAGTCTCAAAGACTTACTAGATGTGTGACCCTGGAAAAGTCACTTAAGCCTGCTTGCCTCAGATATCTGTATCATGAGCTGGAGAAGGAAATGGCAAATCACTCCCACATCTCTGCCAAGAAAATCCCAAATAGGATCATGAAGAATGGGATAAGACTGAAATGACTGAACAACAAAAACAAATAAGGCAGTAATTATCAAAACTACTGGCCAAGAAATAGAAAGGCAGATCAGTGCAATAGAATAAATATAAAATACTCAGCTGTAAGTGGTGATAGTAACCTTGTGTCTTATAAATGTAATGATTTAAACTTTGGGGATAACAAGCCACTATTTGATCTTTGCAGATGCTTTTTGTACATTTTTTTTGCGTTTTGACCACATAGTGGGATTCCCCTCCTGCTGTAGTAATCAGGCCAGGGTTGAGTAAGCAAACAATGTTTAGGGCACCTTTTCTTTTCTAGCCCCTTCCTCTCACCAGGAGGTGAGCAGTGCGATCTCTAAAAGACTGCTCAGTCACCCAGGGGACTGCCGAGTCCCACTGCCGCTTCCAGTGAGAAACGACCCTATGGTCTGGGCCGCCTTTGTGCAGGGTTGTGACTACAGCTCCCAGTGTATCTGCATCTGCTGCTTCATCACTTGCCTATCACCCCAGGACTTTGAGGCATGATAGCAAAATGATATGGGTGATGTCTTTTGATTCATGTGTAAATTGGATTTAAATGAGGCAGAGTTGCACGAAGTTGTCAGCTTCACTCTCTCCTCCAGAGCCATCATAGTCCAGTGGCAGAACAAAGTCAAGATAGCTAGCGATGACTCAAGCTACAGTGGATGACTTTGACATCTTTGGTGTCTAATCAAGCTCTAAGCACTCCACCTCGCCTGCTTCAGCTGCCTTCATAGCCACTGGAACAAATTATTCTCATCCACCCATTTCACCAGAGGAAGTGTTCACATGCTTGCGGGGGACACCCCCCTAACTCACCAATGGATTTAAGATCCCTTGGTTACTCTCAACCTGGTCTGGTCTGTCTGCCGAAACGTTTTACCAGGGTGTGATCACTGTGCATGGTGAAGCTTCTTGGAGCCACAGGTGAGAGTTGAGTGGAACAGGTGAACACCAAAGGTGGAAAGAGCCTCAAAAAGGTCTCGGCAGCCATCACACCAAGGTACTGGTCCTCCCTGAACACACCCGACACCCCACTATTTGATAAAAGAAAAAATGTTTGCCTGGGTTTGCCTGGGATAGTGGACAATGCTCTCGTGCCTTCCCAGTCACCAATGGAGTGAAACAGGGCTGTGTGCTTGCTCCCATACTTTTTAGCATGATGTTTTCAGTCATGCTGTCAAATGCTTTCAATGAGGATGAACACAGCATCAAGGTCAATTACCATACTGACAGCAAGTTCTTCAATTTGTAAAGGCTACAAGCCAAGACCAAAGTGGAAGGAGTGCTGGTGCATGATTTTCTGTTTGCAGCTGATTGTGCACTCAGTGCAGCCTCTGAAGCTGAGATGCAGCCAAGTATGGATCAATTCTCTGCTGCCTGTGCTAATTTTGGCCTAATAATTAACACCAAGAAAACACAGGTGCTCCATCAGCCACTACCACACCATCCATACGTGGAACCATTGGTTACAACAAATGGAGAAGTTTTGAATGCTGTAGATAAGTTCCTTACCTTGGTAGTGTACTTTCCAGGGATGTACACACTGACAATGAGATTAATGCACACATTGCCAGAGCTAGCTCAGTGTTCGGGAGGCTCTGAAGAAAAGTTTGGAAGAGAAGTGGTATTAGATTGACTACCAAATCAAAGGTCTACAGAGCCATTGTACTGACCTCATTGTTGTATGCCTGTGAAGCATGGACAGTCTACCAGCACCATGCCAGGAAACTGAATCGCTTCTATTTGAACTATCTTAGGAAGATTCTGATCACCTGGCAGGATAAAGTACCACACACTGAAGTCCTTGTTCAAGTTGAACTGCCAAGCATTCAAATTCTGCTTCAGAGAGTGCAACTGCGATGGGCTGGCCATGTTGTTCAAAATGTATGCTCGCCAAAGAAGACTGTTTTATGGAGAACTCATATGGGGTAGGCAATCACATGGTGGTAAGAAGCAATACAAGGACACTCTCAAGGTCTCTCTCAAGAACTTTGAACTTGACTGCAACATGGGAGACACTGGCACAGGACTGCTCAGCATGGCGTGCCCACATCAGAAAGGGTGATGTGCTCTATTAGCAAAGCAGAATTGAAACAGCACCAAGTCAACATAAGATGCACAAATTTGGAGTATCCACCCCAAAAATTCATATGAAATATCTGTGCCCAACCTGTGGTAGAGCATTCTGGGCTCATATTGGTCTGATCAGTCACAATTGGGCACACTGAAACTTTGTTTCATCGTGGTGATGTCATTTTGGTCCTCTTCAAAAACAAAGGATAACAATCACTCATATATGTATGTGTATACACATGTGTATAAGCATATAGTCATAATAAATTTATTCTTCATTTCATCATTCAACTTAATTTTAAATGAAATTTTTATACCAAAACTTATTGAATGCCTTCTCTACCACTAATTCGGAAGAACATACAATTTAAATGAAATACTTTTATATCAAAAATTATCAGTCAAAAATAATTCCATGCATAGGGATGTTTTAAAGACACATACAGTTACAGAAATAGTACAATTGCCCTTAATTGGATATAATTAAAATAATGAGATCTAAAAGGGCATTGCAAAATTCTTTTCATTTTCCTAACAAGGGCCTGCAGCACAAATTCAAGTTACAGTCCTTTAACACTGTTAGCAGTCAGTACGTTTCAGTCATATCCTAGTGATACCTATCCCTTCTACTAGACAGTTGTGACAAAGTAGAGATGTAGAAAAAGACCAATAAAGGGAAGGGTAGGGACTGTGACTTGGTTACAAAGAAAGAGATCAAAGAAACTCTTTAGGAAATAACAAATAATTTTTATTGTAAAGAGATTATGAAGGATGAAAAAAAATCAGTCTTAAATGACTGAAAATTTGAACCAGAAATCCTGCAAGTAATAAAGGATTTTAACCAAGGGGTGAAACGTTCTAAAGGAATGATCTGGAATTCTGTCTTTTCAATGTAGATTTAGACGTGGTAAATATAAAATGGTGGACACAGAGTAGATACTCAAGCTATGTCTACTGATTGATGGAGACAATGGAACTAACTGTTGCACCTAATATAATTTCAAGTAATAAACAAAGGTTGGTTGATACAATTTAGCTGATTTGCAATCCAATCTCATTTGTTACCTTTCATCCCCATATAAGTGTTTAGTAGAATCTCTTAGGGAACAGCTCAACTCTCATTGACGAATATGGAGTGGTATTTTTGTTTATTGTCTGCTTCACCCCTATTATCTAGATATATGGGTAGAAGGAATTAAGGCCAGAGATAATAAATTCATTTTGCCATCTCTTAAATAATTTAAAAAATTGAACTGGTTTTAAAGCTGAGGAGAAACAGGATATCATATCATATTACACTGTCCATGGGGAGCTGACCTTGTAAATCAAGAGTTTCTATGCTTCTGTAATCTCATTGCAATCAGACTTCTTTAGAAAAAAAGAGCAGATTAAGAAATGTGGAATTTGCGTTCTTTGACAAAAGACCTTTAGCAAGGGCAGAGATGGAAACTATTTGATTGGATTGTTTCTTGACATTCACCTACATAATCTATAGTTAGGAATCAATAGAAGAGACCCCCCTGCCTTACTTTTTATCTTGACTGAAGTGATTGGTTTCTGTTGCATCTCTGTTAAGCAGATAAGGCCAACCCAAAGCATAAATAAGAATAGTTGTAAGATATGATTTGGGGGTGGGCCAACCCCCAACAAAATCATAATTTGTCCCCTTGACCTTTTACTGAAATTTCATCATGGGAACTGAATTTTTTTTCCATTTGCTAAAATGTCAATATCGTAATAGAACAATTCTGAGGTTGCACTTCACACTTAGAAAATTGTCAAAGATAACAAAATCTGGGAATACTGGATATTGGGGGGGGTGCAAAGAGAGTCACATTAATATACTGTTGGCAAAATACAAGATATTTCAACAGTTAGGATAAACAATTTGGAATTATGCTAATAAGGTGACAGAAATGATCATATTCTTTGACCTGGAGATTCTGTTGTTAACTATCTACCCCAAGGGGGTCAAGGAGGCAGGTAGATGAACAAGTAGATAGAGCACTGGTCCTGAGTTCAAATTTGACTTCAGACACCTACTAGTTTTGTGACCCTGGGTAAATCACTTAACACTGCTTCCTCAGTTTCCTCATCTGTAAAATGATCTGGTGAAGAATATGGCAACCACTCTGGTATCTTTGCCAAGAAAACCCTAAATAGGGTCACAAAGAGCCAGATACAACTGAAATGACTCAAAAACAAAAACAATTAGGTCAAAGAGAGAAAGGCTATGCACACAGCAAAATATTTACAATATCACTTTTTTTTGTGGCAGCAAATAACTAGAAACAAATTAGGAACTCATAAATTGATGAATTCTTGAACAGAGTGCTTAGTGGTATATGAATGTAATGGGCTTTTATTATATTGTAATAAATTATAAATATGATGAATATTAAGAAATCTAATATTAAATGATGAAAAGTGAAGTAAACAGACCACCCCCCAAAAAATACATAATGACAACAGCATTGTAGATGGAACAAACACAATAGTACAAATGGAAAATAAAATGGAAATAGTAGTAATAACAACAAGCCTCAGAACAGAATACTGTAAAATTATGATAAAGCCTGGCCTTGAAGTACAGATAGGGAAATGGAGGTATTGACTATACTCTCAGCTCAGTCATCTTGTTGATTAGTTTTTTGTAATGCTTTTATTTTCTTTTTTACTCGGTGGTTTGAAAAAACTGCTTTCAAGATTTCCTCTCCCCCGTTTTTCTTCTTTTGTCAAATAATAAAAAAAAAAAAGTTTTTTCATTCAAACTGTATATCCTTACTAATTAGTGGCAGAGAAAGCATTCAGTAAGTTTTAGCATAAAAGTTTCATTTAAAATTAAGTTGAATGATGAAATAAAGAATAAATTTATTATGACTATATACTTACACACATGTATAAACAGATATATACATATGCCCACATGTGTATAATATCCATTTATGCATGCACATGTCTATTATGTATCTGAATACAGACACATATATGCCATACTTGTATAGACATTTGTGCAAGTGCATGTATGGACATTTGCATCCCTAGACATTTATATGTATGCATACATACACATGTATCTACATATACATACTTATATAATAATAATAAATTTATTATTTATTTTATTATTCAGCTTAATTTCAAATGAAATTGTTAAACCAAACCTATCAAATGCTTTCTCTGCCACAAATTAGGACTAATTATACATATATATTTATATATGTGTTAATAGATCCATATGTATACATATGTATCTATAAATATATGTACATACACACGTATATACCTCTATATAATATTGCATTAGATAGATTCTATGGAGAGCATGCCAAATTGCTAAATTCTGGTTAAAGTGTTATTACTTCTTTCTCATTTTTATTACCATCTCTGTGATGGGCCTAATTGTGGTGAAAATGGGCATCAATAGCCATTAGAGGCACCCAGGAGAATTTTAATTGAATGAATTAATGAAAAAGTATTTGAGTCTGTGACATTGAAGAGCTTACATCCTAATAGAGATAGCACAGAGAGAGGAGTGGTAGACAGGGAGGGGAAGTTTATCAGAGTGGTCAGTGAAGCTAAAGGAGAGTATGTTGACACATCCCTTCCAGGAACAATGGAAGAGTTGATTTGGTCATGGTTCCAGAACTGGAAGATTAACTCTGGAGAGGGCACAAATGGCAGCTAGACTTTTGAAAAGGTAGCCAGGCAATAGAAAGAGAAATGAAGCATGGCTTGTTCTGTCTAAAATGGTGCGTCAGAGGCACTCACCAAACAGGACTGCAGGGGCTGAGAGAGGAAGTTTTGGACTGTGAATAGTTTTAAGTGACTGATTAGACTGTTGAAAATGTATTACAGACTGGATTTAAGAGAATAAGTGCAAAATCAAAATCATACATATGGTTTCGGCTGGCTAGTGTTTGTTGAGTAAATCACTTTGCCTTCAATTTCCTCCTTGCTAATATAGACATAGTAACTCCCAGGGAGAGGGACCTGAGCTAGTGATTTTAAATGAAATTACATATGCAAATTATCCTGAAAATGTTCAATCTGAATATAAATAAAAATCATAGTAATCTTAAGGAAGGTAATCTGGCTGCATGGACTGGGATATGAATCACAGAACCTTAGAGTTAGAAGGGACTTCAAAGACCATCCAGATTATTCCTAAACAACAGTTCACATTATAACATTATTGATAAAGAGCCACCCAACCAGTTTGAAGGCTTCCACTGGCTTATTGGGGAACTGTTCTAATTTTTGACAGATCTAATCATGGGCAGTTTTTCCTTATGTGACATCAAAATATGCCTTTCCCTTTCATTTGTTGCTCCTAATTCTGAGTTTTCAGGAGAAGTAGAACAAATTTAATACTTCTTTCATGCAAACCATTCAAATAGTAGAGGACAACTATCATATCTGCCTGCCCTCAATTCTTCTCTTTCCTAAGGCATATCTGGTTCCTTCAACCAGTTCTTAAGCATGCATGATCTCACACTTTCACAACATAGAGGAGCTCCTGAGCCGTGAAAGAAGACGAGGATTCTGTTAGGCAGAGATGAGGAGAGAAGGCATTTTGGGCTCGGGGAATGACTTGTGCAAATATAAGGAGGTGGTAGATGTAATTTCAAATTCTAAGAAAAACCAGAAGTCCAGTTTGTCTGGGACTGAAATTGTATAAATGGGAGTAATGTGAGATGGAAAAATAGTTTGGATTTATGTTGTGGCAAGGTAAGAAGTTTGCATTTTACCCTAGAGGTAGTGGGGGTTCTCTTCTAAACTCCCTCTTAACGTCCAGGGTACCACCATCCTCCCAGGCATCCAGGCTAACAATGTGAGTATCATCTCCTATCCTTCACTCTCTCTGATCCCACCAATCCAATCTGTTGCCAAATCCAGTGTTTCTACCTTCACAATATCTCTCCCTTATCAACACTCTCTCTCCTCTTATGCTACCATCATTCTGGTTCAGGTCCTTGTCATCTCTTCACTGAACTATTGAAATAGTCTACTTAGATGGTCTCCCATCTTAGGTTTCTCTGCAATCTAGTCAATCCTCCACTTAGCTACTGAAGGAATCTTTCTAGAGCACAAGTTATAGCCATGTGGAAACTTCAATGCTTCTTTTTACTTCCAAGATCAAATATAATCCTCTGACTTTTAAAGTCGTTCATAACCCATCCCCTGCCTGCCTTTGATCCTCCACTTTGATACTCTGCAAGCCAGTTACATTTGCCTCTAGTCTATTCCTCGCACAAGCTCCTCCACCTCCTGCCTCCACGTGTTTTCATTGGATGTCTCTCATGACTGATTTTCTCTCCTTTGTTATGTCCACCTCCTTTTCCCTTGACATCCTTCAAGTCTCAGCTAACATCCCACCTTAAACAAGAAGCCTTTCTTGTTCTCTATTAATGCTAGCACCTTCCCTCTGAAATCACCTTCAATTTGCCATATATATGTATTTATACATATGTATATATGTATTTACACAGCAAATTGTATGTTGATTGTTCTTGAAGACAGGGACTATTTTTTGCCTTTCTTTGTATCTCCAGCACTTATCTTAGTGGCTGGCACATAGAAAGTGATTAATAAATACTTGTTAACTGACAAGTCTTTTGAGCAGGGAAATAGCATGGTCAAAACTATGCTATAAGGAGATGATCTTGACAGCTTTACAATGGTTGGATTGGGAAAGTAGAGAGACTGTAAGTAGAACAAGTTAGGAAAATAAAAGCTTTTAAATAGAAAAAAATTTAAATTACAAGGTTATTATAAAGAAAAAGTAACAAAGTTTTGAATGCTCAGACAAGGTAATGAGGGACTGAACTAAAATAGTGGTTATATGCAAGTGAGGTCGTTATGATGGCTTTTCCAGTGACATGCAGCCAGCCCTAGCTCATACTAAGATTTAACCCTCTGACAATATTCGTACAGCATCATAGCATACTTCTGTATTCATGTCCTGTTACCTGCCCTTGCTTCCATCTTTATATGTCTTCTTAAAATCTATCTTGATTGATGAGTCTCTTTAGGAAGCATTCCCTATTCTTTGTCATCAGAATTTTCTTTGTGTCTTCTGAATTTTATTATTGGAGCTTCCTTCACTCCTCAGATGATTTCTCCTATGGGATTTTAGAAAATGGGTTAATACAATACCTTCTCTTAGCTTTTTGAAATTTGTTTTACCCAAATCTGAGCACACCATAGACAATACCCGTATTTCTTTTTGTCCATCACAAATTCTAAATTAGAGTGGTCACTTCTCCAGTGTTTTCCTCAGTAACCTTGTTGTTGGTGGGAATCAGTTATCTTTATTCTTTTCTCCACCTTTTAGAGGATGAAATTATCATTAATGAAAGCCAAGAAATTATTGGCCATTCTCATTATTGCACAGAGAGTGCTCCAACAGATGTCTGGTTAATTGAAGTTCCCCATCTCTTCTATGTCATATTTCCATGCCAAACTTGCAATCTGTTTACCTACTATTCATCTATTCCTCTTTCTAAGTAGTCTCCAGAGTAATTCAATGCCAATATTACTTCTGTTTTATCTACATTGATTTTCATCCAAACCCTCTCTAGCATGCCCCCTGACTCTAGTTTCTATTCTTGAATATATCTTCTTAATATGTCACAACACTTTGGCTTTCTCCTCTTCTATTTTTCTGTTCTTTTTGAATGAAGTATACTCATCCAAAGCAATATTCCTCTCATTACTCATAAGTCTCAGTGATACCTATCTTTAAAGAATACACCAGTCTCTTGAATAACTTGGAGAGTAATGTTACTTAAACCCCATTTACTGTCTCTTCTAGGAAGGGTACTTCAAGCAGAAATAAAATTTATTTGACTATAGAGGAAAGACAATCACTATGTATTCTATGCAGGTCACTGCTAAATTCTTCCCTTTCTTCATACTTAAAAAGTTAATTGACGTTTCTTTAATATATATGAATATATATACATACATTATATATATATATATATATATATGTTTCCATTCTTTCCCAATAAGACACCAATACAATCCTCCCTTGTAACAAAAAGAAAAATGAGTTTTACAAAACAAATCATGAGCATGTCAGCTGATGCGTACCCCAATCTGCACCATATCTCTTTCAGTAGGAAGGAAAGTTATATCCCCATTGGTCCTCTGAAGTTAAGATTGATCAATTCTTTGGTCAGATTTCTTTGGCATTTCAGTATCAACTTCCTTTATGCATTGTGGTGATTATGCAAATTATGAGGGGCTTTTTTTTGCTTTGGTCTGCACAAGTTCATATGTTTCTCTGAAATCTTCATATTTAATGTTACATTGTCCTATGATCTCATTACTTGTATATACCACAATTTTCTCAGCCATTCTCCAATGAGTGGACACCCACTCTTTCTAGTTTTTGCTACCCACAAAACATAATAGTATAAAATTCCTTTTCCTCTGCCTTTGATATCCTTAAGGGTATATGACAAGTAGTGCTTTCAAAGAGTAGATACTGTTTGATTACTTTTTCAGTGTAGGTATAATATATACTTAAATATACATTTATAATAAACATGTTACAACTATATGCATACAGGCACACATACACATACTCAGGATTTGTTTTTATTAAACAGATCATCCCTTGAGTAACTTCAAGAAGCCTATTCATTGAATGGGTGTATCTCATTCAAGCTGAGAATGCCTGAAAGAGTCAGGGTCTCCCACTGCATCCTGGGCCATCTCTAGTCTATGAATATCAGGTGACTGGACCCAGATGACTCAGGAGAAGAAAGTGAGGTTGGTGACCCTGCCCAGCCCTCCTTCACTCAAATCAAAGTCAACTGCAAGTCATGTCATCATCTTGATGTCATGGTCCTCTTCGAGAATGAAGGACAAACACAACTCGCTTCCAGAATAGTTAAGCAGCTGTTGACAGCTCCACTAATAGTGCATTAGCTCTCATAGCCTTTTCAGTATTTACTATCTTTATGTTTCATTATTTTTACCAATCTAATGGGTGTACGGTGAAACCTCATTCCTATTATTAGCAAAGAGATAACCAAGAGAGAATGTGTGTAGAGTGAGAAGAGAAAAGGACCTATGACAGAGATTTAGGATACATTCATGAATAGGGAATAAAATGGATAAGGAACCTGCAAAGTAAAATACAGAGAGAGAGGGTAGTCAATATTGCAAAATGCTGGAGAATCCAAGAAGGATGAGAACTGAGAAAAGGTTATTTGATTTTGCAACATAAAGATCTTGGTATCCTTTCAGAGAACAGTTCATGTCAAATCATGGGGACAAAAGCTAGAAGGCAAGGCTCTTAATTTCTCTGTACCTCAGTTTCCTCATCTCTAATATGTGAGTATTAGATATCTCTAAGATCCCTTCCACTTCTAAATCTATGATGCTGTGAGTGGCTGATGGTAAGCAGAGTTAACTCTGAGTTATATTGAATGGTAACAGAAATTAACTATATAGAGTTATGTTCTATTTTATAGAAAGAGAGATGAAAGTAAAGATTTAGAATATAGCAGAAATACACTAAGATTTTGGAAGGCGCATTTTATGGAATGATGGATTTGCTCCAAATTCTGGAAATGTCTTGCTCTCTGAAAGGTAACCAGTCAGTTGTCAGCCAAGATGCACAGTATCTATATTTTTTTACTATTAAATTTGCCCTACAGGCCAACCAAACTGAAAATAAATCAAATACGAGACTGGAATTAATCCAACAGTCTTCCTTCAGATGCTAGAAACCAGGCGGCACATCTGTAAAGATAGTGTTAGTTATAACAAATGAGATCACCATTTTGTCCATTTTACTGGATACCTTCCTTTGACTTTAACAGCTGAGGCAAGAGGTTAAATTGAAATTAAATTGAAATCTCTTTTCTAGAGTACTGATTACAATCTCTGATAATTGAGACTTTTCGGGTGCAGATCAGTGACATAGCACAAAGACGAGCTCTTTTTCTCCAGGGTTTACAGGCATCCACAGGTGAGATGCTCAGGTGGAAGACTCAGTGGAGCGAAAGGATAGGATAAAACTCTAATGATTTCATTCAATTCCATAAATATATTACAGAATTCGAGTCAGAGGAGATATATTAAGGATCATCTTGTTCAATCTGTACCTGACTAGGAATGCTTCTATAAGATACCAACATTTAAGTGGTCATGCATCCTTTACCTGAAGATCTATCTCAAGGTGGTGGTGGAGGAGGAGGAGGGAGTGGGGAGTGGGGAAGGACCAGAGTAATCCAATTCTGCTTTTAGCTCCAAATGCTAGAAGTTTTTCCTTTATCTCAAGTCCAATCTGCCGTTCTCTTCCATTCTTCTCCTTTGTATTATCCTGGCTTCTGAGTTCTAGGAACAAAGATACGCTGTCCCTTCAAGTTCCTGAAAGGTTATAATGTTCCCCTACTTGCAGACTATTACTTTTTCATGCTAAATAACCCCAACTCCTTCAAGCAGTTTTCAAAGGCATATTCTGAAGGCCTTTCATTTTTTTTTTGGTTGTCATCTTTTAGACACTTTTCATTTTACCAATGTCCTTCCTAAAATATCAGTGCAGACAATTCTGCAGAATAGATGTTCCTCCAAAAGCAAGGGTGAGCCATGAAAATCAGGCAATGAAAACAACAGGGCTTATGGGGGAAATGGGATTAGGGACACAATGCTCCAAAACTTTGTCAGTGATACAGAAAAAAGGAGAGGAACCTAATTTTTTAAAAGAGTAGTACATCTTGTATATGTGAAATGGTTAAGAAATACACAAATGCGACAATAATTAGTGACCAAAGTCCATGTCTGGGGTTCTGATTCAGCTGGGGAGACTCCAGGCCCCACAAGCAAAACTGAAACTTCCTCCATGGCCAAAGGTTTGCCCACCTCTGCCCACAGCTCCTGCCACACCCGAAGGTACACAGCAAACACAGCACTTTACTTTGGCAAAGACCCGAAGTTTGCTTGTGGAAAAGGGAGGGGGAATATTGCAGCTTGGAAGTTATTGTGAAGTGGTACTGTTTTCTTCATTCTCACTGTTTCTTGGTTGGAGGGAGGGAGGAAAGTACACAGACGTAAACTTAGAATTCATGTTTTGACCAAAATATTCCCTAATATATCAATCTTGTTAGAACAAATTTGAATTTTCAGGACATATTATAGCAAAATTGACTGATACCTGGTCCCTAGCACTCAGACTGCCATTTCATTTCAGCACTAGTCAGCCCTCCATGCCCAAAGCTCCCTCCTAGATCTCTTTTCCCCCTACTGTAGTCCCATACCTTTCATCTGAGGAACTCTGCTGGGTCTCATTGCCAATGGGAAGCTTGTATGGAAGAGGAGGCAGTGGATAGTGGGATCCCGGAACCTCTTAGGGACTGTGTTTGGGAAACCATTTTTCTGCCAGCCCTTTTCTGTCTCCAGGTGTAGGAAGCAAGGGTAAACTCCCAAGACCCATTTAGAGATTTAAATGGTTGTTTTCCCTCACAAGGTGGGGTCTGTGTCATAGGATTAGGTGGGCTGTGTACTAGATACTGAGTTTTAGGTCATACATAGGGTGAGGGCTGACTGGGTCACAGGGCAAGGCAGAAATGATTTACTTTGAAAGCCATTGTATGTAATGATATGAATGTGTGTGCGTGTGTGTGTCTGTGTGTATGTGTAAATAAGGTAGGTGATACAGTATAAGAACAAAAAATTCTATGTTCATTCCTGGCTCAACTCACTCCTCAGACTTAACCTCCTAGGCAACCCCCTTGTCCCTTTATCAAACACCTTTCTGGTTTATGTTGTATTATCCCAGTAGAAAGTAAACTTCCTGAAAGTAGAGAACTGTTTTTGTTTGGGTATTTTTATTTTTTGTTTTTACTTATATTTGTATCCCCAGTGCTTTACATAATATTTTGAGCATGGAATGAGCCTAATAAATTCTCTAAGTATCTACATTATCTATCTATCTATCTGTCTATCTATCTATCTATCTATCTATCTATCTATCTATCTTTCTGTGTCTGTGCATTTCCATTCCATGGAAATATAAATTCCTTGAGGAAAGAAATTATTTCCCTTTTTTTGTACTTGAATCCTCAGCACTTAATATAGTGCTTGGCAAATGTTAAATGCTTAATTCTTTTTCATTCATCCATTCACGCATTCTGATCATGGAAGATTATGTTCACACTATCACCTTCCTAGTCCTCAGTGATTTAGGTTAAGGTGGCATTAAATTTTTTGGCTGATATATCATGCTTTGACCTGTGTTGACTTTTCAGACCACTGAAGCCCTAAGATATTTTTCACATATTCTGCTCTTTAACCATACCTCTTCTGCCTTGTACTTGTAAGATTCATTATTTTGCCCCCAAGTATAGAACATTACGTTTATCCCTTCTAAATCCCATTTTATTATATTCAATACAATATTCCAGCCTACAGAGATATTTTTAGGTCCTGAGGCTGACATATAACATATTAGTTTAGTTATCCCTCCCAACTTTATCACCTGCAAATATACTCAGTATGTCATTCATGTTTAGATCTGATAACAAAGATAAAAGTCACAAGTCATTCTACAAGAGATTTTTGTTCAATTTCATCTTGACTCATTGATGATTAGCACATTCTGTCATGTCCCTTGCCATTGCTCCCCTCTTCCCACCTGGGTTAGCGCCCTCTGTACCAAACCTCTTGGCACCGTGGGAGAATTATTCTATTTCACTTATCCTTCATATCCAGCCCTGTGGTTGAGCTGCCCATATTGATGAGTGCAAATTTACCTAACCCACTCTATATAGCAGGTCAGACCATCTTTGACATTCATTCCCCCCAGATATCCTGTCATGTACTTTGTAACTTCAGTTTATGTTCTCTCCCCGCATTCTGGCCTGGTACCTACATCTGCTCTGAGAAGAGTAAACAAATTAGTACTGACATTGACAATCAGTTACTCAACTGAATGCCACTCAGTTTCTGTGATCAAAATTTTCCTCCCTGGACACCATTGCCTTTTATGTATTCTCTCTCTATATTAGAACATAAGCTCCTTGAGGAGGGAGGTGATTTTAATTTTATGTTTGTATCTCCAGTTTGTGCACCATTCCTGGTATTATGTAATAACTTAATAAATGTTTCTGGATCTGATTGTTTAACCTGGGTTCATTATTAATCAACCTAATGGAGCTATCCTATAGCCCACTTCTCTCCAAGTTATCTATAAGGCTAGTGTGAGTAATTTGGTCAGATATTTTTTCTAGTATGGGACTATGGGTGTGGAAAACGACAAATACATCAGTTAATTTTGCTGGACTGTTTCTTTCCCTTTTCTAAAAAAAAATCTTTGTTATAAAGGATAACTCTTTTGGGAGAGGAAAGAAGAAGGGATATCTAGGGAAGTGGGATGTGAAAACAAAAATTAACAATAAAATATATATATTTAAAAATCATATACATAGCATTCTGATGGTCTACCAATCTACTAATCTTGTCCATCCCAGGAAAAAATAAACAGATAAAGCTGGCCTAGCATTTCCTAAGCAGCTCTATGTGAAAGGCACTGGCACAGAACCTGATGATTCAAAAATAGCTAGGACACAGACTAAGCTTTCAAGAAACTTGCAGTCTTACGGAAGGGAAGGCAAACACAAAATATTACAATAAATGGGAGATTAAGATGAAACCCCATGAAAAGCATTCTGAGCTTTTTGAGGAGAAAGGGTATTGATATTTATCTGAGAACTGGTAAGGAAGTCTTCATGAAAGAGGTGGCCCCCGAACTGGGCCTTGAAGAAAGGGGATGACACCAGCAGAGTTCTACTTCAGGTATGGCAAATGTCTTGATTCAAGGCATAGACATGGTAGATATTGGAGTGGTTTTGCCATTTCCTTCTCCAGCTCATTTTACTGATGAAGACACTGAGGCAGAGTTAAGTGACTTGCCCAGGGTAACACAGCTAGTAAGTATCTGAGGCCAGATTTGAAGAAAACCTCAACACTATTGTACTCTGAAATTCATACATTGGACAACACTAGGCACCTTGCCTAAGGGCTTTCTTCTGGACCCTCCAGGCTTCAGAGTGATTATCAACAGGAACTGCTGCTGTTTCCCTCCCAGCCTAAAGTCTTCATTTTTCTTTGCCTTATTAAAGAGACCACTCCCTGGTTACATCTTAAATAGGCCTATTCAATGAATGGGTGTTACCTCACCCTAGGTGAATATCTGAATAAAACTTGGCTTAAAGGGGCCAAGGTCTCCCTGTACATCCTGGGTCATCTCCAGTCATCCTGATGAATATCTGGTCCCTGAATCTCTCAGATGGCTCAGGAGGAGAAAGTGAGAATGGTGACCTTGCACAGCTCACTCAAAACAAAATCAAGTATAAGTCTTGTCATCATTTCTCTGATGGCATGGTGTTCTTTGGCAATGAAAGATGAAAACAAGACATGGTAGAGGGCTAGAAAAAAATGGAGTCATACTTTTGGACAAAAACTTCTGCTGGATAATAGTGTGGTGGAAACTGGGAATAGACCAATGCCTGATACCACACACAAGATAAAGTCCAAATTGGGTACATGACCTAGGTATAAAGTCTGATAATATAAACAAATTAGGGGAACAAGGGATAATGTATTTGTCAGATTTATGGGGAATGGAGTAATTTATGACCAAACCAGAGATAGAGAACATTATGAAATGCAAATTCAATAATTTTGATTACATTAAATTGAAAAGTTTTTGCACAAACAAACCCAATACAATCAAGATTAGGAGGGAAGCAGAAAACTGAGAAAGAATCTTTACAGCTAGTGTCTGTGATAAAGGCTTCATTTCTAAAACAGATAACTGAGTCAAATGTACAAGAGTACAAGTCATTCCCCAGTTGATAAATGGTCAAAGGATATGAACAGGCAGTTTTCAGAGGAAGAAATTAAGGTTATCTATAGTCATATGAAAAAATGATCTAAATCACTATTGATTAGAGAAATGCAAATCAAAACAACTCTGAGGTACCATCATATCACATCTATCAGATTGGCTAACATGACAAAACAAGAAGATGATAAACATTGGAAAAGATATGGGAGAGTTGGAACGCTAATTCATTGTTGATAGATCTGTGAGCTGAACAATTTGGAACTATGCCCAAAAGGCTACAAAAATGTGCCTACTCTTTACCCCAGCAATATCACTGCTAGGGCTGTATCCCAAGGAGCTCATAAAAATGTGAAAATGCTCCACATGTGCAAAAATATTCATAGCAGCTCCCTTTTGGTGGCCAAGAAATAGAGGGGATGCCCATCAATTAGGGAATGGCCAAAAAAGTTGTGGTATATGAATGTAATGGTGTACTATTGTCCTATAAGAAACAATGAACAATTGGACTTCAGAAAAACCTGAAAAGACTTATATGAACTGATGCTGAGTGAAATGAGTGGAACCAGGAGAACATTATATGTAGTAACAGCCATAGTGTGCGAGGACTACTTCTGATAGATTAAGTCCTTCACAGCCAAGCAAGAACCCGTTCTCTAAGGACTCTTGTGACAAAATGCCATTCACATATAGAGAAAGAACTATGGAATGGGAATGCAGAATGAAGCAGACTATTTTCTCTTGTGTTTTGTTTTGTTGTGCTTTAATTTTACTCATGATTTCTCCCATTCGTTTTAACTCTTCTATGCAACTTGACTAATGTGAAAATGTGTTTAATAAGAAGACATATGTAGAACCCATATAAGATTTCAAACTGTCTAGGGGAGGGAGGGAAGAGGGAAGGGGAGAAAATTTAAATCTTGTGGAAATTATTGTTGAAAACTAAAAACAAATAATTAAATTTTTAAAAATGAGTCAGTGATAGAAAGTAGTTATGGTTTGACAGAACATGGAGTAATAGAAAGGGTAGTACTCTTAGATAAGACTGGAAAGATAGGTTGGAGCTAAATTGTAAAGGTTTTTAGTTGCTAGTTTAAGGATTTAATACTATTTAAAAAAAAAATATGGGCAATGGAAAACCACTGAAGGTTTTTTTGAGTAAAGTAACATGACCATACAGATGTCAGGAAGGTGTCTTCCAAGCATCAGGGTGGAAAACGGACTGGAAAGGGAATAGATTAAAGACAGGAAGATTAGTGAGAATTCTAATAAATAGTCTAGAAGAGACAAAGGCCTAATCCAAGGTGACTAGAGTGAGTACATATAAAGAAAAATGAATGCAAGAGGTTTTAAGGAGTTAAAATCAATAAGACTTGGCAATTAATTGATATTGAATTGTGAGGCTTATATTTAATCAAATGTCATGGACAACAGAGCATGAAGGTGCAAGGAAGATGTATATCTAAGTGGAAAAATCTAGCAAGGTTCTGGAAATGTATAACTAAATCTATGCTGAGAGGTGGGGAGGCAGTAGAAATATAGAATTGGAAGCTATGTACTTATAGGTAATAAGCAAAGCCATGCGGATGGATGAGCTCACCATGGGAGGCTAGAAGGAAAAAGGATCAAGAAGAGGCTGAGAATCAAAGGGAAAAGGGACAGAAAGAGCAACTATCACAGATCAAACCAAATTATTAACAACATTGGATTAGAGACTACTGATGTCACATCTAATTGCTAAGTATTACAGAGACTGATGGAGGAATGACTATTATACTTTACTCTTGATAAAAATTGAATGCACCCTACTCAGGATATTGTTTTCTTGCTACAGCTTGCCTTCAAATAAGAAAATTCACCTTCCAATCCATTATAGTTTTCAGCATTCTGTTCAAAGGAAATGATTAAGAAATTGATCATCTCAAGTAAGGGAACAACAATGGTATAAAATTTGCAACAATCTCCCAACTTATAGGATGTAATATTTTCCATTTTTGTTTCCATATTCTATTTTAATAAAGTTTTTGCAAATGATAGTAATAACAGGAACTTGAGGAGAAATGATCTTAAGAGAAATTAGCCTCCCTGGGTCCATTCTCACTATTACATTCT
This sequence comes from Bettongia penicillata ogilbyi, assembly GCA_023548195.1. NCBI lineage: Eukaryota > Metazoa > Chordata > Mammalia > Diprotodontia > Potoroidae > Bettongia > Bettongia penicillata. The sequence continues at coordinate 8,287,468 of JAJHZJ010000266.1, read as the reverse complement.
CTGAAGCCAAGTGACCTCTCTAGTTAGGCAATTAGGAAGCAATTGGATTTTCCAGAGAATCATTTAATCTGCCAAGGAATGTTTTTAATGCAGATCAGAATCATGTTTTGTTTCTTGGTCGTGCCAGAGCAAAGTAGACATAACGCAGATTCTCAATCAAGAGAATCAACTATTTTTCATTGTGGAAATAAGTTGGATTAATAAAATGAATCCACTTAAAAGAAGTACCTTTTACTTTTAAAATAGTCATTATTTAAATTCCAAACTCACTGAAGGATATGGTCATAGAATTTCTGGAAGGTTGTGGAATAGCTTGTCAAATTAAAAATAGCGACTCAGATCCTTGATATATAAACCAGGACAGAGTGAAGCAACAGAAAATATGCTCTTCCACATCAAGCTCTGTGATTAGAGCAGTTAAGTGAATTGGACATACTCAAATGACCTTCACTTAACTGATACACTGCATCAGCCAGTTATAGACCTTCTCTAACTGATTAAAAGTATGCAACATTTGCATCTTGTCATGACTCTAAAGAAACAGAGATGAATGAATTAAAAGAGAAAGACCATTTGGCTATTCCAAGGTACATGATTTGTTTTATCCTTTTTGTTGATCAGTTTTTAGAGACTTTTTGTAACCCCATTTGGGGTTTTTTTGGCAGAAATTCTGGAATCGTTTCCCATTTCCTTCTTCTGCTTGTTCTACTCAGAAGGAAACTAAGGCAAACAGGGTTAAGTGACTTGCCCAGGTTACACAGCTAGTGGGTGTCTGAGAACAGATTTGAAATCAGGAAGATGTCTTCCTGATTCCAGGCTCAACACTCTATCCAATGCACCTCTTAGCTGCTCCCATTCAAAGAAGGAGAGATCACTCTCCCTTCGAATTTCTTCATTTCTATTGATGACACAACCTTTTCCCCAGTTACCCTTTGTCTTAAAATCTCCATATCATCTTTGACTCCTCTCTCTCACTCTCTGATCAAATCTATTTACACCAACTATAAAGAATGAAAAATATCAGAGTCTGAAGGAGCTTCAAAAGCAATCTAGTTCAACCTTGACTCAAAGTATGAATCTACTTTACAGTAACCCCAGAAAGTCTTTATTCATCCTCTAATTGAGGATTTCAGTGGTAAGAAACTTGAAGTAGTGGACTTCATGTTAAGCTTCCGCATACTGAGTCAAGACTGGCTTCCCCTAAAATTTTACCCATGTGTTGTAGTCCTGCCTACTAGTACAAAGTGAAGTAAGTCTGATGCCTCTTCTGCAAGACAACCCTTCAAATATTTAAAGACAGTTATCATCCCCACTTAAGTTTACCCTTCTCCAGGATACATATCTCCATCTTTTAACCATTCCTTAGAGGACACAGTCTTGATCTCCTCAGTACCCTGGTTGCCCTTCTCAGGACATTGTCAATGTGTTTCCTAAAATAGGATGCCAACAACTAGAAATAATAGGGACAGGTTAGATTCGCATCATCTTTTTTGCATGGGTACTTACCTCTAGTAATACAGCTTGAATGCATTTTTTTTGATGGCCATACTAATGAGTCCGATTTAGCATACAGACTTCTAAAAACCCTAGTTTTCTCCTGTGAACAAATGTCCAGTCAAAATTTCCCCATCCTGATTTGTCCAATAGTTTTCTTTTTTGAACCCAATCACAGGACTTTACACTTTTCCTTAATCACTTCAACCCATCATTCCAGACCGTTTAGACCATTTTTATTCTCAACTCTGCCATTCAATGCATTAGCTGTCCCTCTATAAATATGTGTGCCATTCGTGATGCAGGTCATCCTCATAGAGTTCCCTGTGCTCATATACATTGAGAGAATGTTTCTCAAGGGCAAGGACCATTTTGTTTTGCCTTTATCTCCTCCATGTCTAGCACAACTCCTGGTAAACAGTATCATGCCCAGAATAAATGTTTATTGATTGATTTGGGCTCTGAAGCACACAAACTTATGAATAGAGACTCCATCAATACTCAGGGTGCACACACATTCTGAACTTATTTCTAAATGCTTCCCCAGGGCGTAGTTAGGCATCCATAATAAAGATGCAATAGAAGCAGAACTAAAAACGTCACATCTTCCCGGACCTAGTACAAGACCACTTTCTCAAACCATGCCTTACCTTTGCTTTTGATCTCATTCACTAAGTTCAATGCAGCACCAATATAAAGATATTAGATTCATCAGTGCTGTGCTTTGATGACACCCACGCTTAAAAGTTTGTAAGTATAACTGTCATTTTTTCATCTACAATATTTGACTCTTAGTTGCATTTCTCTACCCTAGCATTAGCTGCCTTCCTCTAATACCTTCATCCAAACCATGGATTAAAATGTTGACTAGAACCATACCAAGGACGGAGTTAGAAAGTAGCATAGAGTCACAGATTTTCAGAATTAGATGACAACTAAGACCTCATCTAGTCCAATCAGTAAAACTTGCTCTACAGTATCCTTGACAAGCGGATATCAAGTTTTTGTTTAAGACTTTTGCTTATCCCTTTTGTTAAGGGATAGCCTATACCTTCCAAATGATGTAGTACTGCAGTAGAGGCTTCCTTTCTGGCTTTTGATCAATCCATTAGTTAACACTCATTGAGTGTGATTAGTTCATCATTTCTGAATACCCATCACTATACTCTGATCTAAACCAATTGTCTTCAAGTTCTTCTCAAGGATGGTATAAGACTTTGTCAAATACCTACCTGAAATCCAAGTGTACATTTATGACATTTCCCTTATCTGGTACTCTATCAAAATAAAGAGGTTAATCTGATGACTTATCTTTAATAAATCCTTGCTGACACATGGTAATCATCTACTCCATGAATCCAATTCACACAACCCTTTAATAACCTATTCTAGAATTTTACCAGAAATTGACAGTAAGCTTTGCCAGGCTACGTAACTCAACGCATCCTTCTTTTTTAAAATCAAATCAATATTTGTCTGATTGATCTAACAATGCTACTCCAATTCTCCATGATTCCTGACCAAAGTCCAGCAATCACATATATAAGTATTCTCAGTACCCTGAGATATAGTCTGTCTGATTTGGGAGACTCAAATTCATTTTGGGCCACTAGCAGCCCACTTATCTTTTATATCCACTCTCATGTTTTAATTTCCTTTTACCAATTTTTATTTTCTTCTTCCCTGGCATTCTCCTTACTAGAGAAAAGAGAAGCAAAATAAAAACTAAATATTTTGTCTTCTGTTCACTGTCATCATCTCATTTTCCCTAAATAAAGGTAAAACCTCTTACCCTAACACAGTTTTTAAAAGACAGTTTTCTATCATTAGTATTTATCACAGAGTCATCTCATTTGAGGAACATGCCTTTCCTCTTAATAATTTTCTTGCGTAGGGCAATACACATACAAAATAATACAAAAAAATGGTATTGTATTTGTATATTGTACTTTTAAAATGTGAAATCATCTATGATCTGATCTCATCTACCTTTCTGTACTCTCATGTAAAAGGAAACTCCCCATTTCTGTCTTTGGTGGAATTATTTGTACTTTTGGAAATAGAAACTGGACCTTTGATTTCTTTGCTATAGGGAATTCCTAGGTGAGAGAACTCCCTCTGTCAATACAGATGAACACCTTCTTTGCAACTTGTGGTCATAGAGAGTTGCTGGGAGCACAGAGAGGTTAAGTCACTTGCTCAAAGTCACACAGTGTCAGAGTTGGTACTTGAATCCAGGTCTCTCTGACTTCAAGGCTATCTATCCACTTCTGTGTACCATGTAATTTGTAATTATATGATCAGAATTTCCTTCTTGGGAGCCAGTCCTCTTGAGTTGACTTCTATTTTAAAGCTCCATCTCATAGAATACTACTTAGTCTATTGCTAAATTTTTTGTAATAAAATCTCCTAAAGTCTAGGGTATATTAGTAAAAATTAGGGTAGTTAGGGTGTATATGTTGTGTTCACTTTCTTAATTATCATGATCTCTTTGATGCTACCGTTACTGCCTCCCAAGGTTCCTATTATTTCCATTTCACCAGACACATCTTCCTTATTGTCTGAATCAGGTTCAGAACAGAAATTCTTGTCTCTTTATTTTCTGAATAGTGAAATTATCAGCTAGGTAAATCAATAATTTATCAGCTACTTAGTTTTAGCTAAGTGACTTCTACCAAATCTTTAGAGAGTCCCCTTTATTGCCCCCCCTCCCCATACCAACTCTACTCTATCTCAGTGCTAGTGTTGAAATCTGTGTCAGAAATTCATTATCTACTTCCTCTAATTGGTCTGGTGACCTGTAGTAGAATTCCACAATGATATTGTTTCTTCTTTTTCACTCCTTTGATTTTCACCAAAATGTCCTCCAATGTGCTTTTCCTTTTGAGACTGTAAATTTTCACATACAGGCAAAGATTTTCTTGATTTTTCTTTTTTTTTTTTTAATACTACCCTGCCATACTTTTTATCTAATGTATTCTTTATGGAATACCCCTCCATTGGTCATAAAGAACCTCTGACTTTCTCAGCAGCTCTTATTTTTACAGTATCTTCAACTTTTCCTTGGTAGCCACTCTAGTTCTCAGTATTCTCACTCTCATTATCTCTCATCCGGACTGTTAGTTTAAGCAATTATCTAGATATACCTCCACCTTCTACCCTTTTACCACCGTTATACATCACTGCTGGATCTGATCATATCACTCTACTGGTCAGAATGTTCAACAGCTTCTTTTCTTGCCATCGTTCTAACTCCAAATTTATTGGCTCCTGATGGCCTGATTCAGTTCTACCTTTCCATACTTACATCACGTATGATCTTTATATAATCTGTGCTTTAGCTAACATGGATTGTTCTACAAACATGCCCCATGCTTTCTCATATCCTTAAAATTGGAATGCCTCTCCTCTATTTTTTTCATTAGACCTATTGCCCAGTCTAAAACATACAGATTAAATGTCACCTTCTCCATGAAATTTTGCCACAATAGGTTGGGTAGAATTTGAATTCAACTGGGACCATAGGGCCTATAAGTCATAAAGGAGAAAAGATTGTGTGTTCATCCTTGGCTGCCAAAGAAGACCATGCCATTAGAAAGGTGACTTTGTTTTGAGTGAGGGATGGGTATGCAGGTCACCAGCCTCACTTCTCCTCAGTACCATCTGAATCCAATAAATAGATATTCATCAGGATGACTGGAGATGACCCAGGATGAGGCAATTGGGGTTAAGTGACTTGCCCAAGGTCACACAGCTAGTGAGTGTCAAATGTCCTGACTCCTGCTCTATCCACTTCACCACCTAGCTGCTTAAAGGAGAAAAAAGTGTTGGGTGAATGGCAAAACACAGATTTTACAGTAACTAATAGCTGTATATATTTAAAGACTGAGCAAATAGATGATTCATGGTGAAAGTTTTATTTCTAAGATTTGACAATAACCTCTGCAAAGTGTTGATATCAGTGACATATTGCTATTCTCAACAAAGAGAGGTTTAAATTCTACCTGAAATATTTACTAGCTATGTGGCCATGGGCAAATTATTTACCTTTTGAGAGCTTCAATTTGCTTATATGTTGAATAAGGATAATAATATCTGTATTGCCTATTCCACAGGGTTAACGTAAACAGCAAATGAGATAATGTCATTCAGTTATGTGTGACTCTTCATGATCCAGTGTACCATACCATCCATGGGGTCTTGGCAAAGATACTGAAATGGTTTGCCATTTCCTCCTCCAATGGATTAAAGCAAACAGACATTAAGTGGCTTTGCCAGGGTCACACATCTAATAAGTATCTGATACCAGATTTGAACTCAGGAAGATGAGTCTTCATGACTTCAGGCCTGGCACTCTATCCGTTGTGTCACTTAGCTACTCCAATACTGAGTGCAATGTAATGTGTGTTAAATTAATGAATGTAAATAGAATTTACTAATTTACATCCTTCAATAGCATGTATGCTGCAATTGGAAATATTAAAGGTACTGGTTTACCTTTTGCATGTGGTCTGCTTATTAAGAGTCATTAGTTTACATAAACTCTAGATAAGTAAAATTCTATTAAAATTATATAATTGGAAAGAAAAATGGTTTTACAATAAGGAACAAGCTGAATTAAAAATCTGACTCCAATACTCACTGCCTGTGTAATCCTGGGTGAACCATTTAACCTCTTTGAGTTTGTTTCCTAATCTGTAAAACTGGAATAATGATATTTGTATGACATACTTCTTATGAGTGTTATGATGAAAATGCATTGTAAATGTGAAATTGCTATGTAGATATGACTCATTATACTGTTGTTGCTATCATTATTATGAGATATATTCTTTCCATTGAGAATAATTCTGGGAGATTATGGACTGGCTTGACTAGACATTTCTTACAAGGACTGCTATTCAATGACAAATGGTTCTTTCTTGTTCCTATACTAAGATGCAGAGAATTGAAACATGTAAGGACTTGACAGAACCTCATAGCAGCATGAAAGTCACAAAAATATTGTAGAAAGCTTCTGAAGTGTGAAGTAACAAATTCAAGAAGGTTGGGCCATTACACAGCCAGGTTTTCTAGTTCTTGGTTCTCTGTAGATCATCATTTAATTGTTCAGAGAAGGATATTATTTAAATAATTTAAATAAATGAGTGGCAACCTGACTTTTGCCTGTACTAAAAGTTCCAAGTAAAGTTTCAATTTGTGTCCGTCCATGAGGTTTTCTAGAGTTTATTTCAAGGGTTGCCTTAGGTAAAAGGAAGCAATAAATACAGATCCTACTGCTCTAATGGAACTCAGTCTCTGGAGAGAGTTCTACCAAGTATATCAGTCCTGACTCGTCATGTAAACCTGGATTTTAAAATTTCAAACCACAGGCTCTTATGTCTCCCACTCCTATACATCTATTTACTGGTGTCCCAAATACAATGCTCTGGATTAGTAATTTGGTGGTTATCAACAACTAGTCCAATGTTGTTAAAGAGATTCCCTAATGAAAGTCAAAATACATTTATTAAGCACTTACTATGTGCTAGGCACTGTGCTAAATGAAGGGAATGCTCTGATCTAATCAGGGTAAATTAACTTTGACATTTGCAAAAACCAGAGAGAAACCATTAAATTGAGAAGATGCAGCGGTTCTGTTTTGTAAAAGTTTGTAGATACTCATTAAAGCTTCCTACAGTGATTGCTTTCAGGGTTGCTCAATCCCCTTTTCTTAACAATGAAATCTCGTTACTCACTACTCCAGCTGTCACCAGCATGCCATCAGATCTTGAGCAGGGCAACAAGTGAGCTCAATCCCCCCATAATGCCAATGCCAGATAACAGATGAATGACTTCCTGGCTACTTCAGTTGGATAAAGAAATAGAAAAAGAAAAGGTATATTGCAGGGAACAATAGTATAGATAATTAAAGTCCTATTTGAGTTTCAATATGGCTGGATACATATTGTACAGACAGATGTTAGGGGTGTTATTCATTATAAGAAAACAAGAGGAATAAGCAGTAAGTAAAAATACCTAATGATCCATTGAGTTAATTAAGACAAAGGCTAAAGGACAGGGCTCAGACTTAATCTTGAATTAATGTCAACCTTTCTTAGATTTTAGTGAAAAAAGCATACTAAAAAGCATAGATTCTTATTGAAAGAATATTATTCCAGCAGGAGGACAGTCACATAGTAAGGGGAATGAAAAGCATTTTGGTTTTACGTTTTCAAACATATTGAAAGGTGAATGAAATGATAATGAAAATTAATATTCTGGACATGATCATGATGAACATGAGGAATTATTTGCTGAAGTAAAGAAAAATGATGGTCAAACCTCAATCAGGGAATAGCTAAACAAAGTGCAATACATATTAATATAATGGGATGCTATCATGCCATAAGAAATGAAAAATATGAAGACTTCAGAGAAGTATGGGAAAATATATATATGAATTGATGCAGGCTCAGGTAAGTAGAACCAGAAAACTAACATACACAACCACAACAAAATGCAAAAAACAATGAAAGAAGAACACTATATGATTACAATGCTCAAGAGTGACCCAGGAGAACAACTGAAAAAATATACCTTTCTCCCTTCTTTGCAGGAGTGGGGAGACTATACGAGTACAGAATACTGTATATACTATTGGGATCTGTTCATATACTGCTTGATTTTGTGGAACTGGTTTTTTATTCTTTTTTGTTATTGTTCATTACAAGGAATGGGGAAGGGGTGGTAGTGGAAATAATTTAGAAATGAAAGTGATATGAAACCAAAAGAAATGAATATATTTAACCTAGATCTCAGGAGGAAGAATTGATAGGTGATATAATAGTAGAGTCAAAATTTTATTCTTTTAGAAGCCTACAAAAAAATCACTTTGTTTCTTGCCATTTTATTCTTTGAGATTTTTGAAACATGCTTTCCTATGCTCTGTAATACTGTACATTACCTAAAGAGTGTCGTTGAGATGTAGAATGATCAGAAGCTGACAAACACACTGTTCTTGTTTTAATTCAGAAGACACAGTTTGGAGGAAGAGCTAATACTTTAGATGACAGATTCCTAAAGGTCAAAACTAGTCTGTTTGCCTAAAACTAGCAAAAACAAAACAAAACAAAACAAAAAAACAGGGATAAATGTACAGTTCTCCATTGAGGAGGAAAAATCACTTGTGAAAGAACAAAATGTAAGACCCTTGAATTTGTGGTTGTTCAGTAATGTCTAATTCTTCAGGACCTCTTTTGGGGTTTTCTTGGTAAAAATATAGGACTTGTTTGCTATTTTCTTCTCTAGCTCATTATACAGATAAAGAAACTGAGACAAACAGGGTCAGGTGACTTGCCCAGGCTGAAACAGTGAATAAGAGGCCAGAATTTGAACACACGGAGATGACTCCAGGCTCTGTCTTCTATCTACCAAGCATTCTGCTTGTTAGTTCTTATAAGAATATTCCATTACAATCATTTATCACAACTTGTTCAGCCATTCCACATTTGATGTACATCCCCTATATTTCCAATTCTTTGACACCATTAAAAGAGCTACTATGAAATATTTGAGTGCACCATCTACCTGCTCCTTGATTTAGTACTGGAGATTTTAGGTGGTTGCCCATGAAGAGACAATAGTGTGTCATAGATGCCAAAAGTATTAATGCAATCTCATGGTATAAAAAAGTAAGTACAAGGTCCAGATCAAGGGAAGTCAGAGTCCTTTCTACTCAGGCTTCATCTGGAGATTTTGGAAACATCTGGATGTCACATATATCATAGATTAAAAAAGTAGAACTCGAAGGTACCTTAGAAATTATCTAGTCTAACTCTATCATTACACCAATGAGAAAAATGATACATTATATAAGGAATAGATGAAGAAATGGGGAATGTTCAACCTGACTATAGGATAGAGAGGTCATATTTGAAGGGTAGTCACATTAAAATACAATTAGTTCCAGAGTTTGGAATTAAGATAGAGTGGAAACTGTAGGGAAGCAAGCTTTGAGCCAATATAAATATAACCTTTCCAACAATTAGAACTCACCTAGCAAGGACAGAGTTAGGATGCTAGTGAGGTACATCATTTTATTTATTTATTATTATTTCCTGTATTAGATGGGGGGTTCATCTAGATCTTAGCTTCATCGATCTTAAGCTGGAAGCAACCCTAGAGATCATCTGATCTAAGACCCTTATTTTAGGATGAGAAAAGTGAAACCCTTTCCTATGGCCAAACAGGTAGTAAGTGAGAGAGATAGAATTAGAATCCAGGTAACCTGCTATTGGTTCAGTATTCTTTCCTACTATACCTTGCTTTTCCTAATGATCTCTAAAGTCTTTATGAACTCTCAAATGTCTTATTTTGTGAAACAAAAATGATTTGTGTGCTTTCCATGGTTAGTGCAGGAGAAAGATTACAATTGGAGATGATCATCTTTAGAGAAGAAATGAATTATTCCAGTATGGTTGTAGCCACAAAAGTCACACTATCAGCCTAAAAATCTTCTACAAGTGCTACCCGAATCACGTTGTGTTACATTCACTAATGTCAAATGTAATTTTATAATAACTTTAGTGATAAGTGGCATTATTTTTATTTACCCAAGTGATTATCACATGGTTTTTATTTACCTATTCTTCCAGCCTTACATCCCAGATATTTTGTTGGTTTTTTGGGGGGCGAGGCAGGGATAATCAAGGGTAACTGACTTGCCCAGAGCCACTGATCTATCTACTGTGCTACCTAGTTGCCCATCTTACTTCCCAGATTATGACTGTTACATCCCAAAATCTACACTCATCTAGGGGGACATATCAAGACCCTGTATGGTTCAGGGCTATCTTATCTGGTGTCTTGCCATTGTGCTCTCCAGAGCTGAAAGATCTCAGGGGTTAGCTCAGGCCAGAAAGTCACAAAGTTTCAGTGGGTCCTCTGTGTTCTACTCTAGGGTGTGATCTGATCACTTCCTTCCTGGGCTTTCCATGTTCTAGACCACAGTTTGGGTCTGGACAGCTCACTCATGTTCAATTAGTTGGAAGTTTCCACAGGCTGAGAGTCAGTATTGTTTGCCTAGTCCTATTTGCTTGATCCTGACCCATCCATATCTAGCAGTTCCTGCACTGGTTGTTTATGGGTCAAATTTGTGATAGTGGGTTGGAGAGATGACACATTGTCAGTTCTCCTTAGATCTCTCATTAAATACTTAGTGTGGTGTTTCTCTGAGATCTTCACTGGGATATTTGTGAAGAACTGGACTTTCTCACTTCTCTTATTACATTATCTTTTCTGATCTGCCATTTGTAAAAATTACCACAGCTCAAACAGGTTGAGCATCTTACATAAAACATTTAATTTGATCATCAAATTTCATTGACCACAGAATCTATTTAAATGTGATATTTCTCGGTTGTATCAAAAGATCTGTTCATGCACTTTACCAGAATATATGCAATTATAGGTGTAGATAACTTTCCTACAATAACTGTTTCCAAAGTCCTATAATTCAGCTTGCAGACTTGTTGTGGGCATGACATTTAGCTCAAAAATTGTAAGCTTTAGACTAGCTATAGGATTTACTTTATATATTTGCAGAAAGGTTAACAATTTTTGAAAAGTACCTCTTCTTCACTCTTGAGAGTGTTTGAAGTTAGACACTGGTACCAGAAATAGTCAATATAGTTTGTTCATTTTAAATATCAAGTATTTGAAATTGGAAATATTATTGAAGGGTCAAATCAAGAAGCAACGTGTTATGATGGACAGGCTGAGTAAAAATAATGTTGATTACCTTTCTTACAGGCTGCTTTTACCACACTGCTCTAGGGAATGACTCTCTGATAACCTTTGTTTACTCTAGGAACCTAGCAATGTAATTGAAAAGATATGAGTAATTTATATTTTCAAAAGGTCAGTCCTATTTTGTCTATCTTAAGAGCACACTGTTACTGGAACTCTTAAGAAATCCATATGCAAAGTAATACCTGAAAAAATGGCATAGTGGGGAGAAAGGGAAAATGTGAAGTGATTTCTCTAGTTTTGGGGTGTCCAGGATTAGAGGCCTGAGAATCACATCATTTTAGATTTCGAGGAGGCCACAATGGCCATCTGGTACCCATGCAAGATAAGGAGTCTGCACCATTTCTTTGAAGACTCACAGTAAGGGAGAATCTTGTTCCTCTCTCTTCCCTTCCCTTCCTTCCCCTCCCCTTTCCTCCCCTCCCCTCCCCTTCCCTTCCCTTCCCTTCCCCTCCTTTCCCTTCCCCTCCCTTCCCTTCCCCTCCCTTCCCTTCCCCTGCACTGTGAAGTTCAGACACTATGGGGCCACTCCCTCCTGCTTCAGTGATTATCAATAGTAAAGGCCAAGGTGTCCCAGTGCATCCTGGGCCATCTCCAGTCATCCTGAGGAATATTAGGTGACTGGATTCAGATGACTCTGGAGGAGAAGTGAGGCTGGTGACCTTGCACAGCCCTCCCTCACTCAAAACAGAGTCAAGTGCAAGTCATGTCATCATTTCTCTGATGGCATGGTCTTCTTAGGCAACAAAGGATAAACGCAATGACAATCTATACATGCCTTCCCCAACCTCATCTTGGTGAACTAAATTTTTAGAATCCTATAGTGTAAGACTAGAGTTTTAGGCAAGTCTCTAGGATTAAGTTACAGAGAAGGTGCTAATGATGCTTCTTGGAAGGGGTTTTCTCATCTAGGAGTTCCTTTTATCAATGAAAATATCTATCAACATTCATCATACTAAAAGTTAAAACTGATAATTTTGAAATATTTATGTTTATTATGTTTAAATATATTTATTTTATCATATTAATTCTTTAAGAATAATAAATCCACATATTAACATAAATAATATATTTGAGGAAAAAGAATTATATTTCCAAAACAAAAAGTGGAATTGTTTTACATAGTTTTCCATAACTCTTTAATATCTGGTTTAATAGAAGACAGCTGGATTCTCATATCTGCTTCTGCATTCAATTCATAGTTTTTATTTTTTTTTGGTTGAAAAATATAAAGAAAATACAACCTCTTATGGATAGGTACTTGGAAAAGGAAGGAGTATTTTAAGAGTCAAATAATGTCTTAATATTATTGTGAAAATACTTCTGATCTCACATACCCCCTGAAAAGGTTAAAAAAACTCCATGTGTCCACAAATCATAATTTGAGAATAAATTGCTCATGTCAAATTGCTTTTAGATAATGACTCTATCATCCCATGAGTTACTTATTTCTTTCAGCTCTGATTCATCTGCAAATTTGATGAACATGCTATCTGTTCCTTTATCCAAATCATTAATAAAAATGTTAAATGACACAAAGCCAAGAAAGATCCCTTGGGCTCTTCACTGGAGACCTTCTGCCATATTGATATCAAGTCATTAATAACTGTTCTTGGAGTCTGATCATTTAAGTAGTTCTTATCCCATCTAATTAAACTTTAAACTTGGTACCATATCTCTGTACTTTTTTCCCACAATATTCTAATGAGGTACACTCTATCAAATATTTGTTTTCAAAAATCTAGGTAAATTATATCTGCATCATTCTTCTACTCACCAGTTTTAATGATTCCATCAATAAAGAAAATAAAGTCATTCTGACCCAACCTGTTCCTACAAAAACTATGGAAAAACTGAGATCACCATTTCCCTTTTTAGGCATTCAGTCAGCCAATCACTAAACATTTATTAAATGCCTATTATGTGCCATGTCTCGTGCTTAGTTTTGGGGATACAAATATAGATAAAAAAGGAAGTCTCTGCTTTCAAAGACTTTAAAATCTAATGGGTGAAAACAATATGTAAAAAGAAATTGGAAAATGGGGGCTAGGGTTCACATTTCTTTAATAGTATGATCTAGAAGTTTGCCAGAAATCAAAGGCAAGTTTATTTTTCTATAATTTATATTAATTTTTTTTGAGGGTGTGGAATTGGGATTACTGCCTTTTTCCATTCCTGAAATACCTTTCCTGTTCTTCCCAATCTTTCAAATGTCACTGACAGTCGCAAAGCAAACACAAATACTAGGTCTCTAGGTACCTAACAACATAATTTACTTGGTCCAGGTCACTTTAATTCATCAAAGGCATTTCAGTGTTTCCTTATTCTTTCCTTTCTTTCTTATGTATAGGATCCCTTTCTGTCTTTTTCTATGTAAAGATAGAAACAAAGAGAAGCAAAGGTAAGATCTGAGTAGGTCAGCTTTTTCTCAATTGTCCTTGTCATGTCACATCCCTTAAGAAGTGCTGGATCCTTCTGTTTCCCAAAAATGGCTAACAAAAGGCTACCTTTTTACTATCCTTTACTTTCCCCACCAACTTACAGTCATTCTAAGCTTTCCTATTTCTGATACTTTTCTTAGAGTGCTGTGCCCTGTTTTTGCATTCATCCTGTTACTTGACCTTATTTTCATCTTCTGTATATATCCATTTAACATCTAATTTGATTGATGAATTCTCTATGCATCCCCATCAATTTCTTCAGGAAGTACTTGCTTTTCCCCTTCTTTGTGCTTTCATAATTTTATTCTTAAGATGTTTCGCATTCCATTTGGAGGAACTTTCTATATATAATTTTCGTTTATGGTATGTTACCTATATTGCTTTTGAAAACTTTGAAATTTGTTCTCCATTAACCTTGGGTTTATTTCAAATAATGCCTAGCTTTTTTCTCTGTCACAAGTTGCTCTGAAGGAAGAAGTCACTTCTCTTCAATGTTTCCATCATTCCCATCCCAGGAACCAATGTTTTCTAGAAAAAATCAGATCAAGAATGGAAATCACCCTAATAACCAAAAATTTATGGTCAATCAAAACAAAATCACACTTTGGCGATGTCCAAAAATTAATATTACATTCTGTATATTTCATCCATCACATCTCTATCAGGAGGAAGGTAGGATTCTCACCCTCAGGCCTCTGGAATCATAGATGTTCGTTGCCTTGATCAGTGTTCTGTCTTTCAAAACTTTTACAGTGTTGCTATAATACAAATCATTCATCCGGCTATTCTGCTCTCTTCACTCTGTGTCAGTTCATATAAGTCTTCCCAGATTTCACTGAAACTCTCCTTCATAATTTCTTACAGTTCAATAGTTTTATTGGAAGTGCTTCTCCTGTGAAATCTTTGGGTTGCACCAGCTCTTTCCTGTTCCTCTAATGGGAGAACAATAAGGGTGATGAATTAAAAGTTGGGGGGATTTGGAACAGGTGTTTGTAGCCTCTGGGAATTTTGTATTTTATGTTTCATTTCAAGACAGTAAATGAAATTTAACTCAAATGTTGATTCACTGAATTATTTGGGCTGGCTTAAGAGGGAAAACAAAATTTCAGAACCAAGTAGGAATGGGAGAAATGAGTTGTTATGAGTTATTGTTAGAATATTCATACTCCTAAAGATGCAAATAGGGAGGTATAAAAACTGGGAAATAACCAGTGCTGTCTAAACATGTACAGAATTAATGAGATAGTGGCTCACGGATAGGTTAGACCAGGACTGTTCACACATAGAACTTGAGTATAGCATAATACCAAGAGATTGCACCAGTGTTACTACTCAAGAAGTTAAGTCAACTAGAATCTTCTAATATTAATATTAGTTGAAACATCGACTTGGGGTTGGAAAAGAGATGGCAGGAGTGGGGGTGGGGATAGAGGTAGGATGGAAAATGCTTCACATCTTTGACTTTTTGATCTCCCTCAACCCCCTTATTCCATCAGTTGTGTATATTTGAGTCTTCCTTTATTCTTACATCCATCTCTTTCTCTCCACCAATAAAGTCATCACCCTAGTTCCAGTTTTGAGTATGTCTTGTCTTGACTGTTGTAATAACTCCTGACTACAGTCAGCCCCATCTGTAATCTACCCTTCATGTAAATAATCTTCAGAAGGCACAAATCTGACAATGTTGCTACTCTGGCCCTATACCTTTGATGGTTCCTTATTTCCCCTAAGATAAAATTCAAATGTCTTCATCTGGCATGTCAGGCTTTTCACAATCAAGCTCCATCCTAACCTTTTTAAAATTCATGATAGTCCTCCTCAAGAATTCTATTTTTCTATGTTCCTTTTCTTTTGAAAAATATTTATTTTTAGTTTTCAACATTCGCTTTTATAGATTTTGAGTTCTAAATTTTCCCATTCTCCGTCTACTCCCTCCTCCCCAAGATGGTATGCAATCTGATGTAGGCTGTACATGTATGAGCATATGAACATATTTCCACATTAGTTACATTGTGAAAGAAAAATCAGAATAAAAGGGAAAAACTATGGGAAAGGAAAAAGAAAACAAAAAACCAACAAAAAGAGAAAGTAGTATGCTTCAATCTGCATTCAGACTCCACAGCTCTTTCTCTGGATGTAGACAGCATTTTCTATCATAAGGCTTTTAAAATTGTCTTAGATCATTGCACTCCTCAGAAAAGCCAAGTCAAACAAAGTGGGTGATCACGCAATGTTGCTTTACTGTGTACAATGTTCTCCTGGTTCTGCTCATTTCACTCAGCATCAGCTCATGCAAGTCTTTCCAGGTTTTTGTGAAGTCCATCTGCTTACCGTTTCTTATGGAACAATAGTTCCATTATATTGACATATCATAACTTGTTCAGTCATTTTCCAATTGATGGGCATCTCCTCAGTTTCCAATTCTTGACCAACACAAAAAGAGCTGCTATAAATATTTTTGTGCATGCGGGTCCTTTCCCCATTTTTATGATCTCTTTGGGATACAAATCTAAAAGTGCTATTTCTGAATCAAAGGGCATGCACAGTTTCCTAGCCCTTTGGGCATAGTAATGACCTTGATTTTCACAAGTGAGTGATACTGATACTCTTCAAAAGCAAAGAATGAACAGTGATCAAAAGCAAAAAAAAACCCCCATTTTTTCTGATTAACTTGTATTTCTAGCTATTTCTTTAATTAAATATGGCAACTCCCATGCCTTTCCATTGTACAAGTTGTGCCCTTCCTTCATGTAGCTATAATGCCCTCCATTCTCATCTCTCTTTTAGAGGCTTCATCTTAAAAGGGTCACCTCGGGTAGCATCCTTTCCTTGAAGCCTCCCTTCTCTGGGCCCTCTGCTGATATTTTTTTTTCTCTCTCATCCTCAAATATTCTTAGTGCACTTTGTTTATTTCCTTGATACTTATCTGTGTATAAGAAATATTCTTCCCCATAATATAAACTCCTTTAGGAGAGAAAGTGTGTTTTCTTTTTGGTCTTTATATCGTTAGTGCTCATCACAGTGTCTTATACATTGTAACTGCTTAATAAATATTTATTTTATTCAAACAAAGAAGCTTTTAGTAATGTGAACAATAATCACCTTCATCCTTATCTGTTATGGATTTTTCCATATAGATTTTCTCAGAGTGGAGCAGGACATAAGTAATATCTTTTTAAGTTCAGGGTTCTTTTTAACACCTACTTCATTTTCTGCAAGGTAGAGATGAGCTGATATTACCTCAATATCATAGTTAAGGGAATTACGTAACAAGGGTGATCTAGCCAATAGAGTCCTGGAATTACAGGAAAAAAACATAACAAAACTGAATTTTCTTCATGCCTTTGCTACTAATTGGCTTTATGACCTTGAGAAAATCACTTGATTCTTCCATATTTCATTTTCCTCATCTATAAAATGAGAGGTTGGGTTACATAGTGTCTGAGGTACCTTCCATAATTTGAATTCTCTGACTAACAAAGTAAATTGTAGAACAAAGGTTTTCAGAATTCTAGCTTAGTACAAGCATTGTCTTCTCTAGTAAGGTGTTGAAATGTTCACAAAAGGGCAGGTGGTGGCATTGGAACCCCTTACTTTTTCCCCATCTAGACGTAGATAATTGGCCCACTATCTAATCTAATAATTTCTTTCCACTGCTCTGCAGTCTTGAATTAATTATCATGCCTGTGGTCCATTAACTGCAGAGACTTTATAAAATATGCTATTATTAAGAGATCATGGATTTTCTTCTCTTCTAGGGCAGTTAGCTTTGCTTTATTTTTCTACCATTGACTCTCTCCCCTAAAACTGTCTTGAAAATGTGTGTCCTTAAAACTCATAAGGGTAGCTGGATGATAAGGTGATGTGGTTCAGTGCTTCATGACCCATCAATTCTATTAAGAAAATGACTCAAAGTTTTGGTTGGTTGATGGTGGGTCAGTAGAGCCATACTCATATATAATGAACAATTTATTGCCATCATGAGGATGAATGATACTCGTCTTGACTGGATGACGTAGACTGAGAAAAGGATCTATAAAATCTCCTGAACGAAGAAAAACTAAGAAATAGAGTGTCAATAATGTGTTCAAGATCATTATATAAGTCACTGTAACTATTGTGATTATAACCTTGCTATCTGGCTTCCAACTAAGTAGACTATGCTGCTTTTTTGGAAGGAAGAAAACATCAACAAAGCACCTAATATCTTCCAGGTCTTGCGCTAAGCACTTTACAAACATTATCTCATTTGATTCTCATAACAACTTTTGGAGGTAGGAGTTATTTTTAGCCCCATTTTAAATTTGGAGAAATTAAGGTAGACAGAAATCATGTGACTTGCCCAAAATTACATGACTACTACGTCTCTGAGGATAAATTTGAACTCAGGTCTTTCTTACTTCAAGCACAGTACTCTTTCCAATTAATTGCCTAACTGCATCTACCTTCTTTGAAAACTGTTACTTGTTTTCATTCATTCATTCAAAAATCGTACTTTAGAACTTCACTATCTCTTTTTTAAATCTCTTTTTTTCTCACTGACAATTCTATCGCTTGAAGTCAATTACTTCCATGGAGCCAAAGTGATGGAGAAGAGGCAGCAACCTAACTGAACTCTCCCAACATCCCCCTCCAACCTTTAAAATAACTCCTCAAATAAAATTTTGGAGTGGCAGAGTCAACAGTATATGAGGATGAGATATTTTTCCAGTCCAAAAGAACTTGGGAGGTCTGTAGAAGTCTGTCACACCAAGTGTGGGGCCAGCCAGGGGCACACTCAGCGGCAGCACCAGCAGTGAGTACTGGAGGCAGCTATCCTAGTGGTAACAGCAGCTTTGGGATCTCTCAGCCCAGGGACATTAAGAATGTCATAGTCAGAAAGAGATTACTGGCACTAGATGCAGGATTTGGCGTTATTTTGGCAACATCATTGCCCATACACCGTTCTGGCTTGCATTTCCAGGGTGGAGAGGATTACTTACATTCAGTCAAAAGAATCAGGAGCCCTGGTTGCAGTTCCAAGATAGAGAGGAGAACTAGCACTAATGACTACAGGGGAGTAGGGGACTGGGTCTCAGTCCCAGCATTGGGAGGAGCACTAGTGCTTGTGGCTCTTGGGGAACAGGAACTTTTCCCAGATAAAGACCAGAGAACAGAGCAGGAGAGCAGTGACCAGGCCTCTCTCCGCATCACACCATCTTGGAAGCAATGAAAACTTCCAGTCTCCCAAAGCTGTCTCTGAAATTTCAGTGCAAAAAAGCATAAAGCTTAGGATACTGCCTCCCTAACTCCTGGTGAGTAGAGCCCAAATATAATATAGTTAAAAGTCAAGAAATAAATTGGAAAAATAAGCAAACTACCACAACAAAGAAAGAACTTGACTACAAAAAGCTACTACAGTAGAAGAGAAAACCAAGACAAACTCAGAAAAATTCAACAATTGAAAATTCTCTCAGTCCCTGGAGCTTCTTCACCTTGGATCATACCTGTGTCTTCCTATCCCCCTCCTCTCACTGGGGCCAGGGCTAGCCAACATTCATTTCCCTCCGGACTCTGCTTCTGACTTTTCACACTAAACCCCACACCCCTTGCCTCTCTACTCCCCTTTCGCCTAGTGCCTTCTTATACGATATCTCTCACATTCACCCCTGGCAAGGGTGCTCAGACACCATCACAATGCAGGCCCTTAACCCTATTACACCTGAATTATTTCAGTAGCTGCTGGTTGTCCTCCCTGTCACAATCCTCTTTTCCTACCAGCACATCTTTCACTGAGTTGTCAGAGGATCGCTAGCCTATTGATTGAACTCCAGTGTCTCCCTAACACTTACAGGTTCAAATATAAAATTCTCTGTTTAGCATTCAAAGCTGTTTATAATCTGTTCCCCTGCTATGCTTCCAGTCTTTATACATTCCACTCTCCTGTGCACTCTACAATCCAGTGACTCTGGTCTCTTTCTTGTTCCTCTCCCAAGATACTCTATCTCTTAGGTAGGCATTTTCACTAGCTGTGCTCTGTACCTAGAATGTTCACCCTCTCCTCTCTGCCTTCTGTCTTTACTGGCTTCCTTCACTTCCCCACTAAATTCCCACCTTCCACAGAAAGCCAATCCCTTTTAATTTTAATGCTTTTTCTCTGATTTTTCTTAGATATAGTTGGTTTATTATTTGCATGTTATCTCCCCTTGTTAGATTATGAGTAGGGACTTTGATCATTGTATCAGCATTTAGTACAGTGCCTGGCATCACATTTAATAAATACTTATTGCCTAACCCTCTTTTGTCTTTTAAGAACACTTCATTATCTCTAAGAAGCTGGATCTGAGGAATCACTCCTCAAGTTCCTTCTCCTTCTCCTCCACTAGAGATCAGTTTACAGTACGAACAAAGATGAAATACAAACGTAGCACGATGGAAACAAATCACATCACCATTCTTCCTTCCCACCCTACTGGCTTGACTTTTATTGTTGTGGTTTTAAACATTTGTAGCCTTTCAAAAATTTTATGGTCAATTATCCCCTTTCAATAACTTGACAACCTTGATCAGTTTCCTTGCCTTAGACTCAACAGCTTCACGGTGCACTCCCACTTCCCCTTCTGCACCATTTTTCCCCCACCCACCAATCCACTCTATCAATTTGCTTAACCCTTCAATTTTTCCACATAGTAGGCACTTAATAAATGTCTTTTCCCTGAGCTAAATGAATAAATAATAGATCATTTAGTTAAATTGAATGAATTGACCTTTATCCTAAAGTAAATTTGACATAATAATGATTTATACAGGGCTGGAAAAGGAGCCTCTTTTTCTCTTTTCAAATGCTGTGCTAATGTCATGTTCAGTAATAAGATATTTGGCTTACACTTGTGGAAGCATAAGAGGATGTTTCAAAGATAGCAGAATTGGGCTATCAGTGGGCTAGTAATCAGGAAAACATTGTTTGTGCCCCCAAACCACTACAGACTAGCTCTGTGACTGTAATTAAGAATTTACCATTTGGGTGCTTCCATTTTTCCATCTACACAAGGGGGACCACAATATCACTTAGTTAGCTATCTACCTCATTGGACTCTTGTGAGATCGACTTGAGATCTCAGGTCCCCAAAATGCTCCACAAACATTATCATTTCCCACGTTTTCCGTTTTCTCCACTATGCCATGCACTTTGCCAACAATGCCCATTTCTAATAGCATTAACTTGTTTTGTCCTTACCATTTTTTTATCTCAAATGTTTTTTACTCCTCCCTCACTGCAAAGGGTTTCATTATAATTGGAAAAGTGAACTGTAGCAGCCTAGAGCAACCCATTAATGCCGTATCCCTGAACAGAGAAATGTCATTTGTATCCAATTGTACTTGCAACAGTCAATACCTGCCACAGTCCCGTTTGCGTTACAAACCCAGGGCTTTAATTACCATCATTTGTATAAAGCCTAACATATTTATAAACATGCTGTACCCTTGGTGGGGAACTGTCACAACGTATGAAATACATGCTATTAGTTTTTAATACAATATTTAAAATTGTCATTAATGTTTCATAAAACCATTCTGGCTACAGAAGCTCAGGATCTCACTGTTTTCTTGCCTCAATCTCTATTTCTTATTTTTATTTAAAGGAATTGGAAACACTTTTTAAAAAGCCGTCAAAAACAAATCCCAAGTTCTCTTCACAAATAAACCATTATAATAGTATTTTTGTTTTGAACATCTGAGTGAGTTTATTTATAGGTTTTTGGTTTTTGGTTTTTTGTTTTTTTTTGTCTAGGACTATAGCTGGCTTCCTCTTCTTCCTGGCTCATGAGCCTTTGTTGTAATTTTACTAGTTGCAGTGTTCTGCAAATGTCTCTGCTGTTGTGTAGAGAAAAGCAGGTAAAGTATATGATCAATCCTTTGTCGTGCCCTTTGGAAGAATCATATGATAAAATTATATTATCTAGGAGGCATTCAATATGCCCTTGATTACTTAATAATATTTTAATCGTTTAGAATAGAATTCCATTATTATGCTGGTCTCAAACCACAAATATTTATTAAATACTACTACGCGTGGGATGCTGTTAAGCCCTAGGAAAGCTATAAACAAGAAGACATGGTGCTAGCTGTCTGGACAAAACCTACTTTAGGTTTTCCTTGATTTATAACTGTAACAAATGTAGTAAGCTCTATTGAGCATATATATTACAGTGATCTATTGCACAAGGAGTTGGGCAGGGGGAGGGAATCTCCCTCTTCAATGGCAAATCCCTTGAAATTCTACCATCTATCTCAATTATTACTCAAACAGGACATTATGATATTTAGTAGGTGCTTATACTAGCTTTGGTCCTTTGGATGTCATAGACCTGAAATTACAGTTGTCAGATAGAGTGAGAGGAAATTTGCTTTCTTCTTCTGTATAAAGAAGGTGTTTTGAAGCCCTCTCTGCTTTCCACAACCAATGCACAAGGACTCATTCATAGAAGGCACTCAGTAAATGTTGACTGATTCATCAGATGCACTATTGAAAGCCAGTGTGTCAAATATATATATATATATATATATATATATATATATATATATATATATATATATATATATTTAAATAAAATCCTACTTGTTCAGTTTTTTCTGACTCTTCATGACCCCTTGGGGGGGGGGGGTTCTTGGTAAAGATACTGGAATAGTTTGCCATTTTCTTCTCTAGCTCATTTCACAGAGGAGGAAATGGAGGCAAAGAAAGTTAGGTTACTTACCCAGGGTTACATATTAGTAAGGTTGGATTTGAACTCAGGTCTCTCTGACTCCAGGCCTGGTATGCTATCCACTATACCACCTAGCTGCCAAAAAGGTATTAAGGGAATTAAATGTATTGGGGAAGCACAAAATGTCTTGTGGTAAGGACTTTTCTAAGGTAAGGAATTCTTTTGAAATGAGAATAATTTTTCCTTATGTTGCCTATTTTTTAGAGGCTGTTCTAGATGTCCATTAAGAACCCCATAACAGCTCTGGTTTTGACCTACAGATAAAATCCTATGATTTTATCTATGATCTTATCTAGAAAGAAAGCTTATTTGACTGGGAATCAGGAAACCTAGGTTCTAGTTCTATTCAGCCACTAACTGTACTGTGAACTGGCATAAGTCACTTTGCCTCTTGAGTCCTTAGTTTCTCATCTGTAAAATTAAAGGTTGGACTGCTGAAGAAAAGGAAATAGCATTTTTCCGATAGGTACCAATAATTTAGCATTTACCCACTGGCACACCATTATAGATTTGAGGTTGGAAGGGACCTCAACAGCCATCAAGTCCAGCCCTCTCATTTTTAAAAGGAAGAAATTGAACCGGTGCTCTACCCACAACAATATATTCCCTCCCAGTAGAGTTTTATAAGTTGTAGAAGGAAAATATTCTTTTTCCATTGCCTCCACATATTTGCAGCTAAATCCTGAGAGTGAGCTCTCCATCACTGGAAGTCATTAAATACAGGCTGGTATTGAGGGTGTGGTGGAGGGAATTCATGGTTTAGGTAGGGCTTAAGTTAGATGATGTGATCATAAATTCAGAGAATTTTTGAGACAATGATGCCCCACATTTTACAACTGGGGAATCCAAGTTCTGCATGGTTAATGGATCTATTCTTGGTCATACTAGAATATGAAGAACCTTGGTTTACAAATTGAATTCATTACATGATTCTGTTCCTCATGCAATTTGTTCATATTGCAAAGCAAATTTTCCCATAGGAAATAATATAAAGTTGGATGATCAGTGCCACATCCCCAAAAATATTCATATAAAATAATTATTTATAATATTTAGTAAGAATTTGTCCCTAATGTGCTTGAAATACAATAGCAATGATTAATACACAATATAAACCAAAAATAAAATAAACTTACACTTTACCTTTGAGAAGAGCCGTGGCTGGCTTGAGGGAGACAAGAGGGAGGAGGAGAAAGAACGGTTGATTCTTGGGAGGAGAATCTTCTATGAGAAAGAACATTGGGGATATCAAGGTCGCGAGTGCTCTCTTTTATGCTTCTTTCACTAAAAGTAAGACTAACACTACTGCCTTCACTTATTTCTTGTTTTTTAGAAAGACTTTCACATTTGACTCACTGATTTTTTGTCTTTATGTTCACTTCTGACTAGGAGTCGAATGACACTTGTTTTTAATGTTTTATTAAAAATTGATTTGTTTTCAGCTTTCAACAATCACTTCCATTAAGTTTTAAATTTTCTCCTTCTCTCTACCCCCTCCTTCCCTGAGTTGGCCTGCAATTTTATATGGGCTCAAAAAAAAATTGCCCTAGTTGAGCATCATCCCTTCATGAATTGTTCAAGTCCAAATATAGTGTTCATACTGAGAATTTCTTCCCGCCCTTCAAGACATTTTGTGAAAAAATTTTTCTCATGCAGCGAAGAATACATAAACCAGGTTCCTCATAAACGGAGGTTCTCCTGTAACTTGGTCCCAATTAGTGCAAATAATCAATCTCCTGACATGGTCCAATATATATATATATATTCAAATTCAAACATATATTCAAATATATTTTAATATTTTTATTAATATATAGTTATATATATAATAATATAGTTATAAAATATGATAATTGGTTTTAGCCCAATGAAAATAGTCAGAGTGAATTCAAATAATACAACCTCTTCAAGGGGTTCATTATTTGCATGAATGAGTACCTATTTATCTGTAAATGGCAAGGTTGGGACTCAAACGTAGGTATTACAGTTCTAAATCTAGGGCTCTTTCCATCGTACCTCTTATTTTTGACCCTGCTTCTACCTTAGGCGCTGCTTACTGCCTCTGGTCCTTTGAACTCAATTACTCATGCGCCTCATTCTTAATCTTGTCGTCATTGTATTAGGATTCTGTTCCCACCTGTGAAAAACTTTCCTGTTCCACCATTCCCCACTTTCCCTCACCCTCCCTCTCCCATGTTGTTCATTTGTGTCTCATTCTTCACGACCCTGTGGACAACAGCATGTAAACACTACCTATGGGGTTTTCTTCACAATGATACTGGAGTGGTTTGCCATTTCCTCGTCTAGTAGATTAAGGCAAACAAAGGTTAAGTGACTTGGCCAGGGTAATATAGCTAGTAAGTATATGAGGTCAAATTTGAACTCAGGTCTTCTTGACTATAGGTCATCCTCTACCATACCATGGGATAATTCTAAACCCTTCCTCTCCAAACTTGAGAGTGTTCTTCTAACACTATGAAATATAAATAAGAAGACCTGCAATCAATTGCAGCCCTTGATTGACCCTGACACTGGTCCCAACTCTGGGAGGAGCAGGAAGCTATGGTATAATGTTCCCATATTCTATATTGATCTCCCCAACCCCTAGCTATGAGAAACTGGAACCCTCTAGAAGAGACTACCAAGAGTACAGTCATTGAATACTATAATGTAGGAGCAAGCAGGTCACCCTGAAAACAAGAACTTAACATATCAGGGCAGGACAATGGTCACTATCTAAATTAGAACGCCTGCCTAGATGGACACTTTATAACAGTAGCTAGCGTTTATGTGGCATTTTAAGGTTTGCAAAGCATTTTTACAAATATAAACTCAGTTGATCCTCACCACAACTGTGAGAGGTAGGTGCTAGTAAATCCTCATCATAAAGAGGAGGAAACTGAGGCACAGAAAGCTTTAGGTGACTTGCACAGGATCACACAGTATAAAAGGCTAGATCTGGACTCAGGTCTTGCTAGGTCCAGCATTCTGTCCATCACATCCCCTCAGTGTGTACACTTAGTGAATAACTTTTGAGGTTCCTTTCATTGCCAATAGTAGAAGATTGCATGACTCCAATATCCCTAAGGTATCTTCAAGCTATATCATTCCATTCTATACTGAGAGATGTGGCGCACTGAATCTGGCATTTTGAATCCCTGCTTGGAGCCGGAGAGATCCGAATTCTAATCCCCCCGCTTTCTACTGCTAGCAGTGAGACTGCGGACAAGTCACTTAACTAAGAGTTTCAATGTTTTCATCTGTAAAATGATGATGAATAAAACAAACAACCAAAACTCATATTTGCCCATAGGTGGTTGTGAAGGTAAAAAAAATTGCTTCAAAAACCTTAAAAATGCTATGTAAATATCAGTTGTTGTTATCCAATTTAAATTGTAGTTTTCACACCAAGCAAGAAAAGAAAAATTTTACTTACATACAGTGATTTATTTTTTCTATTTGAAGTGTACTCAGGGATAAATTTCATGTTTCTTGAGCAGGGGCTTTCAATGCTATTGATTTCCTTTACGATGTAAATTCAGGTCAGACAAACCATGAGCTGGGTTGTTCTAACTGAGTTCCTGACAAGAGAGACAATTAGAGTTCTCTCTCTTTGCCCTCCTCTTCCCTCTCTCCTCTTTCTTTTATTCCCACACTCCCTCCCTCTTGTCCTTTCTCCTCTCTTCTCTCCCCTTTCTTCCCCCTTTCCTCCCCTCCCCTCCCCTTCCCTCCCTTTTCCACTTTTCCCTTCCCCTCCCCTCCCTTTCTTTCTTTTTTCTCTCTTCTCTGTCTCTCTCTACACACACACACACACACACACACACACACACACACACACACCCTGTCAAACAAAATATTGCCCCCTTTATGTTTGAGTCCTTTTCCTCCAGTTCTTATTATAGTTACACAAGGCTTAATGAAGTGAGTCTAAAGACTGAAGCATAATCCTGCCGCTCCAGAGGGAAAAGATGATACTCTTACGATATTATAGTTCCTTTGTTCATGATGACATTTGGTAATTGACAGTATTGTCAAAAATGACATTTGTTATCACTTCCATTTATTTCATGTAATTTGTCATGCTAACTATCAAACAGGGAATCAGAGAAAGTAGAAAAGTCAAAGGAAATGTGTTCACCTTGTTCATACTCTTGTCTGCATCTTCTGTCATCAACCCCAGTATTAATGCTCAGTTTTGAGCTGTTTTCTGAAGGTAAAAG
Source organism: Bettongia penicillata ogilbyi (assembly GCA_023548195.1). NCBI lineage: Eukaryota > Metazoa > Chordata > Mammalia > Diprotodontia > Potoroidae > Bettongia > Bettongia penicillata. Next base: position 8,260,777 of record JAJHZJ010000266.1, on the reverse strand, counting down.
AGTGTTTTACCTGGTATTTGTCCTATTAGATAAATGAGAAGGAGGGAGGGAGGGAAGGGAAGAGAATAGAGATAGGAAAGAGAGAGAGGGAGAGAGAGGGAGAGAGAGAGAGAGAGAGAGAGAGAGAGAGAGAGAGAGAGAGAGAGAGAGAGAGAAGAAGAAGAAGAAGAAGAAGAAGAAGAAGTGTAGAAGAAGAAGAAGAAGAAGAAGAAGAAGAAGAAGAAGAAGAAGAAGAAGAAGAAGGAGAAGGAGAAGGAGAAGGAGGAAGAGGAGGAAAGGAAGGAAGGAAGGAAGGAAGGAAGGAAGGAAGGAAGGAAGGAAGGAAGGAAGGAAGGAAGGAAGGAAGGAAGGAAGGAAGGAACAATCATTACATACTTACTGTGTGCTCTGAAGTGATCCTTGGTTTTGGAGTAAGAGGACCTGGCTTCCAATCCTACTTCACCTGCGTTACCTAAAGTAGTGAGCCTCTTAAGCTCAATAGATCTCTGTTTCCTCAACTGTAAAATGAAGAATTTAGACTAGAAGGATTCCTTTTCAGTTCTAAATCATTGATGCTACCGCAAATGGATAAAAAGTTTTAAAAAAAGGAACCTATGAAATTCATGCTCTTAGATTATGCCCAGAGGAAAACTCAATTTTTCTACTATGCTGTCAATAAATTGAAAAGAGTTGCTCACCTATTCAGACAGCTTCAGAAATAAATTAAGCAAGGGAAGTTGGAAAGAATACTGTGTTCTTACTTTTTAGTGTGGTTTTGCATGGAAGAACAGGCTGCAAAAACTGTTGATTGCCTTTTGTGAAGCAGTCAACAGGTATTTATTTATTAAATGCCTACTATGTGTTAGGCACTTTTCTAGGTTCTGGAGAAAAAAAGACAAAAATGAGAATCCCTGTTCACAAGAACCTTTCATTATACTATAAAGAAGCAACATGTCCACATGTAAATAATCACAGAATATATGTAAAATGATACACAGTGATTGAAGTAAGCAACATGATCTGGGAATATCAACAGTCATCTTGAAGAAAACAAGGCATGGAAATAAAGAGAGAAAACATTCTGGGCAATGTTAATCCCTAATGTTGGCTTTAGTAAGTTACCAGCCTAGAATGATGTTCACCTCATATTGTTTTCCATTTGGGAATGACCCTTAGGGCCAAGGAATGGAATAAGGCTTTCCTAGGCTTCCTTCTATAAGCTACATTTGTGGAACAGTGGGAAATACACTGGTGCCTGGAGAGCTGGGTAAATTTTTCCTGTGACACTTACCACCTCTGTGGCCTTATAAAAGTCCTTCCACTTTTGTAGACTTCAATTTTCTCATCAGTAAAATAGGGATCTTAGACTTCTAAAGTGCCTTCTAGTTTTAGATTTCTCATGCTAACAAGCATTCTTTTCTTGATGATCTTGATTTTTTTATTGTAATTTTATTGAGAGCGAAGACAACATTTGTTATCATCTTTACATCCTCTGAGAAAACTCTATGAATCCAGAAGATATTTACTGAATGTGAGTCAATGACAGCACTGACGACTGTCCAGGTGGAGAGGTGACAAAAAGTGAACTGAGCTGCCATGACTGAGGCAGCTACAAAGCATCACAGGTAGAGGGCTAGACTTAAGAGGCAGGGTAGACTCTCACCTCAGATACTTACTAGCTATGTGACCTTGGCAAGCTACTTCACCTTCCTGGCCTGAGTTTCCTCATATATAAAATGGTGATGATAATAGATAACTGCATATAACTCAAACATTGTTGTGAGGGTCAAATGAGTATTTTGAGTACATTACAGACTTCAAAGTGCATTGATTGTGATTGATGATGATGATGATGGGGTGGGTGGATTCAGAACTGAGCATATAAGCTAAAAGAGTAGGCATTGTCACTTCAGAGGGATGTCTCTAAAGGAGTGCCCAAGGTATCTTTACTTGGACTTGTGCTATTAAAATGCTTCATCTCAATAACTTGGCTAAAGGCATAGATGACACACATCAAATTGTCACATGCTTATATTGTTTCTGTGTTTGTCCTTCGTTGCCAAAGGAAACCATGCCATCAGAGACATGATGACATGACTTGTACTTGACTTTGTTTTGAATAAGGGAGGGCTCTGCAAGGTCACCAGTCTCACTTCTCCTCCAGAGCCATCTGGATCCAGTGACCAGATATTCATCAGGATGACTGGAGATGACCCAGGATGCAATGGGAGATCTTGGCCTATTCAGTATTCACTTAGGGTGAGGGTAATGCCCATTCAGTGAACAGGCCTGTTTAAGAAGTAGTCAGGGGATGACCCCTTTAATAAGGCAAAGAAGAATAACTAAATCAGACTGGGAGAGAAACAGCAACAGTTACTATTGATAATCACTCTTCATCCAGGAGGGTCCAGAAAACATTTCTCGGGTGGCATGAGGCCAAAATCTCCTTGGACATCCTGGACCATCTCTAATCATCCTGATAAATATCTGGTCACTGGATCCAGATGGCTCTGGAGGAGAAGTGAGGATGTTGATGTTGCACAGCCCTCCCTCACTCAAAACAAAGTCAAGTGCAAGTCATGTCATTATTTCTCTGATGGCATGGTCTTCACATGCTTATAAAGACAGAGATGATGCAACATCATTTTAACTGATTTGAGCAAATATTGAGTCTGATGAAATTTAATAATGATATTTATAGGCTAAAAATAAAAAGACCCGTACATTTTGCGGGATCAGAATGACAAGAACAAATAGTGGTTGGTTGAAGAAAGGCCTTCAAGTTTTGGTGGACCAGAAACTCAATATGAGTCAACAAGGTGATGTAATAGCCCTTAAATACACTCAATCTTAGACAATAACATCTAGAACAATGGAACTGATACTGCCTCTGTGTTCTCTTCTGATCAGATCAAATCCAGAATATATGTAATCAGTTCAATATATCACTTTTGTGAGATGAATACTGACAAGCTTCAGAGTGCTTAAGGAGGATAGCTGAGGTGTTCAGACCTCTGACAACTGAGAATCAATTGAAGGGCTTGGGGATGAAGGATGTGAAGAATAGAAAACTCAACTGAGACCTGCTATTTGTCATCAAGTATAAGAAGAATTGCCCTGCGGATGAGGGATTGGTTTTGTTCTGCTTGACCCTGGGGGGTCAGAACACAAGCAGACCAACTCTTCATTTCCCATCCTCTGAATTCTTTGGCCTTGGGCTCTACCAAGAGCAAGTTTCTAGGAAATAGCTTCATCAGTAAACTCAGCATCCTTTGAGATTGCATTAGCTTTAGTACTCACACCTCTTTAGGGCTCTTCTTGACATCTGCCCCTCTGATTGGAGGGCTGGAGAGCACAGCAAAGAAGTCCTCCCAAAGCCTCCATTTAAAGAGTGTTCCCAGACTGGCTAACTCTTCTTTTCCCCCAGCTGTACTCACTGGACTGAATTTCACCATGCTCCCAAGCCAGATACTTTTTTTGCCCTCCCTCCTTTACAACTTTATTTTGTGTGTCTTTGTCTTCCCTCATTAGATTGTAAAATTTTTCAGCACAAAGACTGTCTTTTGTTATTATTATTATTTGTACCTTGACCCTAGCACAGTATCCTACATGGACTAGGTGCTCAAAAAATGTTTATTGACTGACTAGCTATTGCAGGGAGATGGGACTGGACTTGACAACATCTCTCCCATCTGTTCCTTTAAACTGAAACCACTCGAATTCAGGGCTACATCACCTTTTGCCTAGACTATTGACATTGCCTCTTCGTAGGACTTCTTGCTTCAAGGCTCTCGCCCCACCCATCCATTGTTCATACAACTGCCAAATGGATGCTTCATGAAGCACAGATCTTAATGTCACTCCCCTTCCCACATCAATAAGCTCCAGCAGTTCCCGGTCACCTCCAGGATCAAGTATAAAACCTTCTGGCATTCAAAGCCCTTCCAAGTCTGCTTCTGCCTAGTCTTCTTGGGCCTTTCACTCTCCCGTATATTCTTAAACCAGTGAAATTCGCCTCTTGGTTGTTCCTCATATAAGATACTCTTTCAAAATCCAGGGCATTTTCACTGGCTGTTCCCCATGCCTGAAATCCTTGCCCTTCTCATATACACCTCCTAGCTTCTTGGTTTCCTTCAACTCCCAGCTAAAATCCCACTTTTTACAAAAGTCCCTTCCCACCTACTCTTAATTCTAGTGCCATCCCTCTATTGATTATTTTTTATTTATTCTGCATATAAGTTATGTGTACATTGCTGATTCCATGTTGTTTTCCCAATTATACTGTGAGTTCCTTAAGAGCAAGGACTATCTTTTACCTTTCTTTAAACCCATGCCTGACACATAGTAGGTTCTCAATAAATGTTTATGGACTGACTGACTGACTATGCTACTGATTTTTTTGTCAAGAAGTAATTCCATTACCACCAACATATTGCTCCCCTGTCATTCCCAGTCTTTTACTTACTTGCAGTCTCCCCCTCTCTACCTGTCTTACTGAGCCTTCTCTATCTCCTTTGCTGGACCCTCCAGCAGATCATTGGAGTTTTCTCCAGATTCTATCCCTAGGTTTACCTCAGGGTTCTGTCCTGTCAGCATAGGGCTGAATGTACCTTTCCTTCTGACCTCTCTGCTGACCTCTGATCTCATTTTTTCCAACTGCCTTTCAGATATCTTGAGCTGGATATCCAGTAGATGTCTTAAACCCAATGTGTCCAATATAGAACTTGCTATCTTTCCCTCTAAAATCTCTATTCTCCTACCTTCTCTATTACTATAGAGAGCAACATCATTGTCCCAGGTCCTCAGATTCATAACCTAAGAGTCACTATCTTTCACACTCCATATCCAAGTTGTCACTGAGGCCTGCTAATCTCACCTTTGCAGCATCTCTCTAATACTCTCCCCACTACTCTAGTGCAGGCCTTCATCATGCCACACTTGCATTATTTCAAGAGCCTATTGTTGGGTCTACCTGCTTCAAGTCTCTCCCCGCTTCAATTCATTCCCCAACGGCATTCATAGACTTTCATAAGTCTTCTTACACCTTACTCCCCAGCATAATCTTTGCAATTCAGTGACTCTGGCCTTTGTATTGATAAGGCATTTTTGCTTATTGTTGATGTAATTTCGCTTCTTAATGGGAAGATCTTTCCCATCCATTAATAGGCCCATGTGACTGTTTAAGTCACATGGAAGCCTGAGTCCCATGAGTTGTCACATGGAACAGGAAGGGGTGGAGCAGGAAAAGTGGAACTAGAGCAGAGCTGAGTGAAAATTTGATCAGAGCAGTCGTAACTGAGGGAGAGAGAAAAAAGGCAGCTGGCTGCATGAGTGAGACATTGCTTGTGATTTGTTTAATGGAGCTGGTTTGTGGGAAGCCTAGTAAGGGGAAGGCTTGGGGATGTGCTGTTCAATGCATTGTTGTTGTGTCTAGATTTATGTTGTTATGATGCATTTGGCTTTCTGGTATCTAAATAAATGTTTTGGTTCTGCCTTCCATGTGGAGAGTTTATTGTATCTCGTGACTCAGAATTACACTGGGATATTCATGGCCGTGATAGGTGCTGTGATTATCGCATTGGCACTGCAGCTTCCTGGCTGTTCCATCAACAAGACACTCCTTCTCTTGATAGTGAGCATTTTCTCTGGCTATACCACTGCCTGGAATGCTCTACCTCCTCCACTTTGATTATTGATTTCCCAGGCTTCTTTAAGTCCCAACTAAAACCCTCTCTTCTAAAAGAAGCTTTCCCTGATTCCTCTTCATATTAGTGCTTCCCCCTCTTTGCATTATTTCCCATTTATGCTGAATATAGTTTCCTTTGTGTATATGTGTGTATATGTATATATACACACATATGCACATACACATATACATACTTATGTACGTATGCATGTGCCTATGTATATATGTGCGTGCGTATATATACATGTATATGTTGTATGTGTGTATATATGTACACATGTATATTTGCATGTTGTCTCCTGCATTTGATTGTAAGTTTCTTGAGTGTAGAGGATGTCTTTTCCCTTGTTTTGTGTCTCTAGCACTAAACGCAGTGCCTGGAACATAGTAAGTACTTAATTAGTTCATTAATAGATTGACTCCCTATTGCCTCTAAAGGGAAAATATAAGTTCTTCCATTTGAAATTTAAAGCCCTTTGCAATCTGGATTCAATCTCTTCCAGAGTAATTAGACATTACTTTCCCTTGTGAACTTGGGATTCTATCCAAAGTGACCTATTTGCAGTTTCCTATATACAAGTTCAGATCTCCCACCTGTGGACCTTTGCACAGACTGTCCCTCATGCCTCAGATGCTCCATCTCTTCCCCTTTGCTTCTTGGAACTTCTAGTTTCCCGCATCTTGGCAATCCCTCCCACCTGTCTTTTTGATTGACTCCTAGGTATAAGGGTTGGAGTTTGTCACCTAAATTATTGATGAGAAAGAGAAGGATTGGGGCAGAGCACAGTTTCCTGTTTAAAAAAAATTTAAATCATAAAATGGTATGAGGTGAGGCTATGGGGAATTCTTACCGTATAGCAAACAACTTTTTGATGAGCTCAGTATAAATGAATCAGAAGCATATAGTTTCTGTTTTCTTTGAGACACCTGCTGCTTTAGCTATACTGGTAAGAGTGTTGGTGAGGGAGGGAAAGGGGGACAAGTTGTGGTAGGGAAGATGAATTCAACAGACATTTGACTAAGTCCAAATATTTTAAAACTAGCCCAAGACCTTTGACTAAGTGAGGTCATTACCAATTATTAAAAGCAAAATATACTACCCTAATCCCCATTCCATCAGCACTTATATGAGTAACATTAGATTAATGGCAACTTCATGGCAGTTCAATGGAGGAGAAAATATTTTTACATTAATGATTGTTCTGTGTGTGTGTGTGTGTGTGTGCGCGTGCATGTATAGTGGTGTGGTTTTTTAATACCCTCTACTAATATCTTCTTATCATCAGGAGCTGTCCCCAGGAGAATTATTATTCTAATTTTACATCTGGGGAAAAAGAAGTAGAAAGATAAAGGGACTTGTCCAAGCTCAAACAGCAATTGTGAGAATAGGCCTAGCCAATACGAGGACCAGAGTCTTCAAGCTCAGAGAACAGCTCTTACACCTGACCCGACTTGCCTCCGGATTAATAGTCATGTAAAACATTACTATATATTAAATCCAAATTGGGTCTCCTATGGGGAATTCTGTCTCTTTGAGATGAAGTTGTAGCACTGAGCAACTAGTGAGGGAACTGCAATTAATTTTCCCCTCATGAGTAAAACCATTATATAAACTATCTCTGCAGCCTCAGGGGCCAAATACAAGACCCTGAATTATGTATTACTGAAACTGATCTTAACATCAAGCAACTCCCGGCTAGAATAAAAGCTCAGAGGGCAATATTGGTATATGTACCCTTGCCAGCTTAACAGGCAAAGCCAGCTTTCTAGTTAGTTCAAAGAATTGGAATCAGGATAAACCTCAATTCCCTTCAATTAGGAAATATAGTATACAAGATCTTTTCTGAAACCAGCAGGGAGTTGATAAGATGATCTTATGTTTTAGATCTTGGCTACCTTTAACTGAAGAAATCTGTCCATCTCCTTCCCCCCCTTCCCCCCCACCCCCACATCATTTCCAGTATTTATTTAGCATGGCATTTTTAGAGGTAGAAGAAACCTTCCAGGCCATCACATTCAAGGCAAAGAACTTATTCATAAGAAGGCTAAAAGTCACAGCAAGGAGTTCCCATCTGGTCACAAACCATAATGAGCAATAGACATTATATGCCTAGCGTAAAAAGATTATTGCCTTTGCTCCATGATGGATATGTGCAGAAGCAAACACACACACACACACACACACACACAATCCCAACAACCCTGTATTTGTTCACATTAAATTAAATTCAATAAATATTTATTAAGAAACTTCTTTGTGCAAGGCATTGTAATCAGTACTGGAATACAAATGGAATGGAAGGAAAGATATTTATTAAATGCTTACTATGTGCCAGGAACTACACTAAGCTCTGTGAATACAAATAGAAAAAGGATGCTCCAAAAGAGATCACATTCTAATTGGGGGGAAAATGCCTATGGAAAGGTTTGGTCACATGGTTCATGGAAAGGCCTGGTGGCCCTTCAGGTATTACAGAAAGGAAAAGAAGAATTCATTAAGCACCAGATGTTTATGTGATGGGTAATTTAAAAGTTTTAATTCTCTTGAACCTCAAGATTTCCCTGGGAGGTAGATTCTGTTATTACCCCCATTTTAAATTTGGGAAAATTGAAGTTAAATAACTTGCCCAAGGTTACATTACTAGTAAATGTCCAAGGTCAGATTTGAACTCCTGCCTTTCTGATTCCAGGTCCAGCATTTGATCTATTGCTCTGACTGACTGGTGGATGATTAGGAAAAAGTGAAGTGGACCCTGCATTTAAGGAACATACATTCTACTGAGATGTTGGGGGATAGCAGTGGGTGGGTGGTGTACATTAGGTAGAGAGTGAAAGGGGCAAAGAGAGGCTCAATCAAAGTGTTCTTAGTAAAGAAAGAGAATATTATGAACTGGAGAAATCATCTTCATCTGACACTTGAGCTGAGTTTTAAAAAAAAATGAATTTGAAAGATAGAGATGAGGAAAGTATGTATTGGATATGGCTTATGTAACTACATCTAAGTAGAATATCATATATTAAATTCAGGGAATAGCCAGGAATCCACTTGGCTGAAATATAAAGCATGTGAAGAGGGTGAAAATGATAGAAGGCTGAAGAATTAGATATAACCTAATTTGTGGAAGACCTTTATAAATGTGCATTTTATTTTAGTGGAAATAGAGAGCTATAGAATATATTTGAGCAAGGGAGCAATAAAGGCAAAATTGTGTTTTAGGAAGATTATTTTGGCAGCTGTAAGGAGCATAGATTGGAGAGGGGAGAGAGGAGAAAGAAGGGAAATTAGGAATTTTTACTATAGTCAAGGTGAAAGGTGTTAAAGATATTCTGAACTAAGGTGGTAACCAGACATATGAATGGAAGAGGGATCTTGAATCCGACTTTCTCCTTCCTTCTCTAGAGAAGGGGATAGATCTGAAAAATGTGGAATTGGATCTGTCAGCTAACTAGATATTGAAAGATTTGTAGGGGAAGGGAAGTTGGAAGGGGAGCAAGGAATAAAATATGGTTTAGGATTGTGGGGAAATGTGACTTTGAGAACTGTGTTACTCTCAGCAAAGAGGAAAATGTGAAGAAGGATTACATTTAGGAGAAAAGATAATTAATTCTGTTTTAAGAATGTTAAATTTGAGTCTCTAATAGGATATCCAGGTGAAGATATCAAGCTAGTAATTGAGGATGGAGGATTGATATTTAAAACACAAATTAGGGCAAGATATATGATCATAGTTTTCTCTGAAAAGAAATTGGACTGGTGGGAGCAAATAAAATCACAACAACATGGAGTTTAGGAAAAGAAGAGGGCACATAGGAGTATCTGAGGGGTATATCCGTGGTTAGGAAGTGAAAGATATATCAAGATATATCAAAGATATATCAAGAGAGAGCAAAGAAAGAAGAAAGAAAGGAAGGAAGGAAAGAGGAAAAGAAGGAAGGAAGGAAAGATGGAAGAAGGGAAAAAAGAAAGGAAGAAGGGAAAAGGAAGGAAGGAAAAAAGGGGAAAGAGGAAGGATAGAAGGAAAGAGGAAGGAAGGAAGGGAGGGAAAGGAGAGAAAAAAATAATTTAGTAATTTTTTCCCCTTTGTTACGAACTAAGAACTTGACATTTGCTTCCAGTACTATTGTGTTTGGTTTCAACTGGCCTTCCAAGAGAAAGTCTGTCATCACTGATCACAGGCAAGGTTTTGAGTAAAGCCCTGTCAAGATGTTGATTGACAACAGAGCTCTTAAATTGATTGATGCTTTCTTTAAAGAGTGAAGCAGTTTAGCTGAGTTTTGTGTCACATCACTTTAACCCCTGCTTCAGTGACAATGGGAAAAAGAAAGTTGTTACATAAAAATTCAGAAACCCCAGATCCTTTTATTTAAAAAATTGCATTATTCAAACTCATCATACTTTGTGCACATAAGTGTGCAGAAGAAAGGCTGTGCCAAAGAACATAAAAGGCTACTGTGAGGTTCTTCACCTCCTAATTCAAGCCCCTCATTTTAAGGAGAAGGAAATTGAATCCTGGTGACAGGATGTCACTTGCCCAAGGTCACACATCTAGGTAAAGAGTCCAGACTAGAAATCTGATCTCTTTCCATCACACTGATTTCATTTTTTTAAAGGGGTCTTGATCTCTACAACATATCACATGTAGGGAATCAGAGTACTAAATTATGAGTATTCTTCCCCAGGTCAGCTCCCTAGCTTTAGTCCTGGTTCCTCTGTTGGGAAGCCAAGAACACAGTAGTTCTATATTAGTGACTCATTTTCAGAAACATCTGACCCCTTTTGGGAGGCAAGATGGCAAAATGAGCAGGAAATTGCCTGAACTCTCCCATATTCACCTCCAAACAGCTATAGCACCCTAAACGAATTCTGGAATGGAAGAAACAGCAAGAAGACAGGGAGAATCAATTTTCTAGCCCAAGACAACTTGGAAGGTCAGTAGGAAAAGTCTGTCTCATTTGGGTAAAAGAGGAATGCAGTCCAGGGCAGTCAGTATCCATGTAAGCCAGCATCAGGCTCTACCTCACCATGCCAGCATGAGATTCTGAGCCTCAGCACAGCATAAGGAAAACAGACCGATGCCAGCACCAGGATCCACCCATGTGCCTCATCACAGCATCAGACAACTGGGCAGACCCCTGCAGCACCAGCCACCAACACCCCCAACCCTGCCTCAGTGAAGCACCAGACAAGCCACCAGGACCTCCCCCGCTAAAATCCAGGACAACACAGGGTCCCCTGTGGGGCTTAGGTCAGCATCATTGAAGCACCAGGCAGATAACCAGAGCCTGCAGTCCCTGGAGCAAGAAGCATGAGAAAAGTGCCCCTTTCACCCCCGAAGTAGAGCTCAACTTTAAAACTAACAAAATTGACTGGAAAAGATGAACAAAAAACAAAACAAAATATCTGACAATAGAAAGTTATTACGATGACAGGGAAGATCAAGACACAAACTCAGAAGAAGGCAATGTTAAAATGACTACATGCAAAGCTTCAAAAATAAATCTGAATTGGTCTCAAGTCCAAAAAGAACTCCTCAGAGAGTACAAAAAATAAGTTTAAAAATCAAATAGGAGACATAAAGACATCAACCTCCTAATGTCCTGGGTCTTCCTTGAAAACAAAGAACAAATAGTAATCTGTGCATAGTAGTAGCTGCCCCATTGGGTACTCAATTGGACAGTTCTAGTTGGGTAATGCTCATTCCTTCCTTCTTTCCCTCCCTTCTTCCCCTCCCTCTATTCACATGGGAAATCATACCCTTACATGTGGGTGCTCTGCCTAAAGGAATATAAATACTGATCTCTGAAACTTTGCAAAATGACTCTGAGTTTATGGGCTAGACTTTTTTTCTTTTCCCTACTTACTTAATTCTGTCATAAAAAAACAATTGGGACAATTAACTCTTTTGTCTCATGTAGTTTCATTTATGATTTCTTGAAATAGAGCACTGGAAAACCAAACTTTGATAAAGCCTACTGGAATTCAGATGGAGCTATCTGACCATGCCTTAAACCCAAATCACTCACTGACTGGCAAGTAATAAGTCCCAGTCCAAGTCTCACTTGGTCATTGTTTGGTTTTTGATGACTTAGAGTAAGTGAAAATAGCAATTGTTTTTGTTCTGGCCAGAAACCCTAAGGGTCTTCCTCTTCCACTTTGATTTGTTTTGGATTTTTTTTGAGTAGGAAAACTAAGCCAACTTTTCCTTCATTTATTACCTAACCTTAAATCACTGAGCAAGTGTTGCCTCAGACAAACTGAGACCTGGAAAAGAGCTTAGCTTAAAAAAGGTCACAGTCTCCCACTGCATCTGGGATCACATCCAGTCATCTTGATCTGTGTCTTGCCACTGGACTCAGATGATCCTGGAGGAGAGAACAAGGCTGATGATTTTGCACAGCTCTGCCTCATATAAATCCAATTCACTTGCAAGTCAAGACCCCCTTTGAAGTCATTTTTCGTCTTAGAGAAAACAATGAGATATACAAGAAAACTTGAGTAAATAAATGAGAATAATGCAAAAGAATAATGAAAAAAGTCAACAGCTTAATAAAGCACACACACACACACACACAGAGACATACACACACATAAATGGTAAAAGATATACAAAAATTTACTCATGAAAGCAATTCCCTAAAAGGTAGAATTGGCCAAATGGAAAAAGAGGCAAAAAACTGACTGAAGAAAATAACTTCTTAACATTTAGAAATGGACAAGTGGAAACAAATAATATTATAAGACATCAGAAATCAATAAAGACAAAATCAGAAGAATAAAAAAGAAAATGTAAAAGACTTCATTGGAAAAACAACTGACTTGCAAAATAGATCCAGAACAGATAATTTAAGAATCCTTTGACTACCTGAAAGCCATCATCAAAAAATTATTTAGACATCATACTTCAAGAAATTATCAAAGAAAGTGCCATGGCATCCTAGAACCAGAGGGTAAAATAGACATTGAAAGAATTCATCAATAACTTCTGGAAAAAAGATACCAAAATGAAAACAGAAAGATGATAGGCAAATTTCAGAACTCTCAGGTCAAGGAGAAAATATTACAAGCATCCAGAAAGAAATAATTCAAATATCAGAGTCATAATCAGGATTACATGGGACTTAGCAACTTTGACATTAAAGGATCGAGGGCATGGACTATGATATTCTGGAAGGCAGCAGAGCAAGGGCTACAACCAAAAATCAGCTACTCAGCAAAACTGAGCATAATCATTCAGGAGGAAAAATATTCATTCAATGAAACAGATGACTTTCAAGCTTTTCTGATGAAAAGACCAGAGCTGATCAAAAATTTTAGATTTTCAATGTCAAGACTCAAGAGAAACAAAATTTAAAAGAAAAGAGAAGACAAGGCATTCAATAAGGTACAACTGTTTATGTGTCTATATCACTTTTAGTGCAGTTAGAAGGACTATACAAAGATAAAGGATGCAAGCATAAGGTAACTTTGAGGAGATGGTATGAAAAAAATGAGTGAGAAAAAATTATATCAAGAGCAGAAGGAAGGGAGAGGTAAAATAGGGTAAATTATCTCCCATGAAAAGGGTTGCCCCCACGATCTATTACAGTGGAGGGGAAGATGGGAGGGTGAGCAGTAGGCATTGTTTGAACTACACACTCATTGGAGTAGGCTTAAGAGGTAATAACATACATAATCAGTTGGGTATAGAAATTTATCTTACCCTATAGGGAAGCAGGAGGGGAGGGAATTAAGTAAACGGGGAAGGGCCAACAGAAGGCAAGGTGGATTGGGAAAGGCAGTGGTCAGAAGCAAAACTCTGGTGAGGAGAAAAAGTATGAAAGGAGAGAGAAGGATAAACCAGAGTTAAAATAGGATGGAGGGAAATATATAGTAATCATAACTGTGAATATGAATGGGATGATCTCTCCCATAAAATGGAAGCAGATAGCAAAGTGGATTAAAAAACAGAATCCTACAATAGGTTACTTACAAGAAACATTCTTGAAGCAGAGAGATGCAGAGTAAAGGTAAGGAGTTGGAGCAGAATCTATCGTGCTTCAACTAAAGTAAAGAAAATCAGGAATAGTGACTGTGATCTCAGACCAAGCAAAAGCAAAAATAGATTTAATTAAAAGAGATAAAGGAAAAAAACTGCATCTTTCTAAAAGGTACCATAGACAATGAAGTAATATATATATAATATATTAATAAATATTATATATACTATATTAATGTATATTAATAAATATAATATATATGCATGAAGTGGTATAGCAATCAAATCCTTTTTTTAAGATTAGTCTGATTTTCTTTATTTATAACAATGTTACTTATTAGTTTCCTCCTGTGTCATTTTATCTTGCTCTTAGAGTGTAGACATAAAATATCCAACAACCTGTCATGATGACTTGAGTTTTTTATTTTTAGTTTTCAATATTCACTTCCACAAGATTTTGAGTTCTAAATTTTCTCCGTCTCCCTCCCCACCTACCTATCCAAGACAGCATATAATCTGATATAGGCTCTACATGTACACTCATTGTCAACATATGTCACATTAGTTATGTTATAAAGATGAATTAGAACCAATGGGAGAAACCAGGAGAAAAAAGAGATTTTAAAAAAGGGAGAGAGAGAACAATCTGCATTCATACACCATATTTCTTTCTCTGGATGTAGATAGTATTTTCCATCTTGAGTCTTGCAGTTTCTTAGTCCCTTGCATTGCTGAGAAGAGCTAAAGTCTACCAAAATTAGTCATCACACAGTATACAGTGTTCTCCTTGTCCTGCTCACTTCTCTCAGCATCAGTTCATGTAAATTTTTCCAGGTTTTTCTGAAGTCTGTCTGCTCATTATTTCTCATGTAACAATAATGTTCCGTTATATTGATATACCACAACTTGTTCAGCCATTCCCCAATTGATTGGCATCCCCTCGATTTTCAATTTTTGGCCACCACAAAAAAAAACAAACTACAAAAAAACAGCTATACATATTTATTTTTATATATGTGTGAGTCCTTTTCCCATTTTTATGATATCTTTGGGATACAGACGTGGAAGTGGTATTGCTGGATCAAAGGGTATGAACAGTTTTATTTTCCCCAGTATTTATCATTTTCCTGATAACCGGCCTGATAGGTGTGATGTGGTTCCTCAGAGTTGTTTTGATAGCAATCAAATCCTTAAAGGAGAAGTTAAGTGAGTTACAGGAGGAAACAGACAACAAAACTGTAGTAGTGCAAGGCCTTAACTTTCCCCTCTCAAAATTAGACAAATCTAACCACAAAATAAACAAGAAAAAAGTTAAGGGGGTGAACAGACTTTTAGAAAAGTTATATGTGACAGATCTCTAGAGAAAATTAAATGGATATAGAAAAGAATATATCTTTTTCTCAGCAGCACACAGCTCTAACACTTAGGATATATAACCTCAAAGTCAAGTGTAGAAAGGCAGAACTATTAAGTGTACCTTTTTTCAGATCATAATGCAAAAAAAAAAATTGCATTCAGTAAAGGGCAGTGGAAAGATAAATTAAAGATTAATTAGAAACTAAATAATCTAATCCTAAAGAAAAAGTGGATCAAGGAACAAATAATAGAAACAGTCAATAATTTCATTAAAGAGAATGACAACAATAAAACAACATACCAAAACATATGGAATTCAGCCAAAGCAGTACTTAGGAGAAAATTTATTTCTATAAATTCTTAGCATCAATAAAATAGAAAAAGAACAGATCAGTGAATTAGGGATGCAATTAGAAAAGTTAGAAAAAGAACAAATTGAAAATCCTTAGTTTAGCACCAAATTGAAAATCCTGAAAACCAAAGGTGAGATTAAAAAAACTGAAAGTCAACAAACTATTGAACTAATAAATAAAACTAGAAGCTGGTTTTATGAGGAAAACTAAGATGGAGAAACCACTCCATGGTTAATTTGATTTTTTTAAAAAAGAAGAAAACCAAATATCCAGTATCAAAAATGAAAGGTTTGAATTCACCACCAATAAAGAGGAAAGTAAAGCAATTATTAGAAAAAAAATTTGATCAGTTATATGCCAATAAATTTGACAATCTAAGCAAGATTTTTTCTCCAAAAGTTGTTTTTCTTTTCTATCTTCTTTCTTTCTTTTTTCTTTCTTTTCTTCCTTCCCTTCTTTCACTTCCTTCCTTTCTTTCTTCCTGTGATGTGGCAACTCAGAGTTGTTTTAATTTGTATGTCTCTAATCAATAGTGATTTAGAGCATTTTGTAAAATATAACTATAGATGGTTTTTATTTCTTTATCCCAAAAGTTACTGTTCATAGCCTTTGACCATTTATCAATTAGAGAATGGCTTATAGTCTTATAAATTTGACTCAGTTCTGTTATATATTTTAGGAATGAGGCCTTTATCAGAGACACTGACTGTAAAAATTATTTCCCAGCTTTCTGTTTCCCTTCTAATCTTGGTTAAATTGGCTTTGTTTTTTGCAAAACTTTTTAATTTAATGTAATCAAAATTATCCATTTTACATTTCATAATATTCTTTATCTCTTGTTTTGTCATAATTTTTTCCATACTCCATAGATGTGACAGGTAAACTACTCTTTGCTCTCCTACTTTCTACTTTATTCTGCTCTCCAACTTTAAAGTTGCTGCTTTATAATACAGTTTTAGATCTGGTATGGCTAGGTCACCTTCCCTGGCATTTCTTTTCATTAATTCCCTTGATAATCCGGACATTTAGTTCTTCCAGATGAATTTTTTATTGTTTCTAGCTCTATAGAATACTTTTTTGGTAGTTTTAATGGATGGTATGGCACTGAATAATTTAGCTAGAATTGTCATTTTTATTATATTAGCTTAGCCCACTCATGGGCAACTGTTATTTTCCCAGTTATTTAAATCTGACTTTATTTGTCTGATAAGTGCCAGGTAAAATTTATATCAGGAATACAGGACTGGTTTAATATTAGAAAATCTACCTGCATAATTGACCATATCAATAATAATACCAAGAGAAATCATATAACCATCTCAAAAGATGCAGAAAAAGCTTTTGACAAAATACAGCATACATTCTTATTTAAAAAAAAAACAACACTAGAGAGCACAGCAATAAATGGAGCTTTCCTTAACATGATAAGTAGCACCTATCTAAAACCATCAGCAAGCATTATATGTTATGAGGATAAACTAAAAGCCTTCCCAGTAAAATTGGGGTAAAGCAAGGATGCACATTATCACCATTATTATTCAATATTGTACCAGAAATGCTAGCTTTAACAATAAGAGAAGAAAAATAAATTGAAGGAATTAGAATAGAAAATAAAGAAACAAAGGTATCACTCTTTGCAGATGATATGATAATAAACTTAGGCAACCCTAGAGAATCAACAAAAAACTAATTGAAATAATTAACTACTTTAGTAAAGTTGCAAGATATAAAATAAACCTGCAAAAGTCATCAACATTTCCACATATTATCCACAAAGCCCAGTAGCAAAAGATAGAAAGAGAAACTCCAATTAAGGTAACTGTAGACAATGTAAAATCTCTTGGAGTCTACTTGCCAAGACAAATCCAGGAGCTATATGATTGTAATTACAAAACACTTTTCACACAAATAAAGTCAGATCTAAGCAACTGGGAAAAATAAGAATTTTTAATGGGTAGGCTAAGCTAATGTAAGAAAAATAACAATTCTGCCTAAATTAACTTACTTATCTTTGCAATACTATTCAAACTTCCAAAAAATATTTTTATAGAGCTAGAAAAAATAAAAACAAAATTCATCTAAAAAGAAGTTTAACATTATCAAGGGAATTAATTAAAGAAAATGCAAAAGAAGGTAGCCTCACCATACAAGACCTCAAGTTATATTATAAATGATAACCATCAAAAATATTGAGGGGATCCCCTTTCATTAGGGGAATGGCCGAATAAATTGTAGTACATAAATGTAAAGAAATGCTGCTGAGTTACAAGAAATGAGCAGCAGGTGGATTTCAGAACAATCTGGAAAGTCTTACATGAACCTATGCAAAGTGAAGAGAGCAGAACCAAGAGACCATTGCATGAAATATCAGCAACACTGCACGATGATCAGCTATGGATGACTTAGCTCTTCTCAGCAATACAATGATCCAAGACAATTCCAAAGGATTCGTGAGGGAAAATGCTATCCACCTCCAAAGAAAGAACTAATGGAGTCCAAATGCAGATCAAAACATATTATTTTCCACTTTATTTTTTTGTGGTTCTTTTCTTTTGGACTGTTTCTTCTTCCACAGCAGGACTAATATGGAAACATGCACTATCTGGCTACATATACATAACCTATACCAAATTGCTACCCATTTTTCAGGAGGAGGGAGGGAGGGAAATAATTTGGAAAACAAAAATTTTTAAATGAACGTTAAAAATGTCTTTATATTAATTGGAAAAAAATAAAATCCTGTTAAAAAAAAGAAAAATCTGGTCCCTGCTTGTCTTTAAGTTTTAGATGGTGTAAGTCCATTTGCTTTGTAATCAACATGAGCAATGGTATCTGCTCACCTGTTTCCTTATCAGCACAATCATAGAATATACGTAAGCCTCATGGGAGCATTTCCATACAACATACAACAAGCATTTATTATGTACCTACTACATGCCAGGTCTTGGGTGAGGTGCTAGAGATAACAAATATAAAGAATGAAACAAATTCTACTCTTAAAGAACCTGCATTCTGATAGGGAATAACATAAGTGAAATAACAAGTATATTTATAAGAACAACCAAAATAAACAAAATGAGAATAATTGCAAATATATACAAAGTAGTAAAAATACAAAGTCATTTCAGAGGAATGGCATTAGCAATTGAAGAGATCATGAAAATCTCCAAGTAGAAGGTGATGCTTGAGCTTCATCTTGAAGGAAAAACAGACTATGAGATGAAGCCAAGGAAGGAGAGAATTCCAGACATGGGAGATGGCCAATGAAAATGGCACAGAGATGGGAGATGGAGTATCTTACATGAGCAATGGAGAGGCCAGTTTGATTGGATCACATTGTATAGGAGTGGTAGAAATGTTCGCTGTGGTTGGAAAAATAGTTTGAGACTGGATTGTTTAGGGTTTTAAGAGTTAAAATAAGGGAATCTTGTATCCAGAATCAATAAGAAAATATTGGGATTGAGAGAACTACATGTCAAATGTATACTTAAGGAACTCTACTTTCTCAATAGTGTGTAAGACTGACTAGAGTGGGAGGCAATGAGCGCCTGAACTAAAATGGGAGCCATATGAGTGGAGAGAAGAGGTTGGATATAGGTAGAAACAGCAAAACTTGACAACTGGTTGTTGTTTATCCTCTGCTGTTGAAGAGGACCAATGACCTCACAGGGTGATGTTTTAACTTAGTGTGAATTGTATTTAAGCGAGGTAGAATTGCATAAAGTCATCAGCCCCTATCTCTTTTCAGGAGTCATAAAAGTCCAGAGGCAAAGCAAAAGTCAAGACTGCTGGGATGCAGTGATTGATGTTGGCTTCTTTGATGTCTGACTAAGTTCTAAGTGCTCTGCAGCAACTGCTTCACCCACCTTTGTGGCCATTAGAAAAAATTATTCTCATCTACCCATTCCAATAGGGGAATTATTCATGTGCTTGGGGTAGACATCCCCCTAACTCACATGTGGGTTTAGGCCTGTGAGTTACCCTCAACTTGGATTAGCTTATCTGCCATGGTGTGGCTACTGCACATACTACAGTCTTTTGGAGTCACAGGTGAGAGTTGGGTGGCAAGTAGACATCAAAGATGGATGGGCAGCCCTGAAAAAGGGGCAGCCCTCACACCAGAGGTGCTAGTCCTACTTGAATATCACATACATCACTGGCAACTGGTTATGTATGTGGAGTAAGGAAGAGTGAAGAGTACAGAGTAATGATGAGATTAAAAGCTTGAGATAATAGAAGGATTGTAGGTTTTTTTTTTTTTTATAGAAATGGGGAAGTTTGGAAGAAGGGAGGGTTTGGGTGAAAAGATAATGATAAAGTTTAGATTGGCACATGCTAAGTTTAAGATGTCTCTAGGATATCCAGCTGGAAATATCCAAAAGGCAGTTGGGGAAAGGGGATTGATGCTCAGGAGGAAGAATTGGGCTAAATATAAAGATGTATGAGTCATTTACATAGATATCTAAAAATGAGACAATCGAGAAGATGCCACTGATCATGTTGACTACAAAACAAATTGGTTTGAACCATCTAAAAAGGGCCAAAGATTGAGAAATAAGAGAGGTAGAAGATGCTGCTCTGAGAAGAAGAGGTCTATTATATGGTCTTCATCATAAAAATAATGCCAGCTACAAGGAGTGTCCCTATCATCTGAATAGTAATGGGACTTCCATATTAACAAATACTGTTTAGAAATGACACCTCTGGATTTTGTGCAATGATATTTCCAATGAGAACCATCTCTTCTGATGAAAAGGAAATGGAATCAGGGTACCAAGTCCAATACTATATATGTTTTTCCAGGCCCAAAGACTGGTTAAACAAACTCTTAGAATCAAAGTTTCCACTAACTAGATTCTCAGAGGCAGCCCCTTGCACAAACAGAATGCCCCATGCCTTGCACTCTGGGTGTACGGAAATAGAATGATATTTTTCTTTTGATTCATTGCATCCATGGGATCTCTCTCCTTTGAGAAATAGAATCAAGAGACACGAGATAGAGTGTCTTGTACAAACAACAGAGAGATCAGTTTGGCTGCATCACAGAGTGAGAGAGAAGTATATTCAAGTCTTATTGAGCTAGTAGTCAACTTAAGCAGCTTTCCCTGTCTTTAAACTCTAGGGTCTTTTTTCTTGCATGTGTAGTGATACTGAATTTGAATATACCTCCAGAGAATATGTGTGGGAATGGATCATGCCAGGGACCATGTCCTGGAGCTCCCCTGTAAACTTCCAGGGATTTCAAGAATATGCAAACATATATCAACACTGAAATGCTTTGAAATAACAAAGCAAAATTCTTTTTAGCCACTCCATTGGAAGATCTCAGTTTTCAGGCAATTGTGGACTATACTAGGAAAAGTCAACTATTAAGTTAATCTTTCTGTTTCTGTCTCAGATTCTCTGTCTCTCTCTGTCTTTGTTTCTATATTCGTCTCTGTGTCTCTGTCTTTGTCTCTATTTCTCTGTCTCCATCTCTGTTCCTCTTTCTTCTTCCTTTCCTCCAATAAAGATCATGTCAGGATCATTTGATTCCATCCCTAAAGGGGTCGAGGAAGACAATTGATACCATTTCCTCTATGTCAGTATCATGATGAATGTTCACACATACTATGCCATTTTAATTAATGTTTTTGCTAAGAACTAATTGTGCTTACTAGATGACTATAAGGGGAAGTATGTCAATGATGATTCTTAAACTACAGTTTTCAGAAAATAGAGCCATAGGCAACTTCCTTTAATGTATGAGAGTAGTTACCCTCTGGAGACATAACTTCCTAGTTCAGTTTGGATAAGGATCTCAAGTGAGAGGCTGGATTTCCAAATCTTTGCTCACACAAAAAAGAGCTATTGTAAATATTTTGGCATAGGTGGACTTTTATTTCTGACTTTGACCTACTTAAAATCCTTGCCTAGCACTGGAATGTCTGCATCACAAGGTATGGACATATTACTCATTTTATTAAAATAACCCCAGAATCCTTTCCAGAATTATTGCATCAACTCATAGCTCCAAGAGTAGTACATTAACTTACCAATATTTCAAGAGCCTCACTATTTCTTTGTACCTTTTATAACTGTTTATTAAATTTAACAATTTCTTGGATATGAAATGGGTCCTGAGAGTTGTTTTGATTTAAATTTCTATTATTATTATTATTGATTTGGAGTAGTCTTCCATATGCTTCTGAATGTTTTTCAGTTCTTTTGAGAACCAGTTGTTTGCATTTCTTGATCAGGTGTCCATTAGGAAATGGATATATCTCAGATACCATCCTAATAAGATACATTTGATGCAAATATTCCACCCACCAAACAACCAGTTTCCCTTTCCATTTTATCTACATCGAATTTGTTTGGGCAACGGTTTTTCAATTTCTTATAATCAAAATTATTTGTTTACTTTTGTGATCTCTACAATGATTTGTCTATTTAAGAATTCTCTCCCCATTCATAGTTATTGAAGCTACTTGATATTGTTCTCATCTAAATTTAAATATAGTTTTATATTACCTTTCATTTTCAGATCATGTATTTATTTTAATCTTATTGCAAGATATGACATCAGGTGTTAGTCAAAAATCTATATTATTACAAACTGCTTTCCAGTTTTCTTAGCAGTTCTTGTCAAGTGGGGAATTCTTTCCTAGTATTTATATTGTCAGGTTTATTGAACACTAGGTTATTAAATTTGATTTTTCTGATTCTTTTTCGTGTAGTCTGGTTCATTGATCTTTTTTTCCAGTTTTTAAACTAGCAAGAAAATATCTTGATGATTAGTATTTTAAAATATAATTTGAGGTACTTCCCTTCATTGCTACTTTTTTGATTATTACTCATGAGATTTGAGAAATTTTAATCCCCAAACTTTGTTAGCATATTTTCTAACTCTTTAAATTACCAACTTTGTAATTTATTTAGCATAACGCTAAATCTATAGATAGCATGGTTTGTTTATAATATTGATATTGCCCACTCCTAAACAATTGATACCTCTCCATTTTTGTCATCTTTTTTAAAAGAGTATATGTAAATTAAATTATGTAAATATTTTGTGTGCCTTAGTAACCCGATATTTATGCATTTTGTCCTTGCAATTTATTAAAATGCATTTCTAAATTTGTATTTCAAAGGAAACTACACTTATGTCCTCCAAGATTTTATCATTATTACGTACAAATGAAAATGATTTTTGATTTATTTTATATCCTGTTACTTGACTGACACATTAATCCTTTCAATTAATTCCTTTGATAATTTTGTGAAATGTTCTAAGTGAACCATTATGTCAAAAATAGGGATAATTCTGTATTCTTTGTTATTTTTTACCTTAATTTCTTGATCTTGTCTTATTAATGTTATTATTAAAATAATTTTTATTTTCACTATTCTGAACTTGGCATATAACAAACAAAAGCAGTAGCATGTATAAAGGAAAGAAAAAAATACTTGCACATGAAGGTTATGCAACTTGCTTTTAAAAAAACTATCAATTCAACAAATTAATTTCAAAGATATCTTTTCCCTATTTCTCTTTCTAAACTTTCTTTGCTTCTCTTATGTGCATGTAAAAAATAATGTTTCAATTCCATTCTGTCTTTTTTTCTACTTTTTTATTTGTGGGGGATATTACCAGCATTTCTGGAACTATATGAAATTACCATAGAAAAGGAGAGGCATCCTTATGTTATACTTGTAATCAAGCAAAGACATGGACAATTTTTTATTATAAGTACCATTAGGTTTTCAAAAAAATAATTAATTCATTATTTTTCATTTTCAACATTCTCTTCCACAAGATTTTGAGTTCCAAATTTTCTCCCAATTTCTCCCTTCTGCCCACCCCAAGAGATCATGCATCCCGATTACCCCTTCCTCCAATCTGCCCTCCCTTCTATCACACCTCTCCCTTCTCTCATCCCCTTCCCTTCTATTTTATTGTGGGGCAAAATAGATTCCTATACCCTGTTGCCTGTATGTATTATTTCCTAGTTGCATGTAAAAACAATTTTTAACATTCATTTTTAAAACTTTGAGTTCCAATTTCTCTCCCTCATTCCCTCCCTACCCATCCCCACTGAGAAGGCATGCAATTCAATATAGGCTATACATATATAGTCATGAAAAACACTTCCATAATAGTCTTGATGTGAAAGACTAACTATATTTCCCTCCATCCTATCCTGCCCACCATTTATTCTATTTTTTCTTTTGACCCTGTCTCTCCACAACAGAATTTACTTCTAATTATCCCTCCTCCCATTTACCCATGCTTTCATCATCTACTTCATCCCGTACTTGCTCTCTTCTCCCCTACTTTCCAGTAATGTAAGGTAGAATTTCATACCAAATTGATTGTGCGTGTTATTCCCTCCTTAAGCCAAATCCAATGAGAGTAAATTTCATTCTTTCCCTCTCACCTCTCCCTTCTTTCTTGAAATCTTGAAAAAGATTTTTCTTGCCTCTTTTGTGTGACAGAAAATTTACCCTTTTCTATTTCTCCCTTTCTCCTTCTCTCAATACATTCCTCTCTCACCCTTTAATTTTATTTTTATATCGTCCTTTCACATTCATCTTACCTTGTGTCCTCTGTCTATATGTATATAATTCATCCAACTACCTTAATAGTGAGAAAAGTCTCAAGTGCAACAAATATTATCTTTCCATGTGGGAATGTAAACTATTCAAGTTTAGTAAGTCCTTTATGATGTCTCTTTCCTGTTTACCTTTTCATGCTTCTCTTGATTCTTGTGTTTGAAAGTGAAATCTTCTATTTAGCTCTGGTTTTTTCATCAAGAATGTTTGAAAGTGGGGGAGGAGCCAAGATGACAGAGTAGAAAGATTCATATATGCTAGCTCTGAACCCATAGCCCATAAATTTCCTGTAAAAAGAACACCCCACAAATTCTGGAGCAGTGCAAGTCGCACAGAAACACAGTGGAAGAGATTTCCGCTCCAGAGAGCCCTGAAAGGCGACCCCAAAGGTCCATCGTGCACCAGACAACGGAGCCCACCTCTGCACTGCCCTGGCCCTGTGGTCCCAGAGGAACAGATCCAAGCAGGCTTCAGGGCCAGAACCTCCAGCGGCCGCGAAGGTCCCTCCACTCACAGGTGCTACAGGTCAGTGAGAGAGCCTTCTGGGCTGGCTGAGATGGGAGCAGGGTGTCTCCATGACTTGAGCCCCCTTGGGAGGCAGTGACGGAGACAGGGACAGCAGCAGACCTGGGCTGGGCTCCCCAAGCAGGCAGGAGCTCTGTTCCATTACTGAAGATCTCCGCATAAACCCCCTGAGGGAACTGAGCCCTGTGTGGTGGCCCTGCCCCTACCTGAGCACCAGAAATTAAGCTCACATTGAATAGCAGCTGCTCCCACCACTGAAAGCCCTGAGACTGGGGAGCAGCATTTGAATCTCAGACCCTAAGCACTAGCTGGGTAGATTTAGGCGAGGGTAGAGAGGAATCTCAGAAGTCAAGTAACTGGCTGGGAAAATGCCCAGAAAAGGGAAGAAAAATAAGACCATAGAAAGCTACTTTCTTGGGGAACAGACCTGGAAAACAGATCCAGGAAAAACAATTTAAAAATTATGGGACTACCTGAAAGCCATGATCAAAAAAGAGCCTAGACATCATCTTTCATGAAATTATCAAGGAAAACTGTCCTGACATTCTAGAACCAGAGGGCAAAATAAGTATGGAAGGAATCCACCCATCACCACCTGAAAGAGATCCAAAAAGAGAAACTCCTAGGAACATTGTGGCCAAATTCCAGAATTCCCAGGTCAAGGAGAAAATCTTGCAAGCAGCTAGAAAGAAACAATTCCAGTATTGTGGAAATACAATCAGGATAACTCAAGATCTAGCAGCTTCTACATTAAGGGATCGAAGGGCATGGAATAGGATATTCCAGAAGTCAAAGGAACTAGGACTCAAACCAAGAATCACCTACCCAGCAAAACTGAGTATAATACTTCAGGGGCAAATATGGTCTTTCAATGAAACAGAGGACTTTCAAGCATTCTTGATGAAAAAACCAGAGCTGAAAAGAAAATTTGACTTTCAAACACAAGAATGAGAAGAAGCATGAAAAAGTAAACAGCAAAGAGAAGTCAGAAGGGACTTACCAAAGGTGAACTGTTGACATTCCTACATGGAAAGACAATATTTGAAACTCTTAAAAATTTTCAGTATCTAGGTAGTTGGTGGGACCACACACACACATACACACATGCACGTACATACAGAGACAGAGAGCACCGATTGAATTGAATAGGATGGGACCATATCTTCAAAGAAATTAAGGTAAATAGTGAGAGAGAAATGTAGTGGGAGGAGAGAGGGTAAAATGGAATGGGGTAAATTATATCTCATTCAAGAGGCAAGCAGGAGACTTTTTAGTGGAGGGAAAAAGAGGAGAGCTGAGAAAAAAAACATGAAGTTTACCCTCATCACATTCGACTAAAGGAAGGAATAAAATGCACACTCATTTTGGTATGAAAACCTATCTTACAATACAGGAAAGTGGGGGAGAAGGAGATAAGCAGGGTAGGGGGATGATGGAAGGGAGGGCAATGGGAGAAGGGAGCAATTTGAAGTCAACATTTGGGGAGGGACAGGATCAAAAGACAGAATAGAAACAATGGGGGGCAGGATAGGATGGAGGGAAATAGAGTTAATCTTACACAACATGACTATATCGAAGTCATTTGCAAAACTACACAGATATGGCCTATATTGAATTACCTGCCTTCCCAAAGGGAATAGGTGGGGAGGGAGGGATGGGGAGAATTTGGAACTCAAAGTTTTAGGAACAACTGTTGAGTATTGTTCTTGCTACTAGGAAATAAGAAATACAGTTAATGGGGAATGGAAAGTCATCTGGCCCTACAAGACAAAAGAGAAGATAGGGCAAGAGAAGGGAGGGATGATAGATGAGAGGGCAGATTGGTGATAGGGGAAATTAGATTGCTCGGTGTATTGGAGTGGGGGGAGGGGATAAATGGGGAGAAAATTTGGAACCCAAAATTTTGTGAAAATGAATATAAAAAGTTAAATAAATAAATGTATATTTAAAAAGAAAAAAAAAGAATGTTTGAAAGTCCTCTGTTTCATTGAATGACCATTTTCCCCTAAAGTATTATACTCAGTTTTGCTGGGTAGGTGATTCTTGGTTTTAATCCTAGCTCCTTTGACCTTTGGAATATCATATTCCAAACACTTTGATCCCTTAGTGTAGATGCTGCTAGATCTTGTGTTATCTTGATTGTGTTTCCTCAATAATCAAATTGTTTCTTTCTGACTATTTGCAATATTTTCTCCTTGACCTGGGAATTCTGAAATTTGGCTGCAATATTCCTACAAGTTTTCCTTTGGGGATCTATTTCAGGAGGCAATTGGTGGATTCTTTCAATATCTGTTTTACCTTGTGGTTCTAGAATATTAGGGCAGTTTTCCTTGATAATTTCTTGGAAGATGATGTCTAGACTCATTTTTTTATCATAGCTTTCAGGTAGTCTAATAATTTTTAAATTATCTCTCCTGGATTTATTTTCTAGGACAGTTATTTTTCCAAAGAGATATTTCACATTGTCTGCTATTTTTTTCATTCCTTTGGTTTTGTTTTATAATTTCTTGATTTTTTTATTAAGTCATTAACTTCCATCCTCTCAATCTAATATTTAAGGAATCACTTTCTTCAGTGAAGTTTTGGACCTCCTTTTCCATCTTGCTAATTCTGCTTTTTAAGACATTCTTCTTCTCATTGGCTTTTTGGATTTCTTTTGCCATTTGGGGTAGTCTGTTTTTCAAGGTCTTATTTTCTTCAGTATTTTTGTTCCCCTTTAGCAAGTAGTTGACTTATTTTTTCATGATTTTCTTGCATCACTCTCATTTCTCTTTCCAATTTTTGCTCTACTTCTCTTACTTTTCAAAATCTTTTCTGAGCACTTCCATGGCCTGAGACCAATTCATATTTTTCTTGGAGGCTTTGGATTGAGAATCTTTAACTTTGTTGTCTTCCTCTGTTTGTATATTTTGGTATTCTTTGTCACCACAATAAGATTGTGTGGTCTGATTCTTTTTCTGGTTTTAGTTCATTTCCTCAGCCATTTACATGACTTTGGAAGTCTTTGTAAAGGTAGTTCTCTGCTTCCAGTAGGGGTGGACAGGTATACTGTCAACTGCTCAATCCCTCCACACTCTGTGGGCCTAGAGCTCCAGAAACAGTAGCTGTTGCTATCCCTACTCCTGCTATGGCTACCCTGGGCTCCTCCACCCCCTCTGACACCCTAGGACTGGGGCCAGACCTCTCTACTCTCTCACACAGGTCCCACAAGTTTTTTCTGCTGACCTTTCAATTTGTCCGCAGCATTTTGTGGTTGTGAAGTCTCAAAACCACCACAGGTGCCAGAGATTCAGTCAAGGCCTGTTCAGGTCTACTCTGTGTTGACATGGCATAGCACAGCCTAGTCTGCTCCCTGCATGGTATGACAGATGCCTCCAGTCAACCTTTTAGGCTGTCTTGGGCTGTAGATTTGCTTTGCTCCATCATTCTGTGGTTTCTGCAGCTCCAGAATTTGTTTAGAGTCATTTTTACAGGTATAATTCTCTGCTTCTACTTTGCCATCTTTTTATTTTTTCATTTTAGATAATACTTTTTGATAACAAATTTGTCCTTTTATTCTTTGTTTTTAGAGCATTTTATCAAAATGAGTGATGAAACTTTTCAACTTCTTTTCTCTCTATGTAGTATTTTGGTTTAACTTTTTCTAATTTTAATATGACTACTTGTTCTAATTTCTTTCCTAATTCTGAACCATTCTTGAATCTATGGTATAAAGTCAATCTGGCTTTGGTGATTAATGGTTTTTTGTTGTTGTTTTTTTACTATGTTGTTGTAGTCTTTATGTTAGGTTTTTATTTAAAATATTTGCACCAATATTCAGTAGTGAGTTTGATTTATGTTTTTCTTTATCTGCTTTATCTCTCTCTGGTTTTGATATGGGGATTATATGTATACATAAAAGAAGTTTGATAGCTATTTCTTTCTCTGTTATTAAAAATAATTTTGCAGTATTAGTATCAACTGCTTTTACATATCTGAAAAAATTTACTTATAAATTTTCTGAAAGATACCCCACTTCCATTTGGTAGTTACTTTATGGCTTACTTAGTTTTATTTTCTGATAATAAGTTATTTAAAACATCTATTTCTTATTTTTTTCCATTTGGACATTTTATATTTGTGCAGGTAATCACTAATTTTCTTTAGAATCTTGGATTTCCTAGCATATAATTGTAAAAAGTAAATTTTGATAATTCTTTTGATTGTCTATTCATTGTGAGCTCCCATTGCTCATTTTTGTTTTATAATTTGAATTTTGCTTCTTTAAAGCAAGGTTTAATAAAACTTTTTAGTCTTTTTGTAAAAGCTTTCAGTTTTATCATTTTATATATATATATATATATATATATATATATATATATATACACACACACACATATTGCTTATATTCCATGCATTAATTACTATTTTTATTTCATTAATATTCATAAAAATTATATATAGCATTTCTGCCTTTTACCTTTATTTATAATTTCTCTATGCCCTGATACATTGTTTTTAATTATGAAAATATCAAATAATTGTTTCTCTTTTACCCAGGAACATAAAAGGTCTTCCCATCCCAACTTGATTTTTTTTTTCTTAAAGTGGCTATCCCTTGAGTAGCTACTTAAGGAAGCCTATTCCGTGAATGAGTGTATCTCACTGAAAGACAGAATGTGATAAGACCTTAGCCTGAAAGGGCTACAGTCTCCCATTGCATCCTGGGCCATCTCTAGTCACCCTGATGAGTATCAGAACACTGGACCCAGATGGCTCCAGAGAAGAAAGTGAGGTGTGTGACCTTGCACAGCCCTCCCTCACTCAAATCAAAGTCAACTGCAAGTCATGTCATCATTTCCCTGATTGTAGCGGACGGCCTATGTCCCTACACAGCTCAGTGAAGTGGTTGAAGAAAAGAGTCATGGGAGGTGGAAAAAGATAGACCAATTCTGTTTGTTGATCTGAGGGTTAGGGTTTATATAGACAAGGTACTGCAAGTATCCATGACATTCTGCTCAGCTCCTGTCCCAGAGATTAAATCAGTCAGGGTGATTAAATCAGTCTTATAAGAGTGATTTAATCAGACTGTGAGCCTAGGGGCATCTATTTTACATATCCCTTGTTTTCTGTAATTCTCTTGTCTCACAGAGACAACAACATCTGTGGGGGCATGGAGAGCCATTCCAGATGATAATGAGCACAGTCTCCAAGATCAGTTTCCCCAAAGGTCTATCCTGATCTTGTCAACCGCACTCCACCCTGACCCTGAACATCTGATATCATGGTGCTCTTTGAGAATGAAGAACAAACACGACAACAATCAACTGATGCCAAGAAGTATACACACACACACACACACACACACACACACACACACACGTATACACACTCACTCATTACATATATTCATTTATTTTCCCATTCAAAATGTCATTTATCTTTCAAATATAACTTCTCAGGTCGTTCTATTCTGTACTTTCCTTTGTGCTTAACTTTTTTTCGAATTTATCCAGTTCTAAAATGGAAAGGCTGCTCACCTTCAATTTTTGTATACTGATCTATGCCTTTTATTATAATGTACATAGCTTTTCCTTTATTAATTTAGTTGCTATACAATTTGGTGTACACATGCTTAATAATGGTACTATTTCATTTTATGGTACCTTTACTCATAATGTGAGCTCCTTATTTATTTCTCTTGATATTGAGTTTTTATTTTTGCCTTATCTAATACCCTATTTGTCATTCCCTGCTTTTTTAGAACTGCCTAACATGTAGTAAAAAAGTTTTCCAGCTCCTCATTTTCATTCTATCTGTTTCATTACTGTTGCCTTTTCCGCTTCCACAGCTGCTCTTTCAACATCCCTCAAAAACCTGAGAGTCTAAGATATAGAATGTGGTGCTATCTATTCCCACTCCTTATTCCAAATAATCTGATGCTAACTAGGTGTTAGTTGTGTATTATAATATTACCTGGGATGGATGAACAAGGAAGTTCTTAATGGGAACGCAAAGATGGAAAAAAAAACAGTTCTCTCCTTCAAGGTACTTATTAATGAATGGGTGAGGGAATACAATTATAAATAAAACAATAATGATTACAAATTGTTATGAAAAGTTCACAGTTATCCAACATAATTGAAAATTGGAGTATATTGGTTATTTAAATATTCTGAGTAAAAATTATATGGCATCAGTATATTATAATGAGACTAATTTTAAAAATCCATATAACAACATATGCATCTAAATGTATATTGTTCATTCCAAACCCTCACCTTAAGAAGTTAAGCCCTTATTTGAACAAAATAGCCTATCCTAGTCTGATCTAGGAGTTTTGGAAACCTAAGGGAGATTTCTTTAAAGTATGATACAAGCTAATAACATGTTAAAATAATAGTCCTTTAGGGTAGCACATTTTAATATCATTGGTTGGTTGTTGTCCTTCATCTTTGAAAAGGACCAAAATGACATGACCATTATAAAGTGAAATTTCAAGTGTCCGACTGTGGCTGATCAGACCAATATGAGCTCAGAATGCTCTACCAATGGCTGGGCACAGGTAGTCCATGTGAATATTTGGTATGGATATCCCAAATTTATGGATCCTACGTTTACTTTTTGCTGCCTCAATTCTGCTTTGTTCAAAGAGCACAGCACCCTTTCCGATGTGGGCATGCCATGCTGAGCAGTCCAGTGCCAGTGTCTCCCATGTTACACAGTCAAATCCAAAGTTCTTGAGAGAGACCTTGAAAGTTTCCTTGTATAATTTCTTCTGCTCACCATGTGACTGCCTGCCCCATATGAGTTCTCCATGAATATAGTCTTTTTGGCAAGTGCACATTTTGCATCTGAACAACATGGCCAGTCCATCGCAGTTGTGCTCTCTGAAGTATAGTTTGAATACTTGGCAATTCAGCTCAAGCAAAGACTTCAGTGTCTGGTAACTTATCCTGCCAGGTGATCTTCAGGGTCTTCCTAAGACAGTTCAGATGGAAGCAATTCAGTTTCCTGGCTTGGCACTGGTAGACTGTCCATGTTTCACAAGCATATAACAATGAGGTCAGCACAATGGCTCTATAGACCTTCAGTTTGGTAGTCTAATACCTCTTCTCTCCCAAACTTTTCTTCGGAGCCTCCAAAACACTGAATTAGCTCTGGCAATGCATGCATCAACCTCATTGTCAATGTGTACATCTTATACTACCAAGGTAAGTGAACTTATCCACAGCATGCAAAATTTCTCCATTTGTTATAGTTCCACATATGGATGGTGTGGTGGTGGCCAATGAAGCACCTGTATTTTCTTGGTGTTAATTATTAAGCCAAAATTAGCACAGGCAGCAGAGAATTGATTCATACTTTGTTGCATCTCAGCTTGATTCATTGAGTGAACAGTCATCTGTGAACAGAAAATCATGCACCAACACTCCCTTCACTTTTGTCTTGGCTTGTAGCCTTTACAAATTGAAGAACTTGCCATCAATATGGTAGCTGACCTTGATGCTGTGTTCATCCTTATCTATATAAGACAACAGAACCCAAGTACTCTAACCAGGGCAAGGGGAATGTAATAATATCAAAGACAAAAAAAAGGAGGCATCCAGAACATATCCATAATAGCCTTCAGGCTGCTAAAGAAGGAGAGGTAGGGGTGGTCAGTGGGAGTTCTAGTGGAAGTTGCCCTTCAACTTAGCCTACTCACATTCTCCCTGTTCATCATCTCCACACTAGGACAACTCATGCATGTTGAGGTGGAGGGAAATGAGGGTTTTATAGGAAGAGGACTGATTTTCAGGGCCAAATGATTGGCTTCCCATTGACAAGGTTTAGGGATCCTGGGGACCCCAAAATACCAACACGCCAGGTCCTGCTCAAATGAATTCATCTCAAGCCTTCTTTAAGTCAAAGGAAAACAAAGTTTATTACAGATTCACCCTGCTGGATTGAATCTTAAGGAACTAAGCATTTGTAATGCTTGTATTCACAAGTGAGCCAGATAGAATCTCAGCTAGACAGAGTCTGAGTTGGATTGAATCTGAGCACCTTCATGAAGGCAAGATGGAACTTAAATACAGAAAAGACTGTAGGAGGGATCTGGGGGTGGTCTGGTAGTCTAGGGTGATGAGAGGAGAAGTTTAGGGAGGGTGTTGTGGAGAAGTCTACAGAGGACCTCAGTGGAACTGGAGTGACTGGTCAAGGGTTGAAAATAGCTGGAGGCACTCCGGAGATATAATCAGGAGATATCAAACAATGGAGGGCTTGGGTGAGAAGCAGGTGAGGCAATACAGAGGTCTTGATGGGGGCGGTATGGGAATGACCAGTAATAGGAACAAAGGGAGAGATAGAGATAATATAAAGAATGCTAAATAGAAGATAGGGAATATCCTAGCTGAGAGAGATGGAAGGGAAATCCAAGGAGCCCCCACACCCAAGGCCAGACTTTCAGGGACCTTACAGACAAATGTGACAAAAGTCCTTCTGATCCAAGGGAAAAAGGTCTTGGCTTGGGCTTGTACCCCATCATTCCCCCCTCAAACAGATAAGACCCAAATTCTTTTGTGGTAAGGGGCAAAGGCCAGCTTCTAAAACTGCTTCCTGCTGGCAAGGGGCGTAGAGCTGTCCCTTCCTCCATGGGTCCTGTTCAAGGGGTATGTAGCCTGAGCAGTCATCCAAAAGTTGATGGCTTGCACTCTGGAAAAGACAAACCTGGCAGACAGGGACCAAACAGGCACAAAAGGAGTATCAAGAAAAGACAATTTCCCTGACATAAAAGATCATTTCTCTGGAGAGAATTAAAGACAACTGTGGCAAGGTCAAAAAATAGAAGGGCATGTTTGATAGGGGTGTTTTTTGCTGTCAGATATCTCCTTTCTTTCCAGTTTACTCCATGGGCATATAGAACAACGAAAGCATATTTTGAGTAAATAAAAACATCAACTGGCCTGGGGTCAGGTCCCAAGGCATGGTGAGGACTCCCAAGCTTGCCCTCTCCTTTCATCAACATACAGAGTAAAAGGTTTTCCTACCTTGGGTAGGACTAGTGCTGGGATGGTGGTCACATTCGTTTTCAGAGTTTCAAAAGTTTTAGCCTGGTCTGAGTCAGTGCCCTGAGTAGATACACTTCACACCAAATTTTTATCAAACTCTCTTTCATTTCTGATCCTTCAGAAGATACTTCACACTTTCCTCCTTGTTGTTGTCAAACAAGATACTCTCTCTCCCAAATTCAGGCAATTTTACTGGCTGTTCCCTTCTGGAATATTTACCCTGTTATTCTTAGTCTCCTGATTTCCCTGCTTTCTTCAAATCCCACCAAGAATTTTTGCTTCTTCAGGAATGCTTTCCCAGTCCCCCTTAATTCTTGTGCCTTCCCAATGCAGATTATTTTAGTTAAAATCTAGGGGTGTTGAGACCCCAAAATTCAAGGGCAAGCATGCAGGCCCTGCCTGTACGAATTTGACTCAAGCCTTCTTTTAGCCAGAGATAAGGTTTATTAGAACAGCCTTCAGAGTAGGTGTGATTTTAAGAATCATCTCTGGGTAGATGAGACTGATTCTTGATAGAAAAAAAAGATTTTGCAGGAAGATCTGAAAGGGAGTGACCAGTAGACTGGGGTGAATGGGAGGTAAGAGAAGGACCCAAAGGACTGGGTGGTCCAGGAAAGATAAAATTCAGGACTGGTGATCTAGGGTGGGACCACATGAAAGGCTGGTTTAAAGGATTACTGGGATGGGTCTATGCCTCAGGCAAATGCCAGAGACTTGGCCTTGTGGGAAAGTTCAAGGAAAGCTGGAGAAGGGGGTTTCAAGGGCCCATACCCCATCATTTTCCAATTTATCTTGTATATAGCTTGAAAACATTTCCTCTGAGCTGCGACACGCTCTCCTCTACCCCTTTGTTCCAAGATAGATATAGGTTAAAACTTAAAGTGGTTTCTACAAAATATTCCTCAAATTCCCTACTAGATGTGGAATAATCAATGGGTGTCAGGACACAGTGCCTCAGCTGCTGAATCAGTCCCAGGCTTGACTAAATCATGAAGGTTGCTCCTCAGTTTCAGGGACTCACAAGGATCAGCAGATTCTGCTACCTTCCCCATTACTCGACTTCCAGTGACTCTTCTAACCTTTCAAAGCTCATAAGATCATTCCATCTCACCTAGGATATTCCATCATTCCATAAGCACCTAAAATAACAAAAGAATAAATACAATAGAGACAGGAGAAACAAAAGAATCTTGCATTTGTAGCCACTTGGTAAGAAGGCAAGGGAGATACTTCTCTGACCAAAGAGTTACGGATTTTTTTCCTCCTTCTTCCAAAGCTACCAAGAAAAAAGAGGTCAAGCTCCTTCATTGAAACCATTTGTATGCACACTCATTTCAGGTTCAGCAGCCAATTAAAAGACTTCATTACCACACAGGAAGAACTCAAGAGGAAACATAACAGAATATTAATTCATTTTCTGAAATGGAGGGCAGGGCCATTTCTTAATTATATCTGTAAGAAATCTTCTCAGGTCCCTCACATGAGCAGGTAGTAGATAGAGGACTCTGTATATACTCGAAGGACTGGCCCTCCATTAGTACATCACCTATTACAATAGCAGCTGCTTTCATTTTTTTGAAGAAGTAAATAGGGTATTTTCACTAGATAGAAAGTCAGGAAAATATATATTTACTATGTTGTTATTTGGACAGTGATTAATATTTATATAGCTAGCGAACTTTATGATAATATTTTAACTGTTTTAATGCCATCAGAAAACAGGTCGGTTTTTTTGTTTTGTTTCACCTACATAACTGAATTATTAAAAGAAAAATAATTTTTTAAGTGTCATACAATTAGATGTCTCCGTTTTCTTCATTCTACGGAAAACCTATAACAGTCTACCATCTTACGGTAGAATGAAAAGTCCTCATGACTTCTAGGTACTGAGTTTCAACCTTAGCTTCTTCCACTTTGTCTTGAAATGTAGTTTGCCTTCAGTTCTCTACTTTCAAGAAACTGTTCCCAGGAAGGTATTCTTCAAAGTCAATTCTTATTCCTTACCAGAAAATCCATTTTCTTTCATCTCAACATTTTCAGCCTGGGCTCAACTTTTGTCATTCATCTACCCTTGGAACTTCAAGGATTCCCTTAGCCTTCTCCCTTTCCTCAACTGCTTCTTTAACCTCTCCTTACAATGGAAGCCTATCTTTCTCATTCAAAGAAGAATCAGGCTAACTTTCCTTTTCACCTTAAGAGAAGCATCTTTTAAGGTTTTTCTCTTTGATTCTCTCAAAATCTCCCATTCTACACTCTGCCTGGTTCTTTCCCTAGGTTCTCAAACTTTTATAATTTCAGACACTCTATTCATTACTCAGCTAGAAAGCTACTGTATTTTAAAAGAAAAAAATGCATGCAACAAAATGTTTTAGAAGGTTATAAACACTTGCATATTCAGTTAACTCACATTAACATTTCTAAAAGTGCTGTATTCTTGAGGTGATTTTTTTGAGTTCTTTGCTAATTTTCACAAATGCAATAAGCAAGATTACTTCCTTCAAATAGCCAAACTGCCTAATTAAACACTTTCCTAAAGGTTCAATCAAGTATGGAATCACACAGAAAAAAATATTGAGTTAGTTTATTCTTATATCACCTCTCAATTTTTATGAAATCCAGTCCTTTTTTTTAACTTTTTAAAGAAATTTAATTGATGTGTTTGGTTTTTACACTACAAACAATTACAGATTAGCCCAATTCCCATCAAGGCCTCCTTGTAAAGTAAAACAAGTAAGCCAAACCAACAATATACTACCTTCATCTGAATGTGTACTTACCATTCCATAACTGTAGCAAACCACCTCTGGAAACTTCTCTATCAAAAAATTAAATTAATATAAATTTATTTTCTCTCTCTCTCATTCCCACTTTGCTGGTAGAAAAAAGGGAAAAGAAAAACAAGTTCCTTGTAATCAACATGTCGAGCTAAAGAAAACAAATTCCTTCATTGGCTATATGCAAAAATAGAGTATGTCTCAGTCTGCTCCTATGTCTGTTGCTTCTCTGTCAGGAGATTGTAGGTTTTATTATATATAGCTGTTCGTCTTTACAATGTTGTATAAATTGTTCTCCTGATTCTGCTAAGTTCATTCTTCATCAGTTTATTAAAGTCTTCAAAATTGTTTTTATAATATTGCATAACTTGCTTTCCTAGTTCTGCTCATTTTATTCTACATAAGTTTATGAAAGTCTTCTAAATTATTTTTTATAATATTGTATAAATTGTTTTTTCTGGTTTTTCTTACTTCACTTTGCATATAGGTCTTTCAATGTCTCTTTGAAATAATTTATTTCTCTATGATAAATATATATATAATTATTACATATAAATTATAATGTAGAATTTATTTCTGTGTACGTCACATTCATATGCCACAAATTACTTAGCCATTACTTGGTTGATGGATATCCTTTTAATTTATAAGGTATTCTTTGTTAAATCTCTCCAAAAAGACCTGCTATGCATAGGTTTTGTATATATAAGAACTTTCCCCCTTTCTTTAATCACTGCTGGGTAAAGGCCTAGAAAAGGATAAGCTGAAACAAAGGGTATGCAACTTTTTACACATAATTTCAAATTCTTTCTACAATTCACAGAATCCATTCATAAGGCTCCTAATGGCTTATCACTGTGCCCATTTTCCTACTCCCTTTCCAGCATGTATTATTTTATTTCATTGTCATCTTTGCCAAATTGATGGTGTGACTTAGAATCTCAGAGCTGCTTTCATTTGCTTTTCTTTAATTAGTAGTGATTTGGAGCATTCTTTTATTTTTCATGTGGGTTTAGATATACTGGATCTCTTCCCTGGAGAAATACCTTTTCATGTCCTTAGACCATTTATCAACTGGGGGATGACTCTTTTTCTTAATAATTTGAAAAATTTGTTGCAAAGACTTTTCTCCCCAATTAATTACTTCCCTTATAATCGGTCGGTCAGTTCGGCTACAAGCATTTATTAAATGCTCACAATGTACCAGGTACTGCGTTAAAATCTGGGAATCCTAATGGAAACAAAAAGAAAGGGAATCCCTGCCCTTGAAGATATTACATCTTAATGAGGAAAATAACAGGAAGTTGTAAAAGGGGAGGGACCATGGAGGGGGTTGGGGAGGTAGAGGAAGAAATTATGGAAAAGTAAGGAATAGTGAAGCCTGATAAAAAGTGAAGAGATGGCCATTCTCCTTGAGTAGCCAGCTATCCAATCTGAGGGAGGGGAACCCAGGGTCAGAGGGTACTGCTGAGGGTTCAGCCCCTGGGGTAAAGCAATCCTCCAGGATGAAGGACCATTATGAAGAAGTCAGAAGGGTGCAGTCTAGGAGGAAATAAAGAAAATTAATTTTAGTTCTATTGGATGTGTTTGTAAAAAAAATTTTTTTAAGTACCTACATCTATAGTTTTTAGCATCGAAATCTTTTAATTCCAGGGATTTTTTACTTTTTTCCCCCTTTCTCTCAAAACCTTTCACTTTCATCCCTGAGAGGATCTTTATCATATTTATTGCTTGGAAAGACCTTAGCTTACAAAGGTCAAGTCTCCCATTGTACTGGGGCCATCTCTAGTCATCCTGATCTATTTCTTGCCATGGACCCAGATGGCTCTGTAGAAGAGTCAGACTGGTGACTTTGCACAGCCCTCCCTCACTTAAATCCAATTCATTTGCAAGTCCTGACATCACCTTCCTAATATCATGGTCCTCTGTAAGAAGGAAAGACAAATAGCAAACAAATAATTATCTATCAGGTATAAATTGTTTGATAATCAGATTGTTCAGTGGTGGGATAGTGCTTCCCTCTATTGTTTCTTAATTTTGGTCTTTTCTTTTGTATTTTTCTGTCTTGTATTGCTATGAACTATTACAAACAGAATGCTAACAGAGAAAAAAATACCAAAAGTAACAAATAAATACATAGGGAAAAGAAGGAAGGAAGGAAGGAAGGAAGGAAGGAAGGAAGGAAGGAAGGAAGGAAGGAAGGAAGGAAGGAAGGAAGGAAGGAAGGGAAAAGAAAGAAAAATAAAAAGACCAAGCAGTTGTATAGGGAAGGTTTTGAGATAATCAGTGAAATTGTGTGTATGTGTGTGTGTGTGTGTGTGTTTACACATACATATGCATGTAATATGTATATATATAATGTCATATATAAACTTTAAAGGACTACGGAGATAGATTTATGTATGTATATGTATATATATAATTGTTATTCAGTCATTTTAGTCCTGTCTGACTCTTTGTGACCCTATTTGGGGTTTTCTTAGTAAAGATACTGTAGTATTTTGCCATTTTCTTCTTCAGCTCATTTTGTAAATGAGGAAACTGAGGCAAACAGGTTAAGTGAATTTTCCAGGGTCAAACAACTAGTAAGTGTCTGAGGCCAGATTTGAACTCAAAAAGATGGGTCATCCTGACTCCAGGTCCAGCACTGTATCCCCTGTGACACCCAGTTGCCTCAAATATATATATATAATATGTCATATATCTATATCCATCCATCTATCTACCTATGTATCTATCTTTCTAATGCTAGCAAGAATTTGGATTTCCCATCTTCCACTCATTGCCTAGCAACATCTCTGAAAAGTCTAGCCGCTTTGTCCACAACAAGAAAAACCAGATAGGATGAAGAAAGGAGAAGTTGAGTCAGAGAGAAAGAGAGAGAGAGAGAAAGAGGGAGAGAGAGAGAGCGCCTGTATATATAATGTATATGTCTATATATGTATATAATGTGAGTATACATATATATGTATACACACATATCAGGTTCTTCAGATAAATAGCTTTAACAGATGGAATAGGAGAAAGACACAATACCGGACCACATTTGCATTTGGTAAGTTGAATAGCACTGCCATTGATCTTGAACAGGGCCACTGTTTCAAAACGTTAACTCCTTAATATCAGTGTTCTCCCATGCTGGTTTGTTGACAGAAATCATGGGATGCCATGATTTTCAAAGAATTAAAATGTCAGCCTATGATAAGAGAATT
This sequence comes from Bettongia penicillata ogilbyi, assembly GCA_023548195.1. Lineage (NCBI taxonomy): Eukaryota > Metazoa > Chordata > Mammalia > Diprotodontia > Potoroidae > Bettongia > Bettongia penicillata. The sequence goes on along the minus strand of JAJHZJ010000266.1, from coordinate 8,221,289 downwards.
TCTGGCTTAGCTTTTTGCCATCATTTACTTAAGATTAGCAGGTCATGTAACTAGCTAGAGTCTGCAAAATCAAGCTGAAACATCAAATATAACCCTGGTGTTAATTGGTTATTTCCTATGCTTATCTGCAAATTTAGAGTTTGAGTTCTATAGCTCCCATGTTTATGCACTAGTATTCTGTTTTTCCTCATACAGTTCTCTCCCTTCTGCCATCCGTTCTTTAATATAATCTTTCCCTACTTGTTTCTGTAAAATTCCCTTGTGCCCATTCTTCCTATGTAACTAAAATCTGTATAAGGTTGCTTAAAACTGTTGCTCTTGGTTCACTGATTTTTATACACACTGAGCCTATACTCCAGACTAGTTTCTCCATATTTCTGCGTTGTTGATGGTTATAATTGGTAGCACTATCTATCAACAAACCCCTGGACAATTTTTGTCAGAAACCCAAAGGTCATTGGAAAGATGCATGATGGAGATAAATAAGCTTCAGCATATTAAACATGATAACATGTGTATGAAAGGGTGTAAAAGTTATCTCCAAACGTAAATGCAACTAAAAACAATGTGGGCCAGTCATATATAGCATCTTCTCTTAATATCATCCCAAATCTCATTCATAGTGATAGGCTGAATCTCCAGAACAAGTGATCAGGGAAAAAAATCTTTGCAGCAAGTTTTTCTGATAAGATTCTCATTTCCAAGACACATAAGAAATGGATTCAGATTTACGAGAATAAGTAGGATGCCCAAATTGATAAATGTTCAAAGTTATGAAAAGCAGTTTTCTAAGGAAGAAACCCAAACTATAAATAACAATAATGAAAAACAATGCTCCAATTCAACGATAATCATAAAAATGTAAACTAAAGATTCCATTTCATACCGATAAAATTAACAAACAACAAAAATGGAAAATGACAGATGTTGGAGTGGGCAAAGAAAAACAGGTACATTAATGTACTCTTGATGTAGTTATGATGTGGTCCAGCCATTTTGGAAAGCAATTAAGCACTATACCCCCAAAATTCCTAAACTATGTGTTCCTCTTCACCAAGCAATACCACTATATCCCAAAGAGATCAACAAAAGACAAGAAAAATCCATATGAACAAAAATAATAACAGCACTTTTTGTATGACAAAGAACTATAAACTAAGAATGTGTTCATTAATTGGGGAATAACTCAGAAAATAATGATATGTGAAAGAAATACAATAAGTATTGCAATATAAAAAAATGAGGCAAGAGATGGTTTCAGAGAAACCTGAGAAGACTTGTATGAACTGATGCGTAGTTAAGTGAGCAGAACTAGGTGAACAAGTTAATAAAAATGTTGTAAAGACAAACATCTTTGAAAAACTTCAGAAATTTCTTTTGGTTTTGTTTGGTGATTTCTTGGTTTCTCGTAAAGTCATTAGACTCCATCTGTTCCATTCTAATTTTGAGAGAACTATTAAATTCAGTGAGCTTTTGAGCCTCTTTTTCCATTTGGCTCATTCTGCTTTTGAAAGCATTCTTCTCCTCATTGGCTTTTTGAACCTCCTTTGCCAATTGGGTGAGCCTATTTTTCAAGGTGTTAATTTCCTCAGCATTTTTTGGGGTCTCCTTTACCAAGGTATTGACCTGTTTTTCATACTTTTGTTGCATCTCTGACATTTTTCTTCCCAGTTTTTCCTCCACCTATCTAACTTGCTTTTCAAAATCCTTTTTGAGCTCTTCCAGGGCCTGAGCCCACCCACCACCCCCCCCTGGGGTGTCTGGGGTACTGAGGCCCCGCCCTCCACGTCTTTCCCTGATGGCAAGAATATGTCCTCATCTTCGTCAGATCCGAAGGTCGGGATCATTTGCATTTGTTGGAAAAAACTCTCTAAAGTCTTATTTTTCTTCCCTTTTCTAGGCATTTTCCCAGCCAGTTACTTGACTTCTGAGATTCCTTTCCACCCCCGCCTGGATCCGCCCAGCTAGTGCTTGGCTTCTGAGATTTAAATGGGCTTTCCTCCTGCTGGCTGTCAATCAGTGAGCTTTAGTTCAGGTGCTGGGGTGGGGCCAGGGCTGCCTCCGAGACTCTGATCCCTCGGGGGCTTTATGCAGAGACTTTCAGGAATGGAACGGGTGGGGGCGGGGTGGGGGGCCCGCCTCCCAAATCCCGCTCCCTTGGGGGCTTTAAGCAGAAGCCTTCAGTAACAGAGCGGGGTGGGGGCAGGGCCGTCTCCCAGGCTCAGCTCCGTCTGGTTTTATGTGGGAATCTTCCTTAATGAAGATCCTGCCTGCTGTTGGGGGATTCCTGAGTCTTGGGCCGCTGCCGCCTCAGCCACCACCCACACCTCTGCCTCCGCCGCTTCCTGCCCCCGTCCCCGCCGCCGCTGCTTCCTCCCGAGGGGGCCCGAGTCACGGAGATGCCCCGCTTCCCCTCTCCTTCAGCCCGGCTTTCTTTCTCACTGACCTGTAGCTTCTGTGGGCGGAGGGACTTTCCCGGCTGCTGGAGCTTCCGGCTGCTGGAGCTTCCGTCTCTGAAGCCTGCTCGGATCAGCTTCTCTGGGGCCTCGGCCAGGGCAGCGCTGGGGGTCGGGTTTACTTTCCGGGGCGCGCCGGACCCTGGGGATGGGTCTTCAGGGCTCCCTGGAACGGAAATCTCTTCCACTCTGCTTCTGCACACCTTGTATTCACCCAGAAGTTATGGGGGACTCTTTTTACATTAATTCTATGGGCTTTGGTTTCGGAGCTCATAAACGTGTGTCCTTCTACTCCGCCATCTTGGCTCCGCCCCCCCAAAACTTCAGAAATTTGATCAATACAATGAGCAGTCATGATTACAAAGATCCAGTGTTTTAGAATACTATTTACCTCCTAATAGGGAGGTAATGGATTCATGGTGCCTAATGACAACTATGTTTTTTCATCATAACCAAAAGATGACTTTGTTTTGCTTCTCTATGCATCATTGTTATAAATATTTTATTTTTCTTTTTTTTTCCATTTGAGGTAGGGGAAGAAGAGGAGAGATGGAGAAAAATTACTTTTGGCAATTGCAAAAATTAAATAAAGCAAAAATATGAATGAAAATAAAAATGTGACCATCTGAAAAATATAAAATAAAAGAAATTTGGAATACTGACCCATGGAAGCTAGTAGTGATATGAACATATTGAAATGGAAGACTGCGCTATTAGATTACATGCATTAGATACTTATAATCCCTTAGGGAGATCAAGACACCACTAGAAATCTGAGTAGTAGGAGTACCTAGCCAAGCACTAGTAGAATGAGGTCAGAGTAAATTGCTACATTCTCATCAGGAAAAACCTAACAAAAAGAGTTGGGAACTACAGGGAAGATCATTTAGATAAAAACCAAAAGAGAAAACAGATATAACATTATATTTGTAACATATTATTGAGCATTTGGACAGGAGGAAACAGATATAAATTTAGGGAAAAGGATCATAAGATATGGTATAGTAGTGCTTGGGGATTTCAATTATTGAGACATCTACTGAACTGTTTCTAGAGCCAGGTAGATAATTAATTATTGACTTTTCTTAATGATAATTTCATCCTTCAAATAATTCAGAAGGGAAACTATTATACACCCAATTCTAAATAATAGATACTGATTGTAGGGTGGAAATGGTGGTAGTAAAAGTGACTATTTCATTTTATTATTTGTAATAGAGAAGCAAGATGTAGTCTGACATTTGACCTAGATTTTTTAGAACCACATTTCACAGAATTCAGAGAAAGCCTAAGTAAAATTCCATAGACTAAGATTCTACCAAAAAAAATAGCTCAGGATAGATGAGCTTTCAAAAATGAATTCTGAAGACACAAGGAGAAATAATTCCTACTGGAAGGAAAAGGGGGAGTTGTCTGATGTGAATTGCTGGGAGTTAAGAAAATAGCCAAGATTTCTTAAAATATATGTAGAATATGAAATGGACAACAAATAAGAGATGAAGAATACAAGAGTGTGGCATGGTCTTTTTATAAAATATGGCTGTGATATGGAAGAAGGATTATTATGGTTGGGTCCACTAGCAAGAACTATGAGTAAGGGGTAGAATTTGCAGAGAAGCAATTTATGTTTGATGTAAGAAAAAAATTTTTAGCCATTAACACTATTCAAAATGGAATATACAGCCTAGGTGTGTGGTAATGTCTTTCCTCTCACTAAAGGTCTTCTAGTAAAGGCTGATGACCACTTGCCAGGAAAGTAAGTTCAGAATTCTCTATCTCTTTGAGGTTAGAATCAATGGTCTCTGAAGCCCCTTTCAATTCTTGAATTCTATGACAACGCAAAATAGAGGATAAAATCCGGGAGCTGGAGTTAGAAGACCTGGGTTTCAGATCTGGCTCTGTTGCTCTTGGATAACTCAATTAACCTCTTGGATCTATTTCCTTATCTGTAAAATGAGAAGTTTCTGCTAGATGAGCTCTAAGGTCCCTTTCCAACTCAATCAATGAGAATGCAAGATTGTAAGTGTCATGCAGTGATGAAATCAATCATTCATTAATAAAAAAACTCTTACTTTCATATCCAAAATAACCAGCCAATTCAATTATAAAGCAGTATTACCAATGAAGCAAGTTAATACTTTCCAATTGATATAGACAGTTGCAGAAAAACATGGCACTGTGTGCCAAGATAAGGCACATAGTAACACCTCCCTAAAGGTCGATCTTCCTGAGAAAAATGAATTTAAATTAGTTTTTAAAAAAAGACATGATTTCCAATACCAAATAAACAAGTCTTGCATAAGCTTAAATTCAGAATATTTTGCAGTTCTTCAAAAGCCTTGGATATTATTTCTGGTTTGTTTAAAATCTTTGAAAGAAAGGATTACAAGGCAGTTATAAGTAGTTTTACTTTGTCTTTCAGGCATTTGCACTGGTAAGGGACTAGTAATAGTTAATTACAGAGTGTGTCTTAAGAAAATGAAACCAAACACTATCTCAGACACTTACTGGATGTGTGATACTGAAGAAATTGCTTAACCTCTCTGTGCTTCAGTTTTCTCAACTATAAAATGACAAGGGATGGACTCAATTTTGTATAAAATCCCTTCCAGCTCTATATCTCTGATCCTAATGCCCCTTTTGACCCAGGAATGTCAAGCATTTTATTGTTAATTAGACAACAACCAAAAAATGATCCAGAAAATGAGAGATAGGAGGGAAAAATGATGGAAAATCTGACCTGAAAAGATAATCAGCCTAGAAATCTAAAAAGCAAATGGCCCAAGAGGGAGATTAAGCTTGCAGCTAAATCTCTCTTTAATTTTATTAATCAGACATTTGTCAGTACAAGGTACTTTGCAATTGCTGAAAAACTAAAGCTCATGAGTAGAGCTCAACACATCTTATTATGCTGACTCTCACTGGGGAACCTTTCAAGTTGAATTTCCTAAAATTTAAATTCAGCAAACATTTACTGAGTATCCACTATATTCAAAGAACTGCAATAGGTGCTAAGGGAGATACAAACAGAAATAAACTAGAATCTCTGCCTTGGAGAAGTTAATAGTCTATTAGGGAAAAAAAGAAATGTATACCCATCATTTAACTGTAATTTTTAAAGAAATATTCCAGTGCAATCTCAACCTGTCTACAACTTAATAGAAAATCTTAGAGAGCTGCCTGAACCTCAGAAGGGTTAGTCAACTGCTTGAATCACTAAAGTTACTAAGTGTCAGAGGCTGGGTTTGAACCCAGGTCCAGCCCTCTCTATTATGTCATGCTCCCTCTCCAAACACCTGAACATAAAACAATGTACAAACTTCCATCAGTGGTACAATAGAAGGAAGTTCTACTAGATAGTCTCTGCCTACCTTTTAGTCCTAAATCTATTATCTCAATCTTCTGATTAAGATTAATGATTAAAGCTAAGTGGTATAAGTATAAAAAAATTATGGGAGTTCAGAAGAAGAACAGATCATCAGGCAAGAGGAGGCTGTTAAGTTGAAACTTAAAGAATACTAGTAGACAGGAGCCTGACATTTCAAGGTATGCTGTGAGCAAAAGCCCAGAGGCAGCAAAACTAGGATGTATGGGGTAGGTGTGGGACTGTGGCAAGTGGTTGATTGCAACTGACTTTTCATCTACTAAAAATAAGTCCAGTCAAGTCAAGAAATGTTTATTAACTGCTTACAATCTACTCTGGTACACAGTCCTAAGTAATTGGGATAAGAATATAAGGAAAAAAAGAGTTTCTGCCCTCAAGAAGCTTACCTTCTAATAGGTGAAAACAACATATAAGAGATTAGAAAAGTAGGAGTGCGAAAGGGCCACATGACGCAAAGTCCAGAGAGTTAGAGGCAAAGCTGGGAGAGAGTGAAGAAATGAGGATGGTAGGCTCAGGCAGTTCCTTAAATTGAAAGTTCCAGGAAGACCTCACCAATTGGAAAAGGGGACTGCAAGGAAAGAGGGATTTTCCAAGGTGAAAAGACTTCAGAGGAGGAGAAATCTTCCAGGATTAGTAGGGAGGGGAAGGGAACAATCACATAAAAATATACTATATAATGTATGTAGTGTGCTACATAACGTGCTATGTTCTTTACAAACATTATCATATAATAGAGACATACTGGGGCACAGTGGAGGAGTCCAGAGAATTAGGAGTGAATACGGGAGAAGGGTGGAGGGAACATGGCTGGCCTGGGCACTTCTTCAAAATGGAGGTTCTAAGTAAGTAACGAAGAAGTAAAATTCTGGATATGTGGATAGGGGTGGAAATTCACATCAACTGGCACTGTCCAGAAGTATAATGAGGTGTCTTAACAGGTAATGAGTTCTCTATCACTGGAAAACTCCAAGATGAACCTAGATGTCAACAATATTTTTTTAAATTTTTATGTTTATTTATTTATTTTAACATTCATTTCCACAAAATTTTGAGTTCCAAATTTTCTCCCCATTTCTCCCCACCCCAAAATGACTTGCATTCTGATTACCCCTTCCCCCAGACTGCCCTCCCTTCTATCACACCCCTCCCTTCCCTTATCCCCATCTTCTCTCTTTTCTTGTAGGCATGTCAACAATGTTAAAGAAGAAATTGCTTCTTGGTTATACCTTTGATGGATAACCACTGATATCTTTTCAACTCTGATATCCTTTGATTTCTGTCAAGCTAGGTAATCTAACCTTTCCACTATACCCACCCAATGCCCACCATCACACCACCCTATTATAAAATAACAGCAGAGCATGCAGAGATTCTTATCTTTTACCAGCAGCATGGACTGGAGCTTGAATTCTGAAATAAAGTATTTCCCCCATCCCATTTCTTTATCTCCACCCCTATGTCTTTCTCTATCTCTGTACACATTTGTGACATAACCAAGCAGAAAATGAAAAATAGCCAGTTATTTGAAAGCCAGTCATAGAAAAGGAAATAACAGATACCAGACACCCCTTGAGTTCATCCTCTGGGTAATCTGTTACAATAATGACGTAAATAGAACCAAGGACAACTGGTAGCCCAAATAGTCTAAACTACTATAATTTTTCAGAAATTTTAGAGTCTTAATCACTGTCTTACTGTTCTGGTCCATGTTAGTTTGTTCTCCTTTTGTTTTGCCTGCGTTGATTCTTCAAACTGGGTTTAACAGCTCTAGCATTCTCCTGGGAGGCAATTCTTGATCCCCGGAGGCTCCTGATATCCTTATTTATAATATTAATGATAACTGTAACCACCACCTGAGTAGTGCTAAAAAGTGAAATTCATTGCTAGTTTTTTTTTCCTTTTTTTTGCACATTGTTATGCATGACAGTCTTAATGGGGTGCTTCCTACCAACTGGTTCACAAAATTCTTGTCATTTTTTTTACAAGATTAAATAAAACCAGTCAGCAGAGTGTGTAAAGCATAAATTACAGATGGCAGTGGGGCAAAGACATTGTGTGGTGAATAAATTAAAGTCTTCAATTATAAGACCAGAAATGGAAGCAAGGGGAAGGAAAGATGAACCAGCAGGAGAAAAATATTTTCAGGTGACATCTGAAATTAGATGAATACATGAGACACCAAGACCCACAGATGCAGGAATTTCTGTTAAGTAGAGAGTTATCCCCACTACAGGAAAGAATTTTGTTTGTTGACTAGTTCTTGTGCATGAGTATTTACAAAGAAATATATGTTGCACACTTTTTTTTTCTTCTTTCATTGGACTCTGATGTCCTAAAGAGGGTAGTTTTGTTCTTTTTGTTATTAAGTGACTTTAATTGGATTTAATTCATTTGGATTTTGATATAAATCTGAAAAAGTTATACACGTACCAGTGCCTTCTATAGAAATACTCTGCTCTCCCCCACTCCCCACAGTTGGCAGGTGGGATGGTAGTAGGCTGAGACAGCCCAAGGTGATGAAGGATAGGGAAGGCATAAGAGGGAGTGGGTCACTTTATGGGAGCATTACAGAGATAGAGGATTGGAGTGAAAAATGGTGCAGAATGCGGTTGTGTGGAGCATGGGACTACTAACCATCATATTTTTATTTGGGGACGGGAAAACCCTGTTTATAGAATTAACAGGCTGTGTGCATTGCCTGATTAAAACTGTATGAAGAGTCTCCATGATATGGTTCAATTAAAGTCTTCTATTAACTTCACATTAGCCTTGAATTAAATTGGAGTTCTCCTTAAGGTTTGGAGACCTAGACTCTTCTAGTAGAAGAGTCGATGAGGACAAGCTAAATTCAGTCTTTTTCCTTAAGTTCCCCTAAGTTTTAATGGAAGTAGGTTGAACACAAGGTCTATGCTTATAGAAACTATGTTTAGAAAATGTATTACCACAGGGACAAATGATAGAAGTTTTCTTTTCACCTCGTGCAACAGTGAGCTGCATAAAGTCTAGGTCACTATCCTAGGGTCTATCCTTGTCTATTTGACCTTGACTAAACTCTTTGCCTTCCTCCTTTTGTTTTCTTTACATGAGCGTTACTTTGAACTAATGGAATACTGTAATGATAGCTATATCTTTGAAAAGCATTATAGATGGACAGTGAAACGGACCTTACTTAGAATTGTATAAGTAGGTGATGTTGGACCACAGTTACTAAACTGCAGTTCTGTCAATGCTCCTAAACTACTCATTACCACAAAAGTCCAACTCTTTATCACTAATATTCTCCCTGTGATGCTATCATGAAACATTATAAATCATGGAATAATTAAAATTGCAAGTAAGTCAAGTTAATGGGTGAGAAAATATACTATTACAGAGAACTTATAGATTTAGATTTTATTCGGATTTTCTCTACCACCCTGAGTCCTGAGTCTTCACCATGCCCCAGCCCTGCATTCAAAAGTTTCACTCCAACCCTGCCATTCATACATTGGAAGTAGCTTCCATCCCTGTAGCAGCTCCCTCAGAATGGTCCTTCCAGAACTATTTAAGGAGGATGCTCAGGCCAGCCATGTCTCATTGCTCTCCAATCAATCAACAAACATTTATTAAGTGGTTACTATGTGTCAGTCACTGTGCTAAGCTCACTTTGTACTCTGTATTTCTTTTTCCATTCTTCCCCTCCCACTTCCCACTGGTTATCACCACTCTCTTTTTAGTTTCTCTTATATGTTCTATCTTCTCTTACGAAATGTAATGCTAATGAAATTAAATATCTTCATCACTCATTAATGGGCCTGCCTATTAAGGGAAGTTTGATTAAGGAGGCCTACACCTTTGTTAATTTCCAGGGCACTGGTTCTCAAGGGTTGTGATGCCCTCTGGCTCTGAAAAATATATAAATACTCTGAGGGGTAGTTTTATTTTGGGGCTTACTCATTGAAAGTGTTTGTTTGGCCAGATGAGAGTATGGGCACTAAAGAGCCTCCCTGTCCCACTTTGAAAATCCAGATCTTGGTGATTCTATCTCTGGTAACTAGGTATGTATGGTCAGACTGTTATCTGTCTGTTTATCTGTCAGACAGTTGGAAGCCCTGTCTGTTGTTTCTGTTTTCTCTGAAGTTCAGAGTGCTGACTTTTCCCCCTGAACTAAGTGAATAACATATATGTGCTTGATTAAAGTGATTATTGACCCCTCAAAAATTGCTTTCCTTTTAGAAGTGCAGATCTAAGAACCTGTGATAGCAGGCCCTCCTGTGTATGTCCCTGTGCTTGCTTTTACACTAGAATATATGCCTATTGAGAGCAGGAACTGTCTTCTACTTGTATGTATTTTTCTGTCACTTAACACAGTGCTTGGAACACAATAAGCCCTTAAATACTAGTTAGCTTATTGACTAACTATAGACAAAGAGGGAATTTGTTTGGTTTGACTATGAATATTTGTTACAAGAAACTTGTGGGTTTTTTGCCCAATGGGGTATAATGCAAAAAAAGAAATTTCTGTTAATTTTTTAAAGGGGGATGGGTAGTCCTACAGATGTTGGAATGTCACATGCACTTTTAGATGTGATCACTGTATTATTAGTCTCATTTAATTGTTACTTTGTTTCAAGAGATTTGCAAAGTAGGAATAATCTGTAAATGTTTGAAATGCAAAAACAAAACATAAGTGAAATGTTTTTAAAGGAAAAAAGCTAATAATAAGATACGTGGTTGGTATTGAGTCTACTGGAAGATGGAGAGATAAACCACTGGCTGAATTCTCTACTGCTGTTAATGAGGCTGCTTGCTATTCAGGTTTGTTTGGGGCTAGTACAATTGGTATTTTCTAAGCCCTGGGGATACCTGGAAGCTAAACTCCACATAATATAGATATAATGTTACACAATAAAGAGCAAGAATTTAACGGGAACCATGAGGCACATGGATCATGGGAGAAATTATCAGTTCAAAAATTAGAATTTGAAACTAGTATAAGTTGTAATCTATCAAATACATGAATACCATGTAAAAAGTTTTAGCTCAGTACAAACAGATGAATTCATACTTTACAAAACTATTGCTATATAATGAAGATGGAAACCTTAACAAAAATCCCTGAAAATGACACATTTATTCCTGAAAGGAAGATGGTAATAGTTAGCTAAAGTAGGTCTAGCAAAGCCTCCCTTGACCCAAGGCCAGGCGAATTTCCCAGCTCTTAGAAGACTGAGAAAATAGAGAAAAGGAAGATGCTTGGTTCCTCTTCTGCATTCGGGAGGAATGCCCTTCTATCATCCATCTCCACCCCAAAAAATAGTTGAAAAGACACTCTGTTGCCTATTACCCCAACTTTCAGAAAAGACAGAAACAGACAGAGATAGAAATGGGGTGGAAGAAAGAGGGGGGAAGAGAGGTGATGGCTGTGCTTTGTCTTTCATTCTGGAAGAGAATCATGATATCAGAAAGATGATGAGACGACTTGTGACAGGATCTGATTTTAGTGAGGCAGGGCTGTGCCAAGTCACCAGCTTCACTTTCTCCTCCAAAACCATTTGGGTCTAGTGGCCAGATATTGATCAGGATGAATAGAGATCTCCCAGGATGCAATGGGAGATCTTGGCCTTTTTAACCTAAGGTCTTTTCCAGTTCTCATTTTGTATGAGGCATTCATTCAATGAGGTATCCATTTAATGGACAGGCCTGTTTAAGAAGTAAATCACTTTAATCAAAAACAAACAAAAACCATCAAACTGGGAGGGAAAACCCTCAGGATTACTGGTCAAAGGAGAAACAATTACTGTTTACAATCACTCTGAGTCAGGAGGGACCAAAATATACCATTTCTGTAGTGCTTGGTCAGGAACCTAGAGACAGAGAGAGAGATAAAGAGAGACAGAGAGAGGCAGAGATGGAGACAGAGAAACAGAAAAAAGAACCTTCTTCTTCCCCAACCTGAGGAAAAGGACACATAAAAAGAGAACAGAGAACAAGCCTCTGCACCTATACTCAGCAAGAGAGGGAAAAAACAGTGAAAGCAGAACCAACACTCTTGTGCTTATCTTGCTTTGTTAGGGCTTTTATAGGACTTCTTAAAGGGGGAAAAGAAAAAGAAACTTTTAAAAAGTACAGAATAGAAACAGACACAGAACAATATTGAAAAATGCTAATAGTTCAATTGAGGGAGTGACCATAAAGAAAAAGAAGAAAAAAAGTGTGGAAAGCAAGTCAGATATTCTAGATTTCATCTTCTTCTCTTCTAAAGGAATTGAGTCTCAGATCTCAATGTGATGGATGATAACAAACTTTTGTAGTTCACAGTGGGTCTTCTTTTTATTATTTTATTTTCCCCCAGTTACATGTATAAGCAAGTTTTAACAATTATTTTTAAAATTTTGAGTTCCAAATTTGCTCCCTTCCTCCCTTTCCATATCCCCTCAATAAGAATGCAAACAATTCAATATAGGTTATACATGTGTAGTCATGTAAAACATTTCCATATTAGTCATGTTGTGAAAGAAAACACGGACAGAAAACTCAAGAAAAATAAAGTAATAAAAAGTATGTATGTTTCAATTTGTATTCAGACACCATCAGTTCTTTCTCTGAGGATGGATAGCATTTTGCATCATAAAGCCTTCAGAGTTGTCTTAGATCATTGTACTGCTGAGAATAGCTGTCATTTATAACTGATCATCTTACAGTATTTCCACTACTTTGTACCCAATGCATTTCACTTTGCATCAGCTTATGTAAATCTTTCCAGGTTTTTCTGAGAGCACCCATTTCTTATGGCATGATAATTATTCATCACAATAACGTACCACAGTTTCCTCAGCCATTCTTCAATTGATGGACAACTCCTCAATTTCCAATTCTTTGTCACCAGAAATATTTTTAAGTTTAAGTTTAAATATGTTTGTACACATAGGTCCTTTTTTTTTAAATCTCTTTTGGGATACAGTGGTAATATTTCTGAGTGAAAGAGTAGGTATGTTTTTATAACCATGATTCCAAATTGCTCTATAGAATGATTGATCAGTTCACAACCCCACCAACAGTGCATTTTTCCCATATCCCCTCTGACATTTTTTCATTTTCCTTTTCTGTCCTGTTAGTCAGTCTAATAAGGCATGAGGTAGTATTTGATAATTGTTTTAATTTGCCTTTCTCCTATCAATAGTGAGTTAGAATATTTTTATATGGATATAGACAACTTTGATTACTTCATATGAAAACTTCATATCTTTTGATCATTTATCAATTGGGAAATGACTCTTATTTTAATAAATTTTACTCAGTTCTCTATATGTTTCAGAAATGAGGCCTTAATCAGAGAAACTAGATTCAAATCTTTTTCATAGTTACTATCACTGACTGTATTTTCCTCCATCCTATTCACCATCTCTGTTTATTCTACTCTCTCTCCTTTCACCCTGTTCCTCCTCAAAAGTATTTTGCTTTTGAAAGCCTTCTCATCCAGTCTTCCCTCCCTTCTACCAGTCCCTTTTATCTGTTTCCCCTCCTACTTTTCTGTAGGATAAGACAGATTTCCATATCCAATTGAGTATGTTATTCCCTCTGAGCCAATTCTGATGATAGTAAGGTTCACTCACTCCCCCTCATCGTTCCTCTTTCCCTCTACTGTAAAAGCTTTTTCTTCACTCTTTTATGTGAGATAATTTATCCCACTTTATCTTTCTCTTTCTCCTAGTACATTCCTCTCTCACCCCTTAATTTTATTTTTTTAGATATGATCTCTTCATATTCAACGCACACCTATGTCCTTTGTCTCCCACTCTAATAATGAGATACTTCTTATGAGTTATAAGTATCATTTTTCCAATGTAAGAATGTAAAAAGTTTAACCTTAGTAAGTCCCTTATGATTTTCCTTTCCTGTTTACCTTTTTATGCTTCTCTTGAGTCTTATATTTGAGAGTCAAATTTTCTATTCAACTCTGCTGTTTTCGCCAAGAATGGTTGAAAGTCTACTTCTTCCTTGAGTATCAATTTTTTCCCCTGAAGAACTGTACTCAGTTTTGCTGGGTAGGTGACTCTTGGTTATAATCCTAGCTCCTTTGCCCTCTGGAATATCATATTCCAAGTCCTCCAAAGCTTTAATGTAAAAGGTGCCAAATTTTATGTTAACCTGACTATGACTCTACGATACTTGAATTGTTTCTTTCTGACCACTTGCAATATTTTCTCCTTGACCTGGACCTCTAGAACTTGGTTATAATATTCCTGGGAGTTTTCATTTTGAGATGTCTTTCAGGAAGTGATTGGTATATTCTTTCAATTTCTATTTTTTCCTCTAGTTTATTAGGTCAGTGTTCCTTAATAATTTCTTGAAACATGACCTTTTGATCATGGCTTTCAGATAGGCCAATAATTTTTAAATTATTTCTTCTGGATCTATTTTTCCAGGTGAGGTATTTTGTCAGTAAGATATTTCATAGTCTCTTTTTTCATTCTTTTTGTTTTATTTTTTCTTGATCACTCATAGCTTGATCACTCATTAGCTTCCATTTACTCAATTCTAATTGTTAAGGAGTTATTTTCTTCAGTGAGCTTATGAAAAGTGAACCTTTTCCATTTGTCTAATTCTACTTGTAAAGATTTTTTTAAGTTTTTTTTTTTCTTCAGTGAATTTTTGTGCCTCTTTTTTCCATTTGGCTTAGTCTGTTTTCTAAGGTGTTATTTTCTTCAATATTTTTGTGTCTCCCTTACCAAGATGTGTTTCATCATTTTCTTGCATCACTCTCATTCTTCTTCCCAATTTTTCTCTGCCTCTTTTATTTGGTTTTCAAAATCCTTTTTTAGTTCTCCTGTAGCCTGAGACTAATTAATATTTTTCTTGGAGACTTTGGATGTAGGATCTTTGACTTTGTTATCTTATGCTCAGTGTGTGTTTTGATCTTGTCACCATACTAACTTTCTGTCCTCAGAAATTTTTCTGTTATTTGCTCATTTTCCCAACCTATTTCTTGACTTTTAACTCATTATTAATGTAGGGCTCTGCTTCCAGAGTAGAGGGCATACTGTCCCAAGCTTCAGGGGTTGCACAGCTGTTTTCAGAGATACTGTGAGGGACCTGTAAGTTTCCAGTTCTTCCAAGATGATCTAAGAAGAAGTGTTTGCTATTCTTCTGATCTGTACTCTGGTCTGTGAGTGACCACAAGTTCTCTTTTCTAGCCAGAAACTGTGAGGATGGCTTCCTCCTCCACTCTGGTCACAAGCTATGATGTGCTAATGTTCCTTGTCATCCTGAAACTGCCATCCAGGACTACAATATTGATCTGAGTATGGACAAAGCAATATAGTCTTGCTTTGGTTTTATTAAAGAGACCCCTGTAATCTTCTGACCAATTGTTTAACCACTTTACAGTCTGTGGGCTAAGATCTCTGGAAACAGCTACTGTCACTTCTGATTCAATGGCTCCCACAGCCTGCTCCTAGTTTGCTGGCACTTGGTCTTTGCTGGCTCAGCCTGCATTGGTTGTGCTATACTCTCACCCAGGTAACACAGACTTTTTCTATTGACCTCCTAAGTTGTCTTTGATTGGAAAATTATTTAACCTTGTCCTTTTGTGGGTTCTGCTGCTTCAGGAATTGTTTTATGGCATTATTTAACTGTGTTCAGAGGAGTTTTGGGGAGAGTTCAGTCAAGTTTCTACCTTTTCCTTGCCATCTTGGCTCTGCCCTCTTACAGTGGGTCTTCTAATGCTGGATGATGATGCTAACAAGAATACCACAAAGATCATCAAGGACATATCTCAGATGATGACACCTCCAGTACAGTCAACTATTCTTCATCTCATGTCAGGATGATTTGTGTAAAGTGTCTAAGAGGCCATAAGGCTCTTGCATGCAACCTACTTGTCCCATATTCTAAATTGATACCAAGGGTCTTCCTGTACCATTACCCAGCTACGAAAATCTCCCCATTTTTCAGAACCTGAGAACATCCATTAAAGGGATGATAACAAATCTTTAGTCCCCACTTAAGGACTGCCCCCTTCTTTCATATGGGGCTAAATACAGACTTTCATTCATCTTCTTTCAGGGCCTCAAAATTACCAACCAGATAGCTAGGTGGTTCTCTTTCTGCCAAAGTACACATTTGTACTTATATACAGTACACATATAAAGTGCTATTTCATCTTCCTCATCCTGTTAGAAAGCAAGGTACTTACTAACTATGCTGTCCTTTGGTATCCTAAAGTACTCTCTAAGAAAGAACTGTTTAAACCATCCCAGAGGAAAAGAAGTCCAGCAATTATAAGGAACTTGAGCTATTTCTCCAGGGTATACAGAGTCCTTTGAAGGGGCAAGGACCTTGAAGCCCAGACTATTCTGTATTGGGGAAGGGTAAGGAAGGGCAAAAGAAGATCATCTGGAACTATGTACAAAATCAATCCATTCTTCTCAGGTAAGACTTCCTGGAGACTTGATTTAAGAAATCACTGGACAAGACAGCCCTTCTCCTTGTTGAAGTAGTGTTGATTTCTCACAAAAATGACTTCTGGTAGATTGGACATTTGAACTGGGTGGTCAGGTGCATAATGATGCAGGTGTTGATTAGCAGAGGCAAACTTCTTGCCCTGAGATGAGATAAGAGAGTCATTTTACCAGTTGGGGATAGATTGAAGGGCCATTTGGGCTAGGCAGACACTCCAATTGACATAAGGAGCCTAGTCCCACAGGGATAGCTGCCTTGTCTTTAGTTAGGGAACATTACATGTTCCCATTCTTAACACAACATGACATTACCACTCTAACGTCTAGATGGCAATAGATGTACTCTCCAATCTCTGCTGTTCTTGTAATGTTTCTGCTCTGGTTGTTATTTCACTGGAGAGCATACGATGTCTCCAATGGGTTCTGACCATACTCCACGAACAACTCTATGCAATGGAAGTCATTGACTAATTTCCTCCATTGATCCTGACTTCAAAGGAGAAAGCTTTTGATAATCCACTCTCATTCTCTCCAGGCTCCAGAACACTTAACCATCCTCCATTCAACTGCCAAAATTATCTTATTAAGACATAGATCTGCCCATGTGTCTTCTCTGCCTGATTGCTTTCAATGACTTTCTCTTACATCTAGGATAAAGTGCAAAATGTTCAGCCTGGTATTTAAAACACTCTACAATCTGCCTCCAAACTACTTTTCCGGGTATTTCTAATTACTCTCCTTCATTTGTTATATAGTCTATACAAACCAGTCTGTTAGCTTTTCCCCAAACTCAGCATTCCATCTCCCTTTTCCATGTTTTTTCATAGGTTACACCCATGCCTAGGATAAGCATTCTCCTCCACTCAGTCTATTGGAATTCAAAGTTTCCTTCAGACTAAGATCAGTTACCACTCCTTCAAAAAGTTTTTGATTTTCCCAATTCTCAGTGATCTCTTCCTGCTCTAATTTACTTTGCATTTTCTTATACCCTTCTGCCTTCTCCCTTCCTTCCCCAGTGGAATATGTATATCTTTAGAGCAGAAATTATTTCATTTTTCTTTGTAGCCTTCCTCAACACCATGTCTTGAACATTGTTGGCATATAATATGTTTTTACTGAATTTTGTTGACATGAGTGAACATTGGAACAGGCTACCCAAGAGAGGCTCTGAAATCTCTCTTCCTGGAAACCCAAAAGGATAATGAAGACTGTCAAGTGTGTTGGATGGTTTTGATCCAGAACTGGATGACCTAACTTGACAACTTTCACTCACTCCAGGGCCCCAAAGCACAATGAAATGCTGTAGGTTAAGATATTAATATATTGGTATTCCAAAGGATCTGTCACGTTCTTAATGTTACTGTTGCCCTCAAACATGTGGAGCATGATCCTTTTCTAATGGTGTATCTCTCTGATTATACCTTCCTTCACACTAATTCATCATTAGTAATAGCATAGCCTGTTTATGCTCCTGATGTACCTCTTTCCCTTTGACTCTCCTACAATTGTGATTCCTTGAAGATTCTGATATTCCAAGATTCAGAGATATGTAGGACTACATATTGGTGTTAAAAAGTTGGACTTTCATTTCAAAAAGTTTGGGAGGGTTGAAAGTGCTACATCACCACCCAAATGCAATCTTATTTCCTCTACTCTATTTGGTTATGAACTCAGTTCATTGTTCATCTGTAGTACCTGTCCAGACTATATGGAATGATGAACCATTTCTATGGTCTGTCTGCATAACTGCATATCACAGTCTAGAAATTATGCACTTTTCATCCATTTTGTTACTTCTGTGTGGATAGTTAGACTGCAACCATCCGAGTGATTATGGATTTCATTTATGAAGCTCTGAGAAATTCTAGGACTTGATGTAATCAGCCCCTTGTCATTTGTACACTTGGACATATTCTACAGGGAATCCCTCTTCCATTTGGACACCATGATCTATCTCTTCCATTACAGAGGCAAACAGTCTTAGAGATCATACATTTTCTTATTCTTCATAGCATATTAAAATATTAAACCAGATTTAAAATGAAAACTATAGTGAATAGTGGTGTTGTCCACACCCTTGTGAAATTTCCCATTGGAAAAAAGCATTTAGCCTAGGCAATTCATATGTTCTCAGTTTATTTAAAATGCAGTCTAGGAAAACGTCCCCCTAAGCTCCAACCATGAATGCCTTTCTTGTGTGAGTTTTTCTGCTGCTTCCCAGAATTTAGCCTCAGGCCCTAGCATTACTGCATAATGCAAAAGAACTGGGCCTCCAGACCTAATCACAGGGAGGTCTTTTCCCCCCTCTGTGGCCTTTAGGAAAGTAAGTTACTAGCACATATTGGTGCTTAGGACAGATTTTCAGCAGCCAGAGAAATAACTAACCCCTACCACCAGCCCCCAAATAAAGCTCAAGCATCATTTGGGGGAAAGGTTTACTAAACACTTGAGGTCAGATTCCATGTATTTAGCATTAGTTGATGAATAATTATTAATTAATCAGTGTAGAAACAAATAGCTAGCTCCAGTTTTTCCAGAGACTACTCACCATCAAATTATTCCCTCATTACTAGTAACAACCAATTTAGATGTGGTATTATTGCATCCATTTTATTAATGCCACATTCCAAAGGCTACCATAGCAATAAAACTGCATACGGCTGTTGGAGGAGGTTTGCTGGACGTATTAATAATGTATTTTATAGTAGAGGTTAATATTCTGTGTCTCAAACTGAAGTGCTTTATAATCAGGACTGGCAAAAAAGAAAGACTAATCAGTAATGATAACCCATCACTCTTACATGTTCTAAGAATAGAGTCCTGCATCCCTCTACATCTTGTAATGATGTATGTGTGCACACTACAGTTGCCAAAATCTTATTATTAAACAATATTATTAATTATAATTTGCAAGATTGCTCAATAAGAAGCTTAGTTATAAATTTCTGCATGACTTATGGATCCCTTTGAAAAGGAAGCAGGACTCACAATCTTGTTTGTTCTAAATTTGGCTCTGGGTAAAAGGTGGGCTGTAAGCAAGTTTGCACAGTGGCTATTTCAGCTAATTGGGGATTCTACAAGGTAGACTGTCCTATCTCCTACTGTCTTTTTTAGAGGAAGCTAGGGAGGAAGGGAAAAGAGAGTGGAATAATCGCTAAGAAATTTTCCTTCTTAAAAAAATTGTAACAAAAACTTTTAACTCAGGAAGTTATATACTTTGTCACTTTACTAGAGCAAATGATAATAAAAACAAAGAGAATTGATCCAGTTCTTTAAATTTAAAGAGCATTTTGTAAATATTATTCTATTGATCCTCACAACATCTTTGGGAGATAGGTCTTATTAGTGTCCCCATTTTTACATATGGGGAAACTGAGGCAGGCAGCTGTTACATGACTTGTCCAGAGTCACATGGCTATTGTTTGGTGCCTGATCTGAACTCAGGTTTTCCTGATTCTATGTCTAGCACTCTATCCACTATGCCACCCAGCTGCCTAAGAGAAAAAAATATAAGAAACACATAAGAAAAATTAGATTATACATGGAAGATAATGCTCTGAAAAATACTCTAGCTAGGAATCTCCTTATAGTCAGATAATCAGTAAGCATTTATTAAGCACCTACTGTGTGGTAGACACTGTGCCAAGTTCTGGGGATACACAGAAAGGCAAAAGACATTCCCTACTCTCAAAGATAGTACAGTTTAATGAGGGAGACAAAAAGCAAGCTAATATGTACAAATAAGCTTTATACAGGACAAGATGAACCTTGTCACTGGAACCAGATAGCCCAGGAGGAGAAAGTGAGGTTGGTGACCTTGTACAGTCCTCCCTCACTCAAAACAAAATCAAGTGCAAGTCATGTCATCATTTCTCTAATGTCATGGTCTTCTTTGAAAATAAAGGATGAACACAACCTATGAGTAGATCGAGCTGCCTGAATGGGGACTCAGCTAGCTCTGTAATCCAGCTCATACTCTCCCTTCTGTCTCCCTCTCCCCTTCCTTTGGGGTTTCCTGCCTAAATGCCTTCCTTCCTTCCTTCCCTCCTTTCTTCTCATTCCCAAAGCCTTGAACTCAGTGCACTCTGAAGCCCATAGGGTGAATAACAATAGATCCCTGCCCAAGCTCCACTTAAAGGCTTGCTCAGAGTGATTATCAATAGTAACCAATTCTGTTTCCCTCCCAGCTTGATTTGGCCATTTTTTTCTTTTGCTCGTTGAAAGGACCATTCCCTGACACCACGTTGGGAGGTCTATTGGCTCAATGGCCATTACCTCCCTCTAGGTGAGTATCTGAAAAGGCCAACCTAAAAAGGCCAAGGTCTCTCATTGCATCCTGGGCCATCTGCAGTCATCCTGATAAATATCTGGTCACTGGACACAGGAGGAGAAAGTGAGGCTGGTGATCTACACAGCCCTCCCTCACTCAAAACAAAGTCGAGTGCAAGTCATGTCATCATTTCTTTGATGTCATGGTCTTCAAAAAAAGGACAAACACAACATCAACAATACAGGACAAACAAGAAATAATGAAGAGAAAATAGTTACAATAATAGAGAAGATAATAGGTATATAATAGATACAATATAATAATTAGAGAAGATAATAGAATTTTTGTTGGGGGGAAGTATGGTAATTTATTTTGGGGAAGACACTATAATTAAGAGTTATTGGAAAAGGTTTTCTGTAGTGGGAATTTAGCTGGGACCAAGGGAAGCCAGGGCCACAAGGAAGCAGAGATGAGGAGACAGAGGGCAGTCAGAGAAAGTGACCAGAGCCAAGAGATGGAGTTTCTTGTTTATGGAACAACCAGGAAGTCAGTGTCACTGGATCAAAGAGCATGTGATGGAGGGTAAGGTGTAAGAAGACTGGAAAGGTGTGGGGGAAGGGGAGGGTAGGTTATGAAGGAGTTTAAATGAGTTTAAAATATAATTCAGCCTAAAAAATGGATTTCTAGGCATCTTTAGGATTATAGACAATCAGCTCCTTAAAAGTAGGTACTGTTCCATTTATGTCTTTGAAACTCCAGCACCTACTATGGTTTCTGGCACATAGTAGGTACTTAAGAAACGTTTGCTAATTGATTGTTGAGGTATACATATGGACTAGAGAGACTGGGGTAAACTAGAGGGAGGAGGGAAGCTGGAAAGAACATATTCCATATGTTCTGTTTTACTCAGAACCATTGAGATGTTAAGTAATCCCAGTCCAGCCTAGTGAAATACTAACCTATCATAGATTTTTAAAATAATCTCTCTGCATTATATTTATAGCTCTTCAAAAAGCACCATACAGGGCTTTGTATAAAATAAGGGTCCAGTTAAAACTGTTTGATAGATTAAAAGAAGAGAGCGAGATAGCTCTGGCAATGGCTGGGTAGTCTATTTCAAGCCCACAGGGAGGCATAAGGAAAGTGCTATCCCTGTCTGCATACCAATTCGGGAAAATCATGTGAGAGAGAGACAGAACTCCCCATCAGTCTTGGGGATGTGAGCCCAGAACTGAAGTTAAAGTTACAGAGGGAGTCCACTGCTACTTCATTTTGTCCAGAGCATCTTGAGAAAATTGCTCTGAAGAAGAATCTCTTTGGCTAAAGGTGGAACATGGTAGACATCTGTTGAAGGATTTTTGAATGGAAGGAAATCAAAATTTATGTCAACAACCTTCTCCCTCTCCCCCACTCCTTGTGTCCCTCAACCCAAGTGTACATCTTAATGAACCTCCCCAACTCTTTCTTAACCCATCCCTTTCTCATTTACCTTCGCAAGTACTTGATTGTCTAGCCCCTACATGGTAATTACTTATGGTATTTGATGAGTCTGGGGACACCTTGGCCTCAGGTAGAAGTCATACTCAGAACCATGTGTAAAAATAGGACCTTAGGGCATAATCTGAAAGATAAGTAGCTTCCGTTGAAATAAACACCTTTCATTTTCACACATCTACCAAAGATCTTTCTATCAATAGAAAACATTCAGTTCAGTACCCAACCTCTACCTCCAGTGTTCTTATATCTTCTGTCACTGGCTGGACTACTGGATGACTGGACTGTCATTATGGCAGCTAGTGAAAGTTAAAACATCTCTGGCGCATGATGACCATTGATAGATCCATCAACCAGTCACAGAGAGAAAGAGTGGCACTCTACCCCTACATTTTTTATGTTTTCCATAAATGAAGTTCCATCCAATGCAATTCTTTCTCTAAGGTCCTAGTTAGTCATAGAGTACAGACAAGCAGCAGAGAAAGTTAACACTTCAAGTGGCCAGGGTCAGGGGTCATCTAGAGGAACAAGCTGGCCCTCCAATAGCTTTTTGTTTTAACCAAATTATCTTGCTAGGCCATTTACTAAGCTTAGATGTTTCTGCTGCTGACCTGGTAGGGGCCTTTAAATCTCATCACCATGAGGAAAAGATGTAGTTATCCCCACTCTAGTTACACATCAGTTGGTCAAACAATCAATAAGCTGAAACATTTAAAATATTTCACTAGAAGATGTGGGTCTTAGGTAACCTGTTTTTAAGATAACTAACAGCTATACCAGTCTTATGTCTCAGGAAACATATATTAGTATTTATCATCCTTGGTACATCTAGAGATGAGGTAGTCTCTCATTCTGGTTCGAGAATTTCCAAACTGAGATGTCATCAATTGACTTGTGTAATTTTTTTTTAATGAGGAAGCTATGGGAAATATATGGTATTTAATTGTTCCAAAGAGCTCAGCAAAATCTGAATTGGCAACATCCTTATTCTAGGACATCCCCTGCTAATCTCCTTGCCATGGTAGGGAGAAGGGGGAAGGAGAAAAACAAATAAGTAAAAGAAAAAGAATATTTAGTGATGGAATACTCTGGAGTCTGTATTAGCAGCTGGAAGATTTTAATTTATTTTTATTATGAACTTAATCTTCAATGAATAGAAACCTTTCAATAGATAAAAAGTACAAGAAACTACGAGATTCTGTTACATACATTTTAAAAGAATGTATACACGCATATAAATGTTAAACTTAACAGGGTATGGACAACATTGTCCAGTTTGTGTCTCCCTTCTGCAATTCCCTTTCTTTTCTTCTTTGCATTTTAAATAATATTTTATTGATTTTTTTTAAAAGGATCTATTACTACCTACTTATTTATGATTTGAATGCAGAGGGCTTTGAAGAATCCCTGTACCGCCGCAGTTAGCATAGTGAAGATTACAGGTTTACCTCATGTAAACTGCTTACAATTCCCTATACCTTTTCCTGATTCTTATCCAGCTTTTTGTTTCCCTCCAAAGGGAAGAACCAGCATGAAATTCCCACAAAGGGATGACCGAGCGGTAATAATTGGGCTCCTTCTTGTCAAAATCACCAGACATAGGTCACTCCATGTGTTAAAAATGGCAGTAACTCCTTACAGTGAGAGAAATGAAATGGCTCTAAAGACAGGTCAGAGGATAAAATGGAGCGAGCAGATGAAAGAGGATTTGTGGGTGAAACATTGAGCCAATGTTTCCATTTTCCCGTCACTCCTGTCAGAAGGCAATTGCTCCTTTGTTCATGTAAATGACAGGCTTTTAACAGGCCAGCCTCAGCCATTAATTTTAAACAAAGGCTGTTCTCAGTTCCTCTCATGTGGGTCTCAGTGTGTCAGTGAAATCACACCAAGTTGAAGCTCTTTTCGTTGGGTTACCGGTATTGCCTCTCCCACTCTCAGTGGTCTAGGTAGATTATTTTTAGAACAAAAGAGGTGTGGGTTTTCAGTTCTTTGTATCAGTCTCTTTTCCCATTCCTCTTCTACTAATCTTCAGAAACATAGATTGTTAAAGTCAGAAGGTATACAGCCTTAGAGTTGGAGATTTCATCTGCTTGAGCCCCTCATTTTACAGATGGGGAAACAAAGGCTGAGAAAAGCTAAGTACATTTCTCAGGGTCACACAAGTTGTAATAGAATTAAGATTCAAACTCTGGCCCTCTTACTCCAAAGCCAACATCCAACATTTAGTGAGTGTTAGTCTCAACTTTCTTATCTTAAGAAGAGAAAATGAAACAGAAAGAAGTAAAAGGATGTGCCCATTATTAGCTCATGAAAGCCCCAGGAAGAGAATCCATCTCTCCCTAACTCCTAATCTAGTTTTCATTTCATTATCCCATGATTCCCAAGATACAATATTCTTTGCTGAGGATGCTTGAGCACCTGGGCCAACCTTGCATCCTCCCATTTTATCACACCCAACCTTTGAATCTCATTTTCTTAGCTTAAAGGAAATCTGGTTCAAAGATGATAACACTGGACATTAACATAGGCCACTGAGGGAACTAGTTCATTCTGGCTTTATCACCACTTTCTCAAGTGAGCCTGGAACTTGGATGCCACAAACGTTGAGTGAAGAAGGGAAATGAATATCTGCATTCTTCCCTCCTCTCCGACAACATACACAAAGCACTAGGATAGATGCTGCAAAAACCAATAGATTGATGGAGTAGAGATCACAGGTCTCCCAGTCCCAGAAACATAAATGGAGCCTAGAAGTATCTCAGTAATACCCATATACAAGAAAACACTCCAAAATATGTCAAATAAACATGACAAGAAAATATACCACAAAGGTACCATTCTAAGCAGAGGTACTCATTCTCCTACTCCTGAAGAAGTTTAATAAATGATAATATGGAATATTTATGTTATCAAGGTGAGGACCTGCCAATTTTCTCAGGCAGAGGTTCTTTTTCTTGTGCCTAAAAAGAATAATTCTTCAGCTTTTTTTTTCCACAGGGGCCTATAAAACTAATCATAAATTAGTATCCTGAGTGGCCAAGACATTTTTATTTGTTTAGAATTCCTTTATTCGTTGTTACTAGACTATTTTCAAATATCTCTGTCTAGGGAATATCTTCGACATACTTAATGTGAAAGATCCAGAGTCAAAGCTGGGTGCAGAGCTGGAATTTAGACTACAAGGTGTAAGTGGACCCTCTTCTGTTTTGGATTGAAAGAGAAAGCATAAAGTCAAAGAGCCAAGACAGATGGATTTTGCATTTTCAGAGTCAGCTAAACTGAGTGATGAACTAGAAAAGGCTCCCCCATCTTTCCATTTACTCAGGTTCCCAACATTGTTGTTACCTTTGACACCTCACTCTCCCATCCCGTTGGTCTAGGCCATTGCCAAATGTTATTTCTACCTCCACAACATCTCTTACACCTCTCCCCTTCTTTCTGCTCACAGGGTCACCAGTGGCATTCAGGCTTCATCACATGTCTCCTACACTATTGGAATAACTTAAATAGGTTTCAAATTTCTCTCCTCTTAGCCACCCATGCATCCATACATCCATCATCCATCTGCTAAAATGATTTTCCTAAAATGTAGGTCACTGCCCTACTGGGTAAACTCTAGGGTTCTCTATTGTCTCCAGGATCAACTCTTCTGTGGGACTTTAAAGTTTCAAAAAATCTGATCACAACCTAGATCTTTTGTATATTAATATTTAATTACTAATTAATTCAATAATTAATATTTATTAATTAATATTATATATTCCAGATCTATTATACATCACAGTCATTCACATACTCTATAAGCCAGTCAAAGTGAACTTCATGTTATTTCTCACTAATGGTATTCCACTCATCTCCATGCTTTGAAATCACTGCTCCCCCTTCCAAGCCCCTTACTTCCCAGAAACCCTTATTTTTCTTTTTTTTTTCTTGAAACT
The DNA here is from genome assembly GCA_023548195.1 of Bettongia penicillata ogilbyi. Taxonomy (NCBI): domain Eukaryota; kingdom Metazoa; phylum Chordata; class Mammalia; order Diprotodontia; family Potoroidae; genus Bettongia; species Bettongia penicillata. The sequence goes on along the minus strand of JAJHZJ010000266.1, from coordinate 8,195,304 downwards.
AAGCTCAAGCACTAACATGAAACTTTCTCTGATGGCCCTACATGTGAATACTCCCCAAATCCCAATAAATGTTATCTTATGGAGCATCTTATAGACCATCTTATAAAGCAGCTAAGTAGATAAAGTACCAGGCCTTGAATCAGGAAGACCTGAGTTCAAAGCCAGCCTCAGACACTTACTATGAGACCTTATGCAAGTCACTTAACCCTGTTTACCTCAATTCCTCTTCTATAAACTGAGCTAGAAAAGGAAGCAGTAAAACACTGCAGAACCTTTGCCAAGAAAACCCCAGAAGGTGTCACAAAGAGTCAGACATGACTAAACTACCACAAAAAATGTTTTGTATATATTTTTATGTGTTTTTGTATACATGCACATATCACCTCTCTCAATTAAATGTAAACTACTTGAGGGCAGGGACTGCTTCATTTTAGTCTTTCCAGAACCTGGCAGAATAGCTGTCATGTAGTAGGTACCTAATAAGTACTTGTTGATAAACTGACTGACTGATTGGTTGATTGGATCAGAGACAAAAGTTACTATCAAGGTGAAATCAAGGTCAAAACCTGAGGTTGAAAATGAGAGTGGAGATAAGACTAGAAATAAATGGGGTTTTCTATCGGAAATGTTTGGTGTGATCTAACTGGTCACAGGTACCTATTGCAGTAGCATATTCTCATTGACTCTGTTCTCCATACTCTTTGAATACCATCAGGCAATGTATGGTGCCTCAGCTGGTCTCCTTGGTCTTCTCAGAATGCACAGGATGGGGGGGGTGCGGTTTACCCCATTAGATGGAGTGTCTTTTGTATTATTTCTGCCCTCATCAACCTCCATGGAACTCACAGTGCAATGGACACACTATTCGGCTCAACAGCAACTTCCTAGGACAAAGCAGATTAGAACTCCTGGACTTATTGTGATTAATATGATATTGAAGGCTCTCATTTGTGAAAACCTATCCATTCATATAAACTAATAGTAGGATTGATACAGTTAACAAGTCAATAAGAATCTGTTAAATATTCACATCTCAGGGTCTGTGATAAATTCTGGAGATACAAAGAAAGTCTAAAATGCTCCCTGCCCTCAACAAACAGGGTTTATAGTCAAGGAAATGTCAAGTTATCTCCAACTTAACTTAAGCAACATACAGCAAAATGGATTCATTTAAAATACTTAAAAATTATTCAAGCTTTAAGGACTGTCAGAGGCAATGAAGACTAGGTTCCTCTTCTAGTGGAGTTCATTTAACTCATTTAAGATCTTTTTGGTATAGTTTGATTACAAACAATTTGACTGGGCCATTTGAAAATGCAGGTTTTTAAAGTGCAATGGAGAAGTTAATGGTGTATGTGAGCAAAACCAACAAGGAACTCAGAAGGAGAAGAGTAAGAGATTTTATCAAGGAAGGAGGATGGGCTGGTCATGAGCCAAGGGTGAAGGATGACAACTGGACAGGAGAAGGCTCCGCTGTACCCTAGTGATGAAGCTCCACTTTTCATCAGCATCTCTGTTTGGTTTGGACTCCATAAAACAGCAGGCACCACCTGGGATAAGCTGATCACCTGGAATTTCACGATCATGGGGATACTCAGGACCTCGGTGACCTCTCTCCTCTCATTGGAGGGCTGGATGGAGCACTAACTCCCAAAACCATTCTTTATAGAGAGTGCTGAACTTTCAGAACTTTCCAGGTAACTCTCCATCAGCGGTTCTGCTTGGCTTTCATCCTGCAGAACAGCATGTCCTCGCTCCAGGTATTCCTTGGTGGGAAATCCCCCTATATAGACACTAACACAGCATTTTCAATTTCATTTTTTCTGTTGTCTTCTGTTACCAGATTGATTGTAAGCTCATTGAGGGCAGAAACTGTCATATTTTGTTGTATTTATCTGTATCCCCAGCACTTAGCACAGAGTGGAACATAGTACATGCTCAACAAATATTGATTGAATTGAATGTGAACAGGAAGTGAAGAAGGTCTCCAGTATATTGGGCAAACCAGCTATGATGAGCTTTTGCGAGAATATGGACAAGACTTATACAAGATGGGCGGGCATGGATGGAGTTCAATCTTTATTGTTGTAAGGAACTCTCAAAATGAATCACAGACAAACATATTTTGGTTCAGTGAATAGAGAGCTGGGCTTTGAGTTCCAATCCACCCTTAGACATTTGCTAGTTGTGTGACTCTGGTTGCCTCAGTTTCCTCAACTGTAAAATGGGATAACCCTAAAACACAGAGTTATACAGAGGATATTTGTAAAGTACTTAGTACAGTGCCTGACACACAGTAGGCACTATATATATAGTGTGCATGTATGTTATGATAATGATGATATGCATACATATATAAAAGTACATTATATACATACATACCCATTTTCTTCTTACCCTTTGCATTAGAGCTTTCTATTCTTCCACTTTGCTGAATCTGTTCTTATAAAGTTTCAAGCTACAGTTTCTTCGGCTGTAGAATGGGTAGTAAAACAATCTTGTCCTATGTAATTGTTGCAAGGAATGTACATTTCAGACCTTAAGGCACTATGTAGATGTGATTTTTAAAAATCAAATAGACATTATTCAGCAGACTAGAGCACAGTTACTGAATATCTCATAAAAATAACCAGACATAGTAACAGTAATTCAAGTCTTCTGATGCCAGAAAAGAATGAAGATACCCTTAAGAGTAGAAGATTTTCTCATGTTTAAAGCAACAGATCTGAAGGGAGTTAAAGAGGCAAGAGAATGCAAATTTTCCTTTCAGGACTCTAACGTTATTGTTTGTTCATTTAAAAAATAAACATTGCTTGGGTCTCCAATAAACTACTCTAGCCATGTGATTAAATTTGGTATTTATTGCCCCTTGGAGTGAAATGTTACTAAATAGGCTGTATTATGTGATTTCATCCTAATTCAACTGGATTAATTTGTGCTGTTTAAAGGCAAATTTCTCCCTTTCATTGTGGGACAAATGGTAAAGTAAATGAAGTTGTGGTATTGGGATACAGAACATGAGACACTGACACTGGGATACAGAACATGAGAATAGTGGGAAGTGGTAGCATAACTAAATGACAGAGTGCTAATAATAGTTGACATTTGCATATGTTATCTCATTCAACCCTGGGTGGGGGGTGCAGGGGGTGAGGGGTACTATTATTGTGGTCATTTTACAGATGGGAAACCTGAAGCAGACAGAGGTTAAATGACTGGGTCACTTAATGACTTTAAGTGATTTATCCAAGGTCATGTAACTTGTAACTATCTGAGGCTAGATTTGAACTTAGGTCTCCTGACTTCAGGTAAAGCATTCTATTATTGTACTACCTAGGAATCGCAATCACTGGAAATCTTTGCATTGAAGCTAGATAGCTCTTTGTCCAGACTGTAGTAGAAAGGAGATTTGATTATCAGAAAGTTAGAAAGTAATAACTGACATTTTTATAGTGCTTACGATATGCCAGGCATTGTGCTAAGTGCTTTCCAATTATTATCTCATTTTGTCCTCACAACAACCCTGGAAGGCAGTGCTATTACCATCTAAATTTTACAGATGAAGGAACTGAGGCAAGCAGGGGTCAAATGACTTGCCCAGGGTCATACAGTTCATAAGTGTCTGAGGCTAGATTTGAACTCAGGTTTCTCTGACTCCAGGTCTAGTATTTTATTAACATGCCACCTAAGGATCCTTGTCACTGGAAATCTTTGCATTCAAGCTGAATGGGGTATAAATAACCCATCAGGGAGTTAGAGAATAATGCAAAGACTCCACAAACGGAGGGCAACACAAAACAAACAAAGAGTTGACCTAAGCGAACCTGTTTCTAAAGGGTAAGGTATTCTCTCTACTGATAACTAGCAGTGAAAAATAGCCATCTAGAATCTGCTTAAAGACCTCTAATAATGAGGAAACCCATTCACCATCCCTTAAGGAAGCCCATTCTACTTTTGAACAACTCCAATTATTAGTAAAACTTTTCTCATATGGAACCTCAATCTGTCTCCACCTATTTTAACTTCTACCCAGGCTACTCACTCTCTGAAGTCAGACAGAATAAGTCCAATACCATATTCATATAGCAATCTTTTAATACTTAAAGAAAGTTACTATCTTCTTAAGTCTCCCTAAGACATTGCTTCTCCAGGTAAACATTCCAGTTTCTTCAATGGAGCTCTGAGTGAGAAGAAAGTATAAAAAACTGGGGAAATCAGGGAAGCCTTCATAGAAGAATGCCCAGTTTACAGATTTAGCAATCCAATTTGGTTAGAACATAGAGTTTACGAAGAATTTTGTGGTTGTGTCATTTTCAGTCATGCCCCACTCTTCACGACACAATTTGGGGTTTTCTTGGCAAAGATAATGGAGTCATTTGTCGTTTCCTTCTCCAATTCATTTTACAGATGAGGAAATTGAGGCAAACAGGGTTGAGTAACTTCTTGCCCAGGGTCACATGGCTAGTAAGTGTCTGAGGACAAATTTGAACTCATTCTGACTGTAGCTGAGCACCACCTTGCTGCCCTGTATGAAGAAGAATAGTTTGAAATAAAATTGGCAAGATAGACAGGAGTCTTATTGCACAGGATATTAAATGCCAGAAGGAACACTTTTCTTTTCTTCCTAATGGCAATAGGGAGCCATGAAGGGGATCAGAGCACAGAAATGTCCTGATCATACCTGTGGATAAACATGATTGCTTACACTGGTATCTCTGTGAAGGATGGATTAGAAGGGAATAGAAATTTTAATTACAGTGAGAGAGGAAGGCTTGAATTAGGGCAGTGGTTGTGTAGGGAGAGAGAAGGTGATGGTTGTGGAAGTAGAACTGACAGCATTTGATAATTAATTCTAAATGGGAATAGTGTGAGAGATGAGGGAAGGGAGGACTCTAGGAAGACTTCAAAGCTATCAACCCCAGTGACTTTTGCAGGCTACCAGCACCTTCAACAGAAATAGGATATATTTATCCCTGCTGTTTTTAATGTTTGTATGCAAGACACATTGTTGTATTTGATTATCTCAGAAAGAGAAATTCCATTTAGTTCCATTTTACAGATAAAGAAACTGAGGTACAAAATGATTAAATCTTATGACCATGTTCAAGATGCCTGGATTCAAACACCCTCTTTCTTGCTATAAGTCCAATGTTCTTTCTACTATCCCACCACCGTTTCTCTCTCCTCTTCTTTCTAGCTGATTGTTCGCTAGGTACACTCAGGTTGATTCCAGCTAAGATATTTTTATCTCAGCTGAAGGTTGTTTAATGTCCTAAGTAAACAAAAAACAAATGAAAATGAAAAAGATGAACAAAATGAGAAAAAGAAGACTGGTGTGGAAGAAACCTTAATAAGTCATTAGGGATGTTCTGGCTTTCTGTCTTTCCCTCTGAGTGTTTCTCTGTCTCTTTCCCCTCCCCCACTTCACTTTGCAGAGATCTTAGCTTCTTCTCTTTGCTTTCTTTTTCCTTGTCTCCATCCCTTCTTCTCTCCCTTCCCTCCCACCCCATATTTTTTCTTCTTCCCATCGTAATTACATATGTGCATATGCTCATTTCTATCTACAGATGGCAGCAGCTTTCTAAAGCAATTGTCAATGTCACTTACAGGGTTTGCATCTGGGAGATATTCTTAGGAGCCCTGGGCAGTGCTATAGGGTATACTGTGGACAGAAGCTGTAGTAAGCTGTATTTGAGAGGCTCTCCTGAGGTGTGTGTGTGTGTGTGTGTGTGTGTGTGGTGTTGTGTTATGCTTGTGTGGGTAGTTAAGGTAGGGTCCAAGTCATATCTTCATCCTCATCAGCATCAGCCATTGGAATAGGGCCAGGTGACAAAATGGAAGATTTTAACTTTTTCTTTGTAACTTTGGACTGAGACTCATTAAAAACAAGCTGTACCCCTTGTCTGTCTGTGCCATTGTTGCTTCTAACATATGCAAGCTCTTATCATTTCACAGCAGCTTCCAAGCACAAGGAAATCATTCCGCAGCCCACTCTGGTCTATAATCAGTTAAGCGCACATATCCAAATAGATGCCTCTCCCACTAAACCTTAAATAAAGATAATTTATGCTGAGTAAACAACAGTGAGTGCATTTGCCCAAATGCAGATGGCACTGCCTGATAGCAGTGTATTATAGGGGTCATTAAGCGTGACGGTTCAATACCGTCACATCGAAATATGGTCTTTTACAAGACAAATAGCTGATACTAGCGCTATTGAGTCTGTCTTTCTGCATTCAATTTGGCTACTTTTCCAAATAGCTCTGCAGACTGTAAGTCCTAATCGAGCAACCAGAAAAGCTCAATCCACCCTATAGAGACACCCCCACATCTGTTCAGAAAGGATTTAATTTAAACAACCAAAAAAACCTAGAGGCTTGAAAGAAGTCGAAAGTAGAATAAGTGATTTCATTTAAAGCTGAGAACAGAAGCTTTGCATAGTGTCTTGGGATTCCACTATCAGACAAAAACAGCTTTCTAAAAAGCTTCACCCCTGAACCTGCCCATTCTGCCTCTCACTCTCAAGATAAGGAACAGTGATAGATGAACTGGCTTAGACCTGGTTCTTCACTTGCCTGCCTATGACTCTGATGGTTTTAACAGGTTTCTGGCTCAGTGTTATCCCAACAACTCCGAATTGGAGGGGAACTTTAGGATCGAATGAGCTATTTGTAATATTCAGGCACTTAGGCTAGTACCTGAAACAGAGCAGGTACTTCATAAATGCATGTTCTCTCTCTCACCTTTTGAGAGGTCATCTAGTCCAACCCATGCCTCCTTTTGCAGATGGAAATATCTAGGGCCAGAGGAGTAGGTTGACTTGCCCAGGCCTCCTGACCTTTAATCTACAACATTTTCCTTTGAATTTGCACTGTCTTATAAGCTTCTTCTGTATGTTTTATGCTGGCAATGTGCCAGTGACCCACTGGCTCTGCCAGATCTTTACATTACAGTGAAACCCTGACATAATTTCCACCACCTTGAGAGTTTATAGGGTCGTATGTCAAGAGTTGGAAGTCATCTCTAAGGTCATTTAATCTATCCCATACATTTTACAGAAGGAGAAACTGAGGAAAATATTGAAAGACAGTTCCCTGACTTCCTTCAAGTCCCAGCTAAAATCCCACCATCTACAGGAAACCTTTGCTAGTTCCTCTTCATTCTGGTGTCTCCATTCTGTTGAATATTTCCAATTTATCTTGTATATAAAGTGTTTGTTCATAGTTGTTTGCATGTTGCTTCCATCATTGAATTGTGAACTCCTGAAGAGTTCTCCTTTACCTTTCTTTTATCCCCCACACTTGGTACAGTACCTGGAATATTATTGGTTGATCATTCTTGAAGAGGACAGATGACTTCCTGATGCTAAGGTCAAGGCACAATGTGTCCACCTGGGATTGATTGGACCAACATGAGCTTGGAAGACTCCACCATAGGTCAGATTCAGATAGTTTATAAGAACATTTAGTAGGCATATGATGAATGTTCATTAGCTGATTAATTAGGTATTAGGTGGTATTTGAACTCAAGTCCCAAGATTCTGTGTTTGTCTCTTTCTTCAGCTTTCCATCTCCTTTCAAACTTATAAATATTTTCTAACATGCCTCCTTGTCTCAGCCAGTTGGTCAGTTCTGCAAGGGGGTTGCAGATATTCAATTTATAAAATGAATCCCACAAATTAAGTTGATATTATATTTATTAGCTATCCCTCACAGTGATCTCTTAGGTCACTGACTGTTCAGCAAATATTTACTGAGCTTCTAGTATGTTTAGCACTGAGTTAGATAAATAATAACTCATATTCCTGTAACATTTTAAGAGCACTCTCCTGTCAGAAATTCAAACAGGCAGGCCATTTAAATAATGGTATCTTATTTTACAACTGCAGAAACTAAGTCTTAGAGACTAACTTACTTGCCTATGATCACAGCTAGCAAAGCCAACCCAAATCTCTTCACAGCCAGCGTGCCTTCTTCTTCCTTCTGAAATCCTTGCATGAAGACAAAATTCTTTTAGAAAAATTCTAATTTCTTTTCTCTGTTCCTGTTTTCTTTTCTTTTCTTTGTATTGGCAATAGTTAGTACAGTGCTTGGATCAAGGTAGGTGCTTAATAAATGCTTGCTGACTGATTTGGGGTCTTTGGGATTTTGCTTAGCTTACAGCAGCTTACCTGTGGTCTTTTGTTCTTTAACTGATTTGAAATGAAAGAGAAAAAAAATGGATGTAGGGAGGAGAGACAATAGAATAGAGCTGATAGAAGATTTCTCTTGGAGTAGGAAACATGGTTCAAATCTTTCCTCTGACACAAAGGTTCCAAGACCTATTAGCTATGAAGCAATTCAACTTAAACTATTGGGATCCCAGGCAAATCTCTGAGACTATAAATTACAGGTACTCATCTATATGAATGTAGGGCATTTCTATCTTGAGCCAGTCCACATACAAAGATAAAACTCTTCTATGTGTCAGTGTGTACACTTTCATGCATACATGTGCCCTACAAGAAAACTCATCTTCATTAGTCTCTGAAGCTAAGCTTCGAGGTTTAGGTTTTCAACTATGTTTCTTGGTAATCAGATTTTCTATCCCAGGAAATGGGTGTAATTCTCACCAATACTTCAAAAAAACAAAATTGTTTTTCAGAAACTGACCCTGAGTAAGTGGAAGTCAAAGCCGGCTCTGAATACAAATCTGAGAAGTTAGAAATCTCAATTGCTGTTTTTCCCCATGAAAGGTTTTGCAGCCACTAAACAGTTTATCTCCATGACAACCATAGGAGGTAGGTTTTCCAGTTAGACTTTTCCCCCTCTCACATGTGAGGAAATTATAGTTAAAAGTGATTTGCCCAATGCCACACAACAGGTGATTTGATGGACCAGCCTTAGAACCAAGCATCCCTAGAGCTTTCCTGTGGGGTTAGGCTGCTCCCACAAAAGCAAACCAAGCATGTTTTCATGATGTTAGATCCTCCAGGAGGCATTGAAAGGCAGCTTGTACATAAAAAAATGTATATCTATACTTTTAGTAGTAGCAAAAAACTGGAAACATAATTGGTATCAATCATTGGGAAATGGTTGGGAAATTACATCATGAATGTAATAGAATATTATTGAGCCATTAAGAAATAACCAACATGAAGATTTCAGAGAAACATGCAATACTTGTATGTAGTGGTGGAGACTGAAAATAAGTTCAAGAGAATAATGCAATTATTCCAAAAAATAAATGAAAATAACACCAAAAGCTATGGGAACTCTCAGTAAGTACAATGAATGATTTTCAGACCAGATCACACTTCCCATTCCATATGACTCTCTGCTCCAGCCACATTTTTATCATTTGACCTGTCACTGACCTCTCCAGAGACCTAAGTCTGAGGGAATACATCCACTCAACTTTGGAACTCCTGGCCCAAGGCAGAACAATCTGACTGCTGAGTCACTTAGGGCAAACTTAGTCAGTCAATAAGCATATGAAGTGCCAGGCACCCACATCAGCTATTATATTTTAGCAATACCAGGCTGTTGGACCATGCCATCCACCCTGTGCCATCTTATTACCATCTGAACCCCTGTAGTAAGATGAGAACATGCCAATTTACTATCCTTTGGCTCTACACTCATCACCTCTGTGACTACTCAGACCATGACACCTTTTCCTGGCAACCACTCACCTGCATGTGTTATCCCTCCCTATTAAAATGTAAGATCCTTATGGGCAAGGACTACTACATTACTTTTGAATTTATGTCTCTAATGCTTGGTACAGTGTTTAAGTGTTCAATTAAATATCTAATAAATTAAGTCTTTAACTAGTGTGTTTAATAAATGTTTTTCATTCATTCATTGTCTAGGGAGAAAAGAGGTTATAATATACATCTATCTTCTTTATAATGAAATGAGAGAAATCAGTGCAGAATTATCCCTTTGATTTCTCTATATTAATTGATAGGTTGGATGAATATACTATAATTAGTGTACTATAATTATATAATATAACATATATGTATAATACAATATATAAAGTAATATAATATAATTGAATACATTATGCATATTATGTTGCAAATATAAAGTATATTGTATAATCATGTGTCATATAATATAATTGTATTATTATATAATACATGATTATATAATTATATTATATAACATGTAATTATACGATATAATTATAATATAATATACATATAATACTATAATTTAATTGGAAGAAACAAAACTTTTTGGTGGTTCCAGTTTTGACCACTAGTAGAATCTACAAATCAACATAGCATAAGAGCAACTAGAAACTGATTTAGCATAATATCTTCTACTCATATGGATATCTCCATGTCTTACATTCGAATTCTTGTTTAGACTGGTAATATCACCCATATGAGTGATATTACCAGTATACTGTTTGTATCAATCAACAAAGATTCATTCAATGCTTACTATGTACCAGATAAGCTGCTAAATGCTAGATACAAAAATCACCTCTGCCCTCAAGAAGCCTATATTCTCTCAGGGGAGACAAGGTGTATGTGTATAAGTATATGATTGAAGCATTTGTGCAGTGCTTACTGCATTTCAAAGTCCTTTGCTAAGTGCTAGGGATACACATAGGAAAGTAAGAAAGTCCTTGCTCTCAAGGAGTTCATGTTCTAATGAAGGAGAAAACACATATGGAAAATTTTAGAAGGCAAGATGGAGGAGAGATAAGAAGCAGTGTGGTGAGCCTCTCTCCACATAACTACTTTAAAAAGATCTAGAAAATTCCCTTGACTGAATCTTGATAGGGAAATCCAGAAAAAGTCACAGAGAGTCCAAACCAACTCAGCTCAGATTGATAGATAAGGAGGTCCATGGACACTGGGAAAATTGCAATCAGGGTTGGGCCAGTAGCACACCTCATGCGAACCTGTGTACCAGGGCAAGAGGAGGCCCCAGACCCAAACCAGGGTACTCTGCAGACTTTAGTGAGGCACTGCAACAGTGACAGGTAGAAGCTGGCAGCTTTGTTGCCTGCTACTCTGTTCTAGGTCACAAAAACGAGGCAGAATGAGGCATTCCAGGTTAAAGATGCTTGAGGTGGGGTACTGAGAAAGGAGGAAGTTCAGAAGCAGCAGCAGATCCCAGACACAAAGAGAGTTGTCATCTCCAGCCTCTAGCCTAGTCTACAAAAGATTAACCAATGCAGCAACAACAGACCAAAGTGGATCCTAAAATTTTGTTTCTTCTGAACCAACAGGACCTCCAGCTGTCTGGTAGCAGTTGAGCCCAGCAACAGAATACTATTGGTCAGACCCAAACCCAAACTCACAGAGCTCAGAGCAGGGCTGGCAATCAGACTTTTCCCTGGATCTGACTACTTTGGGAGCACTGAAAGCTTTCTGGTCACCAACAGACCCTGTAATACCGTAATATTTAGCATCTCCAAGCAGCAATAGAACCAATTTAGACCTCCCTTCAGAAGTGCCACAGACTTCATCAAGTCAGGAAGTAGACTGGGAGAATGAGCAAAAAAAAAAAAAAATTACACCACAAAGAACTGAAGAATGGTGGCAGAGAAGCTCATGACACAAATCCAGAAAAAAAGCTTCAAGCAAGCATTCAACTAGAATTCCTGGAAGAAAAGTAGTAAGAGTTTTTGTTTCTAAGAGTTAAAAATATTTTTGACAATGAGAAAATATTAAGAAGAGCTATGTAATAAAGAATTGGAAAAGGAATTAATATATTGGCATAAGAAGTTCAAAATCTTGCCCAAATAATGAATCCCTGAAAATTAGAATAGAACAAGGAGAAACCAATGACTCCACGAACAATAAGAAATATTAAAACAAAGGCAAAAGACCAAAATTGGAGAAGAAAATGTAAGGTATCTCATAGCAAAAACAACTGCTCTGGAAAACAAATCAGGAAGAAAAATAAGAATCAATGGACTCTGAATTATATCACCAAGAAGAAGAATCCAGACCTCTTATTTCAAAGAATCTTAAAACTGCCCAGATTTTTTAGAACCAAATGGCAAAGTAGAAACAAAAAGAACCGGGTCACCTCCTGAAAAAAAACTTCAAAATGAAAATTCCGAGGAACATGGTGGTCAAAATTCAGTTTCCAGGTCAAACAAAAACATAGCAAGGAGCTAGCAAGAATAACTTCAGCAATAAAAGAGAGTAGGATGTTACGGGGAGAAAAGGGACCTTTAATGAGTGAACTTTGGAAAGTTCCTGAGGAAAAGACCAGAGCATTGTAAAAACATTAAAGGGCAAACACAGGAGCGAAGATGAATGAAAGGTAAACATGAATGAACAGAGACAAAAAAATGGGGGAAGATTAGACCAGAATAAACTATTTGCATTCAAATATGGGGAGATGATACTGATCCTTGTCATTATCAGAGGTCATAGAGTCAGTCTGATTAGACAAAGTCTGGGAGTGGTTCTGTGATGCTTGATGATCCTAAGAATGGAAAGAGAGGGAAGAGGAAAACACCAGGGATGTGAGAAAGGGAAAGGAAGTTTAGGGCAAATGATCTCAGATAACCAGAATGTGCAAAGTACATAGGAGGAAGAGTGGATAAGGGAAGTAGTTGACACTTGAACTTGACCCTCATCTGAAATGATCAAGAGAAAGAAGAATGTATGCACACAGTTGGGTATACAAACATACTTCACTCAACAGGGGAAAAGAAAAGAAAGGGGAGAAGGGAAGAAAGGGTATTAGAAAGAGGGTAGAATCTACTTAAAGAATAGACATTTACTAGATGAATGACCTTGGGCAAGTCACTTAACCTTATTTGCCTCAATTTCTTCATCTGTAAAATGAACTAGAGAAGGAAATGGCAATCCATTTGCCAAGAAAACCCCAAATGGGGTCACAAAGAATCAGATATCCTTGAAAATAATTTAACAAAAACCACGACAAAAGATTAAAGAGGGAATAGTCAAAAGCAAGAAAATCACCTCTCTAAAGATCAAAAAAATATGTGTAGCTTTTTGTTGAGGTGACAGAAAATGGGAATCTGTGGGGACATCCATAAAGTAGGGAAAGGATAGTCATCTTATAGTTTCTAGACGTGATGGAGTACTGTTCTGCTGAACTCTTATCAGCATAATGACTAACTGATTCCAAAGGACTAGTGAGAGATAAAACATGTTACCCATCTCCAGATAGAAAGGTGAAGGACTAACCATGCAGAATAAGACATATTTTTGGATATGGGCAATGGGAAAATTTTCTTTACTTAGCTATACATATTTGTAATGGATTTTCTTTTATTGTGTTTTCATTTGGGTTGTGGGAGAGAGATTGAGGTGGGAGGAAAAGAAGGTAGATTTTGCTGATTAAAAGAAAATATTTTAAGTCTTTTTTTCTGAAGTTCCAGTTGTTTACTCAGATAGAAAGAGTGTATGGTCCTCGGGGTATCGAAGCCAGATATATACAGAATAGATATAAAATGAACATAAGGTAATTTTGGTAGGGAGCAACTGCTCCCTGTATTTTATGAGCAGCTGAGGAAAACAACAAAGGCTTCATACGGAAGGCAGGACTTGGGCAATCTTAACTGAAACAAGGGATTTTTAAGAGTTCATGGGGATTCCAGAATGTCTCCCACTCCGAACATGATAGATAACCAGAGTGCAAACATGGAGACGGAAGATGGAGAACTTACATGTGTGAGAAAGTAATATAGCCAGTTGGCTGGATTGTAAAGTGCATGGAGGGGAGCGAAATATAATAAGGCTAGAAAGTTATATTGTGGCAAGGTTGTGAAGGACTTTAAATGCCAAACTCAGAACTTTCACTTTGATACTAAAGGTAATGGGCAGGCAATGGGGTTTATTGAGTTGGGCGGTAACATGGTCAAATCTGTATTTTTAAAAAATCACTTTGTCATTTTAGGGAGGATTCATTGGAGATGGAGAGAAATTAGGGATGTATTCCAGGAATCATTTCATGCATAGAGATGATGATAAGTAAACTAAATGAGAAATAATAAAAAGAAAAAAGGGCTCAAGATGGAGCCTTAGAGTACAGCCACAGCTATGAAGTGTGATAAGAAAGGTGAAGCAATGAAGAAGACTGAGAAGGAGCAACCGTGTCAAATACTGTAGGGAGTTCAAGAGGACTGAGAAAAGGCCACCAGTCTTGGCGATGTAGAGACCAAAAGTAATTAAATTTCATACAGAAAATTTTTTGCTTTTCTTTAAGACATCCTGAATAAATGGAACTATTAGTCAATCCATTAATTTTGTTATTTAGTCATTTTCAGTCCTAGCCAGCTGTTCATGACCCCATTTGTATTTTTCTTGGCAAAGATACTGGAGTGGTTTGTCATTTCCTTCTCCAGTATCTTTCCTTGTCTATTTCCTTCTCCAGGTCATTTTTACAGATGAAGAAACAGGGTTAAGTGACTTGCCCAGTTAACTTACACAGTTAATAAGTATCTGAGGTTGGATTTGAACTCACATCCTCCAGGCTCCAAGCCCAGCACCCTATCTGCTGCACCATCTAGCTGCCTAGCCAATGGTATTATTGATAGTAATCTATCAATAGGCATACAGTAAACCCGCACTTAGTATTGGGAACTTTGCTATCTGTTGGTCATTAGGTTTGGCCAACAAATGAATTCAATCCTGAAAATATCAAACAGTAAAATAAAAATAAATAACCATTAGTATGAGATAATTTAGGACCAAATCTAATCTTGCCTAAACAATACACTACATATTGTTTGGAAGTTGCTTCTAAGCAAGGATGTGCTAGAGTCAGCTCACAGGTGAAAACTGATGGTTACATCTTCAGCACAAGCATTTACACCTTGGAAATGGGCAAATGCTACAAATCAGGGTTTTATTTAATGTTTTTTAAAATTGTCCACAGTTAACAAAATCATGGAGAAAATATGAATAATGCAGACTAAGTTTAAAAGTGTATCATGTCTACTTTTCTTTTTCCTCCAGAGCCTGTTGTTAAACATTCACCAGCACACACCTGCTTTAAACCCTATAATTCTATAATCCTTAAAATGTATACCATCACCAGTGAGGAGTTGTGTGAGTTAAGATTCTTTGGAGGCCTGGATTCTAATCATAATTATAATATGGGATCATAATTACATCTATCATTAACATAGCTAATTTTCTCTAATCTGTACTCAATTCAGTTTTTGCATATATTTCTTTGCAATAGTTAGATCTCTTTCCCATCATCCTGCTTCTCTGCATTATTAGAGTAGGAGTAGTTATTCCAGGGCACCTCTCAAAACCTCAGCTCTAGTCCAATGTTGTTCGCAATGTACTTGGTTCCCTTTTCCTCCCTCCCACCATTTGTAACTATAGTACCATGTTATGTGAAAATTGTCAGCATTCACTTTCATTTTCCTGGTGTCATCCTAGTTAGAGCAAAGAGCAGGTTTAGATCTTCATTCATTTGCAGTCTTCTGTGTTCATGCAGTGCCATATAATGCTAAGCCCCCGGCCACTCGAATCTCTTTCTGTGCAGACTCTTTGGACAACATTAAAATAGATTAGCAATAGTCAGAGTCACACATTGACCAGGGCAATGAAGGCCCACTTAATGTTTTCGGGTTCTTTTGCTCTGAAAGTGCTTTTCTCTTTGCTTTTTAAATCATGTCTTCATATACGCCGTTCCCTGCACCAACCCCTGTAGCTTTCAGATCAAATAATGCTTTATCATGTGAAACACTATTGAATTATAGAACTTCTAAGGCTGTTTAGCACCCTCTGCCATACTTTGGCTGTGCCTGAGGTTACTGAGGCAGAATTTTCTTTTTCTTTGTCACGTTTTATGCTACTTTTTCTTAAGAGCCTCATTCTTCTTCTAAAACATAAAAATGAGGAAAGGCATACTCTATCTTAAGTCCACATAGGCAAAAGGGGAAAAACAAAAATCCTTAAATAGTGTATAAAGCCAATTTAAAACAGAGCCATAGCCAGAGATTTGGCAAGACACAACCACAAGCCAGGGAAAACAGGAAAAAATACATCCTCAAATCAATTGTATACTTCATGATGTGACAATAAAAATAAGACATCAAAACTCCAGTGAGTGGGAGGGGAAATTAGCACATCAGAATTAACAGAGACCTCAATGGTACAATCCATGGGAATTGAGACTCATTTTCTTTCTACTCTACCAGAGGATCATCTCTCCCTCATAGCACATGGAAGGGAAAAGAGTTTGGAAGGGTAAGGGAATAAGCATTTACATAATACATACTATATATCAGGCAAGGTGCTAAAGGCTTTACAAACGTATTTTATTTGAATAACATTAGTATGTATAGTCCTTTGCTTTGCTGTGGGGAAGTATAACTGCTAGTGAAGGTGGGGAAGAAGGGAGAGAAGTTAATCCATCCTGCAAAGAGAAGGAAAGAGGATGCCTTGGGACTTAGAGACTTTCTGTGTGGGATAGAAAGAGAGAGGGATGGACAAGCTATTAGCCTCATAACTCCCCAGAAGCCAAACCTTCTTTTCAATGTTCCTTAGACTCTCTCTGAGCTCACGATCCTCTCAAGGTCTCTTGACTTTCTAGAAGCTATGGTAGCGTTGGGAAACCTACAGCCTCAAGGCCACATGTGGCCCTCTAAGTCCTCAAGTGCAGCCCTTTAAACCAAATCCAAACTGCACAGAATAAATTTTAATAAAAGGATTTGTTCTGTAAGACTTGGATTCAGTCAAAAGTCCATACCTGAGGACCTAGGAAGGCCACAAGTGGCCTCAAGACCACAGGTTCCCTACCCCTGAGTTATGGGATCTCGGAAGAGATATGTGTGAATAGTTTAGTCAATTTTTCTTCATATAATTCCAGATTCTTTTCTAGGATGCTTGGATAAAGTCACAACTCCCAAGTACGTTTGTTTTCATTTGTGTTTCTCATTATGAGTGATTTGGAGCTATCTTTCATGTGGCTCTAAATAAGTTTGCATTCTCCTTTCAAGAACTGTAGCTGTAGTTGGGAAAAGTACTTGTTTTCACTTTCTTTCCATTTTTAGAATGATATGATCTGCTGTAGTTAGGTCAAGTATCCATTTGGAACTTTTTTAGTCACTCCTCAGTTGCTACTTTTGTATACAGTATAAAATGGTGATTTAACTTTGTATTTTTTGTCAAACCATTTTCTACTTTTTCTAGCAGTTAATATTAAATGGGAAGTCTACTCCCAAATCATTCATGTTTTGTGGTTTATTGACAATTTGTCTACTGATCAAAATTGTTTCCAATTCTTGCTTATCAAGTCTATGCCACTGGACCATTTTTCTGGGTTTTTTTTTAACAGTTTTGTTTATTGCTTTATTAAATTATTTGAGGTCTGAATGTACTAGCCTCTCCCTTCTTTTCTACTTTTTTCATTAATTCCCTTGAGATTCCAGACCAGGGTGGGGAACCTATGGCCTCAAGGCCATATGTGGTCCTCTTAGTTCTCAAGTGCAACCCTTTGAATCCAAACTTGACAGAACAAATCCCCTAGACCTTTCGTGCCTCCAAACTAATTTTGCTATGATTTTATCTACATCAATAAAGCAACCCCCTTGGTGGTTTGAGTGGCTAAATACATAGGTTAATTTAGGTAATGTCATTATTTGTACTATGTTGGAGTAGACTAAGCACAATTAATGAAAATATCAGTTATTGATTTCTTTATTTCTATAGAGTATTATATAATTTTATTTTTGTGTCTTGAAAGTGTCTTCATAGTTTAACTCTCATGTATCTTATAGTTAACTTGAATGAAATATTTATTTCCATCATTTCTTATGCTTTTTACTCTTACTATGTAGAAATGCTGATCCTGCCACTTCCTGAAGCTACCACTTATTTCTACGAATTTCTTTGCTAAGTCGCTGGGGTTTTCTAAGCGCTATTACATCTCATTAATGCAGCTAATTTGATCTAACCCGTACTATTGATTATGCCTCCAACTTCTTTCTCAATGTTATTGCTAGCACTTCTAGAATTATGTCAAATAAGAGGAAAGGAAGAATTATTACACTTTCATTTATTGTGAATTTTCCACACTTATTCTCTATTGCAAATAACTGCTAGCATTCGTTTATATACATAAATATATTTAAATTATATTTTTATTTCTCTTCTGTGGTTAGGCTTTTTATAGCTTTTAGCGTGATTGCTTGAACTGTCAAAGTCTTTTTTTTGAATTGGCTTTTATTTTTTAATATAATTGATTATATTGCTTTTCTAATGTTTTTGCTTGCATCTATGGTATAAATCCATATGGAGTCATAGAGAATAATTTTATAGTATTTTAATGTAGTCTTTTTAAAATAGAATTCTGTTTAAAAATGTTTGAATTATTATTCATTAGTGATAACATTTGTAGTTATCTTTTCTGTTTTGTCCCTGTCAGATTAAGTTATTAGGACTATATTTGTTTCAGAAAAGGAGCTTGACAGATTTGTTTTCTTTTTCAGTTTTTGAGGATGTGTATAGCATAGATAATTAATTGTATTTTCAGGATTCGATAGAATCAACTTTTAGTAAAAGGATTTAAAAAAAAATAGTCACCAAAGGAGCTACAAAGAATTTCACTGATATTCTATTTCACTGATGTTCTATTGTTTAAGATTTCTATTTGTTCTTTTTCTTTTTTGTTGTTGTTGTTTTTTTTTTTTGGAAGGGGAAGGCAAGGCAATTGGGATTAATTGACTTGCCCAAGTTCACACACAAGTGTGTCAAGTATCTGAGGACTGATTTGAACTCAAGTCCTCCTGACTACTTCAGGGTTAGTGCTCCACTCACTGTATTGTTCTTTTTCATTTGAGTATTTTAAATTGTAAGTTTGCGTAGCTAATCATTCATCTTCAAATTCTTGATTTCCCTCTTATGCAATTAACCATGAGAAATTCTGATAATGCTTTTGATTTCTACTCATTGTGAATTTACTTTGTTAATCTTTTCCTTGCAAATTTGATTTTCTTCTTACAAAAATTAGAATGAGTTAAAGGTTTATTGATTTTTTTTAGTTAGTTTTTTTGAAGCTTAGTTTTCTTGATCATTTCTAATCTTTTGCTTAACATATTTTCTTTTAAGATTGATAAATTGTTAACTTTCTAGTTTTTAAATTGAATGTTTACCTCATGATTCTATTTTATAAATGTATCTTTCAGAGGTACAATTTTTCCTGTGCGTAATGCTTTAGCTGCATCATAAAAATATCAGAATATTGACTGGTTTCTCTCTTTCACATAGGTTTTTCTTCCTTTCTATTATTTGTTCCTTGACCCTGTCATTATTTGGAATATCATTACTATCTTCATTTATATGTGTCTTTCATTTAACTTCCCTGGATGAAGTTAAATATTAATCATAACATTTTTATTGTCATGATCTTTAGAATGTGCCTTAAATAGTTCTTTCTCCTTAAGTATATATGTATATATGTATATATATATATATATAAAATTTCTCTACATCAGGGCTTGCTTTTGTAAATGTAAGCATTTTGCTGAAAAATATGTATATTTTAATGCTTCTATTAAGAAAATGTCATGCTTTTGAATCTAACTTCTTCAACAGACTGTTGAATTGCATGTTTTCCTTTTTATCATTGAGTTAGATTTCTCCTACTTTTAGAGAAAATCATGAGTTTCCAAAAATTATTGAGTTATGTCCAATGACTTTCTACAATTGCATGTTATTTGGTGAATATATTTGATATTTTTGTTTTCTCATTGTCTATATTGTATTCAGATAAAATATAATTTCCCTGTTTACGTGTTGACATTACAAATTCCTGTTTTAACCTTGTCAGATAATATGTTTGCAATTCCTGCTTTTTTTAATGCCTGACACATAGCAATTTTTTTTTACCTTTCATTTTCATTCTTTATGTGTCTTTATTTTTTAAAAAGTGTTTTGTAAGTACTGAAGATTTGAGGGTTTTGCTTTCATATATGTTCTAACATGATTCATGTTTTATTTAGTTTTTAACTTATTCACATTAAAGTTATGATTGTTACTGTTCCCTATTACTGTCAAAAGCACACCCATCCTTCCAAACCTCCAAGCTTGCAAAGTCACCCTCAACTTCTGTTTCTCACCCCTCCCAATATCCAATGTTTTCAAAGGCTACTGATTTCATCTTTTGCAGTATCTTTCAAATATATTCTTTTCCCTCCTCTGATAGTGTCACAACCCTGATCTAGGACTTTATCATCTCATGAGTGAACTAGTACAATAACCTGCCCGCCCCAAGTCCTCTCCACCCATATCCATCAGATTCAGCTGTCAAAGTGATTTTTTCTAAAACTCCAAGGAGGCCATATCACTCCCTAATCAGTAAACTCCAGAGGCTCCTTATTGCCCCCAAGATCAAATATAAAATCTTCTGTTTAGCATTCAAAGCCCTCTATAATCCAGTCTTTTCCCTCTACTTTCTTAGCCCCCATATACTCTGCTATCCAGTGACACTGGTCTTTTCACTGTTCCATGAAGAAGACAGATGAGACTAACCATTTATGAGAAGTCTTCTCAACTCCTCTTAATCCCATTCATGTACATCTTCCCAGGTTTCTCTAAGAGAATTGTTTCCTCTTCTTCTCTTACTTGATTTTCATAATCCTTGTTGAGCTCTTCCATGGTATGAGACCACTTCATATTTTTCTTGGAGGCTTTGGATGTAGGGGTTTGACTTCATTGTCTTCTTCTGGTTGTATGTTTTGATCTCCTTTGTCACCAAAGTAAGATTTTGTAGTCTCATTTTTTTTTAAATGATATTCACTCATCTTCCCAGCCAAATATTTGACTTTCTAACCCTTTGTCAGGGTAGGACTCTGCTTCCAATGGGGGTGGTGGTGCTGTCCCATGCTTCAGGGGTTTTACATCTGCCACTCGATTCCCCACTGTCTGTGGGCCCAGAATTCTGGAAGCAGCTACAACTACTGCTGCTGCCACTGGTGCTTCCTCCACACTGCCACCACCCAGCACTGGGGCTGGACCCTGACCAGATTGCACACTCCTCTTTCACTCAGTTCCCACAGAATTTTCCCACTGACCTTTTTTTGGTGTTTGTGGGTTTAGAAGTCTGGAAACTGCCACAGCTTCCTGTGATTCACTCCTGTCAGGCCTGCTCTGGCCAGTCTGTGCTTGTGCAGCCCAGGCCAGACTTCTCTCTGCTCCCTGCCTGGTGTAATATACCCTTCCTATTGACTTTCCAGATTATCGTGGGATAGAGATTTGTTTCACTTTGTCATTTGGTGGGTTCTGTAGCTCTAGAATTTGTCTAGGATAATTTTTATAGGTGTTTGGAGGGATTTGGGGGAGAGCTCAAGCAAGTCCCTGCTTTTACTCTGCCATCTTGGTTCCACCTCTATAATTTTTTTAACGAGTAAAAAAGGAAGGTTACTCTCCTAAAGGTGCCCACTTACCTATATAGAGTGTCCTTATATTTTCCCAATCCTGAACCCTATTAAAATGTTCTTTAATGGCCTCTTTTAATTTGCTCTTTTGGGAGATGCTCATTTTCCCACCTCTCTATCCCACTGGTTTCATTTTACTGTTCCTACCCTAATGTAGGATATAATCTTACATTATTACATAATGCAATGCATACTGAGAGACTAAAATAATTACTATCCCTTTGCCGTTCATAACTAGGTCAAGTAGCAGTCCATCTCTAGATTCCATTGGTCTCTTTGGATCTCTGTTGCCCGGGAATCATCTTTGACTCTAATAGATGAGCTTTCATTTTACCTTGCCCAGATCCAGGTCTCCATCTCACTCCTAGATTATCAGCAAATCCTCACATGCTCTTGCTTTCTAGCCCCATTCTATCTAGTCTCTTCCACCTAATAGAATGTGACTTCTTTAAAGGAAGGGGCAGTCATGTGCCTGTATTTATATTGCTAGTGCTTAGGACAGTACCTGACATGGTGTTTGACTCTGAAAAACAAGCCTATATATGGTTGTTCATGCTGGTTGCATTTTAAAGGGTGAGCTAGAGTTGGAGGAAGCTTTAAGTAATTCAGCTTTCAGATGTTCTATCATTAAATGTTTTCTATCTCTTTCACCTTTAATTACTCTATATTTGGCATAGATTTACTTTTTTCTTTAAATTTAAATTTTGGGGAAGTTATGCTAAAAACAAATAGCCCAACTTTTGGACAATCACATGTGCCAGACCATTGCCATACTTCAGTTGCCTTCTTATCTCAGAACATTCTTCTCTCTCTGTGCCCCTCTTCTCCCTTTGGTTAGTTCTTCCCAGAACCCTCTTTTTAAGAACTATTCAAATTGATATTCCTCTGTAGCTAAAGGCTTTTCTCCTGGATATCTGCAAAATACATTACATGATATTGAATCCTAAAATTTATGGAGATTTTGTCCAGTTACAATTTGTGAATGCAAAATCAATTATTGCTTTTTTTGTCTATATTCAAAAGTTTGGTGCAGCTTTCTCATATAGGTCTTGCCATATGTTATTCAGTTTTATTTAATTTATTAAGGTTTTCTGGGAAACCTATGCTCCTTAAATTAAATATCTTCAAAGTCACTGACTTTACTTGTAGAAAAGTTCTGTGTTCTTTCAAAGTTACTGTCCTTTGCTTCTGTTGTCCAAATTCTCTCCCACATGTATTTTTGAATTCCAATTTTGGCATTCCTCTTTTTGGAGCCTCTTCTCCCTTGGAGAGATTTTCCATTCCAAGTTTTAATTTGTCTCATTTTGCAATTTGTCTCACTTATTTCTTCTTCAAATACTTTGATTTGGCTATTTATCTTCTTTCTTCTTTGAGTATCTGAGTCTCACCCTAAAATCTTTGAAAAGTTTTATTTTTCCATTGGAAGAGACTGGAAATTCTTGATGCTAGTCAATGCTCTCTAGGTCATCCACAAAATTCACTTTTTAACTGGGTTTTAAAAATTAATTTCATTTTAAAAGAATAATAATTATTAATCATGTATTAACTTTTTAAAATTTTTTACTCATTTCTCTTTCTATTTCTTTGAGTCTCAGTATTGGTTGATCTGATAATAATATTCCTCCTCATCATCACCATCATCCTTGTCATAGCTAGCCTTTATGTAACAGTTTAATGTTTGTAAAGCATCTGGCATATGTTGTTTCAAATATTCTCACAACAAGTCTATGAGGAAAGTATTACTACAATTTCATTTTGCCCAAGATTTAGACTGATACCTAGCCTTTTTCTTTTGGACTTTTTGTCTTTTAGCCTTTTCTTAATTCCACCAGCCTCTCACTTCATCATTTATCTCATCATCATTCTGGCATGTACCTTCTATTCTAACTAGAACCCCAGGGCTAAGCATCCTCAGCATCTGAGTTAGATGGGAGGGAGAAGCTAGGGAAGCTCAGCTGAATATATGGCTACATGAAAGAGAGAGGGCTGATCACAGGTTTTTAGTCTCCTTTTTTATAAACAGAGAGGTGCTTTCCCTTGTGGTAAGCTTAGTATTGCTATACCTCTGCCTAATTCCCAGTTGCACTTCTTTTATGAGTTTGGGCAGGATCAGTGTTTTTCTTATGGTGGGGGGGCCCAGTTCCTAAATAAAAAATTGCTGTAGAGGAACCTGGTAAAGTTTAACCCACTTGGACTCTGAAAAACAAGCCTATAAGTTTGTTCGTGCTGGCTGCATTTTACAGGGTGGGCTAGAGTCAGATAGGACAGGAGAAAGCTTTAAGTAATTCAACTTTCAGATGTTCTATCATTAAATATTTTCTTATCTTTTTATCTTTCATCTTTAATTATTGTACACTTGGCACAAATTTTCTTTTTTTGAAATTTAAAGTTTGAGGCAGTTATGCTAAAAACAAATAACCCAACTTTTGGACAATCATATGATCCTTCCATCGTGCACTATGAATCTCTCACACTTAAGCAAAGCTCCAGTTGTGCTTCTTGCTAGTTATAGCTCTGGTGCAATGAGATATGCAAGTAAGAAAAGTCCAAATACATCCCTAAAATATTTCCATTTTTATTGCACATATATAGGACTTATAAGTCTTTTTATCCACATTTTATGGCAAGACTCAGAGCCTGTCTGAGTGGCAGGTGAATATTTTTCAGCCTGATTCTTCCTTCTGAGTCATAGTACAACAAAATATTTTCTGAAGCCATAGGGCAGAAAACTCTCATTCCACTTGAAATCTTTCTTGATCCTCCATTCTGCTGGTGCCTTCCTTCTCCTCCTTTCCCCAGTTGCCTTGTATCTATTTTGCACATAGTTATTATGTACAAGTTATTTCTCATAGATACATTATAAGCTCTTTAAGGGAAGGAACTTTGTCACTTGTGTATTCATGCACTAAACTCATAGTAGGCACTTAAATACCTGTTGATTGGTCAATTTTCTTCTTCCCTCCTATCTGAGAATTCATCCTGCAAAGCTGTGTAAAAGCCACCAACCACAGTCTTCAAGATTCACTAGATAATAGTGATTAAAAGACCTGATTCAAGTGGATCAATGCTTTATTTCTGTTTGATATCATATTCATAGAACCTTAAACATTCTAAAGGATGTTAGGCATCATGTGGTTCTTTAATCTTATTTTACAGATGAAAAATTTGAGACTGAAAAAAATGAAGCAACTTGCTCAAAATTACAAAGCTTTAAAGCATCCTTAGAACTAGGTTTTTCATTACCAAACTACTGTTTATAGTTATAGTATATATATGTATATATAATATATATCATGATATATATCATACTATATATCATTATAGTATAATGTGTCCCCCAACACAGATGTGGGCACTGAGTTCCTGGCAACAGTTAGATTCAATTCAATTAAACAGATATTCACTAAGGATCAAATGAGACAATATTTGTAAAAAAAAGAAAGAAAGAAAGAAAGTACTTAGCACTTTAGCATAGTAGGTACCATATAAATGTTTATTCTGTTCCCTTTCCCCATCTATCTTGTGTCAGGTGCTGTACTAAGCAGTGAAGATATGAAGATAAAACTAAAAAAGGAGTGCCTGCCTGCCTTCAAGGAACATACATTCTATGAGAGTATTCAATTTTTTTTTTCTGTTTAATAAACAAAAGCTAATTTGGGAAGGGAAAGATCAATGACAATTTGGATGATTTCCAAAAGGCTTCTTGTAAGTAGACATATCTGAGCTGAGACCTGAAGGGCAATAAGAAGTAGAAAAAAATTCTCAGGTAAGATTTTTTAAGCAATAAGAGATAGAGATAAAACTATTCCAATGGCAGTATATTCCAGACTATGCCCAAAGATCTATAAAAATATACATACCCTTTGACCTAGCAATACACTTCTAGGGCTGTATCCCAAAGAGATCATCAAAATGGGAAAAGGACCCACATGTACAAAAATATTTATAGCAGCTCTTTCTGTGGTGGCCCCAAACTGGAAATTGAGGGGATGCCCATCAGTTGGGGAATGGCTAAACAAGTTGTGGTATATGAATGTAATGGAATACTATGGTGCTATGAGAAATGATGAGCAGGCAGATTTCAGAAACCTGAAAAGACTTACATGAACTGGTGCTGAAGTAAGCAGAACCAGGAAAACATTATGCCCAGTATAGATAGAGTAAGTAAGAGCCACAGTGTGTGAGGACTATATCTGATAAACAGCCCTTCACAGCAATGCAAGAACCTAAAATGTTTCCCAAGGATTCATGATGCAAAATACCATCCACATCCAGAGAAAGAATTGTAGAGTCAGACCACAGAATGAAGCAGACTATTTTCTCTTTTGTTATGTTTTATTTTATTTGGTTTTTTCTCATGGTTTCTCCTATTCATTTTAATTCTTCTATGCAACATGACTAATGTAAAAATATGTTTAATAAAAATGTAAGTGTAGAATCCATATAAGATTGCATGCTCTCTTGGGGAGGGAGGGGGAGAAAATTTAAAACTTATGGAAGTAATTGTTGAAAACAAATAAATTATTTATTAAAAAGGAGTATATTCCAGGCATGGGAACATCCTTAGTCACACCTCAGAGGGCAAAAATGGAAAGTCAAGTTCAAGAAATAGTAAGTAGTCTTGCTAAGCTGGAACATAAAGTTAACTCACAAATGGAATCATATGAACTAGGTCTAGTAAAATAAGCTGGAGTCAGACTTTGCAAAATTTTAAACACCAAATGAGGAGTTTGCATATATCTTTGATACACAGGGAATCACTGAAGATTCTCAGGCAGAGAAATGACATGATCAGATGATCAGATCAGATCTGTGACTTAAGACAATGATTTTGACAGATGCTTGGAAGATGAATTGGAGGTGGGAGAAACTGGAAGCAGGGAGAGCAATTATGGGGCTATTGCAATAGTCCATAAATAAAGAGGTGAGAGTCTGAGCTAGGAAGTGGGCTGGGCAAGTGGAGAGTAAGGCATTGATGAGAGGGATATTGTGAAAGCAGAATCAACAAGATATGAGAACTCATAATTTACTCCTTGGAGTAACTCTAGGTTGTCCTTGTGAAGTCACAGCTCTCATCACAACTCCTGAGGACTTCAACAAACAAAATTAAGGAAAAGCATTTATTAAGTGGAGAGTACTGTGCTAAGTTCCAGGAATACAAATAGAGAAGCAAGAAATGCCTACTCCCAAGGAGAGAGAAAACATATATAGAAATTTTCAGTTGTATATCAGTTGGAAAGTCTTGTTGGTCCTTTGGGTGTAGAGGCAAAGTAAATTGCTATGCATCTTTTTTTTTTAAAGTATTTATTTAATTTTTTAATTTATGGAGTAAAACACACGTTTCCATGACATAATATAATTTTTTAAAAAGATGATGGCATATGTTATAGAGTAAGTATTGCAGGGTATTTATGAATAATTTGCTATTCTGTTTAAATATGTAATAGTTACCATGTAAATTTATTTTTTTCCTTTTATTTCCATCCCCCTCATCATAGAGGTGGCTACCATTAGTCACAAATATATATATATGCAAAATCATTCTATACATACGTCTATTTATCAGTCCTCTCTCTGGATATGTCCTCTAATTTGGGTATTTATGATAATCAAAATGACTTATTCAGTCAAAGCTGTTCCTAAAACAATATTGCTGTTACTATGTACAATATTCCCTTGTTTCTGCTCATTTCACCGTTTATTATCTGGGGCAAGTCTATCCATGTTTTTCTAAGATCATTGAGCTCATCCTTTCTTGTAGCACAGTAGTATTCCTCACAAATGCCATATATCTTTAAAACAATAGTGTACTGGGAAGGATAGGGACCAACGCCTTTTCCACCTTGGGATGGAGACCTAGAAGAGAACTCCCAGTTCAGAGATGTGTGTTACACCCTGCCCTCCTATTATTAAAAGCAAACTCCAGTTTTGTAAAATTCACTAGCTGGAGAGAAAGGGGGAGAGGAAGAAATAAGAACCCACATTACAAAGTTGTCCTTTTATGAAGTATGGAGTAGCACGAAATCTAGTGGAGTCAAAGGGCCTGGATTTAAATGTCGACTCTGCTGCTTCCTTGCTGTGTAAGAGTGGGTAAGCTAAATAACCTCCAAGGGCTTTATCTTGGAAATAAGGGAGAGGAAGGGAGTGAATAATCACTAAGATTCTCTTGGGCTCCAAATGATGTGATTCTGTGTTCCGGATTAACCAGTCCTCATTTTGTCAGAATTTCTCTTGTGGTTCACAGACCTCCTTGCCCTTTATTAACCACACCAACTCAACTTCCCACATGTGTTTCTTTCCTTTCAATTACTTATTGTATGCTAGATATCAAATCATTGATGGGTCTTCCTCATGCCCTAGTCCAAGTTCAAATCAAATTCCTTTTGGGGAATTGGGAATGAGATTCACTAACTCTCAGTGTTCTGGAAACCCGCTTAAATGTAATGAGCTTTCCAAAATAATTAGCACTGGCCCATGGATTTCCACCTTGGTTTTTGTAATATGTTAGACAAAATCCCATCTGGAACCCCTTTCTTACCCCAACCCCTCCCCTTTTTAACATTGTTCTAATTTGCTTAATATTTCTGCCTTAGCAGGAGAATGAACACACATACCAAGTCCCAGGTAACCACTGTTTGGGAACTCTGTGGCTCCTTTCAAATCCATTTTTTCCCTATTATTCACTTGATAGAGTGCTGTAGCTTTTCCCTTGCCACTGGAATTCAGTAATTCCATTGTCTTCTTAAGGGATGTGGTTGAAATTCCTGTAATATCTTTGGGGAGAATTAGCCCAACTAAAGGACAAAGGATTATGTTGAAAATTCTAATTAGGGGAGTGGGCTGAGGAAGTGAGCTAGGGAATTAGGGAAGGGGCTGGAGCATTACAGATCTAGTTCAACGAGGAAGCAGATGTATCATAGTGGAAAGAATGCTGTATGTACCCAAAGTTAGGAAATCTGAGCTTAAAACCTGGCTTTGATGTTTATTAGCTGTGTGACTATGGGCAAGTCACTGAACCTTTCTGAGTCTCATTTCTCATGTGTAAATCAATCAACTAGCATTTATTAATAATACAATAATAATAAATTAGCATTATTAAGCACCAACTATGTGCTAGACACTGTTCTAAGTAATATAAAGAAAGGCAAAAATCACTGCCTACTGTCAAAAAGTTCACAATCTAAAGAGACAGACAACATACAACCAACTATACAAATAAGATATATGTTATAAATTGGAGTTAATCCAGGAGGGAAGGCATTAAGATTAAGGACTGGGAAAGACTTCTTGTAGAAATTGAAACTTTAGCCGAGACTTGAAGGAAGCCAGAGAAGCTAGGAGGCAGAGACGAGAACAGAAAGCGTTCTAAGCAAAGAGTGCAGCACATGAAAACATATTTGGAATTAGGAAATAGAGTATCATGTTTGAGAAATTACAAAGAGGCCAGTGTCACTGTATTGCAGGATATGTGGAGGTTAGTAGGGTACACAAAATAAGGATAGTTGCACTATGTCCCTCATGGGGTTGTTTTGGTGTGGGGGGATTGCTTTGCTAATCTTAAAGTGCTATATAGGAATTATTAGAACTGGACAGAGTCTTAAGGAATTATCCCTTCAAATCAAGTCATTTTATAGACTGAAGAAACTAAAGCTTTAACAGAATGACTCTCCCAAGGTCACACAGGTAGAAAGTAGCATAGACAGAAATTAAACCTATGACCCCCGGCCCTAAGTCTGGCTCTCATTCACCGCTCCATATAAGCCTCTATACCTATCTACCCCTACCAATTGTTAAATGGTAAAATGTGACTAGAATGGATGAATAGAGTAGATCGTCCTGTCCCCAACTCATACATGTAGAATTTAAGTGACTCATGTGCTAGACATGTGATGCAAAATTAATAAAGGGAGACAATCTCAACTCTCAGAGAGCTTACATTCCAATAGAGTACAACACATGTACAGAATGATGGCCTTGGAGGGTTGTTTCAATTTGAGCAGTCACAGACTGGGTGAAATTGAGTAAAGTCACAGAGTAGTAGATTGTCATGTCCATTCTAGCCATTATGGTAATCTTGATCTGACCACTCTTTCCAAAGATAGAATGAAGTGGGGAGGGGGGAGTGGAATTGGGCTAAAATGCATGTGTACAGCAGCTGAGTAAGCAAGTGGCAAGATTCTGAGGAGGTTCTAGTTTCCTTGGGGATGAATGGATAGAATGGTAGTCTGAGAAGAAGCCTAGAAATGGGAAGAACAAGCTGGCACTTGCATACTCACCAGTCAAAACAGTTCAGTCCAGGTGAAATTTCAGAGCTTGGGGTGGGGGAGGGTCTCTAGAGGTCCTGTCTAGTAGCTGCTGCTCCAAGTATAGAGAAGGGGAGCAACTTCAGGGCAAATTGTCGTAGATCTCCATAGACCCAAGTTACTTAATGGTTGGCATGACACTCCTCACAATTGCCAGTCTGACTGCCTTGTGTGTATATCCCATTTCCTCAGGACTGGTGTAACAGCACTCTTGAGTCCAAATATCAGAATTACCTTTCCCCAAGCTAATGCTAATAAATGAGCTTTTACTTTTTTGATCCAAGAGACTCATGCAGTTAATATCTATTCTTGTGGAATAAGCTTCATTCAGGAAATAAGATCTTGATTTGAATCCTGGCTTTTCAACAGACTACCTTTGTGACTTTGAAAAATGACTTGTTTTATATATTACTTTACATGTTCAAGAAATGAGAAATATAGCACTTTCACTCCCTACCTCAGGAATGTGAGGAATTAGATTGTATATGAATATAAAAATGATTTGGAAATTTTAGTTAAGGTTCCGTATAAATATATAATATGGAATCATAATCTTCTCTCTTTATAATCTTGGCTATTACCTTTTAAGCTATCTTTTCATTATAACCTTCTAAATATGTCCCTCTTCTTTAAATATTCCTCTGAAAATTGTTTCTTCTCTCAAGTACAAATTAGCAGGATTCCTCCACATTTTCACCATTTGCCTTAATTCCTATCAACTCTTTCACCTCAATCTACTCTTCATTTCTTCACCCTACCCCTTTTGCCACACCTTCCCCTTTTCTTCATCAAAAGCAGCAAATCATATAGCTATAGCTATATAGTCACATACAGGATCAGGGATCATAATTTTATTCATCTTGCCTCTTAGTGGTCTTTAAAACATCTTTTCCAACTTCTTTTTATTTTTTTTAATCCCGGATCATTAGTGTCTATTCCCATATTGCAGTTCCATAAAGGACACTTTGAAATTACTCAGTTGTATCCCAATCTAAGTTCCCATTCTCGAGCAAACATGGAGTGTAAAGGGAGCTCAGAGAATTAGAAGGAATTCTCATAGAAATGCAAAATCATAGCTCTAAAGTTGAAAGCAAATAGAAATCTTCTTTATCATACAGATAAGCAACTGAAACCCAGAGAGGTAAATTACTAGCCCAAGGTGATACAGTTGGGACCATAGAATTTAGGTCTATTGATAAAAGGGATCTCAGAGGCCATCTACTCCAATTTCCTTATTTTACAGATGCAGAACATGATGAACATGGAAGTTAAGTGACCTGTCCAAGGTCACACAGTTACCAAGTTACCAAAGGAGAGATTTGAATCTCAGTCTTCAGACAGCTGAGGGAATATATATTCCATGCACCACAACACCTTCTAGACTAGGTGACTTTGGGTATCTGCTTACCCTTACTTCCAAAATCTCCTTTTCAATTCATAATTGGCTGATAGACAATGAAATAACAGTGTAAAAAAAATGATAGTTCCATGAATTAGGATTGCAAAACACTTCCAATTTCCATGTACATATGACTTTCAAAGATAATTCTCAAAGCGTCTCTTGTATTATGTATTTCTCTTTCAAGAGAACAGCATGATTTCCTTTAAGGCATATTCTTTTGCATCATCTGTTGCCATGGTGATTTTTTTCCTGATCCCAACATGTGTTCTTACATTGTCTTTAATTTAGGTAGATTATAACACAATGAGCAGCCCAAACTCCCACCTGGAACTTCATATCTGTACTTTGGGCTGGCATCTTTTCCTGTGTGTACAATTTCTTGATATAATCTGTTCTTTTTTTAAACTTTCCATTGACTTGCTGAGGCCAATGACCACATTATCCCTGTGCCCCTAATGTTGTTCGTGAAGAGAACTCTTCTCACCTCCATCAAGTGGAAATAATGGTAGTCCTCCAAGGAAGTCATGAAGATGAGAACTGACAAAGAAGACAAGAAATGAACACTCTGGGGTGGGGGGGTTGGGGTTTCAGTTACTCTTTCAAGTCAGACATGTATAATACTTAGCCCAGTATAAATGACAATTGTTTAAATATCTAAAAAAGGAATCACTCATTCATTTCTCATTCTACCAACTAATTATGTATAAAATACATAAAAATTAGTGAGGTGGCACAATGTAGAGAGTGCTGGACTTGGAATCAGGAAGACCTGAGCTCAAACCCAACCCTACATTTTACTAGCTATGAGACTGTGGATGTCATTTAACCTCTGTTTTTCTCAGTTTCCTCATCTGTAAATTAGACATGATAATACGACATACCTTTTAGGATTGTTGTAAAGATAAAAATAAGATAATCCTCATAAAGCACTTTGCAAGCCTTATTCTAAAATGCTGATTGCTGTTATCATCATCAATATCCTTTTCAGTGATGTAGAGAGAAACATTTAACTCAGGGTTAGTTAAACTAGTTAAACTGGATTCTAGTCCAAATTCTGACCCATACAATACATGATCTTGGCCATATTGAGATGCTTGGATTAAATCAATTAATCAGTCAACCAGAAACATTTATATTTGTGCCTACTGTGTGCCAAGTACTGTCCAACAGCCTGGGAATACAAATGCAATGAAAAAGACATCACTTCTGAAAAGGAGCTGTATTTCAATGATAATCTGAGGTCCCTTGCAGGTCTATATATATAATTCTATGATTGTGTACTAAGTAGTTAGTGAAAGCTAGCATTTATATAGTAGTTACTATGTTCCAGGCATTGTGCTAAGTGTTTTATAAATAGTATCTCACTTGATTCTCACAATGACCCTGGGAGGAAGGCATTATTAATGTCCCTATTTTACAGTTGAAGGAACAGAGGCAAACAAAGATTAAGTGACTTTCCCAAGGTTATGTAGGTAGCAAGTGTCTGAGCCTAGATTTGAATTCAGGTATTCCTGACTCCAGGCCCAGCACTCTGTCCATTGAACCATCTAGCTGCCTGTTATTATGACCACAAAGTGCTATACATCTGAGTGAGGGGGGATTATTTTTGGCTGGATCTGGGAAAGTTTCATGTAGGAAATGGCAACAAGGATGGTGGGTGGAGGAAAGGAGTACATTATAGCAAAGGGAGATTATGTGGATAAATGCGCAGAGGGAGGAAAAGGGAGGATAAGTTTATTATTATTTTTTTTGTTGCAATCTTAATTACAGAAAGTAAAGGACTGAGACAAGATGGAAAGGTTGGTTGGAACTAGGCTAGTCAGGGCCCTACATGCCCAACTAAGGAGGGACACAGACTCTGTTCAGTAGGCAATTGAGAGGAAGTCATGAATGTAATGAGTTTTGGAGCAAATGAGTAATAACATCAGAGATTTAAAAGCTTACTCTGAAAGTAGCATTTAGGATGGATAAGAAGAAGAAAAGACTGGAGGCAGAGAGATATTGGACAGCTCTGTTAATGGCCCAGGTTTGACATACTGATGGTCTTGATGATGGTAACAGCAGTGAGAATGAAAAGGACAGGATGGATATAAGAGATCTTGAGCCTGGGTAATTGGGGAGATGATGGCACCATCAATAGCAATAAGGAAGCTTGGAGAAGGGCAAAGTTTAGAAACAATAAAGGATGAGTTTGGGTTTGGACGTTGAGATTATGTGCTAGAGGGTCAAGCAAGTGATTATATAAAGCAGGCAATGACCAAAGTCTTCCATTATTGGGCTTCCTTCCCATCACCATACCCCATATATTTTGACTGTCAGAGAAGATAAGAGAGCAAATAAGATGGCAAGGTAAGAGAGGAAGAGTTAGGGGAATAATTTCCATCCACACCAAAAGTAGAATGAAAGAAAAGCCCTCTGGAAAAGAATACAATCTCCTCCTACTA
This sequence comes from Bettongia penicillata ogilbyi, assembly GCA_023548195.1. Classification (NCBI taxonomy): domain Eukaryota; kingdom Metazoa; phylum Chordata; class Mammalia; order Diprotodontia; family Potoroidae; genus Bettongia; species Bettongia penicillata. Next base: position 8,161,771 of record JAJHZJ010000266.1, on the reverse strand, counting down.
ATTCTGACCCATCTCACCCAGAGATTAAAGGATATTCCTGTTTCTCTATTTGATAAAATAATTATTTTTTATATAAATTTTTTAAAATGAAGGAAGGGATTTGATTCAATTGATTTTCATATAAAATATTAATTTAATAATTATAATGGTAGTGGTGGGGAATCCTACTCCCATTTCCTATATAGTTCTCCCTAGTTTATTTAAGCTTTGTGCCTTATTTGCTTATGAGAGTGGATAGGGTCTGTGTCTCCTGTGTTTCAATTTCTGTTCCATAGGAAAAGTATCACACTGGTGGAAATCTATGAATGATATAGACAGAAACAGATAAAGAGACCTTTTTTAATGGCAAAGAATAGCAATCCTGAATAGGATTGAGAGAAGACTGTGAACATATATATGTGTACTTACATATACAACTAACCAGGTTGGAAAATTATCTTCTGGTTGTTTCTCCATCATCTCTCTTTTTTTTTTTTTTGCTATGTAGATGTCAGTTATTATTAACTGTCACACTGGTGCATTGTCATTATTGTGTCCCTCACTAGGATGCGTTTCTTTTTTATTAATTTTTTTAATTTAATTTTATTGTATTTATTTAAGTTTTAAACATTCATTTCCACAAAATTTTGAGTTCCAAATTTTCTTCCCCATCTCTCCTCTCCCCCCACCCCAAAACTCCAAGCATTCTGATTGCTCCTATCACCAATCTGCCCTCCCTTCTAATATCCTTCCCTTCCCTTATCCCCATTACCTGTATTTCTTATTTCCCAGTTGTTCCTCAATAGTTGTTCCTAAAACTTTGAGTTCCAACTTCTCTTCATTCCTCCCTCCCCATCCATCCCCACTGGGAAGGCAAGCAATTCAATATAGGCCATATATGTATAGTTTTGCAAATGACTTCCATAATAGTCATATTGTATGAGACATTTACCTTCATCCTATCCTGCCCACCATTTCTTCTATTCTCTCATTTGACCTTGTCCCTCCCCAAGAGTATTGACTTCTAATTGCTCCCTCCTCCCATTGCTCTCCCTTCCATTATCCCCTCACCCTTCTTATCCCTTTCTCCCCCCACTTTCCTGTATTGCAAGATAGGTTAACATACCAAAATGAGCGTGCATTTTACTCCTTCCTTGAGTCAAATGTGATGAGAGTAAACGTTATGTTTTCTCTCTTACCTCCCCACTTTTTCCCTCCACAGAAAAGTCTTTTTTATGGAGATAATTTGCCCCATTCTGTTTCTCCCGTTCTCCTCCCAATATATTCCTCTCTCACCCCTTAATTTCATTTTTTTTAGATATGATCCCATCCTATTTAACTCACCATGTACTCTGTGTGTGTGTGTGTGTGTGTGTGTGTGTGTGATCCCACCAGCTACCTAGATACTGAAAAAAGTTTCAAGAGTTACAAATATTGTCTTTCCATGCAGGAATGTAAACACTTCAACTTTAGTAAGTCCCTTATGATTTCTCTTTGCTGTTTACCTTTTCATGCTTCTCTTCATTCTTGGGTTTGAAAGTCGAATTTTTTTTTCAACTCTAGTCTTTTCCTCAAGAATGTTTCAAAGTACTCTATTCCATTGAAGGACCATTTTTTCCCCTGAAGTATTATACTCAGTTTTGCTGGGGAGGTGATTTTTGGTTTTAATCCTAGTTCCTTTGACTTCTGGAATATCATATTCCACGCCCTTCAATCCCTTAATGTTGAAGCTGCTAGATCTTGTGTTATCCTGATTGCATTTCCACAATACTCAAATTGCTTCTTTCTAGCTGCTTATAATATTTTCTCCTTGACCTGGGAACTCTGTAATTTAGTTATAATGTTCCTAGGAGTTTCTCTTTTTGGATCTCTTTCAGGAGGTGATCTGTGGACTCTTTCAATATTTATTTTTCCCCCTAGTTCTAGAAGGTCAGGGCAGTTTTCCTTGATAATTTCATGAAAGATGATGTCTAGGCTCTTTTTTTGATCATGACTTTCAGGTAGTCCCATAATTTTTAAATTGTCTCTCCTGGATCTATTTTCCAGGTCAGTTGTTTTTCCCATGAGATATTTCACATTCTCTTCCATTTTTTTCATTCTTTTGGGGTTTTTTGGTGATTTCTTGGTTTCTCAGAAAGTCATTATCCTCCATCTGTTCCATTCTCACTTTTAAAGAACTATTCTCTTCAGTGAGCTTTTGAACCTCCTTTTCCATTTGGCTAATTCTGCTTTTAAAAGCATTCTTCTCCTCATTGGCTTTTTGAACCTCTTTTGCCAATTGAGTGAGCCTATTTTTCAAGGTGTTATTTTCTTCAGCATTTTTTTGGGTCTCCTTTACCAAGGTATTGACCCATTTTTCATGCTTTTCTTGCATCTCTCTCATTTCTCTTCCCAGTTTTTCCTCCACCTGTCTAATTTGATTTTCAAAATCCTTTTTGAGCTCTTCCATGGCCTGAACCCATTGAATATTTATTTTGGATGTTTGGGATACAGAGGCCTTGACTTCTATGTCTCTCCCTGATGGTAAGCATTGTTCTTCCTCATCAGAAAAACAGAAGGAAATATTTGTTCACCAAGAAAGTAACTTTCTATAGTCTTATTTTTTCCCCTTTTGGGGGCCTTTTCCCAACTTGGCTTTTAGGTCCTTTTTCAAGAGTAGCGCATACTCTGGGGATCTGTAAGATCTCAGCTCCTCTAAAGTGGCACACTGGTCTGGGAGCAAGCAGAGATTTTTGGCCCAGAATCTTAGTAGAGTTTTCTCTTCACAACCACCTCGCCTCCAGTTCTGTCAAGCCAGTACTGGGGGCTAAGATTCAGATAAGCTGTGGGGGCAGGGCCTCCATTCAGTGTGAGATAAAGATCAGCCGCTACATGGCCTCTACACAGGGCTGAGGTAATAATCAGCTGCTCGGTGTCCCCATGAGTTTTACATTCTAACAACGGATGCGGGGCTACTGTGGGAATTGCTGTCACCTGCCTATGTGGCCTCCGCAGCCGCTGCCTGAGGCCAGAGCTATGGGAAGGCCCTTTGCCCTTCTCCCTTCTGGGCCAGCTGAAAAAACCCATTCACTGACCTTTGGCACCTGTGGGTTGAGGGATCTGCCAACTGTTGCTAGTGCAACTGGGGATTCTGCCCCCAAGGCCTGCTCTCATCCTCCTCCCAGAGACCCACAGTGAGGCCAAGGTTGGGCTGGGCTCTGTGTCTAGTGGGACAAACATTTCCTGCGAGCCTTTCAGGTCACCCTAGGCTGGAAATCTCCTCCACTCTGTTGTTCTCCACTTCTGCTGCTCTAGAATTTGTTGAAAGTCTTTCTTTACAGGTATTTTATGGGCTGTGTGGGAAGAGCTAGTTATATGTACATCTTTCTATTCTTCCATCTTGGTCCCCCCCCCCCATCATTTCTGAAGAGGATCAAGGACATGACATGGTCATATGTTGACCTGCTCATGAACTGGATTTCAGTGAGGCAGACTTGAGCAAAAATTGTCAGTCTCACTTTCTTCTAGAAACATCAAAATCCAGTGGGAGGACAAAAATCAGGATGACTGGTGAATACGGTGGTGCATACTAATGGATACTGGTGGATACAGTGTCTGACTAGACTTTAAGCACTCTTAACACAGTGAATAACCATGGTATCTTCAATGTCTGACCAAACTCTAAGCACTCTAAACACACTGAATGACTGTGGTATCTTTGATGTCTGATCAAACTCTAAGCACTGCCTTCAAGCACCCTCATAGCCCATGGAACAAATTGTTCTCATCTTCCCATTCTGAGTCTTCACATGCTTAGGGTAGATGTTTTCCTAATTCTCTGATGGGTTTGAGGCCTTTTGGTTATCCCCAAACTGGTTTAGCCATTCTGCAGATATGATTTTACTGAGATGTGGCTACTGCACATGTTAACAGCTTCTTGGAGCAACAGAGAGCTGGGTGAAAAGTTGGATACCAAAGGTGGATGAGCAACCTTGAAAGGGGTTCAGCAGGGTACTAGTCCTCCCTTAACACCCTATACAGAATGTTTGGATGGCAAGGCTATGACTAGGGTCTATATTGATGCCTAATTTATATACACATATATGTATGTATGTACATGTGTGCATATATGCACATGTATGTATTACATATACATACACAGATATAAATACATACACACTTTCTCTCCTATTTATCAACTGGGAGAGGGAGGTATAAAGGAAAATATTTTGACGTCCCATCTTCTGCACTTTTACAGGCTCCAGGAGTAGCTTTTAGGACCCCAAACTGAGATAAAAATAGATAGACATAGATAGAACTGGAAGAGACTTCAAAGGTCATCTTGCTTAACCCTTTCATTTTACAGATGAAGAAAGGGAGGCCTAGAGAGGGGAAAGGACTTGGGCAGGGTCTCACGCAGGTTACAAGAATTGAAGAGAAAATCAAACCCAGTTACTCTGACTCCAAATCCAGCCTCCTTTCTACTTTACCCTTCTACTTCTTAGGTAAATATTTTGGGGATACTGATGCAGTTTCCCCTGCTTCCCCATACATAATTCATATACTTAAAAATACCACCATTCAAATTTATGCTAAGAAATCTGAACTAACCTAAAAGCTGTTTAATTATAATAACCAAGGAAGTTTAGAAAGTTTGGAAATAAAAGAAGTTTAGAAAAGGCAAACATGAGGAACCACATGAGTAGATTATTGCATATATTGTTAGTTTTGATTGGTGGCAAGTTGGTTTAAATGAACTGCTTTTGTCTCCCTTTGAAAGAGTCTGCCTTATATAGGATGGCTAACAGGAAAGGGAGAGGGCTTTATTCTGAAGATGATATAAAAATAAAACATATCAGTTAAAGCTTTTTTAGAGACCTTTAGCTTTCTTGGCCTATTAAAAACCTTGAGTACAGTAACATTTTAAGTTATTTTCAATCACTTACAACTTAGTGTCAATTAACAGTAACCTGAGAGCAGACAGATCTTTATGGTAAGAGAATGGAGAGCATAATAAAATTTTAAAAATTAAAATTAAAAAAATGAAATTATTTTTAAAAAAGAGAATTGAGAGCATAAAAACACTGACTCGAAGGAGACGAGAGGGAAGAGGCTTATTGAGGGAAGATAAAGGGAGTCAGGGGAAAATTAAGATTGACAATGTCTGAGACCAGAAAGACAATTATAGACCTTAGTCATAACCTTGCCCTCCAACCAGAAAATAACTCTCCAAGTTGGTTAGTAGATGATTTTTTTTAACTCAAGATTTCTGAATTTCTATAAGATTAATCCAAAGCCAACATATGGATGGTTTGATTTCCTAGACATCAATTAGCCCTTAATGAAGTTAAATGCTTACGGAAGCTCATTCATTATTCTGGGTTACTGATTTATCATTTAATGAACTGAAATAACTACTTTTTTGGCAAAAAAATGGCTTGTCAATAATATTCTTTTATTGTGAAACTGAGAGCAATTGGATTTGGAATTAAATGATTTGTGTCCAAATCCTACCTTAGTTGCTCTGTGTGATCTTAGACAAGTAACTTAAGGTTTGTGCTCAGTTTCCTCATCTACAAAATGATGGAGTTGGACTAGATGATTCCTTCTAGCTACAAATCCATGGTCATAATATACATAGGATATAACTTGGTAACATGATAAAGTGTAATTTAAGGGAAACCCCTAAGTTCTGTAAGAATGAGTGCATCTTCCTCGGTATCAGAGCTTTACTCTGACAGTGTGCCCTAGGCACTAAAGAGAGCTTCCCCCCTCCCACAAACATTGCTCATTCACCGTGTGGTGCCCTGGCCCCATGCACACACACACACACATACACACACACACACACACACACACACACACACACACACACACACACACATACCATCTCCAATATCAACGCCAGGCTTGTGAATCCAGCTTTTCAGACAGATTCTTCTGAGCTGGCAGTCTAACAAAAAACTAATAACCAGCCTGTATTACATGTTGGTGATGTGACAATGGTGCTGATGCTGTTGCTTTGGGAGAACAACAGCAGTGTTTCTTTGATTGCTTGTGGGAGTGCTTGATGGCAGAAATATAATTCCATTTATTAGAAGCCGATGGCTTTATAAAAATGTGTGAAACAACAGGCACTAGAGGCAAAGCTGAAGACTCTAATGAGGCCATGGGAGCTGGGCTGTAGAGAAGGCAAGGCATTACAACTGGTCCTGTTTGCATGTCTTTTTAGACACAGATCAATCAAAACCTTCAAATCAGATTATCTCAGCCCATCACAGTGAACCTTTTTCATCTGAAATTAATGATGACTTTGCTTTTAACAAGGAAAAGGAAGAGATGGGAAAAAGTGTGTGCACTACCAAGACATTGATCAGAAGTCCAAAAAAGAACACAGCCTCTTTTAAAGGAGAAAGAAAAAGTGATCAAAACATATAGGGCATCATATGGTTCATTCAGAATTAATAGGTAATGAGGAATTTTTCAGATAACTAAAAGTTAAAAAAAGAAAAATTCAGACTTTTTGAAGGAGCTCTTTCTACTGTGTGCCATATGGGCAATTCACATGGCACAGTAAAAAAAAAATGCTAATTTTGAATTTAGGGGCTGTCTCTACCTGTGTAGACCTTGAGCAAATCAATTAACCTCTCTGGTCCTCAGTTTCCTCATCCTTCAAATGAGGAGGTTGGGCTATCCAGCTATAAATCTTTGATTCTATTATCTCTGCCTTCTTAAACTATGATTCACCATCCCCATCTATAATATATAGCCTTAGAGAATTTCCTGAGGCTTAGAGAGGTTAGTGGAGATACTTAAGGTCACATATTTAAGAGTCAGAGACAGGATTTGAGGTCAAATGTTCCTGACAGTCATTCCAGCAACCTCATCCACTTGGCAACATCCCTCCCCAACTAAGGAGGCAGGAGTGGGGTAGGGAGAGCAAATGAATCTTTCCTTATTGAATCAAGGTCTTAATTATCATGTGATGCTGAATGTCTTCCTAATGGCAGGCACTATGTCTTATTTAAGTCTGTTTCTCCTCTATCTCTAGTTGCAACTTTTCATGCATATTAGGTGTTTAATAAATATTTGCAATTTTTTGTTTTGGATTTTTTAATGAACATTCATTGCTGTGCAGTTGTTGAGTAACTTCAGTTGTATCTGACTCTCTGCGACCCCATTTGGGGTTTTCTAGGCAAAGATATTGCAGTAGTTTGCATTTTCTTCTCCAGCTCATTTTACATATGAGGAAACTGAGGTAATCAGGGTTCAGTGACTGGCCCAGGATCAGAAAGTTAGTAAATATCTGAGGTTATATTTGAACTCGGGAAGATGAGTAGCATACCTCCATCTTTATATTTTTGGCTTTGTTTTTGCCTTCTCTCTGAAAGGGACGCTCTCAGACATCATTTAAGCCTACCCGATGATCTCCTTTACCCCTCTCCTAATTTATTATGTCCATTTTGCTGTAAGAAATCAGATAACTAAACTTACTTAAAACCTGAAACCCTTTCATGCAGGGGTTTCATGGCATCCAAATAAACAAAAAACAAAACCTTTCAGCTTTAGGCCTTAGTTTATGGTTACCTGCAGGCTTCCCTCCAGATAAGGGAGGTATCACCACATCTATTTTAATATGAACAATGCCAGCTCTCCTGGGGCACGTGTAGATCAATGTAGTCTACAGTAGATCAACAGTGTAGATCTGCCCCCTCTGGCTACCTTTGAACAAAGTCATATGAACCTCAGAAGTCAATTTAGCATCTACCTGACAACTGGCGTCATAAGCTGTACTATTTTTCTTTAATGAAATCAGGATGAAGAGAATCAGCAGTGATTTCTTCCTTTGGAATTCTACCAAGTAGACTAGAGTGTTGAGTTTGATGCTGATTAGAATTTCTGAGATTGTATCACTGTGACCTCAGACCAAAATCACTATTTTCAAGATTTTTATGCAACTCTTGCAAGTAGGCACACTGTGGCCAGTCAGCTTTTTCAGTCCTAGTCTGACTTTCTATTTTCGAATCTTCTCTGTTTTGATGTCCTAATACGCTAAACAGACTTTTGATGCCTTCCCATAAGGGGACAGGGTGGGGGCCAGTTAGGTGACTCAGTGGATAGAGCACCGGAGTCAGAATGACTCATCTTCCTGAGTTCAAATCCATCCTCAGACACTTAGTATCTGTGTGACCACAGGCAAGTCACTTCGTCAGACTGGACCCCAAATGGGGTCACCAAGAGTCAGACACAACTGAAACGACTGAACAGCAATCGCGTCACTGGATGATCCAAAATATTTCACTTGAAGGCAGATTAACAATCTATTCAATAATACTAGTTTAGAGGATGTCACATTGTGCTGGTCCTTTGTGGCCAAGAAGACCATGCCATCAGAGAAATGATGACATGACTTGCATTTGACTGTTTTGAGTGAGGGAGGGCTGTGCAGGTCACCAGCCTCACTTCTCCTCCAGAGCCATCTGAATCCAGTGACCAGATATTCATCAGGATGACTGGAGATGACCCAGGATGCAGTGGGAGACCTTGGGCCCTTTAGGCCAAGGTCTTTGCAGGTACTCACTTAAGGTGAAGCAATGCCAATTCATTGAATAGGCCTGTTTAAGAAGTAGCCAGGGCATGGCCCCTTTAATGAGGTCAAGAAAGCAAAGAGCAATAGTTTACTATTGATAATCACTGTAAAGGTAGGGGGATAAGGAAAGGAAAGGAAAGGAAAGGAAAGGAAAGGAAAGGAAAGGAAAGGAAAGGAAAGGAAAGGAAAGGAAAGGAAAGGAAAGGAAAGGAAAGGAAAGGAAAGGAAAGGAAGGAAAGGAAAGGAAAGGAAAGGAAAGGAAAGGAAAGGAAAGGAAAGGAAAGGAAAGGAAAGGAAAGGAAAGGAAAGGAAAGAGGGATGTCATATAATTAAAGACAAATATCCATTTAGCTATGTGACACTATGGATAGAGTGTCAGGCATGGAATCAAAAAGACCTGAGTTCAAATAGAGACTTTTCAGATGAGGAAACTGAGGCAAACAAGGTTAAGTGACTTGCTGAAGCACACAGCTAGTAACTGTCTGAGGTCAGATTTGAACTCAGGTCTTCCTGACTCCAGGGCTGGCACTCTATCCACTATACCACCTAGCTGCTCTATTAAATGCTAGCTATTGTTATTAGCTAATATCCAGGTATCTCCAACCCTTTTTCCATTACAATCAGACTTTGCTATATGTCTGTGAAACCTAGACAGTCTACCAGCAAAATGCCAGAAAACTGAACCACTTCCATTTGAATTGTCTTAGGAAGATTCTGAAGATCAACTGGCAAGATAAGACACCAAACTATGAGGTCTTCTCTCCAGCTAAACTGCCAAGTACTCAAATTCTACTGTAGAAAATGCAACTCTGATGGGCTGGCCACATTGTTTGAATGCCAAATGCATGCATCCCTAAAAGGCTATTTTACAGAGAACTCCCAGGGAAATCAGAAGTGGCACAAGGGCACTCACAAAGCCTCTCTGAAGAACATTAGTATTGATTGTGTGACACATGAGACACTGACTCTGGACTACCCAATGTGATGTGTCTGCCTCAAAGAGGGTGCTATGTTCTATGAGTCAAATAGAATCACAGTAGCACAAAAGAAACATGAGATGTGCAAATCTAGAAACATCTCCCTCCCAAATGTTCAAATGGGCTCTGTGACTGACCTGTGGTAGAGCCTTCCAAGTTGGTATTAGAATGACCAACCATGTTAAATACACTGTTCCCTGATGCCAACTTCCTGATGGCATTAGTCTTCTTCAAGTAGAAGCAACAATTAGATCTTAATGTTTATCAAATCACTCCCCCAATGACAATCAAAAATTGACCTCTCTCTCCTAGAAAATCAGGTAGCAATTATGGTAAATTGTGGATCAAATATTCTTCAAGCCAAAATAAGGAACTTGGGACATTTCAATAGAGGTGTGACCTCGTTGACATGGATGCTACTTCAGGGATGCAGATCTTGGTCCATCCATGCCTTGCATCCTACATAATTTTTGTCTGTGTTTTCCATAAATTGGGATATATGTGGGATACTCAAAATGTTTGGGGACTTCTAGCACACCTGGCATTGTGTTGATGCCAGTGGAGCATGTGAACTGCCCATGTGATCAGAAGAGAAAGACAATGGAGTCAGAAAACAACTCAAAGAAACTTTTTTTATATGTGATGGAGGGAGGAGGTAGAGAAGAGATATTTAAGCCACTTGAGCTCATCTACTTGTCCTTGGGGCTAATAATTAGAGCCTCTAAGCACCTCTGCAAATAACAACAGACATAGCAGCAACAATGATCATAGCTAGCATCTATATAGCATCTACTATATGTCTGGCACTATGCTAAGGGCTTTACAAATTTTATTTCCTTTGATTCTCAAAACAACCCTGGGAAGTAGCTACTATTATTATCCCATTTGACATATGAGGATACTGAAGCAACAAAGGTTATGTGACCTGCCCAGGGGTCATCCCATTAGAAGTAGGAGAAGTAGAAGTATAGAAGTGGGATTTTAACCCCGATCTCCCTAACACCAGGCACTCTATCCATGGTGTCACCTTCTGTTGTTTTTCAGTCGTATCTGACTTCATGATCATGTATGGGGTAAGATACTTGGAGTGATATGCTATTTCCTTCTCTAAATCCTCAGGCACCCTGTGCTGGGATCAAAGGTATACCAGCAGATACCTGCCCATAGCAATTTTGACTAGATTTCAGTTAAAATCACTGATTTGCTTTCAGAAGTGGGTGCTTTCTTCTAGTGACAGAGATGAGGACAGGGATGAATGTTTCATTAATAAATATATTTTAGACTCTGTGACCTTGATTCCTTCAATATCATGTCACTCACTGAAGTGATAGTCTACTTCTTGCATGTTGGCACATCTAAGAGAATCCGCAGGCATGCACGCATTCTCCCCACCCCTTAGCTGCTGTCCTAATTAACATGCTACAATTGGCGTGCAGATTCTGCTAAGAATACAAAGATGGCTCAGCTGTGGGCTGGGGGTGACAAAGAGTCAGTCTCTTTCAGAGTTCTTTCCATTATCTTTCCTAGTCATTTATTTGTTAGATACCATTTTGCCCTTAACATCAAGCACATGTAACAAGCGTGATTTAATTTTAACATGATCCCAAGATCTTCAAAAGTGAGCTCTTTATGTGTTCACCATAAGATTAATCTTTTTCTCTAAATGATAAAAGCCATCTTAGAGGGACTTTTATATTGGTTCAGAACATACAAGCAACTCATAAATAACAGAATCTGACTCAGATTTGAAAGGAATCCTATTATAGTCTATCAAGTCTAAGACATTCCGTAAAAAAAGAAATACCTGTTATGATATAAATGACAAGAGATCTTCCAGTCTTTACTTGAAGACTCATGGCAATAGGAAATCTACAATATTTGGAGACAATCCATTCCATTTTTGGAAAGGTCTAATGGTCAGGTTTGAATGTAGGTTTTTTTTTCTAACACTAAGCCTAAATCTGTCTCTGTTCAGCTTTTCCCTATTGTTCCTAATTCTCTGTGGATATTAGAATATATGTAATCTCTCTTTCCCAAGCTATCCCTTCAAATACTTGAAGAGGGCTCACATGTTTTGTCCTCCTTTTTCTTGCTCCCTCTTGCAGCCCCAACTGACATTTTCTCTGGCTAAACACCCTTAGTCTTCCATTGATATTTCTAAGGCATGAACTTGATACCCTTCCATTCAAGTTTGTACTTTTAAAAGTTTATCACTGTCCTTTCCAAAAATACAGCTCCAAGAACTCAACATAATATTTGAGATGTGGCTTTCCCAGGGTAGAGTGCAATATGATTCTTGACTTCCTTATTCTGGAAAATATATCCTCCTTAATGCAGCCTAAAATTAGTTTTTCAGTGAATTGTATCACATTATTGACTCATATATGGTTTAGCATCTACTAAAGATCATTTTTAGATGACTGTATTACCTAATTGCATCTTGTCCAAGCAACTAGGTGGCATAGTAGATAGAGTGCTGACCCTGGAGTCAGGAACATTTGAATTCAAATGTTCATGGCCTCAAATACCCTGTTTGCCTCAGTTTAATCATCTGTACAATAAACTGGAGAAAGAAATGGCAAACTCCTCTAGTATCTTTGCCAAGAAAACCCCAGATGAGGTCACACAATCAGGAACAATTGAAAATAACTGAACAACAACATCTTCTCCATCTTATAACTGTAATTTTAATGCAAATGTAAGAGTTTTTCATGAATCCATGTTCAGCTTCTTTTTCTAGACTCACATCAGTGACCAAAGGGAAGAACTAACCCATCAAGTTCTTTTTGTATCATGATATTGAGAGCTGTTTATCCCTCTAAGGGTGTGCTGGAGCCAGTTTGAACCAGCTCTTGTGAGTAAATTTCTGATTTTTCAAAGTGAGCATTTATATCTTGGAAATCAGGTTTCCATGGTGTAAATCAAACTACAAATCAGGGCTTGATTTATCATTTTGTTGATTGCACAGACCAAAGTTGCTGGCTCTCATTCCTGAAACAGATTGCATTATAACTGGAAAATATTTATCAAAATATATAAAATATAATAAAACATAGATATGATATAAAATATAATTGAACATTAATATGTGGTTTTCTAAGCCAATATGCAGCATGAAGAGAATCTTTTGTATGGATTTAGTGTGTTCATTGCTATTTTCATTTGACACCTCTGGCATAGACTTAAGAAAGTGATGGAAAAATATTAATAATGCAGATTATACTTAAAAGTGTGTCATGAAAGCACTGGATGCTTTTTTTTTCAGAGCACCAGTCATTAAACATTTACCAGCATATCACTATGTCTTATGTCATTTGAAAATTGAATATTTTCCTTGTTATTTATACAAAGGGCCCTCTGCAAGTCTCTCTTGAAAATCATTCTGCAAGACTAAGAGGAATAGATTTAATAAATATTTGTTGATGATGCTTAATGAAGAATGATGATGATAGACAATGAATATTCTTCCTCCTTACCTCTGTCTCTTGGGACCCCCTGGATTTCTCAAAGGTTCAGTATGGCCTACAAGAGGCCATTTCTGACTTCCCATGATACCTCTGCCTGTAAAATTAACATAGGTTTATAGATTTAAATCCTAAAGATACTTTAGAGACTCTTGGGGCTAACCCCCTCATTTTACAGATGAAAAATCTGAAGTACAGATGAGTTAAGTGATTTGTCCAAGGTTATAAAAATAATAAGTCTTTGGGGAGGAATTTAGACCCAGGTCTTTTTAACACTAATTCCAGCTCCCTATCTACTGTTCCATGACACTTCATATTTATTCAATTTTTTTCCCATATTTTCTTCTCTGAATATGTTTCTTTCTTCCCTTTTTGAATGTAAACTTTCTGAAGGCAAGACTTTTTTTATCTTTCTATCCCTAACACCAAGCACAATGATTAGCATACAGTAGATATTTAATGAATCCTTGTTGAATTGAGTTGAATGGGCGTGTCCAGAGGACCTTGCCATGCACAAGGAATCCTCTTTCCTTTGGACTCTGCACTGAGCCTTTTTTTTTTTTTTATGAGAAATTACAGAAAGCCCATGGTAAATTGTAAAGAATATTAGATATGAAGTCAAAAGCCCTAGGTCTAAGGCACAGCTCTGATACTTATTATCAGTGTAATCTTGGGCAAATAACATCTTCTAGTTCTAAACATATGACCTATGAATTCTGAACTTTAATATCCTTCTCTCTAAAATAAGGGATTTAGACTGGATATCACCTAAAGTCCCTTTCAGCTCCAGGGTCTATGATTCTATGACACAGGACATAATTCCTATTTGTGGATAATGAGATGGAAATATGAAGTCCCAGAACACTGACTCCCTCTTCTAAATGGAATTGATCATCATCTTAAAGAAATTTAACAAAGCTATCCACTTTGGAAAAACCAAGTGGATGAAGAATGCCTATTATGAAAACTATAATATGTATCAAATGGACGACTTAGCAGAACTAATCCACGAGGTTGCTTCACAGATTTTCTAACATTTAAAGAAAATTTGTTCTTACCCTTAGATTGTCTAATTTTCACAAATGACCACTAAATTCAATTGTTCTAGAAAGAAAAATATACAAAGAAAAGGAGAAATAAAGGCGCTGCTGATTAAAGATAAAATGGACTAAGAATATTATTATACCATTATATCATTACTAAAGAAAATTTTTATTCTTTCACATGTAGAACTAAAAGATGTGACAATGAATACATTATATTACATTATAGATAGTATAGCAGCAGCCACTTCTATATGAAAATATCTATAAATATCAGATTAATTTTAACATTTTAAATAGTTTTATTGTAAACTACATTTTTGCAGTGAAAAGAGAGAAAAAGGGGGATTGAATGTGATAGATAAAGAAGTGGGAAGGAGAGAAAAGAAGAGGATCAATAGATGAAAGGAGATAAATTGGCAATTTTTTCAGCCAAGGAACTAGGAATTTATAGACAGAAGAAGTATTGAGGTGAGAGAGATAAGGGATCTTAAGTCTAACTATCAACTTGGAAAATATATATGAAGAACAGAGAGGAGACTCATACTCTGAGAGCAGAATGATCACACAGAATGAACAACAAGGTTCCCAAGGATTTTTAAATACAGAGATGATGAGCTAAAAAACAAGCCAAAAAAAACAAACAAAAAAAAGTTTAGAATCAGGAAGACAGGAAAATAAGGACAGAAGAAACTATGTGAATGTTATCTTTAAAATGAAAAATAGGTCAAAAGATAACACTTAAAGAGAAAATAAATTATTCTAAGTTTCTAAAATAGATAACTTTGAGTTATTGCCACATAGTAGTGGATGGAAAGAAACAACCTTACAGTATGAGTGAACGTTATAGCCCTCTTGACCTGGGAATTAGACAGTGAAACCAGTGGCTAGGAATTTCACATTAATGTATACTTTACAAAAGACTTCACAATGGAATTCTTAACACATAATCAACCACATAATAAGAACATTGCTGTCAATTCTAAAATAGATTAGAGAGTTAATAGAAAATGTATTTTTTTGAACTCTGTACTGAAGTTTTTATAGACACTCTACTGTGTTTCAATTTCATACAGAGACCTCAACTCTAGATTGAACTAAATACTTGATGGAAGCAATATGGGATTTATGATTGATACCTGATGGTGACACAGTAAAATCACCTGTATGGCATGTCTGTTCAAAATCTTTCCTACATAATAGGGCAGATCTGTAACCAGGACAAAACAATCAGGACTGTGTTTAGGGCACTGAAATTTGAAGGGTGCAAACGTTTCAAATAAAAAAATTAAAATGTGCATTTTTTGGCAGCATAGAACTGGAATAAATGTAGATACCCATCAAATGGGGAATGGATAAAATCACTGAGAAGCAGAAATGTAATAGATTATTACTACACTGGAATGATGAATATTGAAAAGCATGAGAAGACATATTAACTGATTTAAAGACAAGTGAGCAGAGCTGATAATGACTAAGACAGTGTAAATGAAAACAGCAGTGATTGAAACTGAATGATTTGAAATTCTAATGGCCAAGCTTGGACACAAAGAAGTCAAGACAATGAGCAGTTATTAAACATCTGTGCCAAGAGTCGGGAATACAAACAGAAAAACAATGCCTGTCCTCCAAAACTTCCAAGGAGAGATATGAAAATGGACCGTGATTGATTACAGAGGTAGGGTAATATAGATGTGGAACATTATATAATACTGGAGTTGGTTGACATGTAGCTTAATTTTGCTGAATTGTGCTTTTTTTCTCTTTTAAAAATTCTCTATGATAAGAGATGGTTTCTGAGATTCTTAAAGAGAAGGTATATATTTGAAAATGCAAGTGATATTAAAAATAAACATTTTAAAAGAAAACTATCACATCCACATAACCGTAAGTGACATTCTTATCGGAACTAAAATTCTATTTAGACGACACAAGGAAGTTTAATATTTGTTTTTCTCCCAGTAACAATCATATCAGAGTTTATTGCTTTTTAAGACAAAACAATTTTGTTTTTTTCTCATGCCACAAAAAGTCTAGGGCTTGAGAAATAATATGGTTTCTTTCAGCTCTCTGCATCATTCTCCTGAAACCAAGTGTCTACAGCCAGAAGTTAGAGAATAGCAGATTTGTGGATGATTCATGAGGTAGAGTGGGATTCAGCTTGGCTTTTCCACTGGCTTTACAGAGCCAAAAAGGAGCCCAAATGGGTTTGCTTTCACACGAAGCAGCTTTCACTAAGCGACACACAGGGAACAGACAAGCAGAAGGAAGAAAGATTGTTGGATATTTTTTCTGAAACATCACCTTTTTCTGAACTGACAAATACCACCACTACCCAGGATCAATACACTTTCTTATTAAGGTCCAAAAAAATATGGCCAGACCTGGAACATGCAGCTTTGAAGATTAAGGAGCTCAGAATGTTGCCATGTAAGATTTATTTAGAAACTGTACCAAGAATTCAGTGACTTAACTTTTTGCTGATGCCAGAAGTATATTTGTTTTGAAAGGGAATCTTGGACTCTGTGGAATGATTTTCAATGGAAATATCTCAAAAGCTGTACTTGTACATCATGACAACTGGCTTGCCTTTTCTTCCCGCTGAATTGCATTTGAATTGGTTACTGGGTGGACACAATATAAGTGAACCTGATTCCTGAGTAATAACTGCTGTATTTAGTGTAACCCAGGTAATCAAGCCATGCTCCAAAGACTCTTTATAGATGGAGCAGGTCCAGATTGACCAGTTTACATTAGAATTTAGCAAAATTGTGAGGAAAGTAAGGATCCCTGGCTTCCTTTAAGTTCCAACTAAAATCCTACTTTCTAAAAGAAGTCTTTCCCAACCCTTCTTACTTTCAGTGACTTCCCTCTTTTAATTATTTCCTATTTGTCCTGTAGGCAGTTTGCTTTGTATATATATATATTTATTTGCATGTTGTCTCTTCCATCAGATTGTAAGCTCCTTGAGGACAGATTGTCTTTTGTCTCTTTTTGTATCCTTGATGTTTATCATAGTGCCTCATACATTGTAGGCATATAAATATTTATTTAATGTTCTACATAACTTCACATGTATAACTTTATGAAATTGCTTGCCTTCCCAGTGATGGGGTAGAAGAGGGTGGGTGGGAAAGAATTTATAACTCAAAATGGTAAAAAAAAAAAAAAGCAAAGAAAGAAAAACAAAGGTTAAATTGTTTTTACATGTAATTGGGGAAAAATTTTAAAAATCTTAAAATTTTTAAAGCAAAAAAGGAAAAAATGTTTATAGGATGAATTAATTATTGAATGACCATGAGGTCATTTAGGAAAATTAAATTAGAAGGCATTTAGAAATAATGAAAATTCCCAAAAGTCATATATTACTTTAAAATTTGCAAAGTAAATTATTTCACTTGCTCCTCACAACAACTATTTGAAATAGTTACAGCAAACCTCCATTTTACAAATGATTTCTGTACTGAAACTGAGGATCAGAAAAGTTAAGGGACTTATAAGTTAGTGAGTGTGAGGCAAAATGCCAACTCCAACTTTGTGACTCCAAATATCTGTCCTCCTTTCTATCCCACCACACTACCTCCTTAATCACTAGGGCATCTAATCAGCCTTTCATATTTTATAGAGGAGGAAACTAAGGTCTAGTGACATAAGAACCAAGGTCACAAAGATAATAAATAAAGGCTATATTCAAAACCATATTCTCATTGGAAATTAAGGGAAGCCCATTAGCTGGAGAATGACTACACAAGTTGTGGCACATGATAGTGATGGCATACTACTCTACTATAA
Organism: Bettongia penicillata ogilbyi; assembly: GCA_023548195.1. NCBI lineage: Eukaryota > Metazoa > Chordata > Mammalia > Diprotodontia > Potoroidae > Bettongia > Bettongia penicillata. The sequence goes on along the minus strand of JAJHZJ010000266.1, from coordinate 8,143,947 downwards.
GAAATGACAAGCAGGTTGATTTCATAAATTCCTGGGAAGACTTACATGAACTGATATAAAATGAAGTGAGCAGAACCAAGATAACATTGTATACAGGAGCAGCAATACTGTATGATGATTAACTATGAATGATTTAATTATTCTCAGCAATACAATGATCCAAGACAATTACAAAGGACTCATCATGAGAAAATGTTATCCACCTCCAGAGAAAAAAACTGATGGCATGTGAGTGCATATCAAAGCATATTATTTTCACTTTCTTAATTCTTTTCATGTTTCTTTTTGGGGTCTGTGTTTTCTTTCACAACATGACAAATACAGAAATATGTTTTGCATGATTGTACATGTATAATCCATATTAAATTGCTTACCTCTTGAGGCATGGGGTAGGGGATGGAGGAAGGGAGGGAGATAATTTAGAATTCAATTATTTTTAAATGTTAAAAATTATTTTTAGGTGTGGATCCAAGACGGCAGAGTAAAAGGACAGGCCTGCTCTAGCTCTCCCTCGTAGCCCTTAAAATGCATGTAAAAAATGACTAAACACATTTGAGAGTGGTAGAAGCCAAAAAATGACAGAGTGGAACAGATTTCCAGCCCAAGACAGTCTGGAAAGCCAACATGAAAAGTCTATCACATCAGGCTCTGAGCGGGACCCAGACAAGCCAAGCATGGGCCCTGCTGCATGGACAGAACTGATTGCAGAATCACAAGTAGCTGCTGCCATTTCCAGATTTCTCAACCCACAAATGCCAAAGACAGCTTCAAAGGTGAGTAAGAAAGCTCTTTCACTTGGTGAGAGGGGAGTGGGGTCCAGCCCCAGCTCTGGACCTAGGGCGGCACAGCCACTGTGGCAGCAGTGTCCATTTTTGGAGCCCTTGGCCTAAAGACCCTGGAAGAATCAAGCAGCTGATCTGGGTCTCAGTCCTGAGTGGTGGTCCTAGGGTGAGGAGGAACACTGGCATGGTAGAACTGGTGGCATCTGTGGAGAGGGAATCCTACTCCCAGTTCCAAGATAGAGAAGAGTGTTTTTGGTTGCTCACAGATCAAAGTACAGGCCAGGAGATGGGTAAATTTCTCTCTCTTTATTGTGCCACCTTGGAAGAACTGAGATGCTATACAGGTCCCTAGAGATATCTCAGAGAATAACTGCACAAAACCTCTGAAGCCTAGGGTAGTATACCCTCCACTTGACAAAGGACTCAAAATTCAAGTAACTGGCTGGGAAAATGCCCACAAAATGGAAAATTATAGGATGATAGAAGGTTACTTTCTTGGTGAAAAGGAATTTTCTTCAATCCTTTTGGATGACAGAGCAAAGCATACAATCGGAGGAAGCCAGAAAGGTCAAGGCACCCCAAAAAAGTTATTCAATGATCTCAGGCCATGGAAGAGCTCAAAAAGGATTTTGAAAATTAAGTAAGAGGGGTGGAGGAAAAATTGGGAAGAAGAATGGGTGCAATGCAAGAAAATTATGAAAAACGAGTCAACAGCCTGCTAAAGAAGACCCCAAAAATGCTGAAGAAAATAACACCTATAAAAATAGACTAACCCAAATTGCAAAAGAGGTCCAAAAAAGCCAATGAGGACAAGAATTCTTCAAAAGGGAAAATTGTTCAAATGAAAAAGGGGATTCAAAAAGCTCTCTGAAGAAACTAGTTCTTTAAAAATTAGAATGAAGCAGAACGGAAGTTAATGACTTTATGAGAAAAACAAGAAATTATAAAACAAAACCAAAAGAATGAAAAAATAGAAAACAATGTGAAATATCTCACTGGAAAAACAATTGATTTGGAAAATAGATCCAGGAGAGATAATTTAAAAATTATTGGTCCACCTGAAAACCATGATCAAAAAAAGAGTCTAGACATCACCTTCCAAGAAATTATCAAGAAAAACTGTCCTGATATTCTAGAACCAAAGGGCAAAATAGAAATGGAAAGAATTCACAGATTGCCTCCTCAAGGAGATCCCAAAAGGAAAACTCCTAGTAATATTGTAGCCAAATTCCAGAATTCCCAGTTCAAGGAGAAAATATTACAAGTAGCCAGAAATAAACAATTCAAATATCATGGAAATACAATTATGATAATATAGAATTTATCAGCTTCTAGACTAAGGGATCGAAGGGCTTGGATTTTGATATTCCAGAGGTCAAAGGAACTTGGATTAAAGCTAAGAATCACCTACCCAGAAAAACTGAGTAAAATATTTTAGGGAAAAAATGAAATTTCAATAAAATAGAGGACTTCCAAGCACTCTAGTTGAAAAGACCAGAGCTGCATAGAAAATTTGACTTTCAAATACAAGAGTCAAGAGAAACATTAAAAGGTACAGGAAAGGGAAGCCTTAAGGAACTCATTAAAGTTGAACTGTTTTACATTCCTACTTAGATGTTATTTGTAACTCATGAGATCTTTCTCAGTATTAGGGTAGTAAGAGGGAATCTATACATACACACACATTCACGCACACACACACATTTATATACAGAGAGAGAGAGAGAGAGAGAGAGAGAGAGAGCAAGAGAGCACAGGATAAGCTGAATATGGAGAATACCTAAAAAATAAAATTTACTGTTGCATGGAATGTATTAGGAGGAAGAGAAAGGGAGAGGTCGAATGTAGGAAATCATCTCACATAAAAGGAAGAGTTTTTACAATGGAGGGGAAGAGGGAAGACATGAAAGGAAAAAAGTGAGCCTTACTCTCATGGGATTTGGCTTAAGGAGGGAACAACATACAATCAATGGGGAATGGAAATCTATTTTACCCTGCAGGAAGGCAGGGGGGAAGGGGATAGGAGAGGGAAAATAATAGAAGGGACAACAAATTGAGGAAAGGGATAATCAGAAGCAAATATTACTGTGGTAGATAGGTGTCAAGGGAGACAATGGAATAAATGGAGGGCAGGATAGGACAGAGGAAAATGTGGTTTCACAACATAACTATTATGGAAGTATTTTGCATGGCTCCACATGTATGACCTACATTGAATTACTTGTTTTCTCAATGAGGGTGGGTTGGGAGGGAGGAAGGGAGAGAATATGGAATTCAAAGCTTTAATAAATGAGTATTAAAAATTGTCTTAGCATGCAACTAGAAAATAAGACATACAGGCAATGGGGTATAGAAATCTATTTTGCCCTAAGGAAAATAAAGGGGAAAGAGAATGGAAGAAGGTGAGTTAACAGAAGGGAGGACAGACTGGAGGAAGGGATGGGCGGGGTGCATGCTGTTCTGGAGTGGGGGGGTATGGAGAAATGGGGGAAAATTTTGAATTCAAAGTCTTGTGGAAATGAATGTTGAGGACTGAAAAATAAACAAATTATATATTTTTAAAATATTTTCGCATACAATTGGGAAAAAAATATTATTTGAAAATAAAACAGGTCCTCTCATTCTGGGGGAACCTTTTATACCACACTGTGCAAGGGAGTAAAAGTTCTACCTAAGTAATTTCTTAGAGGCTTCCATGAAGGTTGGTCCAGGAAATTATGACAAGGTCTACCAAAGGCTGGTAGTCAAAAAAAGTTTATACTAGTGGCTAATTATAACCTCCATTATGGTAATTTAGAATCCTTTCAATGCATATGAATGGTTTCTAGTTACCTTCTACCTTTTCATTGAAAGTCCTTACTCAGAATCACTTCCTTCTAGGTAACAGGACACCAACTACTTCAGTCATTCCACATAGATACTACAAGATAACTTCATGACCTTGAACAAGCCATTTCAGCACCACAGGACTCAGTTTCCTCCACTGTAAAGTGAAGGTCTTGGATCAGTTAATCTTTAATATCTCTTCCAGCTAATAGTCTATGACCATAAATCATGGAAAATGTTTTGAGCTGCTGTAGATCTAGTAATTCAGTAAAAGAAAAATAAAATATGTCACATTCTGTCCTCTAAAAACTGACTGGGGAAATTTTGCGGAATGCTTTTAGGTGCACTAAGTCAGAAGTCAAAAAATTTACCAAAATTCTTGACCCTTTTCCATACTTAGAAATAAAAGGGACCTGGCAAATGGAGATACTTAGGCTATAAATGTTTGAAATTATTACCAATAGCATCATACCAATATTAGGTTAATAAATATTTCTTGAATTGAATTATTATCAGCCAACAAGCCTTTTGTTGAACTTATGACATGGTAAGCACTATGCCAAGAGTTAAGACATGCAGAGAAAGGTGAAGGCCCTGACCTGCACCCAAAGAGCTGGCATTCAAGTGTGAGAGACAGCATGTAAATAACAACATACACACAAGAGTAGATGCAGTACAATCTGAGTGTGGGTTTTGTTCTACAGAAACCTTATGAGAGAAATGGGGTATGTATTATTAATTAGCCCAGTTTTCTTTGGACCAAATAAGTGAATTAATCATTATAGAAAGTTCATAGCAAGGAACTTTCTCTATTAATTTGAATCATTACCTTTCTCTATTTTTAGTCTTTAAGAGTGGCTTAAAGCACTGAAAGTTTGAGTGACTTCTCCAAAGTTCAGAATAATCAGCATAAGTCAAAGGTGGGATTTGACCCCATGACCTTCCATCTCCCAACTAGGTGGCACTGTGGTTGTCCCGCTGGGAATGAAGTCAGGAAGTCCTGAATTCAAATTCATCCATACATGTTTGCTAGCTATGTTACCCTGAGCAAGTCACTTAACTTCTATTTCTTTCAGTTTCTTCATCTGTAAAATGGGAATCAAAATGGAAAATACCTCTCAAGATTGTTGTAAAGATAAAACTTGTAAAGCATTTCACACATCTTAAAGTGGTACACACACACACACACACACACACACACACACACACACACACATATATTATCCCAAGCTAACTCCTGCTCCACCATCCCATAATGTATCTCATCCCCGTTTTACAGATAAGAATAGAGGGGCTTTGTTTCTTCATTTGAAAAATGAGGATAGTAATACCAAAGTCCTTGTAAAAATGAGTTCCTTTAAAACATATCTCCTGTGAAAGCAATCCAGTTAGCATATTTATTATCCTGAGCCAACCAGTATCAGGAGGTTAAAGTGCTCTTTGAAAGCAAGTTGCCCCAAGTTTGTTCACATTTGTTTGGGCACCTTCATATTTTTCAAGGCAAACCTATATAGTTTAATGCACTGGTGTTTTTCTTTTTCCAGGACAAAGTTAGAAGCTGCTCCCAAATCATCAGGCATGCATGTCTGAACTTGCACAGCCATATGAAGCAATACCTTCCCTTCTGGACTTGTATACAGCACTGATAATGAATCGTGTAAACTTTTGCTAGAGTAAGCACAAAATGTCAATCCATTAATCAGTAAATGCTTTCTGAGTACCTAATATTTGCTCACAGAAGGGATGGAGACAAAAAGCAACAGAAGGGTGTTAGTAGAAAAGAGTCAGAGTTCAAGGGGCACTCAATTAATCTACAAGCATTTATTAAATGCCTGCTGTGTGGTTAGGCCGTGTTGTAGGACCTGAGGATACAGACAAAACTGTCTTTAGGCAGCTTGCATTATTCTTAGGGGAGACAAAAATGTTCACAAATACACACACATACACACACGCACATGCACACAGACAGTGATGAGGGAAGGGGGAGAAGGGACACCAACAGCTAGAAGACTCAGAAAGTGATCCTTGTAGGAGGTGACATGAGCCGAGTTTTGAAGGGAACTGGGGATTCTAAGAGGCATAGGGGAGAGGGGAGAGTATCTCAGAGACAAGAGAAAGCTATGGTATGTGAGGAGAAGCAAGAACACCAGACTGGCTAGATTGCAGACTGCATGAAAAAAGATAATTTCTAATTAGCCTGCAAAGACAACCTGAAGCCAGATGGTAAAGAGATAGAGGAAGAGATGGTCATCCAAAATCAGTGTCCCACACTCCAACACATACATGATCCCAAATCATCATAACTAGTCTCAGGTTTGCAAACCCAAGTCATTCTCACTCTGTATAATAAGCAGTTGTCACATCTTGCTATTTCTACCTTCATGACATCTCTCTTATTTTCAGACTCAGACTAAACTTATGGTTGTTGTTCTTTAATGGGGAAAGAGTGTCCCAAGCTTTATATCCAAGGCTTGATCCCTTTCCCGCCAGTCGCACAATGAACACACAAAGCAAACAGGAAATAAACACATTTATCCAAGTCCATCAGAGGAAGTATACACTTGAGAATATATATCAGATAATACTAATTGAATGAACTCTCCCTTTGGGAATGAGATAACTCAGCTCAAACAAGAGGGTCCTTGATCTCACCCAAGGGGAAATTCCACAGTCACTCATGTAGCAATTTGGGGATAGGGATATTATAAAGACTGCCAGCTATTCTCATGTTGACTTCTTCCTACAGTCTCTCCCTTCAGTGACTTGAAGAGAGGTTGGAACCATGTATTTTCTGTCTCAAAGCTACAAATTAGAGGAGTCTGAAGAAACCAGATCTCTCCTCTCTTCTGCTGTCACCAACTCTACCCACCTCTCACATAAATGTGGGGCATTAAATAATTAATCTCTACCAATGACAAGAGACTTCCATACAATTAACTCTTTGAGTTAAGGGCTACAATTATATATGTGTTTATTGATTTTACCTTTACACTACACATATATTTATATGTGATCATTATCTTCCCTGTTAAAATATATGCACTTCTTACAAGTAGGAATTATTTAATTCTTTGTAGTTGTGTCTAGTACATAGTAAACACTTAATAAACACTTATCGATCAATTGGCTAGTTGACCATTGTGTATGTTGAGGGAGAGGAGTTAGGCTAGATGAGGTCCTGCTGATAATAACTGAATCTGGCTTGGCAGTTCTTAAATTTGCATTCATCTTCTCATATGTTCCTTATAACCACGTGAGGAAGATACATGGAGCAAGTATTACTATCTATCTCCACCTTACAAATGTAGACAAAAACTGAGACTCAATGAAATAGATAGCATCTAAAATTGCATGGCCAGTAATTGGAATAGCCAGGACTCAACTCCAGGTTTTCCAACTCTAAATGCCATGCTCTTTCCACTGAATCAGAAAAATATAACTGAATACTAAATATGATACTGTTTATTGCATATGCTGGATGTGGGGGGAAATGTCTTAGATATGTTGCCTTGGATATGTGACTTCCTGAAGGGAAAAAAATGCAGATGATCTCTGATGGAAGATTAGAAACCCCAGATAGTAGGAAGATTCAGGAGGGTATAAGAAGAGCAGTTTGATTTGGAATTGAGCAATGGATTAAGGGTACAGAGAAACATTAAATCTTGATTTCTTAGGTCTTATGAAAAATGGTGAGACATAGCCTGGTCTATAGTGGAAATAGAGTAGATCAGTATGAAAAGTCAGTAAAATCAATCAAAATAACGAATGTGTATATAGTGCTTACCATTTGCAAATTTTTTCTCTTAGAAAAACTGTGTGGCTCATACCCAAGTCATCATGAGTTATAAGGGACCTTAACAATCATCTTGTCCAACCCTATTATATTATAGATGAAGAAGATGAGATCTAGGGAAATTATCTAAATTATTTTTTTGTGGTTGAATCATTCAGTCACATCTGACTCTTCATAATCCCATGGACCACAGCACATCAGGAAGATAGACTTATCTTCCTCTATCTTCCAAAGTCTGTCTAAAAGTTGATGTCCATTGTTTCTATGATACTTTCTATCCATTCCATTCTCTGTTGTCCTTTTCTACTTTTGCTTTCAATATTTCCAAATATCAGGGTCTTTTCCAATGAGTCCTGTCTTCTCAGCCAAAGTATTTAAGAGTCAGCTTCAATATTTGACCTTCCATTAATAGTCTGAATTAATTTCTTTAAGTATTGATTGATAACTAGCACCATTTGGAACAAAGGAAGACGCCAGACTACATAATTTCTAAATCCCTTCCACCTTTTCTAATATACAAATTGTGAAATAGGAAACACTTGAAAAACTAATTAAGGCTTTAATTCACAGGTTCCCAAAGTGGCCAATACCACCCCCTGGTGGAGTGCTGGAATGATTCAGGCACCATTGGTGGCAGGGTTGAATAAAAGTAACAGAATGGTAGAAGCATAAGGAAAGAGAAGATAAGAAAATTTTGAAAACCATTCATACACATTTCATCTGTTGTATGACAGAGTTTAAGTCATAATGATTACATTATTTTCCAGATAAACACACTAAATGAAAGTTAAAACCACAGTGGTCAATTCCACTAACAAATCTTAACAAGCAACTGTTGGCAGGAAAGCTTGTAGCATTATCATAAAAATCCAGTATGCATTGTCAGGAATATGTGCCCATAATGACTTATTTACAACATGATACTATGTGGTTGCATGATGCAATATTGCACCATCAAAATTTCAATTTAGGAAAAAACCCCACAAATTTACAATAAATTATTAAATCTAAGATGTCATTTTAAAAAATTTATGTATTTATTTTTAGTTTCTACCATTCACTTCCACAAGATTTTGAGTTCCAAATTTTCTCCCTATCTCTGCCCTCCCCTCCCACCCCAAGACAGCATATATTCTGATGACCCCTTTCCCTCATCTGTCCTCCCTTCTATCATACACTCCCTTCTCTTATCTCTTTCCCCTATATTTTCTTATAGGGCAAGATAGATTTCTATACCCCATACCTGTATGTCTCATTTCCCAGGTGCATGTAAAAATAATTTTTAATATTAGTCTTTAAAATTTTTGAGTTGCAACTTCTCTCTCTTCCTCCCTCCTCACCCAACCCCCACTGAGAAGGCAAACAATTCAATATAGGTTACAGATGTGTAGACATGCAAAACACTTCCATAACAGTCATGTTGTGAAAGACTAACTATATTTTGCTCCCTGCTATCCTATCCCCATCTATTCTATTCTCTCTTTTGATCCTGTCCCTTGCCAAAAGTATTTACTTCTAATTACCCATTCCTCCCATTTACCCTCCCTTCTTTCATTCCCTTACCCCCTTCCTTCTTACTTTCTTGTAGGATAAGATAGACTTTCATATACAGTTGAATGTGCTTGCTATTCCTTCCTTAAGCCAAATTTGATAAGAGTAAGGTTCACTCTTTTCCTCTCACCTCCCCCCTCTTGGTCTCCATTGAAGAAGCTTTTTCTTGCCTATTTTATGTGAGAGATAATTTACCCTATTCTATTTCTCACTTTCTCCTGCTCCCAATATATTTTTTTCTCACCCCTTAATTTTATTTTTTTAGATATCATCCATTCATACTCAACACACCCTGTGCCTTCTGTCTATATGTACATAATCCTTCCAACTACCCAAATATTGAGAAAAGTCTCAAGAGTTACAAATATTATCTTTTCATGTAGGAATGTAAATAGCTCAAATTTAGTAAGTCTCCTATGACTTCTCTTTCCTGTTTACCTTTTCATGTTTCTCTTGATTCTTGTGTTTGAAAGTCAAATTTTCTATTCAGCTTGGGTCTTTTCATTAAGAATGCTTGAAAGTCCTCTATTTCATTGAATGATCATTTTTCCCCTGAGATATTGTACTCATTTTTGTTGGGGAGGTGATTCTTGGTTTTAATCCTAGTTTCTTTGACTTCTGGAATATCATACACCAAGCCCTTTGATCCCTAAATGTAGAAGCTGCTAGATCTTGCATTATCCTGATTGTATTTCCACAACACTCTAATTGTTTCTTTCTGGCTGCTTGCAATATTTTCTCCTTGACCAAGAGAACTCTGGAATCTGGCTACAATATTCCTAGGAGTTTTTCTTTTTTGAATCTCTTTCAGGAGGTGATTTCACTCTCTGATTCTAGAATGTTAAGGCAGTTTTCCTTGATAATTTCATGAAAGATGATGTCTAGGTTCTTTTGTTGTTCATGACTTTTAAGTAGTTCAATAATTTTAAAATTGTCTCTCCTGGATCTATTTTCCATGTCAGTTGTTTTTCCAATGAGATATTTCAATTGTCTTCTATTTTTCCATTCTTTTGGTTTTGTTGTGTAATCTCTTGGTTTCTCATAAAGTGATTAGCTTCCATCTGCTCCATTCTAAATTTTAAAGAATTATTTTCTTCAGTGAGCTTTTGAATTTCCTTTTCCATTTGGCTAATTCTGCTTTTGAATGCATTTTTCTCCTCATTGGCTTTTTTGAACCTGTTTTGCCATTTGGGTTAGTCTATTTTTATAAGTGTTATTTTCTTGAGAATTTTTGGGGTCTCCTTTACTCACTTTTCATGATTTTCTTGTATTGTTCCCATTTCTCTTCACAATTTTTCCTCCACCTCTCGTACTTGATTTTCAAAATCTCTTTTGAGCTCTTCTATGACATGAGACCATTGCAAACTTATTTTGGAGGTTTGGGATGAAGAAACTTTGACTTTGATGTCTTCCTCTAATGGTATGCTCTGCTCTTCCACATCCAAAAAGATGAAGAAAAATTCCTGTTCACAAAGAAAGTAACCTACTATAGTCTTATTTTTTTCCCTTTTTTGGGCATTTCCCAGCCAGTTACTTGACTTTTGAGTGCTTTGTCAAAGTGGAGGGTATACTCTAGGGACCTGTACAGTTCCTCCAAGGTGGCACAATGAAGGAAAAGGAATTTATTCCTCTTCTGGCCTGTACTCTGGTCTGGAGGCAACCACAAGCTTTTCTGCCCAGTATATGCTAGTAGAGTTCCCTCTCCACAACCACCTCCAACTCCACCATACCAGTGTTCCTTCTCACCCCAGAGCCACCTCCTAGGGCTGAGATTCAGTTCAGCTGCTTGATTTCCCTAGGGTCTTTAGCCTGAGGGCTCCAAAAATGGGGGCTCCAGCAGCCTGAAGCCAGGCTAGGGCCAGACCCTGCTCCCTTATCACCCAGGTGGAAGAGCTTTCTCACTGACCTTTGAAGCTGTCTCTGGCATTTGTGGGTTGAGGAATCTGGGAACTACAGCTGCTACCCAAGATTCTGTGCCCTGAAGCCTACTCCAGTTCTGTCCCTGCCATGTGGTCAAGGCTAGGCTTCACTCTGCTCTGAGCCCAGTATGATAGACTTTTCCTGTTGGCCTTCCAGGGTGCTTTGGATTGGAAATCTCTTTCACTCTGTCATTTTACAGCTTCTGCAGCTCTAGAATTTGTTTAGAGTCATTTCTACAGGTATTTTATACACTTTTGGGGGACAGCTACAGCAGGTCCATCCTTCTACTCTGCTATCTTGGCTCCGCCTCACTAAGTAACTTTTTTTTTTTAAAAGGAGTGATAAGCCAAATAAGACTGGGAACCCCTGCTTTAAATCCTCATCAAGTTAAATTCTCATCAATATCATTTCCCTGTAACTTAACTTACTTTTGCTATGTGTAGCTGGTATACAGGAGTATGCAGATAAATGCTAACAAATAACTCTCCAGAACAAAAAAAAATGTAGTCATGAAACATTTTTATGTTTAATCTGATTGCTAACATTTTCTGTATGACTTTATTGAGTTTAGACATTCAATAAAACAATATATCAACTCCTGTTTTATGTTGTTTGCCATCTTCTGAGATGTCAATATAAACTTTTGCAAATTTTGACAGTTGGCTCTCGAAGGCCAGTACAGACTGGTTCCATCTCACCCCTGCTTGTATTCTAAGATTCTCCTGGTAAAAATGGTTTGTTCATGTAAAATCAGCAGAATAGATATTCAGTGCTTTAGAGAATGCTGTCAGGGACAGGCATCTTAAGAGAAGTAAAAGTGAAAAATAATGAATTCATGGTGAACTTGGAGATCAGTATCCTATAACCCCGTAACTCCTATTGTCCTCTGAGTTGAAGCAGTGAAAAATTTTCTAAGCAATTGGTAGCACCTGGGCAGAAAGATTCCATCAGGTGTCTGACTTAGCAGCCCTTCTTTCATGCAATGGATATTTTCAAAATAGGGGTAGCTAGGTGGTACAGTGGATAGAGCACCAGTGTAGGAGTCAGGAGGACCTGAGTTCAAATCTCATCTCAGACACTTGACACTCACTAGCTAAGTGACCCTGGGCAAGTCACTTAACCCCAATTGCCTCATCCTGAGTCATCTCCAGTCATGCTGCTGAATAACCGGTCACTGGATTCAGATGACTCTGGAGGAGAAGTGAGACTGGTGATCTGTACAGCCCTCTCTCACTCAAAACAAAGTCAAGTACAAGTCATGTCATCATTTCTCTGATGGCATGGTCTTCTTCAGCAATGAAGGACAAACACACGTTTTTAAAATAAATGGAGAAGTGGAAAAAACGCTGGCTTTTGCATCTAAGAATATAGGTAAAAATTACACCTCTAACACTGTCTATGTGTGACCTTGGGGAAACCATTTAATCTTCCTGAGCCTAAGTTTCCCCATCTGTAAAATGGGGGAATAGGGATAATAGGGCTCCATTGCCTTTATAGCTCTATAGCTATGATCTTAGTAAAATACTCAAATACCAAGTAATATAGGGTGACAGCTAAACTGCTTTTCAGCTATACCATTCTTTGACTCTTCAATTCTATTAAAAATAGAGATTTCATAAAGAAAAAAGGAACATGAGTCAGTTAATCTTTTAGAAACATATAGAGGTGACATGCATTTAGAATCCAAGGATAAAAATTCAAATTTTAGCATTTATTTAAATGCCTATGGAGCTCATATTGGTCTGATCAGTCACAGTTAGACACATTGTGCACTGACCCTGACCTAGTGGGTCCTCTTTGAGCAAGAAGGGAAAATAACAGCAAATGACTATGAGCAAGTCACTTTAAACTCCTCTGGGCCTTTGTTTCTTCAACTGTAAAATAAAGCAGTTCTAGAAGGTTTCTGAGGTCTCTTCTAGCTCTAAGTTTATGTCCCTATGATCTTATGCATCCACTGGGTCCAGAGAATGATATAAAATGTTCCTGCTGCTTCTCAATCATGTCTGACACTTTATGACCCCATTTGGGCTTACTTTTGGCAAAGATACTAAAATGGTTTGCCTTTTCCTGAGACAGAGTTGTGACTTCCCCAGGGTCATACAGCTAGTAATTATCTGAGGCTGGATTTGAACTCAGGTCTTCCTGACTTCCCTAGAGCTCTATCTACTGTGCCACCTAGCTGCCCCTAAATGCTTTTGATCACAGCATAAATGAAAGCCATGATTCTTATCCCTAAGGATCTCATACTCTACAATCCAAACACAATAAAAAGGCAATAGCTCTTCAAAGAGCAACATATTATACAAGTTGTAAATTTAATAATCAAGTAATTGTCTGGGGGGATTCATACTAAGGTTAAGAGACCCATCAGTCAAGAGTAGTTAAATCAGAAAAGGCCTCCTGAAGAATGTAGCTTTATGATAAGATTTTGAAGGAAAGTTAATGAGTTGACAGAAGCAGAGATAAAGAAAGCATTATATACCTTCCCACCTAGGTGTCCACAAAGACTCATCTTAAAGGGATAAACACAAACCACATATGACTCCAAATATTTTTTGACAGCCTTGGGTATTTGCCAGTCTCAAGAAAATGAAGGGACTTGTGTAATACCTTAGAACAACATACCAAAGTAGACCAAAGCAGAAGAAATCTATGACCAAGATCTTCCAGGGTATGCTTTAAAAACTACACATTATGTGCAAAGTTTTATGGCCTCCCAGGGAGTGCTCATTAAAATAAATGTCATCTGCACAGACTAACAAACTGATAAGACTGAATTATTGATTACACCATGAAGGTTTTCATTTGAAATGTTACATGGGTTAATGCAATAATCGAATCCATTTCCCCAGCATGTTCCCTGCTTTTCCAGCTCAGCTCCAATTTCATCTCTGAAATGTAAAACAGGACATGGTTTTATCTAGGGCCTCTCTCGCTCTACATATCCCAGAGCTCTCAGCAGTCATAATAAGGCAGGGCCTGGAAGCCAAGGGATTCAGTTAGTGAGGAGAGCAGGCATGGTGCCATTTTCCAGCAAAGTAATTTACAAATGGAAATTGGAGGCTGTTGCAGGATGGGGCTTAACTTCCTGCTGTCTGACAGGGCAGAATTTGAAGGATACACATCCCAGCTCTTTTATAAGACTTGTACCATTTTTGTTGGGATGCTGAGTTCACTTACTGTACACTAATGTTTACTCAGGCAAGGAAGATAGTGGCAGGGGGATAAAGGAGGTTCAAGAGCAAAATTAGGAAGACACCAAATCAACGCTTCTTCCACAGCAATATTCACTCCTGTCACTTTCCCCTTGGCTTCCACTCTTGGCTCACAGAATGACCCTTATCTCCATGATAGTTGACAATCGAAAAGTAATGATTTAAAGAAGGATGGGCCAAACAGGCAAGGAAATAAATAGCAAGTAAAAGGAACAACTTTTTCTCAAACAGGAGAATAAAATATTAATCAGCAAACATCAATGTAATAAAAAACAGTCCATTTTGGATAAAATCATTGCTTTTATCAGCTAAATAAAAGTATTGGGAAATAAGCTTAGACTATGTAGACTTACAGAAAATATCCTCTGCCCAACTCCAGCAGCAGATAACAGGAAGAATACTCTGACTTATCCCCATCCTAGATCTGTATATTTTGAAAGTATTTCATTCCATGTAGCTTGGATCTTGCAAATATTTGGTATGGAGACATCTATTAAAAATAATCTCAAGTTTTTATAGATGACTATAATATAAAGCGAATAGTGAACAATACTTCAGGCTGTGATCATGATCTGCTACCAGTACAGTATACTGGTTGAGTTCTCCAGAATATTTTAAGACCTCTATTTGTCATATGGGGATTTATCATTTGTCTGTCCATGAAAGAGAGAAAGTTGCTAATGTATAATTTGAGTTACAAGGTCATGTTTTGCCCGGTGTTCAGTAGTCACTAAATTTTCATTATTGTTTTTCCTTTTTGCAAAATGAAACAGTCTACCTCCTTGAAAATAAACAAGGAAGCAATGACTAGATGACAATAATAATTATAGCTCACGTGTAGTAATATCATCATATAATGTTATATTACATTATATTACGTAATATTTATATTGTTTTAAGGCTTGGAATTCACTTTATAGATATTATTTTCTCCACAAATATTTTGAAGTTTATTGCACACCTTCTTCATAATAACTATGTGAGGTAATGTGATATCATGCCTATTTTAAAGATGAACTAATTGAGGCTCACCTTAGACACACAGCTAGAAAGTAACACTATAAGGAATTCAGAGAAATCCAGAACATTAGAGTTTGAAAGAACATCAGAGGTCACTTAGTTTTACCTTTATCTGATGAAAAATTTTCTCTGTAGTATCTCCATAAATAGTGTCTCATCTCCATTTTACCTTCAAATGACTTCAAGTGTGGGAAAATCCACTCCCTCCTGAGTCAGTATTTTCCACCAATCTAATTGTAAGGAAGCATTGGGGTTTTTTCTTACACCTAACCTAGTCCTGATGTAATGGGGCTGAGCAAAATAAATCTAATCCCTCTTACATTTGAACCCATTCCTTTTCCCACAGCTTCCCATTAAATTGACTTTTGGATGAGCTAACAGCTATTCTCATCCCTTCTCATAAAGTGAAGATAGCACCTATATTCCTGGTATATGAGAAGAACCAGTTTAAGAAATACTAGGAAATGGAAAGTTCTTGAAGCATATGAATTGTCACTTGAATGTCTCTATTTGCAGATGATAGGATGGTTTACTTAGATATTCCTGAAGAATCAATGAAAACGATCAGTCAATAACTTCAGTAGCATAGCATGATACTAAATAAATATGTAAAATCATCATAAATTATGTATTTCACTTACTATTCCCACTAAATGCAAGCCCCTGCTCCTTCTGCAGCTCCAATGAGGACCACAGGGAACAAGTCACCAGAATTGCCAACCCAGAAGTAGAATTACAGAGTCTGACTAAAGAGTAATTCAGGAATACTGCTGAATATGCTAGATAAATGTTCTGCAACCCATTGCTCTATAGTTCCTTGGACCAGCCTATCTCCCCTATGGAGAAAGTGAAGATGCCCACCTGCCAGGAAGGCAGCACAGAATAATGAGGACAATGGTGGTATCCACTTTGGCAGTGATGATGCGGAAGAAGACAAGGAGACGGTAAAGTTTTCAGAGGAGCATGCAGAGAGAAAGGTCAAGACATTGCCATATCTTCCATCCCTCTGGATGTCAGCCTTGGAAAGGTGAAACAAGCATGCAAAGCTGGAGGAGTATCTCCCTTTTATGCAGTTGGCCTTACTGATCCGGCAAGGCTTTAAGACAACATCCATAGACCTTAGCATCTAGAAACTCTAAATCCAGTGTGTGATAAGGAATGGCAAGGTGGGAATAAATATCCTGGAGCAGAAAGTCTATGCCAAGTTCAAGAGTATATGGAGAGAAGTTACTTGGGTAATGTCTCAAAACAATATACAAGTGGACAAAAGAAAGCAGAAAAAAAATCTATTAGCCAAGATTTTATAGTGTGTGTTTTTAAAATCACACATAATGTGCAAAACATCATGGATCCCCAGGGACTCCTCATTACAATAACTGAAGACTTTTGAGCAGTGAGTGACAGTGGTCAGATGTTTAGCTTAGGAAGATTATTTCTCCATCTGTGTGAGGGATGGACTAGTGAGAGAAGAAACTGGAATCAGAAAAACCAATTAGAAAACTATTGCAATAGTCTAGATAAAAGATTATGTGGCCCTGAGCTAGCACAGTGACATCAGAACTGATGTGAGAGATTTTTGTGAGGTTGAATTGAGTTTCATTTGGAGTGAAGATGTCATTATGGATGTAGTATTCTATTCCTCTGTTATTTCACAGAATTGGTCACTGGATAAAATATTAGGGTTCTCAAAATGAATTATATTTAATTGCATTGGCCTAATTAAAATATTGTAACTAATAATATTTTAGTGAAAGCAAAACAGATTTAAAATTGTGAATTAGTTTCCAAATATTAATTCATCTTTATCTCCCTTTTAAATTTCTATTTTGTCCATTTTATAATGAGTATAACTATTAACAGACTAGTACATGTATATAATTTATAAATATATATGCACATATTAGAGTGCTTACTCAGAACTTTTTACTGACAGAGCTAGATGATCAAAAATATTTTGAAGACAACTGGTCTAGACTATGGCATTCTTTATCTACTTGATTTTTTTTTTCTATGTGAATAATCAGCATAGACTTACAGGAGAGGTAGGATAGCATTCTGAGGACTGCTGCAATTAGCACAATTTCATCTACAATCAAGAGCATATCTTTGTAAATCGACGTTGGTTCATGTGTTCCTTGTATATCCAGAGAGAGCTCTAAAATGATTAATTCCCTTGTTCTCTTAATTGGGACTATTGGATTTTTTTTGTTTTCACAATTCCATTTTTGAGAACTTCCTGTTGATCTTGGGCTAACTGACGCCATAAGGTTCATTACTCTGAACCTTTTGAAATCTGTTCTAAAATTTAGAGTGCTCGTCTGACTTAGAAGACTTGCCTGTCCTTTCCTATCTAAATTCCTAAAATGCTTACTTCCTACCCAAACGTCGCCCTCCATCTCCCAAAGCTCCCATTATTTCTAATATGAATAACCAGTTCCTTAATGATAGCCAAAATCGGGTCCAGAACAGCATTTCTTCTGATCACTTCCTCCACCTTTGGAAAGATGGAATTATCATTAAGGCAAGTCAAGAAAATATTAGTTCTGTTTTTAGCAAAGAGAGTGCCAGCAAATGTCTAGATCGTTGAAGTCTCCCATCTGTGCCAGGCTTCTAATCTGTTTCCCAAGCTCTTCATCTGTTTTTTTTTCTTTATTCAGGTAGTTTATAGTATATTCCCATGACCCTATGGCTTCTGTTTCTCTCTCCATTAATCTTCAGCCAGCTTTCACCTCTGAAGTTCTGAAATTTCCTTGCATGAATATATCTTCTCAAAAAAATTCTGCTTTGCTTCTGTTCTCCTTTGACTTTCATCTGTCCTTTTGAATTAACCATCTCTTCTAAAGATACTCCAGTCAAGAGTACCAGCCCACAAAGTTTCCATGGTGGATCTGAGGTCAAATTTGCCTCCTTTTATTAGTCTCCCATTCACCTTGTTTAATTTCTACTTTTTGTATATTTCTAAATAGACAGCTGAGCCCATTGTTTTTATTATCGAATCCTTTTTTAGTTCTCATGTCCCATGAATTATTAGATGTCATTAGTGCTGCTCTCTATCATGTGCTGCAGTTATGCTTTTGGGTTATCAATCTCAATAGGCATACATAGGCAGATGTGGCACGGTGGATAGAGTGCTGGATCTTGAGTTAGAAAGACTTGAATTTAAATCTAGCCTGAAACATTTACTAGCTTTGTGCAATCGTGAACAAGGCATTTAGCCTCTGCCTGTCTCAGTTTCCTCATAATAGTAGCAACTATCTCCTAAAGTTATTGTAAGGATAAAATAAGATAATATTTGTAAAGTGCTTTGCAAACCTTAACGAGCTATATAAATTTTAGTTACTATTGTTATTATTAACATTATTATCATTACCTACATCTGAAAAGGAAATTAGGTACAAATTAGATTAAATCTTTTTAAACTCTAGAAGGCTTTTTTCTATTATATTTTCTGTTATAATTTTCTATTATATTCTATTATATTTTCTATTATAATTCTTTGAAAATTGGAATTCTGTGTTAAATTATGTTTGTTTATTTCTCTCTATGCTCACATCTTCTATTTTCTATTAGTAGTGCATTTTGTTAAACTGCATTGCTAACTCAACAATTATAAAGTGTAAAATACTGAACAAAATGCCACCCTGTTGAGACTTTTCTTGTTTTGTGCGCGAAGTCAACCCTAACTGGTATTCTTTAAAAAATGAATTTTGTTTGGTCTTTTATGAAAAAATACTGTTGTTGACAAAAGAAATGAATATTTGATCTCCCTATTAGGTATAGACAGTCCTGTGCTGCCCCATTTTGTGCATATTTTTTTCAGAGATCCCAGTTATGAAATATGTAAATGATTTAACAACTGACTCTCTGGAAAAAAACTATGTACAATACACTTTTTTCTTTATTTAATAATATTTTATTTTTCCCAGCTACATGTCAAGAAAATTTTCAGCATTCATTTTTATAAGATTTTGAGTTCCAAATATTTCTCCCTCCCTTCTTGCCCTCTTCTGTAAATGGTAGGCAGTTTGATATGGTTTATAGATGTGCTATCATGTAAAAATATCTCCATATTAGTCACAATTGTGAAAGAAGAAATAGATCCAAAGGAAAAAAAGCATAAGAAAGAATAAAATAAGTGAAAAGATATGCTTCATACTCCATTCAGAGTCCATCAGTTCTTTATCCATATGTGGATGGCATTTTCCTTCATGAGTCCTTTATACTTGTCTTGGATCATTGTGTCACTGAGAAGAGCTAAGTCATTCATAGTTGGTTATCAAAAAATGTTGCTAATACTGTGTATGTTTTCATGGTTTTGCTCATTTCACTTTACTTCAGTTCCTACAAGTCTTTCCAGGTTTTTCTGAAATGTACCTGTTCATCATTTCTTATCACACGATAGTAGTATTCCATTGCATTCGTATACTACAGCTTGCTTATCCATTCCTCAAATGATGGACATCTCCTAAATTTCCAGTATTTTTGCCACCATGAAAAAGGCTGCTATAAATATTTTTACACCTGTAGGCCCTTTTGCTTTTTTTTTTATGATGTCTTTGAGATACACATCCTGTAGTGGTATTGCTCAATCAAAGGGTATATATAGTTTGCTTGCCTTTGAGGTATAGTTTCAAATTGATCTCCAGAATGATTAGATCAGTTCATAACCCCATCAACAGTGCATTAGTGTGTCAGTTTTCCCATATTCTCTTCAACATTTATCATTTTCCGTTTTTGTTGTGCATATTAGCCAACTGATAGATGTGAGGTACCTCAGAGTTGTTTCAATTTGCATTTCTCTAATCAAAAGAGATTTTTGAGTACTTCTTCATACACCTATAGATCACTTTGATTCCTTCATCTGAAAATTGCCTGTTCCTATCATTTGACCATTTATCATTTGGGCAATGAATATGTTGTTGTAATTTTGACTCAGTTCTCTACGTATTTGAGAAAAGCCACCTTTATCAGAGATTTGACATAAAGATTGTTTCCCAGCTTCCTGCTTTCCTTCTTATCTTGGTTGCATTGCTTTTGTTTGCACAAAAGCTTTTTAAATTAATATAATCAAAATTATCTATTTTACATTTTGTAAAGCTCTCTATCTCTTATTTAGTCATGAATTCTTCTCATACATCTGACAGGTGTACTATTCCTTGCTCTTCTCATTTACTTATAATGTTACCCTTTATATCTAAATCATGGCAAAGATCTGTCATATCTAATTTTTCTAATATTCTATTTGCCTCCTTGGTTTCTTTCTTGTTTAAGTTTTGGTTGGACTTATCAAGTTCTGAGAGGGGACAGCTGAGGTGACCCATTAGTATAGTTTTGTTATCTATTTCTTCCTGTAATTCACTTGACTTTTCCTTTAAAAATTTGGATCATATGCCAATTGGTGTACATAGGTTTAGCATTAATATTGCTTCATTGAACATTGCTTAATTATTTCATATGGTACTTTTTTTGCAAGATGCTGTTTCCTTCCTTTTCTTTTAATAGGTCTATTTTTGCTTTTCTTGGTCTGAGATCAGGATTGCTACCCCTGGTTTTTTTTTTTAATTTACTTCAGGTGAGGGCATAATAGATTCTTCTTTAGTCCCTGACCTTTACTCTATGTGTATCTCTCTGCTTCTAGTGTGTTTCTTGTAAACAATATATTGTAGGATTCTGTTTTTTTATCCACTATGGTACCAACTTCCATTTTACAGGAGATTTATCCTATTCACATTCATAGCTATGATTACTACCTGTGTATTTCTTTCCTCCTATTCTTCTCCCTGTCTGTCCTCTCTTTCCCTTTCCCCTTTCCCTCCTCACTAGTGTTTTGTTTTTGTCAATCACCTCCCTGGACATGTCTTCCCTTCTGTCAGTCTCCACCTCTCCTTTCTCTGTTCTCCTTCCCTCCTACTTCCCAGTCAGGTAAAATAGATTTTGATATTCAACTAATTTTGTATATTATTACCTCTTTGAACCAATAGTGATT
Source organism: Bettongia penicillata ogilbyi (assembly GCA_023548195.1). Taxonomy (NCBI): domain Eukaryota; kingdom Metazoa; phylum Chordata; class Mammalia; order Diprotodontia; family Potoroidae; genus Bettongia; species Bettongia penicillata. The sequence continues at coordinate 8,122,854 of JAJHZJ010000266.1, read as the reverse complement.
AAAGTGTAAGAGATATTTGTTGGTCCCCCTTCTCCTGCCCCCCCAATGTAATAAGTCTTTTGTGTCTCTTCATGTGAAATAATTTGCCCTATTCTCCCTCTCCCTTTCTTATGCACTGACTGTGCTCCTCTTTATAATTCATCTTATACTCACACTGTCTCTCTGTATATTCCTTCTAGCTATACTGTTTCTGATATACTTCTAAAAAATTACAAGTATCATCTTCCTGTGTAGAGTTGTGAAAAATTTAGCTCTATTGAATACCTTATAGTGTGGTTCTGGCCCCCCAAACCCCAATTTTTATCTGTTTATGTTTCCCTTGGGTCTTGATATTGGAGGTCAAATTTTTGGTTTAATTACAGTCTTTTTTTTCCATTTTCATTTTTTCCCTTGATGCATTATACTTAATTTTGCCAAGTAAGTGATTCTTGGTTGCAGTCCTAGCTTCTTTGCATTCTGGAATATCATGTTCCATGACCTCTGATCCTTTAATATTGTACCTGCCTAGTCCTGTGTAATCCTGACTGTAACCCCACAATATCTGAATTGCTTCTTTCTGACCATTTGCAATATTTTTTCCTTGACCTGAGAGTTCTGAAATGGGTCTATAATGTTTATTTTGGGATCTCTTTCCTGTGGAAATTGGTGGATTTTTTTTTTTCAATACTCCTCTGGTTCAAGGTACTTTTCCTTGATAATTTCTTGAAAGATACTGTCCAGGTCCTCCTTTGGTCCAGCTTTCAGGTAGTCCAGCGTGATTCTGTTAGTGTCTCTCCTGGATCTGTTTTCCAGATCAGTTGTTTTTCCCATGAGGTATTTTACATTTTCTTCCATTTTTTCATCCTTTTGAATCTGTTTGATTGATTCTTGATGACTCATAGAGTCATTAGCTTCTACTTGCCCAGTTCTAACTTTTAAGGTGCTGCTTTCCTCAATTAACTTCTGTACTTTCTTTTCCAGTTGTCCAGTTGTTCTCTTTAAGCAGTTTTTTCTTCAGTGGATCTTCGTATCTCCATTTCCATTTGGCCAATTCTACATTTCATACAGTTTTCCAAGCTATTGAATCTTTTTTTCATAATTCTCTTGTATCACTCTCATTTTTGTTTTCCCATTTTTTTTCTGCTACCTGTCTTATATGATCCTTAAGTTCCTTTCTGAGTTCTTCCATGAGTTCCTTCTGAACTTTATATCACTTCCAATTTTTCTTTTGGATTTTGCCTACAGGTTTTTTCACATTGTTGTCCTCTAACTGCTGGAAAAACTGGATAACGGTGTGGCGGAAACTGGGCATAGACCAATGGCTGACACCATACCCAAGAATGAAGTCTCAATGGATACATGATTAGGTATAAAGACTGATACTATAAACAAATTGGGGGAGCAAGGAATATTGTATATGTCAGATTTATGGAGAACGGAGAAATTTATGACTAAGCAAGAAATAGAGAACATTATGAAGTGCAAAATGGATAATTTTGATTACATTAAATTGAAAGTTTTTGCACAAACAAACCCAGTGCAACCAAGATTAGGAGGGAAGCAGAAAGCTGGGAAAGGTAGTGTCTGTGATAAATGCCTCAGTTCTAAAGCATAGAGAGAACTGAGTCAAATGTACAAAAATACAAGACATTCCCCAATTGATAAATGGTCAAAGGATGTGAAAGTAGTTTTCAGAGGAAGAAATTAAAGCTTGAAAAAGTGCTCTAAATCACTATTGATTAGAGAGATGCAAATCAAAATAACTCTGAGGTACCATATCAAACCTATCAGATTGGTTAACATGAAAAAATAGAAAGATGATAAATGTTGGAGAAGATGTGGGAGAGTTGGTACACTAATTCATTGTTGGTGGAGCTGTGAGCTGATCCAGTCATTCTGGAGAGCAATTTGGAACTATGCCCAAAGGGCTAAAAAAATGTGCATACCTTTTGACCCAGCAATATTGCTTCTAGGGTTGTATTCCAAAAAGATCATAAAAGTGGGAAAAGGTCCCACACATACAAAAATATTTATAACAGCTCTCTTTGTGGTGGCCAAAAAATGGAAATTGAGCAGATGCCCATCAATTGGGGAATGGCTGAACAAATTGTGATATATAAATGTAATGGAATACTATTGTGCTATAAGAAATGATGAATAGGAGGACTTCAGAGAGACCTGGAAGAACTTATATGAACTGACACTGAGTGAAAGGAGCAGAATCAGGAGAACATTGTTCAGAGCAACAATCACAGTGTGTGAGGAATTTTTCTGGTAGACTTAGCCCTTCACAGCAAAGCAAGGACCTAAAAAATTCCCAGTGGACTCGAGTCAAAATGCCATTCACATCCATAGAAAGAACTATGGAATTGGATTGCAGAATGAAGTACAATGTTTTCTTTTGTTTGGGTTATACTTATGGTTTCTCCCATTCATTTTAATTCTTCCATGCAACATGACTAATGTGAAAATGTGGTTAATAAGAATGTATGTGTAAAACCCATATAAGACTGCATGCCTCTCAGAGAGAGAGAGCAGAGAGGGAGGAGAAGAAAATCTAAGACTTATAGAAGTGATTGTAGAAAACTGAAAACAAATACATTAACTTAAAAAAACATTGTTGTCCTCTTCTGAGTTTGTGTTTTGGTCTTTTCTGTCACCATAGTAACCTTCTATGGTCAGATTAATTTTTGTTGCTTTTTCTCTCTTTTTTTGTCCTTTTTCCTCTTGAATTTGAGCTCTGCAACCAGCATGGAAGGGTCACTGTCTCAGGCTTCTTGTGTCAGTTGCTTTAGGCACTGGTTGTTTACCTAGTGCTGCATTGATGTTGCCCTGAGGTCCCTAGAGGACCCCCATGTTTAGTGCTGTGTTGAGGGGGCAAATGGGAGTACTGTTGGAGGCTGCAAGGGCCAAGCAGTTTACATGGTGCTGATCTGAGGTCCTAGATTTTGTGTCTAGTAGCCCAGTAGGGTGTTTTGCCTTTCCCTGGGGCTACATTAAAATATGTGGAAGTCTGACTACTAGAGGATATCTGTTTGCCCTGGGCTGTGCTAAAGCATGTGGAGGTCTGGCCTCTGGAGGACACCTGTGATGTAGTGGTTCTTGGAGTCTGTCGGTTCCCCTAGCTATGCTAAGGCATATGGAGGGGTCCTGGTGTTGGTGTCTCTCTGCTCCACCACACTGGAGCTCAAGATCTCCCACTCATTCGCTGAGGTGGGGCTTGCTGCTGGCTTGCTGGGGCACTTCCTGTCCTGGAATGAGTTCTGTGTTTACCTGAGCAAAATGGATCTTGCCAATATTCCAAATTTCTTGGGTTAAAAGATTGTTTAACTCTATCTTTTTGCCTGTTCTGCTGTCCTAAGATTTGTCTGGGGTACTATTTTATGGTTGCCTAAAGGTGAATATGTGAGAGTTACAGAGATTTATCACTTACTCCACCATATTGGCTCCTTAAAATCCCTTCCACAACACAATTTGAAGTTTAATATGCATTATTTACATTTTCTCCATCATTTTCTTAAGTCTAGACTATAAAAAAGATAATGAGTCCTTACTGGTAGCATTTGTTGATTTTCACATTGTAAATGTCCACCCAGTTCAAGGTGGCTCTAGTACACTTCTGGACAAAGGGTCATTTGGAAAGAAGGCTGGGATTTGTGCCTAGATGAATTCATTCCTTCTCTCAAGAGGATTTGTTGTGAGAAAAATAAATGCAGTAGGACAAAGTATTACCATTACTTTAAAATAAACTTTATTTATGTAGATTTTCTTGGTGATTTACTCATGTAGAAAGATCTCCTCCTTTTGAGGCACTTAACAGTCTAAAACCATACCAATGCAGATAGGTGAACACACAAAGAACATATAGATTATAAAGCACCAATTTTAGACAAATGTAACTAGAATAAAGAAGTAGGTTTTAGTGCATTTGTGAAAGTGAAGCTTATAAGAATTACAATTACAATAATTCGAGGCATGAAAAGATATTGCTTCTCTTCCGAGGGTCATAGGATCAGAGATTTAGAACTGAATAGTCATCTGGTCCAACATCCCATTTTACAGATGACGAAACTAAATCTCACAGAGGTAAAATGGCTTCCCCTAAGGTCACCTAAATAGCAAATGACAGAGGCTGTGTTTGAAGCCAGGTCTTCAGACTCTGAGGTCAGCTTCCTTTCCATGGTTGACTCAGCTTGAAATCTGGATGGGATTTCAGAGATCACCAGCTTCAAAACCATTATTTTCTGAAAACCACAAAGAGATTAAGAGATTAAATCAATTGCCTAAAGTGATACAGATTAGTCATAAAAACAAGATTTAAACAATGGCCCTCTACCTCCAACACTAGTGTTCTCCACCACATCATATACCCTTATGGAGTAGGTGATATTTCAGCAGCTGCTAAGATAAAACGATGGTGTGGTGATCAGGGTTGTGGAAAATATTCTAAACATGGAACACCATGGTTGAGCATTCCCAAATAAGAGATAAATGACTGAATCATGAACAAACGCTTCACTGAATTAAGTTAAAGCATTAAGAAGAAGCTGGATTGACCACACACTAGTCAAACCAGGAAATAGGTTCATTCATTCATTTATCAACCATATACTACAAGAAGAACATTGTGTCAGTACCCCTCCTTTGTGTTCCACAGACATGCCAATGATATTGCCCTCTTCATAAAGGCAGGAAGTTTTTATTAAGTTTGTACTATATCCCAGGCACTATGCTAAACACTGGTGATTCAGATGGAAGCCAGACAGCCTGGGCCCTTCATAAAAGAGAAATCTCTAGAGGAACTCACTAGTGGAAGAAGGGAACCAGTATGAAGAGATGTTCCATAGTGAGAAGGCTGCAGGAACTGAGGATAATTTCAGGATGAAGTGGTGGCTGAGGTATGGTGGCAAAATTCAGAAAATCAGAAACCAAGGTGGAAAATATATGAATAGAAATGTTTCAAAGCCTTCAAAGTTCCTTCAAGCATTCACAATTCTCAAAGACGACCATGGTAACAAGATTATATCGAACTCAATGCCATGTAACTTCCTAATAATCAACATAATCTTTGGCTATAGAGAGAAAGAGAAATTGCTTTTTCTTTCTAGGTGAAACTTGGCCTGGGACATCATAATATATCTATTATATATTTCTCTGTAAATAGCTTATCCATGCTTTCCAAAGAGAATTTAGATGTGATTTTGGGGGGAATCAGGGAGAGATTCCCGCCTTTTTAGTTACTTCTTCCATAGATAAGTGATCTCATTGGTATAGGTACTTTCTCCACTGTATATTCTCCACTCCTCCATATAGGTCTTTCGATAAGTCCTTCATGGATGATCTTCCCAATGTACTGAGTCCTTTTTCTGAATCTTCTAATATTTCTTGGATACCAGGGCAACACTCAAGTTGCCCCCATCCTCTTACCACTTGAGTAGCTCATCTTTCCAATCACATCTCTTGGCTTTTGTACTTCTTCTCATGCATAATTCATCACCAGGAATAAATAAATAGCAGTCTAATTGTGCCCACCATTCAATTTTATATCACCCTCTGAGTCATGAGTAATTGTGGTTTTTTTAGGTGTTCCATAATTTAGTACATATAATCATTAACCAGAGACTATTTTTAATGGGCTTTTACAATCAAGAGAAGGCTGGAGTCACTGAAAATTTCATATAATTTTCCAACTTTAATACAGTCTGATTTCTTCTTCCTATTTAGTTCTAGCTCAAACTCACTGTGGCTCTGTGGTACCTTTACATGTTAGAGATATATGCAGATGCACCAGTTTAATAAACTATCCATCCAACCGTGTAGCACATTCTATGCAAAATGCATTCTTTATCCACTGGGGGTTTTCCAGTATGGATGTTTGAGTCAATCCTCTTTGAATGTTTCTATACCTCAGTGAAGAAATTCTGTAGCATTTCAGGGCTCCAGACAATCAGCACATCATGTTCAAACAGAAGCATCTGACCAACCACCTCTTTTTTTTGGACTCTGCATAGAATATCTTCTATGACACAGGTGAACATATTAGATGAATGAAATATCTTTCTTTAAAAAAATTGATAAAACTAGATAGTGTGAGAAAAAATCTACCTTGGAAATGTAGAGAAGAGAAACATTTCCAGAGAAGAGAAATATTTATTTCTGTCTGGGCAAGTATACTTTTACAATTACAGTCATAGTAACCTTTTTCAATTCACTTATACTTTTCCATAGTGAGAAAGAAACAATGTATTACTCATGTCTAATTCTTTCAGCTACAGAAATTCTCATTCATTGATGGAAAAAACATAGTAAGAAAAGAAATGACTTTTCCCTTGGAATATTAATAGGCTGAAAATAGTGTTATACAATGAAAAGAGAACTAGAAGTAGAAGTGAGGAAAAATTAGTTCATGTCCTACTAAGGTAGAATAAGCTTTGTGAACTTGGGCAACTCATTTAATTGCATTGTGACTCAATTTACTCATCTGTAAGACTGACTTAGACCTGATAATTTGTAAGTTTCATTCCATCTCTACAATTCTACTTTAATATTTTGATATGATTCAGGGATTTTTGAATCTTGAGGAAATAGTGCCTTATACAAAATAGTTGCTTAACAAATGTCTGTTGGATTAAAAATAACAAGGGAGCAACCCATAGATATAAAAATATATACAGTACTACTTTTTGTAGTAGCAAAGAATTGAAAGGAAAATGGGTACACTTCAATTAGGGAATGGCAGAATAGGTGATACAATGGATGGAGTGCTGGGCTTAGAGTCAGGAAGACCTGAGTTCAAATGTGACCTCATATACTTGCTAGCTATGTGATCCTGGTAAGTCACTTAATTCTGCTCGCCTCAGTTCCTCATCTGTAAAATTAATTGGAGAAGAAAATGGCAAATCACTCTAGTATATTTCCTGAGAAAACCCTAAATGGTCTCATGACTAGTCTGACATGGCTGAAACAACTGAATGGCAACAAAGAATAAATTGTGCCATATAATGGGATATTATTTTGCCATAAAATTAGTGTGAATTAATACTGAACTAAATAAGAAGAACCAGGAGAAAAATCTAAATGGTGACCCCAATATTGTACAGAGAAAATACAAAAAGGTCAGAACTCAGACCAATACAGTGACCATCCATAATTTCAGGAAATAACTGAAAGTTAAGCCTATCTCCTGCCTCTCAGTAGAAGTGGTAGATTGTAGGTGTGGAATGAGACACACGTTTCAGACCTGGTTATTGCATTGATTTGTTTTGTGTGATTCTATTTGTTACAAGAGAAGGTTCTCTTGGAGGTGGGGAGTCATTTTGAAGTGACAATGATTTTTTTAAAAGATAGCAATAAATCATTTAAAAAGAAAGGGGGGAAAGGAAATGTAACTTCTAGAAAAGGTCATCCTGCATGGCTATCCTGATGTGAACTAATACCCCTGAAGATGACTTGAATCTCAATTAACTTCTGAGTGGAGGTGGAGCAGGGAACAAGCTATTTCTCTTTCCTCCTATTGTATCATATAATTTCTCTACTTAGTCATAATACTGCATTATTTTCTAATTATTTACATGTATGTTCTAGTTATTTTATGTCTTAGATTTACTTTCAAATAAATTTCTAACAAAACTATGCAAGAATACAGTAGGTATCTTGCATACTATGGCTCCATAAATATTTTTGCACTGTTACAATAAAAACAAAAACAAGGGACTGAGAGGTGGACCTCTATCTATTTTTCCTGAGGTCCTCTATTTCTGCCCATGGTTATGCATAGGGAGACATGATCACCTTTGTCTATCAGTGGATTGTCCTGAGAATTAAAGACAAGACCCTAAAATTTTTTTGCCTAAATTTCTTTTTCTAAAAAATACAGAACTTTTCTTTTCCAGCTCTCATATTCTATGGTTCTATGGTTGCAGGTATTGAGTGAGGGTCTGGGATCTATATCATTTGAAACTGGGCGTCACTACTCACTCAATCATGCCTAACTGAATGTCTGCCAAAGCCCACCAGTCAGAAGCCTCCAAAATACACAAAGATGAACTGAATCCTTAATAATGACTTGATGGAATAAGTCATTTGGAACATGTCACTGCTCACACTCATCCCCCCAAAAAATTAATTTTCTGCCTAGAAACAGATTCTCTAATCTCATAGAAACAAAAACCTACAAATTTCTCCATCACTCTCCAGTACTGCCCTTCTGAGTACTTGGAATGCATGTAGCTCTATGTCTTTTTTTTTAAACTGACTGGACTCTGTATGTAGAAATTAAATGAATGACCAACAGTAAGAAGGATAAGTACATGAAGTTCAAATTGGTACTTTTCTGAAGTGGTATATTGGATGATCCATATTCTCTCATCCATTTATTACCAATAAGATAAGTCCATGAGACTTTCACTGTTACAGGGATAGAATTAACTGATCCATACTAAGAATAAGACCAACAACTTGCTGATTCATTTACATCAGGCCAACCTTTATTCACTGCTTATTATTTGTAAAACACAGACCATGCTATCTGAGTATATACATAATATGTATTAGCCTTAGTTCTTGGCTTCTCAGAGCTTATGAAAAATATCAATAAAGTTTAGACCCATAGATGTTAGAAACATGCTGGTTCAGGTTATTTAAGAAAAAGAAAACATTCAGTGAAATGTGGAAGTGCAGCCCATCATGCAGATGTTTAGTTTACATATGACATACATCTGGATATTTGGAAGCCTTTAGGTGTTTTCATCCAGATTTTTTAGTCTTTTTTTTTGTTTTTAGGAACAGCTACATATACAATGGCCTTTCAGAATGTTAAACGACTAATAATGAGCAGGTGCTTAATAGGTGAATTCAAGGTACTGTCCAAGGTACTGTCTTTACCTTCCAAAGAACACACTCATAATGATTTTATTATCTGATAGTGATTAATGATAGGTATTTTCACGCTGAAGCTACGCACCAACTAAATTGACTTAAAGATCAATCAGTTAAGTGGGATATTTTTAACATGTAGCACCAGTACACTTATGGGGATGGGGGAATAGGAGAAGAGGGGAAGGGAAGTTGGGCACAGGTCTACCCGTGAGTAACAGAATATGGAGTGATTTTCCTGATTTGACATATCTTACAGATATCTCATCCTGTGATACTATTTCCATCCACTAGCATACATATTGCCCAATTGCTTCTTGAATGGGAGCAGATCTCCAAAAATCTATTTATTTTGTGATTGAAAGAGGAAGCTGTGTTGCCCAACTGGCCAGTACCAGTTGGGTCCCCATTAGAGTAGTTCCTCCTGCAACTCACAGAGGTGTTGTCCTTCCTTCTTGAAGGCCAACATTTCCCACTGCATCCAGGACCATCTCCAGTCATCCTTGACCCAGATGACTCCAGAGGAGAAACTGAGGCTAGTGACTTGGCACAGCCTTCTCTTACTTAAATCCAATTCACTTGTATGTCATGGCATCACCTCCTTGATGTCATGGTCCTCTTTGAGAACTAAGGATGAATAACAACCATATTTTGCAATCAGCAAGGGCAAAAGTGTCCTCAGAATATTTTTTCTGGCTCCTAGATCTTAACCTCCAGCCATTAGCTCCTTTAGGATCTTTCCAAAGAAGGAAGAGTGGTATAGGTTATAAAAACTGGACACAAAATTGCACACAGCATATTTCAGACTTTGGGCTCTACTTTTACTGACCTAGTTCTCCATTTCTGTGCTTTGAAGATTCTCTTAGCATTATTTTCCATTTCTAGAATTCACCTACAATTGTTTTAGAAATGACAGTTTATAAGCAAGACTGGAATAAAGTAGGATTTCGTAGTGTTTCCATGCTCTGTACCTTTTCATTTTGTTTTATTTTCACTGGTAGCATCACCATATTTTAAAATAAAATATTCAGGGGAAAACTACTACTAAAGAGTCAAGGGAGAAAATATTATGAATGATGGTAAATTGATGAAGTCTATTTTATCATCATTCAGAAAAAAATACAAAATTTTTGTGAGGGTTGTCCCTCAGATATACAGATATTTTATTGTAAAAGTACAGGAGTACTTCCCTATTCTCAGCTAAGTTTATAGAAATCTAGATTCCTAGAGTCAAAATAAATCTAAGAAATAATCCAATGCAACCTATACCTAAAGCAGGAATTTCCCCTGCAACACTCCTGACAGGGGGTCATCCAGCTTCTACATAAAGACCTTCAGTGATGGACAATTCGTTCAATCCCAACCTCACTTGAGGAAAGCTGTTGTTCTTAGGAAGTGTTCCATAATATGGAGGTAGAGATTACTTTTCCATAACTTCCACCTTGTTCTATCCTCTGAAACTAGGCTGTACAAATATAATTCTTTGTGATGCCTGTGAGGAAAGTGGTTTGTGAACTGCAAAATGAACCATTATTATCTGTGTAGAGGAACTTTAAATTTTAAAAAGACAGCTTCTAAATTTTAACACAACAATCATGGTTCCCTCTGTCTTCTCTTTTCCAGGCTAAATATCCCAGTTCTTATTGTTAAATAAATTGTTGTATTTGAATGTAATAAAATGTTAGCTATTGTATTATTAAAAGGAACCAAAATGTGGCATTCAGAGAAATATGAGGAGACTTGTATGAGCTTAAAAAGAGTCAAAAGGGAGTACTAAGGGAATAATATATGCAATGACTAAAATAATGTTAATTACATTCCTAAAAGATCCCATTAATCCTTTTTAATTCAGTGAAAAATCTTAGTTTTAGAAGTCAGATGATGAAGCACTTCTATGGTGTATAACATATTAAATTTTATAGTAAGACTAGTATAGTAAGTTTTGTGTGTGATCAAATGTTTGCTTTTGTTATGATTAAGAGTTCCATTCTGGGCACTGGGTGGGGTAGGGAGAGTGGAATAATTGGGAAGGGACCAGTGTAAAAAACAAGAGTCTAAAGTATCTGAAAAAGATTTTAAAATCATTTTGATGGAAAAAAAAAGTTTGCTAAATGAAAAAAAAAATCCCAATTCTGCCCCACCCCCACCCCCATGTCATCATGTGACATGTTTTCAAGTCCCCTCACTATTGAGGTTGGGATGCTGGGGAACCCCAAAATACCAACACACACCGGGTTCTGCTCGAATGATTTCAACATAAGCCTTCTTAAAGCCAAAGAAAAACAAAGTTTATTAAAGATTCACCATATTGAGTTGACTCTTAAGGTGCCTAAGCACTTGTAATGCTTGTGTTCACAAGCAGACCAGATAGAATCTCAGTTAGACAGAGTCTGAGCTCAATTGAATCTGAGCACCTTCATGGAGGCAAGATGGACCTTAAATACAGAAAAAGACTGAGGAAGAATCCAGGTGTCACCAGGTAGTTTCAGGTCCCAGGGATGGTCTTGATAGATCAAACCCAGGGAGGATCCTGATGGGAGTGGCTGGTCATAGGATCAAAGGGAGGAATATCAAAAGAACCCTAAATAGATGATAGGAAGTAACTGGCCTGGGAGAAAGGGAAGGGGAATCCAAGGAGACCCTCCCCCCTGCAAGGCCAGACTTTCCAGGGCCCTTCAGACAAGTGTGACAAATATCTTCCCAATCCAAGGGGATAAGGTCTTGGCTTAGGCTTGTACCTCATCATCACCATTTTGGTTGCCTTCTTCTGGAGATACACTCTGCCTTGCAATTTTTTTAATGTTATGGTCAGAATGATGTTCCATGACCAGGATAGGGTACAATGGGTCTATCCTCTCCTTCATTTTGGACACAACACGTATATTCAGATAACCTATGAGCATGTGGGAAGCAGGTTGTCATAGTGGCTAAAGGGATAATCTCAAATTCAGGAAAACTTGGGCTCTAGTTCTGTCTCTGATGCATATTGTCTGTGAGACCGTGGTGAAGTCATGCAAACCTCAGTACACCCAAGCAGGGACCATGCTGACCTGCATTGGTAGAAGAAAATTCCTTATCTGGAAGTTTCCCATATGGATGAAATTAGGGATCCAGCTCCCATTTCCATGAACATATGAGCTTTGCTTGGTTGTCATATCAGTCAACCAGCACTTAATAAGGACTTACTATGTGCCTTGGAAAGAGGCTTTATTGCTGTGTCATCCTTCATTGCCGAAGAAGACCATGCCATCACGGAAAGGGTGACATGACTTGCACTTGACTTTGTTTTGACTGAGGGAGGGCTGTGCAGGTCACCAGCCTCACTTCTCCTTCAGAGCCATCTGAATCCAGTGACCAGATATTCATCAGGATGACTGGAGATGACCCAGGATGCAGTGGGAGACCTTGGGAAAAAATCTTAGGGGGAAGACACCAACAGGAAGGGTAGTTCTGGGGAGAAGGGAAGACAAGATAAGGCGTCCTGTCAAAGGTGAAATTTAGGCTGGGTCTTGAAGGAAGCCAGGGAACCCAGAAGGTGAAGTTTCCAGAAATGGATAGCCCGTGAAAAGACCTGGAATGAGGAAACTGAGTGAGAGGAAGAGAAAAAAAGGCCACTTTTCTCTGGATTATAAAATATTGATGAACCGTTGGGACTTTGGGGCCCACTAAAGCCTCCAGACCTTTTTCACATTGTTGCTGTCTAGCTGGTCTGTTTCTCAGCTCCTTGGACTTAAGGAAAAGCGAAAAAGGACGGAGGATTGCAAGACTATGAAATCCTACTTTATTCCAGTCTTGCTTATAAATTATCATTTCAGCAAGATTTTCCTACAGCAGAGCTGTGCCTTGCATAAAGACTCCCTTGGGATTAGAGCACCATCAAACAAAAGCAAATGCCTCTTTCTATTCCTCTTAACAAGGGAAAAATACTTTGGCATCATCTAAAATTAAGTAATACTGTGCCTAGGAAAAGAAATCCCTTTTAAGGCCATTAAATACAAATTGCCCTACAAGTTGTTAGTTTAAAATTTCAATTAGCACCTAAATTTGCCATCAGCTTAGTCGAAGCCATGTCCCTGAACCAAGATTCTTCATTGTTTGACTATTTGCTTAAATACTATAGAAGACAAAAACGATTTATTAATGTAATCCCATTTAATATGATGACTAATCATTCTTCCTAGACAGAGTGGATGGGTTTTGTCAGAGTAATTATATTCCATCCATGATAGACAGGGATGGGAGTGCTTTTTGGCATCCCTAACATCACATGACCTCACAGGTTCTGCTGGCCCTGAGAGCGCTCTTGTTTCTAACAAAGTCTCTTCAGCCTCTAGCCTCCACACTATTTAAGGCTGTCATGGCTGCTATGGAATCCCAAAGGATTTTCCCAATTCCACCACAGGTTAGCACTAAAGAGAGTTCATACTGCAGGTATGAACTAAGAGGGAAAATACAAATAGGTAAGGAATGTAGGAGAGACGGAAGTGACTAGAAGGAATGACTGGAGGCAGGGGAAAATTATGAAAAAATAAATTCATCCATGAGAGCTTGAGTAGGACCAAGTTGAAGGAATAGGGCTGAGATCATAGGAAAGATAATAAGTTAAAAAGATTACAGATTTAGAACTGGAAGGGAACTGAATGCCATCCAGTGCAACCCTTTCCTTTTACAGGCAAAGAAATTGAGGACCAGAGAATTTAAACTTTGTCAAAAGTCACATTCAAATGTGAACCTCTGACCACAAATCCAGTATTCTTTCCACAAAGCCAGTATGCAAGGAATCTAAAATGTAAAAACAACTTACTCAGACATTACTTATATGCCTGAATCTCAGAGTTGGAAGGGATCTCAGAAGCCATCTATTTCAAACCATATCTGAAAAAGGACACTCTAGTATTTCTCCAACAAGTGGTCATCCAATTTTCACTTGAAGATGTTTAATCCAATGTCTCTTGAAATACCATATTCCACTATCGGATTCAAATTCCAGCTCTTCACCTGTGTGACCTTTAAAATAAATACCTTGACCTCCAAGGACCTGAGTTTCCTCAACTCTAAAATGAGGAAGTTGTACTTTCCAGCCAAGTACCTTTCAGTTCAGCATTTATGATGTTAACCTATGATCCCAGGGGTCTAGACTCGGAGCATTTCTGCTCCATGATATTTGGGACAGTATAGAAAGAATATATTTATACTATCTTTGGAAAAATCTTGATGAAGTGGGAAAATGGCCATGGGGTTTGTTTTAATTTGTCAATCCTTGATTTCCTTTTTCTCCCTGACTTCCTTCCATACTTCCTTTCTCCTTTCTTTTTCTTCTCTCCCTCCCTCTATCTCTTTCTTTCTTTTTCCTACCTGACTTCCTGCCTCCCTCCCTTCCTTCCTCCTTTCCTCTCTTCCTCCCTTTCTAAGTCTTCCTTTTCTGCTTGCTTGGCCATCTTGTTGCTCCAGTTTATTTTAATGCAACTGTGTACTGAGCTTTAGCGCTTTTCAAACAGTTATCCAAAGCCCAACTGCCCTATCATGCATAGAAAATAGACTCTCCAGCTTTTTCTTACCTCAGTCCCTAGCAGCTGTAGCATTATCCTTTTCCCCACCCCCTTTTTATATTCCCTCTCTAACCACAGATCCAAAGAGTGGAGCCTACCCCCTACCCCAATTCACATGGTGCCCTTGGCCCTTGGCCCAGACTCAGTAGAACATAGGGAAAGAGACATGCAGCTTCTGAACTTTTTTCAATCATCATTATGTCTCATTTCGTCTAGTCTCTTGTTAGCTGTTGACCTTTCTTACTATAGGCGAAAGGGATATTGTGTTAAGCATAAGGGACTTCAGTCCAAAGAACGTATCTTTGCAGTCCCTTCCTTTCAATCACTGTCTAAAGCAAGTTACCACAAGAGCTATTTAAATATTGACATTTTACTGTAATATATGTAAAGTATATGTGTATATATGTGTGTGTATGTGTATATATATATATATATACATATATATATATATACATATATATGTGTGTGTATGTGTGTGTGTGTGTGTGTATCTCCACAGAGAAAAAGTTTAAGGATGCTTCCTCTCTTTTACTGCTAACTTTTCTTCAACTCACCCTTTTGTCTCTCTGTTTTAAAATTCGGCTTACAAATTGTGTATAACAATAAAATTAAGTGCAGCCAATCACAAAAGCCCCATGCTAGAAATGGAAACTCACTGCCTAGATATTTTGGGAACTATTCAAGGTTCATTTTCAGAGTACCACCATGTACCTCCCCCCAAAAAATAAAATAAAATAAAAGAGTTGGAGCTTTCCTCTCTTTTCAGGGAAAGTATGCTATTGTACTCTTTTTAAACAATCATTTGGGTTTTACAGCAGGATGTTCTCTGTTCTTGGCTGTTGACTGGTTTTTGTGGGGTTTTTTTCAAGCTTTGACAGAGATAATTTAAATAATGATCTGTTTGGGAGAATTAATTCACGAGCCTCCAGCATGATCCATTTCCAAGCCTGCCTGAGATTTGCTACGGGCATACAAGTGCATTTCTTGATGGGAATACATTTCTCTGAATGGGTTTCCTTCTTTTTTTTCCCCTTCATGTGAGCCTTAGGAAAGTTTCCTTTTCTAAAGCAAATGAAACTGGATACAGTGAAACCTTCTAGAAACAGAGAGAGGAGGACTCTTCCCCAGAAAGCCTCTTCCTTGAAATCCCATCATTCCCTCTATTCCTCTCTTATTTCTGAGGCCTGAGCAGCCTGCTGAATTTTCATAACAATTCACGGCTTTCAGTGTAGTTTCTCTATTCCAAGAGGGTTTGTTAAGCCTAGATGTATATCAGCTTGCAAAGAGTTCTCAAGAATCCATGCATAAAATTTCTTTAAGTTTTCTTTTAAGCCTGTTTAAATTCCCTGCTGTCGCATAGCCATCCTTTATGTTTTCCCCAACTGGCTTTTTGCAGCAAATTAATATGTGAGCAGCATAGGTTTTTCTGCAGTATGATTCTTGAACTTATAAACATTTGGCATCCTTGCGTCCCAGGCAAGGAACTACAATCTAGGGAACACATTCACCCTTCTTTGAAGCAGACCCAACTATTGCCTCCATTTGATCTGCATTGTTTAATACAAATATCTAAAGTTTATTCCTTCTAGAGGACTGAAGTCTTTTGAAGATAGTTAAGTGGAGAACTGATGGGAGTTTGGTGCCTTCCCCAGTGTTCCCCATGAATAATAACAATGTCGCTGGCCCCAGAGAAGAGTGATAAAATGGTGCACTTTCCTCTCTTTTTTGCAATGGTGGTGGACAATATAGGTGGAACATTGCATATGATGTCATATTTTTGATTCATTGATTAGTTTTGCTTAACTGTCTTTCTCCCTTCTTTTAAAAAGTTTATTTTTTGTTTGTTGTTGTCGTTGTCTTTTTTTTTTTTTGGTACCAACTACTCTGGAGAGCAATTTGGAACTAGCCTAAAGGGATAGAAAACTACACATACCCTTTGATTCAGCAATACCACTGAAAGGTCTGTATGCCAAAGAGATTATAAAGAAAGAAAGGAAGGAAGGAAGGAAGGAAGGAAGGAAGGAAGGAAGGAAGGAAGGAAGGAAGGAAGAAAGAAAGGAAGAAAGGAAGAAAGAAAGAAAGAAAGAGAGAGAGAGAGAGAAAGAGAGAAAGAGTGAAAGAAAAAAGAAAGACTACCTATATGTACAAAAAATATTTATAGCAGCTCTTTTTGTGGTGGCAAAGAATTAGAAATGGAGGGGATGCCCACCAATTGGGGAATGACTGAACAAGCTGTGGTATATAATTTTATAATTTTACTACAAGAAATGATGAGAAGGATGGTTGAGAAAAACCTGGAAAGACTTATATGAACTGATGCAATGTGAAGTGAGCAGAACCAGGAGAATAGTGTACACTGGAGATCAATTATGAATGAATTAGCTATTCCCAGTAATATAGAGATCCAAGACAATTCCAAAGGATTTATAATGAAAAATGCTATCCACCTCCAGAGAAAGAACTGATAAAGTCTGACTACAGATTGAAGGATACTTTGTTAAACTTTCCTCATTTTTTTTGGTTGTTTTTTGTTTTATCTTTTCTTTCACAACATGACTAATATAGAAGTATGTTTCGCATGATTGTACATGTGTAACCTACATGAAATTGCTTGCTATTTCTGGGTTGTTATTGCTTGACCTTCATTCTCTAAGGGGACCATGACATCAGGAAGGTAATGCTATGACTTGTTAGAGAATTGTACTTAAGTGAGGGAGAGCCATGCAAAGCTTTCTCACTTTCTCCTCTGGAGCCATGTGGGTCCAGTGGCAAGATATAGAACAGGTTGACTGGAGATGACCTCTGTTATCACTGGGAGTAATGAGGTAAGGGAGGGGGGAGATAATCTGGAATTTAAAAAATTTTTTAAATGAATGACAAAATTGTTTTACATGTAATTAGAAAAAACTTTTAAAAATTGTTACAAAGGATATCATCTAGGTAGGAGGGAGGACGGGTTATAAATGAAGATGATAGAATAGTCTTTAAAAAAACAACCAATACCTTACATATATATAGCAATTTATGCATTTCCAAACACTTTCAGATTCATTGTCTCATGGAATCCTAAACATCCCTCTCCCTGTGAGGTCTAGGACTTGAAGCCCAGCCTAACAAACTTTGGATCCGTGTAGTTTCTGCTTCCTCTATATAGAGCTTCAAGATTTGCAATCAACTTTATGGATATTATCTAGCTTGATCCCTACAACAATCTTGGGAGATAGATGGTAGTTGTTATCCTTTGTTCTCAAAGAGGATCAAAATGACATCACTATGTTAGAGTCAAGATATAGTATGTCCAGTTGTGGCTGATCAAACCAATATGAGCTCAGAATGCTCTATGGCACAAATAGGTCACATGAACATTTGGGGTGGAGACATCTCTAAATTTGCACATCTGACCTTTCTTTTGAACTACTGTAATTCTGCTTTGCTTACAGAGTACAGTGTTTTTTTTAATGCAGGCACATCATAGTGGATGGTCGTTTGCCAGCATCTCTCATGTCATACAATCTGAAAGCTTGAAAGGTAAGTGCTATTATTATCACCCCCATTTTACAGATGAGGAAAAAGAGGTTGAGAAAATTAAGTGACTTGTGCACTGTCATATAGCTTATAAATGTCTGGGTTAAGAGTTAAAATTTGGGTTTTCCTGACTCCAAGTCCAGTCCTCTATCCTTACATCTCTTGGGTGCTTTGGCCATGGATGAGTTAAAATAGCTTTATAATAAGAGAGGTAGGCACAAAGCCAGAACTGTTACCTTCTGAACTGAAATTTTTGACTATTCATATGTTTACCATCTCCATGGGGAGAATCCTCCTTAGAACTATCAAGGGTCCCTGTTGGCAGGATGAGGACATAATCTCCACAATCTATGCCAATGAGACAGAGATAACTGAAATCCATTCATATCTAGAGGCCTCAGTTTAAACATTGATTTGAACTTTTCATCAGCTTTACCCTTTTTTTTTTTTTGAGTTTCATCACCTTTTGACTTTCTCTTTTTCCAAGTCACTGCTGAAGCTGGTGATAAGTAAGGACATGGTCAAAAAACAGACAGGAGAAGGAAAAGGGAGAAAAAGGAAGGCTAGATCATTTTTCAACAAGGAATCTAGATCTGAATTAAACATTGGTTTCTTTACATGCTTTTACCTGTTTTAGCCTGTGGAACTGACTTCTCTTCCTCCAGAAAAAATAAAAGCAATTCCCTAGCGGTCCATGGAGCACATGACTCAACAACATCCATGCTTCTGTTTAAAACTCAAGGGTATAACCACCTTTTCCACCTGAGTTGTTAGCTTTTAAAAATACTTTAAAACCAATCAGACACTAAATTGCATCTGAAGAGCTGTTTCAATTATATTATGGAGGCAGCTCCTCAGCAACTGAAGTATTTAAGAGCGACAAAAATTAATGTGCATTTTAATACTGATTTTCTGGGCATAATGCACTTTGTAATTCATTTAAATATATTCTGTGAAGTTTTATTCTGTCTTAAGGCACAGCAGCAGTTCTTGACTCATCATAAAAATACTCCCTTTTTAAAAGTTTTCTTTCTGAGGACTATTTAAAAGTTTAAAAAAAAATGAACTGAGGGGGAAAAAAACATAATTGACTGGAGTCAGAATATAAATTTGTCCTCTCCTCTGAATAACATAACTCAAAAGCACTCATGTGGAGTGATCCTTACCCCTCCAGGAGACAACCCTTGGCGTAGATCATGCCAAATAAAAAATTCCATCTGAAATTGCCTTTTCTCTTTTGTCCCCCTACTGCCGATATCGCCATTATACATTCTCTCTAGTAGCGCCAGTGTTTATCTGCAGTTACTGACTTGACAGATAGATCCAGTAGAATTAGTGCCTCCATGGATGGTCTGTTTTAAAACCGAGTTAATCAAACATAAACGTTTTGCCCCAGAGCGATCGCGAGCAGTACATATGTAGAAAGCACAAAGGAACCCGAGTGGAGGAAGAAAACAGCTGCATCTGCTCAGCAGTTGCCAAAGCACCAAGGTTAAATGTGGGTGAGGAAAAAAAAGAGAAGGGGGTAGGGAAACAGGAGAAGGAAATGGAAATGTTTCCAGTGGTAGGGAGAGGTAGCCGGACCTTAGCGAACCCACCTTAACTTCTAACCAGAAACTGGGGGAAGTGGAGATTAGAATTGAGCAGCCATAAAATGACCCAGTTGGAAAGGACCTTAAGAGATCACCTGCTCCGCACACCTCAGTTTACAGGTGACTGCACCTGAGGCCCCAAAATGGGTAACCAAGGCTAGGACCCTGACTTCCTGACACCTAGTTCAGTCCTCTATAGCTTAGCTTCGCCTGTCCAGTCTAAGTTCAGGTAACTAGAAAGTGGCTGATCCAGGACTAGAAGTCAAGTGTTCCTCCTGCCAAGTGAACAAGTCTTCCAGAGTACCCACAAATATTAGCTTGATTCCCTTTTGTGCCACAATTTCTTAACACAGGCTTTTCGGGGGGTAGGATGTTTCTTGGAATTAACAGATTTTTCCTCTATCTGGCTTAAAATCTTGTCTGGAAATTAGCTCACTGGGATCATTTCTGGGCTTAATATTATTTTGAAATGTTAATCAGTGACTTTGATTAGAATTAGATGTGCAAAGAATTATTGTATTTGAAAGCATGTAAGCTCCTTAAGACCATCGACTGTTTCAGATTTGCCTTAGCATCCCCAGTACCTACTAGGGAGATAGAACACAGAGTGGGATGAGGACTGAGTCTATGACTTCATTACTTTAGTGAACTCCTAGAAAAGGAAGTGTTTTTTCTAACGCAGGTCCAACACCTCCTCTGTAACTTCTACTCTTGGAGTGTTGTCTAAATCACTAAGAAATTAAGTGATTTTCTAAGGTAACACAGGGATAAAACTTAAACCCAGGTCTTCCTGGCTTCCAGGCCAGAATTCTGTCCGCTATATTCATGCTGCCTCTCTGGTATATAGTAGGTACTTATTAAATGCTTTTTTTATGAATTGATTTGAAGTCAGAGGACATTGATTCAGCTTCCAAATGCTATTTACTAGCTCTGTGCCCTTTGGCAAGTCATATAATCTCTTCAGGACTTAGCTTTCCCATTTGTAAAATGAGATCATCGGACCAGACGACTTCTAAGGTCCTTCCAGCTGTAAATCTCATGGCTGGTCTTATCCTTAGAACTGCCTGATCTACTCAAGCCTCATTCAAGGCTTCCCTGAAGACATTCCTTTACTAGGGGCAACACTATCCCCATAGCTTACCCCTCCCCTAGAATTTGATCCACTGAGCCCCAAAAAAGATGAACTCTCTCTTAGAATGCTGTCTGTTGGACTTCCTTCTCGAAGTTTTCTTTTTCCTGGTTATCTATTTCTAAATTTCATTGTTTCTTGCATAGTGAGGTATTAATGAACCAGATATAGGACTCCTTACTGTATATCAATATATGTATGTATGTATACTGCTTTAAATGTATATACATATAAATATGCATGCATGTATATTTAAGGCCATATTAGACCTTAGCAATAGATGTCTGGAGTTTAGTTGGACCAAAAATATTAGGAGAAAATAGCAGTTAAGATTATTCTAACAACAAACTCAGCTGGGATCATTCATCCTACTCTGCCTGGAAGAGACCCAATGGCTTAAGAGTTCCAAATAAATCCTCCTGGGCTAATGCACAGGAACCCCTTAGACCCTAGCTCTACTGAGCAATGGGTAAACTCCCTTGCCTCCTTACAAGGTTACCAAAAACTGTACAGTTTGTAAAACAAAACCATTACACCATCCTCCAGTCTACTGCTCTCTGGTCCCAAAAGGATACCCTTCTTCCATAGAAAACCGTGGTCTATAGCCATGACCCAGTCCCAGGTACACACTGGCCATTATACCTCACTTTCTAGTCTCTAAAGAGAGTCTTTCCACAAGGAGGCTATTGATTCTGGCTCTGAGTTGTGTACAGTGGATGCTTTGATTTAAATACCCGCTTATATTCCTGACAAAACCAAGGAACAGAGAGAGCTATTTATAAGTGTTCTGGTGGCAATTTCACCAGAAAGGAGGTGAGGCTGGTTTTTGATTTACGCCTTTCCAGCCAGCTGTCCCCCATCATCTTGCACATGCTGGCATGGCATTTCCCTCCAGCCAATTTAATTCTAAAAAGTTTTGTTTCTTTCACGCCTAGATGAAAAGTATGTCTTAACTTAAATCATTCCTCCCCCTCCCCCCAAGAAATGGAAGCTTCAGGGGGGCTGTTTAATTTTTCACTCACATGCCTTATTAAGCTTTTGAGACATATAATATAAACTTCTTTTCACAAAGGTTTTTGTGTCCTAGAATGTCAAGAATTTTTTTTAACTGAAGAAGAATTAGGAGGCTTGAGTATTTAGTTGTTGGGTGTTTTTTAAAAGAAATTTTCTCATCTTTTTCTCCATATTTTTAAAGGCTGAGGAACATTAATATTTATGTGATAGTGTCAGCAGATTTTTAAAGATCTAATGGCCAGTGCAAAACTCACAATTGCTTAAGTTCAGTTGGGAGCAAAGGTATTTTGCTATATCAAAAGGTCGACAATATTGTTTGTATACACAAATTCCCTCCACCAACAAAGACAACAGCCATTCCACACTTTTGTAGACAGTTTAGTGAGCTGCAGTGGCCAAAATGAAATCACCATATAGTGGCCAGTCCCTTGCTGGAGAGTCTCTCCTAACTTAGCTAGGCGAGTCTTCAGACAACAGATGCACAGTACCTCACCATGCTCAAGGTCTTTCCATGTTGGTACAATTTGGAAGATACTGCATTCCACCTGTATACCTGTTAATAACATTACCTAACTATACCCATTGCCATTGGTGAATGAATGATTACAAAAGCATGTATTAAACATTTGCCATGTGCCAAGGACTATGCTGAGTGTTGGACATAAAAATGCAATAACAAAATGGTCCCTACTCATATTCTATTAGAAGAGATAACTCATATAGGCAAGTTGAGATGAGAAATGTGCCTCTGTCAGAATACAGGCTGAGTCTAGCAGTCTCCTTGTATGTTCTCAGTTCAGTCATTTAAACTCTTTGGGCATCAATATCTTTGTCCACCTACCTTGCTGATATACCTAAAAGATAGATGACCTCCTCTATGTGAAAATTAATTTGTGACTTGAAGAGCTATTCAAGCTGATGTTTTTACAATGCTTTACAGTTTCAAAGAGCCTTGCATACATTATCTAATCTGATTCTCACCAAAAAAAAATGACATTTATATAGGATATCCCTGAAGACAACATAATTTTAAGATTTAAACAGTTTAAAACTGGATTATGGTTTTTGAATCCTCTATATAGTATGATAAGGTTTGATATGACAAAGTACTACACATACACTGTCTCGTTTGATCCTCATGACTACTATAAGATAGGAAATACAGGTACTATTAAACTCATTTTAAAATGAGGAAACAGTTTCAGGCTAATGGATGGTCTAAAGTTACACAATGCTAATCCAAGTTCTTCTCATTTCCAGGTTCTTTATTTTTTACCTATATCATCCCCCATCCTAAGGTATTAGTAAGCTAGAATTTCTCCTCCACAGCAGTGAGAAAAAGTTACGATAGTAGGGAAAGCCTTTCACAGGTTTATAGAGAAGACTAGTTTTGGGAGAAACAAAATATCCTCCTTGTAAATACCTTCTCCACCCCCAGGTCATAGTCCTGTTTGTGGATATAGTAATGGATTAGGTCACAGGAGTGGAGAAGGTCCTCAAGTGTGGCCCTTTGACTGAATCCAACCTTCACAGAAAAAATCACTTTAAGAAAATGATTTGTTCTGTAAAATTTGGACTCAGTCAAAAGGCTGAACCCAAGGACCTAGAAGACCACAAATGGCCTCTAGGACACAGATTTCCCACCCCTGGTTGGGAGATATGAATGTCCAGGAGAACCCATGTATCGCCATCCAACTGAAAGGCATTGGCACATCAATGCCATATAGGCATTTCCTGTTTTCAAAAAGGGCCCAGATCATTATTCCAGCTTTAGCTCTGCAACCACCTCATAACCACCAAGTTTCTGTACTTTTTAGGCCTGGACTAATGGTTTAATCCATTATACTCTGGATTGCTCCTTGCTCAGAATTTCCAAAACTGTGGTGAATTTCCTGCTTTTGGTCTTTGGTTGCGACATGGTGAATGCATCTAGTCTGCCCTTCCTTCATAACTTATGCTCTGGATTCCCCCTCCTGGTCATCACTAACTGATCATTAGTTGTTAATGATTAATGTTTGGGTATTTTTGTTGCTGCCACTGATGTGTGCCAACCCTAGATAATTAGTAATTCACCTTTTTGTCAGAGACCATCACACAGCATGAACCCAACTACACCAGGAGTACTTGTGTCTGGACTATAGCTCCTCAGAATTTGGAAACTCACTATATGGCATCACATGGTGCTTTGAAGCAAACTCTACTTACAGGAACGTAGTATGCCTAATCAGTCAAGGGAAGTTTCACTGGGCTCTTAGAAAACAAAATAGAACTCACAACAGTGCATGTTAAGGACATCCCCTAATAAGCAACTCTTTTCCTAAAAATCTGAATAGAATATTAGTCACCCATAGTTGTGACTGGGTAGGATTCCTAGCATTTGTCATCTCCCACAATTCCTTGGTCCCCTGTGACATTTAATCTGCTGTTTTCCATAGCTCCCAGAAACTGACATTTCTTTCCATCATGGCTCCTCCAGCAACTTTGTGGAGCTCCTGGCATATGACATGGAGATGACTCCATGACTATTTTCATGGCAACTCCTTCATTTCTGCACAAAAACCAGAAGATTGCATCTGGCATCACTCTTCAGGCACAATCCTTTTAGTTGAAGACATGCTTTCTCTGTCATAGGTGCTCCCTCATGGTTTCTTTCAAAAAGGTTTTTTCCCCCTGTACTACTGACCTCTGGCCTTGCAAAAATTGTCCCCAAAATCTGGAAAATCACCTCTATCCATCTTCAAATAGGTTCTAGTGACCAATCCACCTTTATACATGGTGGCTGTGAGCCCCCATTTCATCTTTACCTAAAACTCTAGGAGGGTAGATGTCTATCTGAGTAAGCAATCCACATGCTGGTATTAAGACCTGAAGAAACACTTACTCTTATCTACAAATTATGTCAAGCTTCTGCAATTCACCCTGCAGAAATTGGATGGTATTATTTAGATTGCTCTAGGCTGCTATCCAATTCCAGCCACCCACTCATGAAGTGGGAAGAAACGAAGAAAGGGATCTTTGCACTCATTTGGTAATAGTGATCATTGGGAAAGCAGAGGATTGTCAGTTGCTTCATATTGCTCCAAATGTAGTACGTAAGCATTCATATAATTCACATAATATATGTGTATGTAGTAAAACAATGTTCATGAATGGCAAATTCACACTGTCAATCTTGTATGTGCTCTATTATTTCTGTGCCTTTCTCTCCACAACTTGGTTCTCAGTGACAGTAAGCACCTGGATAGTGCATATATTCCTTTCTAATCCCATCCATGTAATATGGACACCTTTTCTATCAATTCCCTTTGGAATGTCTCTTTTTCCCCCTATATTCTCTGGGGAAAATGACTGTTTAAGAGCATTCAGAGCCTATGAAAACTGAAGGTTTTCAGAGCTTTCTGCTACATTCTAGGTCACCGTATATGGCCAATTTTGCCTTGACTAAGATCTGAAGTACTTTACTACCAGGTTGAAAAGAAAGTATTTTCAGTCTTAGCTTCACTCTTCTGCCTAGATAAGGGTTTTCTGCTGGTGAAATGTGACCTTATATATTCTCTAGTGTTACAGCCAGGTTCAGTCCTCTCTTAACTAGAACCATGTACTGGATTGTCTCCAAACTGGTACTCTATAAAGGTCCTTTGGCCTTCATGGAGCCCAGTTCCTTGACTTTCCTATATTCTCACACTCATTTGATAATCCAACTGGTTGGCTTATAGGAACTGAAGTCTCTTCTGTGGCCCCATTCTCAGGTCATCTTGGATGAAATGCTCTCCCCCGACCCTTTTAATGGGGATCTATATTTCTGGTATATTCTCCAAGTATATGTGGGTAAAAACATAGATCACCTGAAAGAGGAGCCTTCCTAGAAATGGATGTTTTATATTATTTTTGGCAAGCTCTGCCTTAGGCAGGAATCTGCTGAAAGGGTGTTTACAGAAGTGGGGTCAAACTCAGATAAAGAACAGGGAAAAAAACAAAGTAAAAAGTACACAGCAGAGGACAAAAGAAAACATACAAGGAAGCAAAGAAAAGATGGACAGCTTTGAAAATAATGTCTAGTATTCATTATATAGGTTTTCATGAAATGGAAATTTATTACTTTATATTGAATCCTCTCATATTTAAATTAAAACTAAATTTGAAGACGAACTCTATTTAAGGATCCCGGACCTAGAAAACTACCTATCAACATTATGTATGTTCTTTTATTTTGTTAGGTATTTCCTAACTCCATTTTATTCTGTTTCTGCCCACGTTCAGGAGGTGGTAGACCTCACCCCTCTGTTGTACAGGACTGTAAATAACTTTTGATGTTTTCATCTGCTGATCTCACTGTACATCCAGTGTTTAGAAGGGGGATTTACAGCTGGGCCCTAGAAATTCTTTTATGGAACGCTTTAAAATCTGATTTTGAACCTAAGGTTCCTATGCAAAATAACCTAGATGGGAAGTCTAAGCAGACAGAATGCTCCTTTCAAAAAAGTACTATGCAGGTTAAAGAACCAGAGGCAGAACACAAAAAAATCAGCAGCACATTGAGGAGAAACAATTCACGACTATGATACTGATGACCTCCTCTGAGCAAAATATTATGTTGAGAAACCTCAGAGTAGAATCAAGCGTCTCACATCCAGTCAAGTCTGCCAAAAATGTCAACAGATTAAGTTCTCTTGGTCTTACTGAATCAGTGGTGAATCAGGATTATTGAATCATAGACTGAGAGGTAGAAGGGATCTTAGAGACCATGGAGTCTGACTTCTTTATTGTACAGTTTAGAAACTGAGGATGAGTCACTACCCCATGAACTTGAACTCATGAACTCAGGTCTTCCTGGCTTCAAGGCCAGTGTTTTTGCATCTACCATGCTGCCTTTTTAGTTCTCCAGTATAAAATGTTGATTAATATATTATTTCTACAAAAATACTCCAAGATCTTCAGCCCCAAAGGCAGAATCCAATCTAATGTATTACATACATACAACAGATCCATTTGTAACCCTTCTGTCTTGAAATTTCAGGAGGCCTGCCTGGGGCAGGTGAGACACGCATTTTGGGGCTTCCAGATAACCTGTGCTGTAATACTTAAGTATTAAGTAATACTTAAGTATCCCATGGATCTGAAGGATATAACCTCATTTATTCCCAGAAAAGATCAGCGTGCCATCCAGATAAACTATGATACCTTGGTCTAGCGCATATCCATCAGCGCTCCTTTGTTGAGTGCTTATAGTTGTATTAGCTATACCAAAAGATATGACTAACTGTACATTATGCTTATATTCAGAATGCTATCTTCCAGTTATCCTTGGCCCTGATTCTAAGAAGACTATATTCATGCCTCAGGTCCCGTGTGGTCTATATTGTAGCCCCATTCATGCTAGTTAAGGATACATGAAATAAATTGAAGTGAATGGTTACACATGGTAATTGTGTTCAAGCACCAATAGTTGAGTTATTGGCACAACTTGCCACATTTTTCAGGCATAAAAAATAGTAGCGGTCTCCGTATACACTTATAATGCACTGGACTTGGAGTCAGGATGATCTAAGTTCAAATTTGACTCCAGACTCTCTCCAATTGTGTGACTCTGGGCAAACCTTTTAATCTCTGTTTGCCTCAGTTTCTTCATCTGTAAGATGGGAAATAACAACACCTACCTCCCAGGTTGCTGTAAGGATCAAAAGAGATAATGTATTATTACTATAATTAGACACTAAAAAAATAATCGTTAGGCTAAAAATTAGCTTTGGAATACTATCTTCCCATGAATTAGTCATGTAGTCATCTGAGAGATAGTAAAAAGTGCTCCTTACTTTAAATATTCTTTTCTCTTTTTTGATACCTAATAAAATTCCACATGATTAAATTGGCCTCAGAAGAGAGAATGACTAAGGCATTTAAATATTCATCTCCTCCTCTCTCTTGCCTTGAATACCAAGAGCTTTGGACCATTCCTGCTTTTTAATGCATGTTTTCTTTTTTGAATCACTGGGCATATAGCTATTTGTTTTAACATGGGCTTATGAAAGCAGGATCTAAAATTAGAAATAACAATGAAGTCACTCCAACACGGTTCAGTCGTGGTTACAAAGTGGTTCTTTCAGGAATTCAGTGGAAATGACAGATTTTTCTCTCCTTTTCCAACTGCTGCTGCTGCTGCTGCTGATACTGCTTCCCTGGTCACAGCAATGTGTCTCAATCAGGCTCTTAATTTGAATAGGCTATTCACTTTGCCTTTGAAAGGAGTAAAGTCAAGGTATGGTGTTCATTAACCACAGGAGAACAGAAACACTTAACATGAATGACTTGCTTGGCATTGAAAGTACTTTAGGTGTGAGCCCAGTTCATTTCAGCCAACAATTCAAGAAAAGAGGAGTTGTTGGTGACAAAATAAAAGGGGAGGCAGAATTTCCCCAGCACCCCATGCAGAGATTGATTACTCAGTCCCGGAGATCCAAACTTACTTCTCTAAAATAGAGAAAGAAATGAATATCAACAGGGAATGTCATTAGAGTAAAGGGTAGCTTCTTGGCTTATGCAGATTGTCAGGGACCCCAACTGTTCAAAGCTTTCATTGGTTCTTCCCTCCCTTAATACTCTTCCCCAATCACTAGTTCTCAGTTGCTTTCAACTGCCAACCATTAGGTTGGTCCCAGACTGTATATCAGAAAAATATGGTGCCAAACCAGCATCTGGCAGCAGATCTCATGCCCCTGGGAGGTAGTAGCCTTCTTCAATATCATGTATATACGTGTGTGTATATGTATGTATATACTGCTTCCTCTTTATGAGTAGAGACTACTGTATTGACATCTCTCACCACTTAAGCACAGTCTGGCACACAGTAAACACTTAATAAACTTTCACTGATTGATTGATTTTCTGGGTTTTTCAACAGAAGCACAGGAAGAGTGCCCCCTCTCCTACTTTTTCCCCTAATTAAGACTTTGCAAAATGAAAGGGGGAAAGGAACCAATGAATTTTAAGCACCTACTCTGAACCAGGCAATGAGTTAAACTTACAAACATTGTCTTCTTTGTTCTTCACAACAGGAGAGGTGGGCGCTGTGATTACGCCCATTTCAAAGATGAAGACACTGAGGAAGACTGAGGTTTAGATTAGAGGTTCAAATAGCAACATTTGTACTCAGGTCTTCCTGACTCTGAAAGATCTGTCTTAGAGCAAGGAAGAAGACCTTTGTTTGAAGAGTCTGAATTCTCTCTGATAAGGAAGGGAATAAAGGCAGGTCATAACTAGGGTTTGCACTTGGATTTTGCCCTTGGGTGGACATTTACTCCAGGGCAGGTGACAATACTTATATCTTGCAAGGAAGAAGGCAGGGTGAAGCCTGGTTAGAGGGATACTTATAACTAGGAAGAGATAGTGATGAGATAGGGGAGAGTGAGGAAACTCACCTCTGATGGATATAGTCTCTATATAGTCTAAAATCCAAAGGGTGACAGAAAAGTAAAAGCCCAGCACACTGGGCTCCATTCCCCTTCCAGGGTCTAGGGAGTCAGAGTCAGACCCTTGGTTTCAATATTCTTAGGAACATGAGAATGAGGATGAGAATGGCAAGAGGTCCTCATCCACAAACCTTCCAAGTGGTACTAAACTGGGTAGCTGGAAACAAGGGAGGAGAATAGAAGGAACATGACCCATGCCCCAACAACATATTCAAAACAGGGCCTGGGTCTTCCAAGACCTTGCCTGGTTAGTCCCTCATGCTCTACCAGAAGCTCCCTGGTAGGGGATGAGAGGCTTGGCAGAAGAAGACAGGACTGGAAGAGTAGACATCGGAAGGTCCTGACTGAAGCAAAGCCCTTTGCCCCTGGAGCTAAATGGGCAGAGAGGAGGAAGACAGATCCCAGGCAGGGCTAGACAGGGAGCAAGAGGTCATCCCCGGATAGCATGCAAACATGTGCTTCCTTTTAAACTCCCTCCTCCTCCAAATTCTCACGTTAAGGGCAAAGCTATATATGTGTTTAGCGAGTATGAAGCAGATGCCCCCCCCACCTCACTCATCATCATCTCCTCATCTCTAAGAGAGATATTGAGATGGGTATCAGAGCAAGGCTGAATCAAGATAGAGGTGGTAGTGTTCTCCTTCCCCCCACCTCCCTTGCCCATACGCACCTCATTAGCAAGAATAATTATTTAAAATAGGAAGCTACTGACTTACAGATCTCATAATTTTCATAAATTTTTTCATAATTAAACTTTTCATAATTAAACTCAGAGAAAGATATATGTGTGTATATTTATATATATATGAATGTGTATATGTATGTGCGTATGTATGTTACATATGTGTGAATATGTTAGACATGTGTGTCCAAATATATAAAAGTATTATGTGTATATATGTATGTATATGCATGTGTAGGCATGTGCGTATGTATGTATATAGGTATAGGTATATGCATGTGCATATATATATATACGTATATATTCTGTACTTCTTCCATTCAGTTCTAGGAAAATTCCAGCTGAGCCTGGATTCAGGGAGAGCTGAATTCAAATGTGGCTTCAGATACTTATTAGCTGTATGACCCTGAGTAAGTCACTTATTCTCTGTCTACCTCAGTTCCTTCATGTGTAAAATGGGGGTAATAATCACGACTACCTCCCAAGAATCTTGTGAGCATCAAATGAGATAATGATTACAAAGTACGTAGTGCCAGTGCCTGGCACGTGCTTTTGTTTTTCAGTTGTTCCAGTTGTATTTGACTCTTCATGACCGCGTTTTAGGGTTTTCTTGGCAAAGATTCTGGAGTGGTTTACAATTTTCTTCTTAAGCACATTTTATAAATGAGGAACTGAGGCAACCAGGTTACACGACTTACGCAGGGTCACATAGCCAATAAGTGTTTGAGTTCAGATTTGAACCCAAGAGAAGATTCTTTCTGACTCCAGTCCAAGCACTCTATCCACCATGCCACCTAACTGCTCTGAATGTCAGATGTTATTAGGTGACACATCTCCCTACTGAAATATAAGTCCTATGGTGATCAGTGACTATTTCTTACCTAAATCTTATATCTCCTCTCATGCCTAACTCAATGTTATGCATACAGTAGGTGCTTCGTAAATGCTTGTTGAATTGAATGTGTTATACAATGACAGAATTCACAGTCCCTTGTCTTTTCCCATTAAAAACTACAAGTCCCATTCATCATAAGGAGGAGCACAGTCACTAAGATTGATTCTGCTGTGTTATTTCTTTTTAAAATAAGTTTATCTTAATTTATTATTTACATTTGGTACTGTTAGAGTGTAACAGGAGTCTATCCAGTCTCATAAATCGTGTTTGGTACACCCATGCATCACTGGCTAGAATTTGACTTACTCCTCAATTTAAAAAATTGTCTTAGCCACTCAAGCCTTACTAACGGCAGGAAACCTAATTTCCACAAACTGCTGATGACTGAATTTCCTGAAAATGTTCAGATTTCTACAAAGGTCCAATGGTCACTTTCCTTAGCTTCTTGACTAGACCTCTGTGCCCTTTTTGCTGGCTATCTGCCATGCCTGGAATACTCTCTATCCTCACCTCTGCCTTCTGGCTTTTCTGACGTCCCCCAAGCCTCAGCTCAGAATATGACTTCTGCAAGAGGCATTTCCACTGCCATCAGCCCAACCTCCAAACACACCAGTAACATCTTCCCTCTGAGACTGTCTTCCATTTACACTGCGTATATCTTGCACATAGGGGTGTATGGAGTGTTGGCTACTCATCCATCTCTGGTATCCACCTCTCACCCTACCCTCCCCTTTTGGCTCCAAGAAGCTGTAGCATCTGCAGAGACCGCAGCCTTGTCTGCAGATGGGCTAAACCAGGTTTGGGTGACCAATAGACCTCAAATCTGTTGGTGAGTTAGGGGATTGTCTACCCCAAGCACATGAAGACTTGTCCTGGTAAAATGGGGGGATGAGAACAATTTGTTCCATTAATTATGAAGGCAGCGAAAGCAGGCTGTAGGGATCACTTAGAGCTTGGTTAGACACCAAAGACGCCAAGGTCATCCGCTGCATCCTGGCCCATCACCAGTTGTCCTGATTGTCTTGCCACTGGATTTCAATGACTCTGAAAGAAGGAGGCTGATGATTTTGTGCACCACTGCCTCACTTAAATGTAATTCACTGGCTAGTCAAGGTGTCACCCTGGGATACCTTTGGTCCTCTCTGAAAATGAAGGACAAATGTTGCCTTTCCTATATAAGAATTTAAGCTTCTTGATTGCAGGGACAATGTTTCTGGGGTTCTTTGCCCCTTCACCCCCACCCAGGGCTTAGTCCAGGGTGTGACACATAATAAGCACTTAATAAATGCTTATTAACTGACTTTTTGTTTTTGGTCTCTTTGTTTTTAGGAGGAACTGAGACAGCAGGAAATAGGACTTGTCTTAAAGTCACAAAACCCTAAATCACCTTCCTTCAAAGAGGCTTTAGAGTAGGAATATGATGGGGTTGAGGTTAGGGAGAACTGATTGTTAATGTTTCAATATGAGCATTTACACTCTAAAACTCTGTAGCAAAAGTTACAAATCAGAGATTGATTTGATTTATTGAATGAACAAGCTTGCAAAAATGATGGAGAAAATGTGATAAGGCAGATTAAATTTAAATGTGTGTCCAATCACATTTATCCCCAAGTCAGTGGCTAAACACTTGCCAGTAGACCATGGATTTTGGATGTTGACTTTCACAATTAACAGCCCATGTTAATTGAAGAATGACAACTGACAAACAAACATGAAGGTATCACAAAACAATTGTCACAGCCCCAGCACAGCAGGACTGTTGGAACCAGGAGCTGGAGCAGCACTGTGGACATGTGCTGATGTTGCATTGATAACTACAAATATCACTGTAGCTTCTTCAACCAAATATCTTGCACATGGTCTAACAATTCTAAAATGGGAGAAAACTGCAAAGAAATCTTGAGATTTTGCAGTCCAAAATGGGAAGGAGGTTGACTAGGGTCACATGACCTGTCCTCCATACATTTCCTCCATAAAGGAGGAAAGGCAAGGAAAGCAGTCCAAGGTCCTGAACTCCAGGCTTCTGATTCCCAATTCACTGTCCCCTCTACGAATCTGCTCCTCATTTAGATTCAGAAGTGCTTTAGCTAAACAACGATCTGGGAGAGTACTCAGCAACAACTGTGATATGATAAAACTATGTGATTGGCTGAAGAAAGGAAAGAAAAAAATCTGAAGGAGAAGAGCAAATTTGCATGCCATTCGGTTTGAATATCTAATTTAACCATTCTCTGAAATTCTATGCCATTGTGTCATACAGCCTTGAAGATGGATGACTTGAAGATGAGTTTTCAAGGCTATAAAAAGAGACTAAGATACTGGAAGATTTTCCAATCTGGAAAGGCTTTGGATGTAGATAGGGCCATACAGTGTATATGTACATATAATAATGATAGTAATGACAATAATAATAGCTACCATTTACATGATGCCTATCATGTGCCAGGCACTCTGCTAAGCATTTATAAAAATTACTTCCTTTATTTTTATCCCCATTTTACAGTTGAGGAAACTGAGGAAAACAGAGGTTAAATGACTTACCCAAGGTAACACAAATAGTAGGTAGTTGAGGCTAGATTTGAATTCTGGTCTTCCTGAGTACATGACCAATGTTCTATCAACTGTGATACCTGGTTGCCAACTAGCTAGGCATCTAGTTAAGTTTAGAAAGATTTCTCACATGCCAAAAAAAAAAAAATGGCTGTCAGGTGATTGCATTGTTTTGGTCTTATTAACTCAAGAAACCATTTCCTAAGTCATAGAAGGGTTGTAAACTATAAGAGCCCTTGAAAGTTCACTAATAGACTAACCTCTAGGATACTGACTGGGAAGAATTAATCATTGGGAAGGCAGGGAAGTATGGGATCTTTCTGATTCAAAGTCAGAAAAAAGCCTCCAGCAAAAATACCATTGACAGCCAAGAAATACAACTCAAAAAAAATAATACCCTTAGTGAGCTTGATAGCTTGGGTGGCTTGGGTTCTGGGTTTTAAAGAGATCAGCCACTAGGGTGAGGAATCAATCAGCAAATGTCTATTAAAAACCTATTTGCTGAGCATTCTACTGGGATTTGGGGCTTCCAATACAGTGAAATAATCCCTACTCACAGGGAGATTACATTCTAACAAGGTTAACACAAATACATAGGTAAATAGATATAAAATACAACACAATGAAATAAAAACATAAAAAGGGAATAGTCCTCCAGAAAGGAAATACCCATTCCAGACTAAGCTCTGAGAAGTAGATAAACCTTGTGTTGAGAGAGAAAGCCATGGCTGAAGTTTTTCCCCAGCTGTGAGATCATGACCCATCTACGTCTTTTAACTTATCCATCTCTTGTCTACAACCTCCTAACAATTCTCTGTGGAAAGGAGAGAAAGGGATCATCCAACATGAACTAAGTTCTTTTATGAGGATACCTACCTTTCCCAAAAGGTAGAAAGGTCACTAGGCTTTAAGCAAACAGCATGATAGCAGAGTCCACTCCACTTACTGGGAAAAGGTTATTAGACTTGAGCAGCAACCTCCAGAAACCAGGAGAGAGGAGATCCATCCCTTATGCCCAGTAGAGCCACACTTTAGAGAGACTGGCAGTGACTGTGGAACAAAATAGTTATGATCACTGGGAACCAGTGGGGAATTTCAACTAGCAGAGTCTACATGCCATGCCCTTATGCCTAGCAGAGACTATCTACATGATGATACAGAGATTATATGCTATGTA
Organism: Bettongia penicillata ogilbyi; assembly: GCA_023548195.1. Lineage (NCBI taxonomy): Eukaryota > Metazoa > Chordata > Mammalia > Diprotodontia > Potoroidae > Bettongia > Bettongia penicillata. The sequence continues at coordinate 8,088,422 of JAJHZJ010000266.1, read as the reverse complement.
AGACCAGAAGGGAGTGGACACATCAAGAGCAAGGATATAACCTAAAGACATCAATGAACCCTGCCATATTAGACATTGAATGCGACTTGGCTACATATACTTCTTTTGTGGATAACCCTCCACATGTGCTTCCCATGTATATGTACTCTTCCCACTGATGATATCTGGGGGATTTCTGGACATTTATAAAAGAGTGTGTTTAGAGAGGAAATATTTAATTTATGTTCTTAATGTGATATTCCATTTAATGACTTTAATTTGAAATAATCATGTCTCAATAATATTAATAGGAGTTCATAAGCTATGGTTTTAGGGGATACACATCCACAGAATGCCTTGAACTTAAGTTAGTCTTATCTGGAAAAAAACACATGTAAGTTGAGGATGTTCCCAGATGCTGCATTAATAAATGCTTTAATGATACTTTTTTAACATCACTGGTAATTTCTAATGCCCTTCTCCCCTCATAGATCCTTTCTTCTTATTAAAAAATGTATAGTTAAGAAAAATAAATGAACTAACACACTGGCTGTCTGACAACATATATCTGTTTTATCTCTCTGCAGAGAGGAAGGGGGCATATTATAGTGGCAATCCTCAAGACTGATTATTGCATTGATCAGAGATCTAAAGTCTTTCAGTAGTGTTTTTCTTTACATTATTGTGAACATTAATTCACTTCTTGCTCACAAATGATCATTGATAATACACTACTCTGTACTTACACCCACCATACACTAGCTTTTCATTCTTTAGAAACTGTGGTGTTTCAGAATTCGCAGCTGGTACATGAATACTGTTTTTAAAAGGGTTTTATTTCAAAGAAGTTTGTGATCATTGAAAGCATTATGTTATTTCCAATCTAACCCAACATTGTCCTACCATTCAATCCTGTACCTTGCTCAATGATTATCTATGGGCAGCTAGATGGTATAATGGGATAGAGAGCTGGACTTGGGAGTCAGAAAGACCTGAATTCAAATCTGTCCTCAGACTCTGACTAGTTCTGTGACCCTGGCAACTCACTTAACCTCTCTGTGCCTCAGTTTCCTCTTCTCTAAAATGATGATGATAATAATAATTACTTCACAGAGTTGTCATAAAGATAAAAGGATTGCAACTATAAAGAACTATGTAAATGCTAATTGTTAATATTGTCATTGTAGCACTCATTCAGGATATTTACACTAATAGATCAACTCAACGGGCTGCCTTTCCTATTATATATAAAACATTTGTGACAATAGATATTCTTCTCCTACTTTCTTTTATTGGCATGAATTGTTAGGTAGAATTCTTTTGTATGATTATGGATCTCATGTAATTGATTCTTTGATACTCTAGAAGTAGAATATAGGAAATTCTTTTTCCCTTTAGTCTCTCTGCTAGTCATCTTCCATGACAATCATGGTGGTCAGGACTATGTAGCAAGGTATATAACTCACTTAATATTGGCAAAGATTCATCATATGAAGTTATGTCTGTCTTTCATTTTCCAGGAAGTTTATGAGATTATAACATAAGAATAAAAGATACTTTGTTGGAGGTGAGCCTTTAAGGCCACATTTAGTTCTACCATTTCCATCTTATATTTATAATCAACAATGGATACAATATGTGTATGTGTGTTCTCTAAACCTTTTAGTCAATTGTAACTGGGTATCTCAGAAGATATAGTCTGGCATATGAATATTCTACAAATATCTGCCTGCTCACTTCTCATTTTCATCCAGAATGACTTCTTTATATGTGTGAAGGTAATGCTCATAGTGATTCTATAGAGATGAGAAAATAGACTAGTGGGTAGTTATCAATGCTCTCCTGATCACCTTTATTCAGTAGAATTGCTTTGTGTGATTTTCATTAGGTATCCTGTCCCTTTTTTATATATGTTGAAAACTGATTGATGCTTTCAAAAGTGTACTTTCTCTAGTATACCTTTCCTCTGTGTATACTTGGTATGGTCCAACTTTGCCAGTAGGCAAATGAGTTTCTGTACTAAACTGATGTTGACCCTGGCTGCCATTTTTGTCTAAAAGAGTAAAACAAAAAGGAAAACCAAGATTAGGAGACCGGATAATAAATTTAATATTAGATATATTAAGTTTGAATTGTGAGTAGGATGACTGAATAGACAAATCCTTTGGCAGCTAGTGATAACAGCCCTACAGCTGAGAGCTGGACATATACATTTTGGAGTTATCTGCATAGAGGTGATAAGTGAGCCTGTTGGAATAAATATTGTCAAGAGAGAGAAGGTAAAGAAGTCATGGAATCTCAGGACTGGGAAGGACCTAAGAGAGCATTTAGTCCCACCCCACCTGAAAAACAACCAAGATGGACAACATTCCCAATAAGAAGTCATGTAGGTATTACTTAAAGACCTCTACTAAAAGGGAACACTCTACTAAGAGGCAACCCATTTTACTTTGAGATAGTTCTTATGTTTAAGAAGTTTTCCCTACAATGAACCTAAGGGCTGAATCCAAATAGAACAGAACTAGAACTTCAGATATACCAGTCATTTCCCTCCTATATCTACTCTCCTGAAGGATCAACACCCCTTTTCCTCTAATCAGTTCTTCTATAGTATGATCTCAAATTCCTCCACCATTATACTCAGCATTTTATAGACATTCTCCAGCTTGTCAATACCATTCCTGGAATGAGGCATCTAGAATACTTAGTGGTTTAGTTTAGTTAGTAGTGTATTTAACACTACTCTAGGTGTGACTTGAATGGACTACCATGGGTCTATCACCAATGTATCTTTTTGCATCATCACTGAGGATCATAGAGACAACATTGTTCTATCACCTCTGAAAATTCACCCTAGTATCTTGCCATCATAGAAAGCAGCACCACATACGTTGTAAATGTCATATCACAAAAGAGAAGAAGAAACATTTCCTAAGAGTCCATTAAATGAACTATTAGGGGAAATGATGGCATCTATTATGTGACAACTGAGGCTTGTCTGTCCTTCATTAGTAGAGTGGGATTTAAAGAGGGAAAGGATGGGGAAAAGAAATAAGCATTTATGTAGTATCACTACCATAGCCGAGGCACTGTGCTAATAATCACTTTACAAATATTATCTCATTTGATCTAAAACTTGGGACTTAATTTAAAATAAAAACAATATCATCATCATCACCATCAACATCAACATCATCTACAACAGATGGTTCTCAGCAAACTGTAATTTTAAAAGATCTTCACCATAACTTCCATTATATTAATTGTTGTCCAACTTGTATATGTGCCATGATTCCTTGACACAACTCTGGTTTCACAATCATATCATCTAAATGTGTTGCAAGTGTCATCTCTTCCTTTCTCCCCTACCCCCTATCTCCCCTCATTCAACATGGACTTGATCCCGGTTAAAAGAACCTGACTTGGATTTGGTAATACTGATTTTGTCCCTTCCTTGGGACAGTTTGAGCAAACTTTGGACTCAGACTTCAACTTTGGAGATCCCAAGTTGCTTCACATTATAGTGGAATTACCAGTGTGGAGGGGCATAAATGTTACATTGCTTGAAAGAAAGAAAAGCAACTACATATCTTTCAAGATCCAGTCTAGCCAGAGGAGCCTATGACCTCATTATTTTAGCCACAGTTTTCTTACTAGTAGAAATCCCACAAAATAGCCATTCCTAGAGAGTTTCCATATAGAAAACAGGTGCAACTGGATGAAAGGATATGTGTCTAGGAGATGCAGAGAAATGATGCTTCATCACTTTTTTGAGTTATCATCCACATTTCTAAGTCATCTTCCTTTCCTTTCTCTTTCAGGCCTTCCTATTAGCATCATAATTTTAGAATTCAGGAACTGGACACCCCCTGACCCCAAATGTCAATACATAATAAAGAAAGCTTGTGTTAAACGAATAAGTTATTGTTGACTTAGTAGACTGAAAGAAAATTTGTCTCTGAATGGAGACTGACCCTTCAGTAGCAAAAAAAAAAAATGTCAAAATGTCCTCTGTAATAACACTTGGTAATTTATAAAGCATCATTCTTAATTAGGCTAGAAGGACTTGGCAGATATTCATGATAATTACTCATAATTACAATGAATCAAAGAGGGAGGTTTGGGTCAGAATGACCATTCATCTAAAACAGCTTTTCAAATTGACCAAGTAAAGAAATACTAGACTGCAGTTTCTCTGTATCTATAATGAAGCTCTTGGACTCAATATTTGAGAGTTCTTCTTAACTCTAAAAATTCTTATACATTACTCTGGGTCACAGCATGAGACAGCAACATCGATATGATAAGGCAGCAATTTCCTGGGCCTCTGTTTCCTCATCTTCAAAACGAAGACGTTGGAGTATGGCCTTGGAGTTCCCTTTCTCTGTGATTTCTCTATGATCCTAGTTTCCTAGAAGGCTCTCTCTCACTTCCCCTGAGTTCTTGTGAATTCTAGTTTGAAGACAAGCTATCCAGTAAGAGGAACTTCATGATAGCTGTGATCCACCCATGTTGCCCATGTCATTCTCTCATGCCACTACCTCTCCTCTCTGTCTTTACTTGGCTGCCCCTCATGCCTGGAATATACTCCCCCTTTTCTACAGGAGACCTTTTCTGATGTCCCACCCCCAGATGCTAGCAATGCTCTCAAAAATTAATTTTCATTTATACATATATGTATATATACATATATATTTATATGTGCAAATGTTTATATCCACTCTTAAAAATATATATAAGCTGCTTGAGGGAAGGGACAAGTTCTTTTTTGATTTTGTTTTCCAGTACTTAACATAGTACCTGGCACAGAGCCAACATATTAAGTACTTCTAATGTATGAACCAGATTCACTTGGCACAGCACTCCTGGCTCTGACTTTACCCCCAGTTTTGGTAGGTGCTCCATAAATGCTTGCTTGTTGAGTAACCAGCCTCCAAAAGCTATTCTAACTCTAGACTTAAAATTCTTCATGTTATCAGGCACTGCCAGCACAAATTTCAAAGGAGTAAAGAAGAGGTTGAAACATACTATCAAGGATATAACTCCAGTTAACTTTGTGCCATTAGTTAACTCTCTTTAGATCAAAGTTGTTATTGTGTTTTGTGTTTGTCCTTCATTTTCTTTTCTTTCTTCTTTTTTTTTCAGAGCAACTCATGAAGACCTTGTATTAAAAGATGATGGATTGTGTTCTACATCTGTTTAGGTCAGGAGCTCTTAACCTTTTATTGTTTTGTCAAAAACAAACAATACTAACAAAAAAAACCCAACCCTTTGGCAGTCTGATGAAACCTACAGACTTCTCTGGAAAAAGTCTTTATTTTTTTCTTGTATTTATTTATTTATTTTTAGATCTTGTTATTCATTTTCACAAAATTTTGAGTTCCAATTTTTCTCCCCATCTCTCCCCTCCCACCACCCCATAATACCTTGCATTCTGATTTCCCCTTCCCTCTTTGTACCCTCCCTTCTATCACACCTCACCCTTCCCTTATCCCCGTCTTTGCTCTTTTCTTATAGGCCAAGATAAATTTCTATACCCCATTACTTGTTTTTCTTATTTTCCAGTTATATGCAATACTAATTCTCAACATTCATTTCTAATACTTTGAATTCCAATTTCTCTCCCTCTCACCCTCCCTACCCATCCCCACTGAGAAGGCAAGCAATTAATACAGGCTATACGTGTGTCATTTTGCAAAAGACTTCCATAATAATCATGTTGTATAATACTAACTATATTGTCCTCTAGCCTACCTTGCCCCTTCCCCTTTTTTCTAGTCTCTTATTTGACCTTGGGAAGGAATCTTGTCCCGTACCAAAAGTGTTTACTTCTACCTACTCCCTTCTCCCATTTGCCTTCCCTCCTATCATCCCCCTCACCCCATTTGTCCCCTCCTCCCCTACTTTTCTGTAGTATAAGATAGATTTTCATACCCAATTTACTGAACATGTTATTCCCTCCTTAAGTCATATGTGAAGAGGGTAAGCTTCACTTTTCCCTTCTCACCTTCTCTCTTTTCTCCTCCATTGAACAAGATTTTTCTTATCTCTTTTATGAGTTATAGCCTGCCCCATTCCATTTCTCCCTTTCTCCTCCCAGTATTTTCCTCCCTCACCCCTTAATTTTTATTTTATTTTTTTTATGGATATCATCTCTTCTGATTCAACTGAACCTGTACTCTCTGTCTATGTGTGTATAATCCCTCCACCTACCCAAATACTGAGAAAAGTCTCAAGAGTTACAAATATTATCTTTCCATGTAGGAATGTAAACAGTTTAGCTTTAGAAAGTCCTTTATGATTTTTCTTTCCTGTTTACCTTTTCATGCTTCTCTTGATTCTTGTGTTTGAAAGTCAAATTTTCTATTCAGTTCTGGTCATTTCATCATGAAAAGTCCTCTATATCATTGAATGACCATTTATTCCCTTGAAGTATTATACTAAATTTTGCTGGGTAGGTGATTCTTGGTTTTAACCCCAGTTCCTTTGACTTCTGGAATATCCTATTCCAAGACCTTTGATCCCTTAATGTAGAAGCTGCCAGATCCTGTGTTATCTTGATTTATTTCCACAATACTCAAATTGTTTCTTTCTAACTGCTTGCAACATTTTCTCCTTGACCTGGGAAATCTGAAATTTGGCCATAATATTCCTAGGAGTTTCTCTTTTCAGGTCTCTTTCAGGAGGTGATCTGTGGATTCTTTCAATATTTATTTTGCCCTCTGGTTCTAGAATATCAGGGCAACTTTCCTTGATAATTTCATGGAAGATAATGTCTAGGCTCTTTTTTTGATCATAGCTTTCAAGTTGTCCCATAATTTTTAAACTGTCTCTCTTGGATTTATTTTCTAGGTCATCTGTTTTTCCACTGAGACGTTTAACATTATCTTCTATTTTTTCACACTTTTGGTTTTGTTTCCTAACTTCTTGGTTTATCTCATAGTCATTAGCTTCCCTGAACTTGATTCTGTCTTTTAAAGAGCTATTTTGTTCAGTGAGCTTTTGAACCTTCTCTTCCATTTGGCTAATTCTGCTTTTTAAAGTCTCTTTCTCCTCATTTGCTTTTTTAGACCTCTTTTCCCAAATGAGTTACCCTCTTTTTAAAGATGTTATTTTCCTTAGCATTTTTTAGTTCCCTTTTAGCAGGCTGCTGACATGCTTTTCAAGCTCTTCTATGGCCTGAGCCCATTTCATATTCATTTTGGAGGTACTGCATGCAGAGGCCTTGACTTCCTCTGACAGTATGCTTTGTTCTTCCTCATCCAAAAGGATGGAAGGAGACACCTGTTCACCAAGAAAGTAACCTTATATGGTCTTATTTTTTCCCCTTTTCCCCAGCCAGTTACTTGACTTCTGATTCCTTTGTCAAGAGAAGGGTCCTAGTGCTCCTCCTCTCCCCAGTACAGTGCTCAAGGATGAGATTCAGATCAGCTGCTCAACTTCCCCAGGGGCTTTGGGTAGGGGCAGGGCCACCACTGAGGGCTGAGGTTCGGATCCCCTGCTCAATTTTACCAGAGGCTTTAAGCTAAGCTACCTGGACAATGGACCCAGCTTGCTTCCATATAGCTGCTGCCTGGGGTCAATGCTGGGGGAACCCTGTTCCCCTCTTTCCCAGCTGAGAAAGCCCTCCCACACTGACCTTTGTAGCTTTCTTTGTTGCTTGTGGGTTGAGGGATCTGGGACCCTCCCTGTTGGGAATTTGGCCCGGGAGGTCTGTTCAGGTCCTGTTTCTCCCAGTGCCATGTGGACAGGGCTGGGCTCCACTCTGCTCAGCATCCCATGAGATAGATCTTTCCTGTAGGCCTTCCAGGTTACCTTTGGCTGGAAACCTCCTTCACTCTGTTGTTCTGTGACTTCTCCTACTTTAGAATTTGTTGAGAGTCATTTTTTATAGGTATTTTGTCAGCTATGGAGGTAGTGCTAGAGTATATACGTCTTTCTACTCCACCATCTTGGCTTCACCCCATGTCCTTCATTTTCTAGGAGAACCATGACATCAGGAAAATGATTCCATGACTTGCAGTCAACTTTGATTTGAGTGAAGGAGGGCTGTGCAAGGTTACCAGCCTCACTTTTTCTTCCAGAACCATCTGGATCCAGTGACCTGATATTCATGAGAATGACTGGAGATGACCAGTATGCAGTGAGAAACTCTGACTCTTTTAGGCTAAGGCCTTTTCAGGTACTCAGTTAGAGTGAGGTAATGCCCATTCAGTGAATAGGCTTCTTTAAGAAGAATCAAGGAAAGGCCCCTTTAATTAGAAAAAAGAAAAAAGTCCATGGCAGGGGCCATATTCTAGAAAAAATAGATCTTAACCTCTTTGTGTTTCAAGCATCCCCTGGGAAGTCTAGTGATGAAGTCAATTGACCTTTTGTCAGAATATTTTTAAAAACATAAAATAAAACATTTGATTATTAAGAAATCACTTACAATTGAATATAATTCTAAAAATATGTTTTTTTAAAAAAATTCACAGTCCCTGGTTAAGAATCTTTACTCCAAATTCAGTATCAAAGAAGTGTGACCAATGATATAAATTGCATCCTGGTGCTCTCATATTCAGCCACTGCCAAAATGGAATCATCAGGGAATCATCTGTTTCAACTTCTTCTGCTCCATTCCACTCTCAGTTTTCAACTGTTCTGCTTTCCCTGTTAAACTAAGGGTGATTTAGAAAGTAATAATCTTCACTCATTATTGCTCTTGCAACCCCTGTTTATCTGCCCTCAAATGTCACAATCTAGTTTATAAATTCCACAGCAAATACAGCCTCACTTTTTTTCTTTGCCTGCCCTCCAAATAACACTAAGGTCAATTTCCTTTTGAATGCATCACTAAGAATTTTGAGTTCCATATTTAGAGGTTCTTCCCATTATTTGAGTTGAATTCACCCTTTACTATTTAATCCAATTTCTGCCAATAGACTACTTTATCCTTCTTGTTCTTTCCCAGATCTATTGGTTGGTGCTTAATAAATACTTCCTGAAATCAAAATAACTCTGAGGTACCACATCACACCTATCAGATTGGCTAACATGACAAAACAGGGAAATGATACATGTTGGAGAAGATGTGGGAGAGTTGGAGCACTAATTCATGTTAGTGGAACTGTGAGATGATCCAAACATTCTGGAGAGCAAGTTGGAACTATGCCCAAAGGGCTATAAAAATATGCATGCCCTCTGACCCAGCAATACTTTTTCTAGAGTTGTGTCCTAAAGAGATAATAAAAATGGGAAAAATACTCACATGTACAAAAATATGTATAGCAACTCTTTTTGTGGTGGCCAAGAACTGGAAATTGATGGGAAGACCATCAGTTGGAGAATGGCTGGACAAGTTGTGGTATATGAATATAGTAGAATACTATTGTGCTATAAGAAATGATGAACAGGCAGACTTCAGAAAAAACTTATATGAACTGATGCTGAATAAAGTGAGCAGAGCCAGGAGGACATTATACATAGTAACTGCCACAGTGTGTGGGAACTACATCTGAAAAACTTAGCTTTTCACAGCAATACAAGATCCGAAAACATTTCCAAAGGACTCGTGATGCAAAATGCCATCCACATCCAGAGAAAGAACTAGGGAGTCAGAACTCAGAATGAAAAAGACTGTTTTCTCCATTGTTATGTTTTGTTTTGGTTTTCTCATGGTTTCTCCCATTTGTTTTAATTCTGCTATGCAACATGACTAATGTGAAAATGTGTTTAATTGTAATGTATGTGTAGAACCCATACAAGACTGCATGCCATCTTAGGGATGAAAACATGTTGAAAACCTAAAAATAAATTTGGAAAATAAATGAATAAATACTTCCTGAATTTAATTTAATGCCCTGCTAACTAGTTCCTCTGAGTGTAATCATTTCTCAAATCTACTCATTCTTTGTTTCCTTCATTTTTCTAGACTTCCACCTCTGTAATCATAATAATAATAGTTAGCATTTATGTAGCATGTTAAGGTTTGCAAAGTTGATTCCCACAACAACCCTGTGAGAAAGGTACTACTATTTTCTCCATTTTGCAGATGAGGAAACTGAGGCTGAGAAAGGTTATGTGACTTGCTCAGGGTTACACAACTAAGTGTCTGAAGTTGGATTTATACCTGAATCTTCCTGATTTTGAGTCCAGCACTCTATTCATTATGCCACCTACGAGTACCATCTCCTTTCTCTCTCCTTTTATATCTACATTTTTTAGAAATATTTTTACCTACCCATCTTCCTATACGAATTTCCACAAATGTGGCCATCACACTTTGAGATTTACACAAGTTCTTGACATTTACATCCTGATTCACCCTGCCAGTCTGACATTCAGATATGTTTCAGAGGCATTATTTGTATTTGTGAGAAGCAGGCGGTAGCTGAATGAATAAAATTTCATCCAAGTGAGCCCTAACTTATGACCACTTAACCTGTAAATTACCCATGCATACTGTGACCCCACTATCCTGCTACTTTAGATCCTTATTCTGTTTCCAAGAAAGGATCTGGGGCTGCCAGAAACCCCACCAGGTCTACACCCCACTCACCACAGCTGCTAATGCTGTAGTCTCAGAATTAGTACTTAAGGCAGAGACTATCTCAGGAATAGTATTAATGCTGTTTCAGCTATGTTATTGTTCAACGAGCTTGGTGGGGGCTACTATGAGAGAGGAATCACCCTGAGAACACTGTTGCCATGGAAACAAGCTTTCTCTATTCCAAACAGACTCAATAGTCCTTCGTTACCAACTTTCTATTGGATATTTCAAACTAGATGTCCCATAGGTATCCAAAATGCAACATGTCCCAAATGGAACTCATTATCTTTCCCCACCAAATCCACTTTTCTTGTAAACGTCCCTATTTCTGCTGGCGATATTGCTCCTCTTCTAGTCACCCAGTTCCTTAGCCTCCTTATTGCCCTCAAATCCTCACCATCACTCATACCACATATCCAATTTGCTGTCCAATCTTATCTTTTCTTCCTTCATGACAGCTCTCATACGTATCTCTCACTCTTTACTCACACCACCACCAGCATAGTGTAGGTTCTCATCATCTTTCACTTTTACTTCAATATCTTGACTGATCTCAAGTCAACAAATATTCAACACGGCTTAATGTGTATCATGCCCTTGCCAAACTCTGGGGATACAAATGCAAAAAAGCAAAAAGGCCCTGCTTATAAGGCACATTCAGTCTAATGGCGAAAGAAAGGACATGAAACAGCTGAAATGTGGGCTAACAGCAGGCAGGAAGGAGTTGATACCAGCATGGGGAGAGGGAGACAAATTCTAGAGCTGGAAAAGAATTATAGAATGACTGACCTGGGTCCTTCCCAAAATAGAGGTTACAGGGGGAATTTACCATGGAAGAAGGGATTCACAGGAGGAAGGGATGTTCCAGGGTAAGAAGGCAGCTGAGAAATAGTGACTGAGTCTAGAAAGTCAGAGCAGAGCATGGGGAAGAATGCCAGAGGATTTTCCTAAAGTGGATGTCTGACAATGTCACCCTGGTACTCAATAAGCTCCTTTGGCACCATATTACCTCTACAATCACATAGTACCCCGTTGGTTTAAAAGTCATGCTCCAGGGGACGTGATACTTCAAGAGTACTCTATGGCTCTGCAAAAACCATAATTCAAATTGCTCACCCATGAGCTTATCTTTAATGACCACTAGGCATAATTAGATAATGCCAAAGGTATTTATTCATATAATAGTTAATTTATTTGTTCATATTATTTTTAAGAATAGTAGCCAAACAACACACCTAGCTACAGGCAGTTAGGTTTGGCAATGGATAAAGTACATCTGGAGTTAGGAAAACCTGAGTTCAGATTCAGCCTCACACCTTTACTAGCTGTGTGATCCTGAGCAAGTCACTTAACCTCCATCTCCCTCAGTTTCCTTGACTGTAAAGTGGAGATCATAATGGTACCTACCTCCCAGAGTTGTTGTATCAAGTGAGATGATATTCGTAAAGTGTTTAGCAAAGTACCTGTCACATAATAGATGCTTAAAAATGTTAATTTCCTTCCTCCTTCCTTCCTTTCCCTTCCTTATCCACAATATCCATGAGGAGTATTCTCCCATGAAAGTAAATAGGGCTGGTGGGAAGAGTGAGTATAGACTTATGGTATAATGGTAGTAAAGCAGACATGTAGGAAGCACGTGTGGCCAAAACACTTCACACCTCTAGTACTATAAGTACCCCAAATAGATATTATACAATAATTACTTAATTAATTGAAATTCTTATATCTTGTCTCCCCATCCAAAGCAGAGACTCCTGGAGGTCACTGACCATGTCTCTTGCCCAACTGTATTTCATCTACTTTGTGTTCCAGCCTAACCAGACTGTTGTCCATCTCTCACCTCACAACTCGAATGCCCTCCCTTCCTCATCTAAATCCTTATTTTCTTCCCTCAGCTAGCTTAGCAGGTGGTTTACCTTAGTCATTGCTTCCTCCAGGACTTTCTCTGATCCTCCCATTTGTTAGTCCACTCTGCTTTCCCACGTTCTTTGTATCTATTTATTTCTATACGTGATATATTCTCTTATTGCATCCACCACTGTAGAACATCAGCTTGTTCAGGGTAGGGACTGTTCTGTTTTCTCTTTCTATCCCACGCACAGTGCCTTGAACACAGTAGGCACACAATATGATGTTATTTGAATTGAATGAAGAATGAACAAGTTCTCAAGAATCTGGGATTCTTTCATGTGCTCAGTGGGGACTTCAGCATGCCAGTCATGGCACACATGAAGGGGAGACCACCAGGGAAAGAAAAGAAAGGTAGAGGTTTATCTCAAAAGTACACCTGGGTATTTTTAATAAAATATATAAAAGAAATAATACCTGCCCTTTACAAAGTAATGAAAACAAAACCGAAGAAGGATACATTCCTTAACTAAAAAAAGTAAGCTGAATTAAATCATTTAAATGAATTGAAAGGAGAACAATTTTCCTAGCAGAACTTGCTAATGAGTCTGTCCTATTTTCTTCACCATTGATTTCTATCTGCTTCCTTCCACTAAACACTGTAACCATGGCTTTGCCTCCTCCAATCTGTGAAGGGCCAAGACTCTCTTACCTCAGCATCCTTGTCAGCAATAAGCAGGAAAGAACCTGGAGGTCTCAAATCTAAATAAATGTGAAATTTCGCTTGAGATTTCTTTAACAGGGACCATCAAATATATGAACTGTTACGGGCTTTTAGTGAAAATTTCTAGGTCATTACAAGCACATACATCTGTCAAGATAACTCATACATAATGAGAACAGGTTTCTTAATAGTAACCCTAAAGACATGAGACATAATTTCTTTTTCTGGAAGAAGGATGAAATTTTTATTCCATCTTTTCTTCTTCTCCTGGGTCTCTTTGTTCCTGAGGTGGTGAAGAGCCAGTTCCTACACATCCTTGTACCTGCAAGAAAAAAGAAGCCCTCCTGGCTCTAGTGATCACTGGAAAGGAGGCAATAGAAGGTATCATTCACTACGACTCCATCCTCAGGAGAAGAGAAATAAAATAGAGAGAGAGAGCCAAAATGACTGTTTCTCCTGTTTCCCAGGTGGATAATAGAATGAGGAGAAGCAACCTTAGAAGACCGGAGTCTTCAGGCCTGCCAAAGAATTCTAGCATTTAGGTGACTTGTCCTTATGAATGTTCATTCTTGCCTTGTTCTGGGCCTGTTCAATGGAGACTTTTCAAGTACTGAATATGATCCATTTCAAGATCTGCTAGATCCAAGGATCAATAATGATGGCCCTCCACAACTGCTTTCTAAAGGAAGGAAGCTATGCTAAATCCAAGGGGTTATGCCCTCTTCATTAAAAAGAACTCCTATTTAATCTTGTTAACTTGACTTATTGGGGACCACAGTCATTCTGGCTATTCCCAATAGGGTGTTATGATCATCCTATTTCAAACAAAGGGCAGCCAGGTGGTGCAATATATAAAAATTGGGCTTGGAATCAGGAAGACTAATCTTCATGTGTTCAAATCCAGCCTCAGACACTTGTTACCTGGGTGACCCCGGGCAAATCCTTTAACCCTGTTTGCATCAGTATCCTCATCTGCAAAATGAACTGGAGATGGAAATGGCAATGCATTCCAGTATCTTTGCCAAGGAAACCACAAATGGGGTCACAGAGAGCTGGACACAACTGAAAAATGACTCAACAACATCCAAACAGATGGAAGGTCATCCAGTTCATAACACAAGTCTTTCTTTCTTCCTTTCAAGATCTTCTAAATGTCATTCTCTCTACCCCAGGCATATACACATAAAAATCATTGCCTCTGCTGCCAGAGTCTTTTCTATGCATATAAAAGGAAGCTCTAGGAAGCTCTGCTTGTTCTAAATCTAATACCTCCCTTGCTTAACCTACTTCCTTTCAGTGGCACCAATAAAAGTTAATAAAGGTTTAGAAATATGTTACTGGGAATAAACTCCCACTTCCATCTTTTTAAGTATGACAATTTCCATCATCTCCAGATGTCAGTAATTTCAACAGTATATAGATCAACCTATGGGAATATTTAGTCTCATACACAACATTATCTACAATTCAAGGAAATAAATCTCATTAGTGGTATAGGAGATAGGAGCTAGACCCTTGATTTCATTGGTAGAGGGAACCAACAGGTGAGTAAACTTTCTACCAATGCCAGCACTCATTCTGCAGCTTTTAGTCTTAGAATTCCCTGAGGCACCAAAAGGTAAGTGACTTGCCTAGGGACACATAGGCAGAGTGCATTAGAGGTGGACACTTAAGTCCAAGATTTGCTGGCTTTGAGGTCAGCTCTTATCCACTATACCATGTAGCCTTTCCAGAGAAAAACATGTTCTATCCCCGCCTCCACTTACTTAACTGAGAAAGTTAAAGTGTGGCCACATTCATTTGTTCAATAGTGTAATCGTGTCTTTCAGGATATATGGGGTAGGGCTCTTGGAGGGATGGGTGGGATGAAGAGTGGGAGAGTGGGGAAAGAAGATAAGTTAACAAGGATAGGGTGAAAAGAGAAGCTGAGAAAGGAAATAGTGATTAAAAATAAGATGAAGGGAAATTCACAAATAGTAATTATAACTTGTGATGTGAATGGGACATATAGCAGCTCTCTTTGTGGTGGCACAAAACTGGAAACCCATCAATTGGGGAATGCCTGAATAAGTTGTGGTGTATGGTTGGGATGGTATACTATTGTGCTATAAAAAAGGATGAAAAGTCTTGGAAAGTCATGGAAAGACTTGCATGAAATGGTGAAAAGCAAAGTGTGCAGAACAAGAGAATGTTGTATCCAATAACAGCAATATTATTTTAAGAATGACTATGAGGAAATAAGTCATTTTGACTATTATAAGCACACAAATTAAAAATAAAGGACATATGAAGAAAGAAGCTATTTGGATCCAGAGAAAGAACTGATAAATACATGCATAGAATAATTTTACATACACATAGGCACACATCCATGTGTGTCTGATGGTTGCCATCTCTAGGGTGGGGTGAAGTGGGGATAAAAAGTGAAAAAAATAAGTTTACATGATAACTTTATTATATATTTAAAAAGAACAGTAAGTTGTACATAATGGATTTGAAGTTTTGTGTGCAATCATCTTTTTAATTATAATATGTTATGGAAATGCTTGTTTTATTCCATAAATTAAAAATAAAATAATTTTTTAAAAGGATGTGAGACCCTTACCACTGAACTCCCTGTGATTCCTCTAACTATGCTATTGAATGGGAATGACTAACTAGTTAATAGAAAATAAACTGAACCACTATGTAATATTAGAACCCAACATTCTTGTCATGTCCCTTACAGATGCAATATATTTTCTCAGCATTAATCTGAAAGGGCTGGAGGAAAAAAGAAATTTTAATTTTAATTTGCTCTCCTCTCTGCTTTTGTCATTAGATTTCTGAAGAAAGATCTTACTGTTCAGAGTGGAGTCTATTTAATTTGGCCATACTTTAATGTAACCTGCTCTTTAATAATACCTGTGTAGAAGTTCACTTATTTCTTTCAACACCACAAAGATGAAGGCTCAAAAGAAAGCTTTCCTCTCTATAGTGGGTTTGATACAAAGAACTCATTAGCATACTTGAAATGTGTAAATTACATGGGAAGCTTCTGAATACAGCTTAAATTGTCAGGGCAATGTACCTTCTCCTAGAAGGTTAATGTAGTGGGGCTGCTTGTTTTAGCAGAGGGCTGAAAATAATACCCAGGAAAATCACCTCCTTGATCAAAAGATGGATTGCTTTTTATTGCACGTGGGTATTGTGATCTGATTGACTAAGGAATTTTTACTTTCCCTTCTTCACATCTTTCTCAGTGAAGAATTAAAATGCTCTTCTGGACACATCCAAAAGATTTCATCTGAATATTTCACTCAGTTGACTGCCTTTGCTTAGAATGGCTATAGTTAGCATAATATTTCTTTAAAATACATGCAGGGTGTTGTATTAACATGTTGTCATAATGATAATAATAGATATCTCTATCATTATGTGAGTCAAATGGGTTGCAGAGGGAAAAATCTTGGGAAGTCCAAAACCCCTCCTCATTTTAGAAAATCATTTTTGCTTTCTCTTTTACTCAAGATTTTACTATACTTATTCCCTCAAGTAGCAATATTAAGTGATTTGAGTTTTTCTATTTATTCTGCAGTAAGTATAACAATAACAAAAGCTATAGCAGTTGTAATCATTCCCTGGCCATCAGACTCATCTTCTCTGCTAGGAATGGGGGGATGAACAATGGTACAGGGGAATGCCCTCCAAGATGATGTACAATGGGTAATCTGTCTGTCCTGAAATTGCTATGGTAACTGTGAAGGCCCTTCAGGAACCCAGAAACACTTTGGAACTAGACTGTGGCAGTACTATCGATTGGGTTAACCAGAGTGGTGATTTTTTTCTGTGGAACGTGGTACTGTGTATAGAGCTCTGGATCTGGAGTGGAGAAGACCTGAATTCAAATACATCCTCAGTATTTGAAAAGTCACTTGAACTGTGTGTCTCAATTTCCTCATCTATAAAATGAGATTAATAGCACTTACTTCCCAGGGTTATTGTGAGAATTAAATGAGATAATATTGGCAAAGTGTTTTGAAAAACCTCAAAGTGACATATTCAACGTTAGCTGTAGCTGTTTTTGTTGTGATTCTCCTAAGGTCAAGGAACTAGACCTAGAGGAAGCAGCATAGGACTGAAAGTTGGCTCTGCTAAAAATTGTAGTGATGATCAGTTCGATGCAGAGGATGGTGTAAGAGAGTGACAGTCAATGTAGAGAGATAACAAAAAGGCAGAAAAAATCAGAAGTACCGCACCTGCTAGAAATGCTTCATTGCAGAGGGCACTTACCATTAAAGCAGGCAAACAAGCATCTAAGTGTCCATGTAATGACTGAAAATAGTAACATCTATGCTAATGCAATACCATAAAACTGGCAATACTTAATGAGCTACATGGTTTTTGTATTCATTTTTGGCCAATCACATCCTCAACTTCAAGCCACACAGCACAAGAGATTGCTAACCAGTGCATGGCAATCATAAAATAAAACTTCATTCCTAAACTTAGGTCAGATGGAATAAGAGATAAAATCTAGGACCTATTAAAATATGAAGAGGGAAAAGTTGAAGACATAGCCCTTTGTAAATCTTCACTTATAGTCTCTCAGATATTTTTCTTACTTTTCATACCGTTTAGTACTTTCAGTTGTGTCCAACTCTTCATGACTGTGATTTTCTTGGCAAAGATACTGGAGTGGTCAGCCATTTTCTCTTCCGGTACAGATTAGAAAACTGAGGCAAATAGGATTAAATGACTTTCTCAGGGTCAGACAGCTAGTAAGTTTCTGAGGCCAGATTTGAACTCAAGAAGAGGAGACTTCCTGACTCTTTCACTTAGAAATTAATTCCTATGAATACAGTAGTCAAATATTGATTGAGTACCTAGAGGATAGGTGCTAGGTGCTATGCAAAGATGAATAAGTCAATTCTTCACCCAAATGATAAACTATGAGAGTTGGAAAAGACTCAAGAAATTCTCTACTGTAATCTAGCCCCATTATTTTGCAGATATGGAAAGAGAGGTTAAGAAAAGTAAAATTATTTACCTAGCATGATACAAACATACCACTAGCTAGAGATTGATATGGAAATGTGGCAATACATATCTGAAAATGTATGTACACATGCACACATATACACATGGTGGAGACAGATTCAGCCTCAAAATCAGAAAGACCTGGGTTCAATTGTTTCTGATCTATACTGGATACATGATCCTGTCCAAGACATTTATCTCTCAATACCACAAGAAACTCTCTCTATGACTCTAAGTTGCAAAAAAGGTATCTACTCAGAATGATTTTATCAGGGGTTCCCTATACTAATGAATTCAAATATCCAATAAAAGATAGCAGATAGAAAGAGATAGATAGAGAAAGAGACAGACAGATGATAGACATAGAAATATATACACACATACGCTATGTGGCATTAATTCATATATAATTCTGGTGCATTTAATTTTCCTTCAGCATCCTCCAATGCTGTTCTTAAATGACATATGGCAGACACAAGTTTCACAGATGATAAATATTCAGAGAAAGAAAACTTTTGATGAATGAGCAAATGAAGGAAGGAATAGATTAAGGGTAATAGAGCTGTGAATTGAAATGTTACACATAGAGATAATGTCTCTATTAAAAACAACATGACAATATTAGTAGCATTGTTATTATTTTAGGACAACTAGGAGTGATTGTACATTATAGGAAGTTAATGATTTGTGACTGGAAGAAAATTGCTTAGAAGTAGCATGAATTGACCCTAAACACAGGTTTGCACGTTATGACACTTAGAATGTGAAATGGGGAAGATGACCTGTCAAGTCCTATGTAATTTAAACTCTATTTTCTTGGTGTTTGGGTTCTAGGGAACAAGACTCTAGAAATCATGCCTAGAGATGTACCTGACAAGCCACGTGAACATGTCAATTTCTTAATGATATTGTTTAAGTGGAATCTGTGGGGTTATTTCACCCATGGGAGATGCATTACTGTTATGCCTAGAATTCACTATTTTTGCATAATGGTTTTCATATTGACATTTTTGTTAATAGGTAATTCTACCCCACACTACAATGCTAAAATCGGTATAGAACAAATATCTCTAGGTAGCCGAATATTCTGAGATTCCACTCTCATTGATCACTACCTCTCCATCACAGCTTAAAGATGGCCATCATTATCCCAACTAAGGAGAAAACTTGTATACAGAAAAAGGTAAACCTGTCGATACTTCAATTCCATAGGCATTTAATGGATACCTTCTCTCATACCTAGTGATTAATCAGCTAGTCAGGAGCAGTCTGATCCATAGCACACCCCACTTCTCTCCAAATATTAATTATACACATTTGCTGAACTGAGTAATGACATGTCTAATTCCAGTTGAAGAATATAGTGCTGTTAACTTGAGAATGACCCCAGTGGACTTTCCAGACGATCTACAGATGTTAATGGAGCTACTAGCTCATGAAAATGTATTTGCTGAGTCTAGATCTCTTGTGTGAAATGAAAGATTCATTAAATTCAAAGAGACTTAAGGAGAATAAACAGCTCTCCTTTACTTAAGAAATTCAGATAGCTTCCATTTATTATGGCCTATAACCAAGACAAAAACGTTTATTGAATCAGTTGGCCTTAAGAATGAAAGGATAAAAGGAAGTACAATTTGAAACTCTTCTTTCCCTCACTGTTGACATAGCTGAGCTTTAATTTTTCCAATTAATAAATATTTAATTTCTCTTTCTCTCAACCCACTGCCCCCCCATTTGAAGATGAAAAATAAACCATTGTGACAAATATTGATAGTAAAGCAAAACAAATGTTCACATTAGTCAAGTCAAAAAAAACCTGCTGCATTCTTCATATGAGTCCCTCACCCCTTTGTCATGTATTCTTCATTATTAGTCTTCTGAAATTGTGACTTATGGTTGCCTTGATTGGAATTCTTAAGGTTTTAACACTATTGATATTATAGCATAAATTATAGCATAATTTTCTTCATTCACTTAGCTCTGCATCAATTAATACAAGTCTTTCCAGATTTCTCTAAAACTTCTTATGATATAATAATATTCCATTGCACTCATATGTCATAATTTCTTCAGTATTCCCCCAAATGTGATGGGCAGTTCCTCAGAAGGCATTCTCTTCTTTGTCACCATAAAAATAAGGGCTTTTCTAAATATCTTTGTGCCTACGGGCCCTATAGCTTTTTCTTCGATCTCTTTGGAACTTAAACCTAGTAGTGGTGTCCCCAGGTTGAAGGACACTCACAGTTTACTGACTTTTTGAACACAGTTCCAAATTGCTTTTCAAATGGCTAGACTAATTTACAGCTTCGACAATGGTGGAGTGATGGGCAAAATGTGTCTTCAGTCTCTCTGACATTTGTAATTTTCATTTTGTTTTGGTCATCTTTGCCAATGTGATGTGAATGCATGAAGTAGAACCCAAGAGTTCCTTAAATTTGTATTTCTAGAAATATTAGGGATCTGAAGCATTTTTTTTCATGACTGTTAATAGCTTAGATTACTTTCTTTGGAAATCACGTTTGTATTCTTTGACCGTTTATCAGTTGAGGAATAGCTCTCATTCTCACAAATTTCTATTGGTTCCTCACATATCTTGGACATTACATAATCATCACAGAAACTTACTAAGATTTCCCCAGTTGCCTACTTCTCTTCTAATTTTGTCTACATTGACCATTTTAGGTAAAAAAAAAACCAACTTCTTAATTTCATGAAATCTTTATCTTCTGTGATTATCTCCCTCCCTTGTCTGTCATAATTTTTTCCTCCATCCATAGATCTGAAAAGCAATTTCTTCCTTGCCCCTCCAAAGTGTTTATGATGCCACTTTTTTATATCTAAGTTAAGTATCCTTTGGAGCTTATCTTGGCATATAAAATGAGACATTAGCCTAGTTTCTGTCAGAGTACTTTCCAGTTTTCCCAGCAGTTTTGTCAAATAATGAGTCCTTATCCCAGTAGCAAGGGTCTTTAGATTGATAAAGCATTAGGCTACTGAGTCTGCTTCTATGTGTGATATAGCTAATCTATTTCACCGATTAACTGCTCTATTCTTAATCTGTACCAATCCGTACCAATTCATTTTGAGGATTATTGTTATACAGTATAGTTTGAGATCTGATACTACTAGGCTATCCTCCTTTCTAATTTTTCATCATTTCCTTTGAAATTCTTGAACTTTTGTTACTACAGATGAATTACCATGTTATTTTTTCTTCAAGCTCTATCAAGTAAGCTATCCATTAGGGACCAATGCTACACAGCCACTGTTCCTTTGGTTACTATTCCTATTCTTTGACCAGTTCACCACCTCAAATTTTATTTGTCCATTTTGGATCCACAACCCTGCTCCTTGTCCTACTACATAGCCCCACATGTCCCAGCCCAGTTAGTCCCTGTACTAGCAGACCTTCTTGACTGGAAGCCCAATATCTACTTGCCTTTGGCTATTCTCCATATATGTGCCTGAATTGGAAAATGACCCTCTAGTTTTCCCAGTCACTACTTCATCTATCTGATATTTGTTGGAGACACTGTGGTAGAGAGTTTCATTGTAGGGCTTTCTCCTATTCTAACAGCCTTACCAGCATTATTATCGCTATTGATATTAGTTAAATCTTGGTTCTAACTCATTATATAGATTGAATTAACACTTTAATTACCTATCTATATTGCTAATTCTATTCAGGGTGCCACATGGAAAAACAGTATTGCTTGATGTCATGCTTTTCTCTTACTGACTGTCATTCAAATTTGATATTGACCACATTGCTTTATTATATATGTATGTGTGAAGAGATAATAACAAAAACTATAAATGTGCTATTAGGGATTTTCTGGCATCCAATAACTCTTAGCAAAGCAAATATACAGATTTGATGAGATCTTCTATTGTCTTTGAAATTGCTTAGGAAGAACTAATGTGAAAGAGGTCTCCTATTTCTTTCATTCTGACTTGTAATTTTATGTGAAAAATATTTGGGAAGAAAGAGAAGGGTTAAGAGTGTACCAGGAACAGAGATGCTAACCAAAACAAACAAACAAAAAACTCTGGCCTTTGGATATTAAAGCAAATTTTATTTTTCAATAACAAACTTTCAATTATCCACTACTGGATGAAATTGGAAGCCAAGAAAATTGCAAAGCAATTTCATGATGACGAGGACTTCACAGCTCAAGAGTGAAATATGTAGCCAATCTTAACTGTGGTTCCCCAGGAGTCTTTTGCGGTCTGAATTCTGAAACCACGCAACAAAATTGCTCTGAGCTGTGAGCGAACCACTGACAATTCATTACTCAAATCACCTCCTCCGTTTTACAGATTATGCTTGATATCAACTATCAGTACCATCTAGCAGTTAACCGATCTTGACTTTATCTAAGTGTCAGTGCTGAAAGATAACTGGAGGCATAAAGCAATAAGGCATCTGAGAATCAGAAATTGGAGCTCTGTGTCTAAAAGTGGTCAAATTAATCATCTCAAAGGTAAGATTCTTGTCTCCTTGATCTTATCTCTTGGAACTGGAGTGAGTAATTTTAATTCATTCTGCAGCTCAAAATCTTCCAACACTCATCAAAGCTCTACCCATTTATTTTTAATCACTACAGTTAATAACAGAGTACTTCAACAAGTATGCTCTCTTAGCACTAATAATGGACAAAGGATCAATCAGTCTGTTTGGGGCCCAGGTTTATGGCAGTCATTAATTCATTCATCAGCAGGTAAGACAAAAAGCAGAGAAAGAGTTGGAAAAGACATGATTTTCTACTTGTGTACTTTACACCCTGACTCCAATCTACCACTTCAGGTTTGGAATCACTGTCCTTCATTATCTTCAGACCAGCCAAAGTGACTTCTTCCCGTTCCTCACATATAATATATGATCTCTAATCTCTGTGTCTTTGTAATTTGTCCTCCATGCCTAAAATGCATTTGCTCCTCAGCTTTTCCTCTTAGAATATATTCAAATCTTAGTTCAAGTAATAGCCCTTTATATGAGACCTTTCCTGATCTTCCTCCTCCAGCCTCACCCCACTACTACCAGTTGCTGCTACCTCCCAAAATATTACTTTGTCATTATTTTACATCTATAATGTTATTATTTGTTTGGTATATAATTATATGTACCAACATTGTCTCCACTCATCGAACACAGACTATTGGAAATTGGAAATTGAGGGGATGCCCATCAATTAGGGAATGGTTGAACAAGTTGTGACATATGAATATAAATATAATGGAATTCTACTGTGCTTTAAAAAATGATGAACAGGCAGATTTCAGAAAAATCTGGAAAGTCTTACATGAAGCAATGCTGAGTGAAATGAGCAGAACCAGAAGAGCATTATACGTAGTATCAGCAACATCGTGCAAAGTCCAACTTTGATAGACTTAGCTTTTCGCAGCAATACAATGATCCAAGATAACTCCAAAAGAGTCATGGTGGATCCAGAGAAAGAACAACCGAGTCTGAACACAGATCGAAGCATACTATTTTCACTTCTTTGTTGTTGTTTTTGTTTGTAGTTTTTTGTGACTTTTTCCTTTTGTCCTGTTTCTTCTTTCACAACAGGATGAATGTGAAAATATGTTTACATGATTGCACATGTATAATCTATATAAAATTACTTGCTGTCTTGCGGATGGGGCATGGGGAGGGAGGGAGAAAAAAATTTGAAACTCAAAATTTTGTGAAAAGTGAATGTTGAAAACTATCTTTCCATGTCATTGGAAAAAGTAAAATACTATTTACCCCCTAAAATTAAAATAAAAAAGAACAAATGCTTTTTGAGAGCAGGGATTAACTCTTCTCTTTGTATTCCCATAAACTAGCACAAGATCTGGCATATACTTGTTCCCATGGGCCATGGATATTGATCGATTGATTTATCATAGGTGAACTGTATCATGCTCATTAAATAACCCAGTTTGATGCCTATGTTCCCTACATCAGCAACTGCAACAATCCTGAATTTAAAGATAGTAGAGACCTTGGTTTGAATCCTGCCTCTGGCACTTATTAACTTAAGGCTGTTGACAGATCATGTTGCCATTTTCCTCATCTGTAAATAAGTAATAATTATGATAATAATTTGCATGCACTTTACATTTTGAAAATTGCTATATGTATATCATCTTATTTGATCTCCTGGTGATAATAATCCTCATAGTATCTCTCTCACAAGGTTATTGTGAAAATCATTTAGATTATCCATGGGAAGCAATTTGTCAACCTGGAAAGTGCCACATAAATATCAGTTATTATTAGGAAGGATTTAATGAAAAGAGATTGAGAAGAGTGGGCACCACCAGGGATCATTGAAACCTTTGGAGAGAATTAGCAGCAAGAGAGAAGGAAAGAGTGTCAGTGACCAAGCCATTGACTGGATCGACTGGAAGTGGCTTCCTTACTTAAATCTCTAGTAAAAACTACTGATGGCAAGGCCCAAGTCTAACAGAGCCTGATGAAAAATCAAATGAGAAAGGTCAATTCCAACAGATTTGTGATCTCATTGATGTGAGTATTACCTCTGCCCATGCAAAAATGCATCTCCTTCACACTTTCTCATCCTGTGTGATTCTTGGACATCTTTCTAGGATCATGGGCTTAAAACTAAAAAGTAACTCAAAGCCCATATCATCAAACCCCTTAACTTCACATGTAAGGAACCTGAAATCCAAGAAAATTGTGACTGCCAAAGGTTGACAATCCTCAAGCATCAAAGAAGGAATCAATCTGAACCTACTCCAAATGCCAGATTCTGATTCCAGAGCCAGTTTTTAAGTCATTTTCCCCTTCTACCTAGTCAAATGATCATATGTAATCCACAAACAGTTTTCAGAGCAGAATCTCTTATTCTATACCTTTTAACTGATTTTGTGACTATAAAGATGTGGTCTGCTATAGAAAATCAGCTATGAAAGACTGACTTTACACTTTTTATAGTGTTGTAGAGGATACCCTCTATCCATGTGCAGATCATTCTCATGAAGATTTGATAAAAATGAAATATTAAGCTTATGGGTTCATTGTTCTTGATGTAGTCACAACTGCCTTGGGTTTTGTTTAGCAATATCATTCAAGATTTTTCCATGTTTTCAGTATCTTTTCTCCATGAGATGTCTTGTAAAAACATCATCTAATTCAATTTTCCAAACTGTGAGGTAAACCCTATCTCCATGGAGGACAGGGAACAGAGGGAACATAAAACTTCCTTGGCTGAGGATGAAGCAATGGTCAAATATATTTGATTTTTTTAAAATATAAGTTCCACATAAATACATAGATACTTTTTCAGTGAAACCAAATTTTGAATCAATAAATAGCATTCAATAAACATTAAGAGCTTACCTTGTGCCAGGCACTGAACAAAGTGCAAAAAATAGAAAAGAGGCAAAAGATAGTCCTGTCTTTGGATGAGATAATATAATGCAGAAGGAGGACTGTCTTACTGACGGTGAATGGAGCACAGTGATTATGTAACAATATTTGCGTAAATGATATGAAATTTGAATTGTGTGTGTTGCATCTTGTAACATGTTTATAGCATATTGTGCTACATTTTGATGTGAGCATGCTGTTACCATCATTGTTAATGTAGACTTATGACACAGTGTCACTGTACTGCCTGTTGGATTTGAACACTAAAAATGTAAATAGAATTAATGTGTGTGGAAAAGTGCCATAATATCTGTTTCTCATCATCATTTTTCTAAGTGCATGTACAATATAATTAGCTAGTTTCAATAGAAAATTTAATTTCTGTATCTTCTTAAAATTCAAATTTGATGTTTGTTATAAAGAAATCTTAAATTCTTAAATCATATAATATCTATAATTTTTTTAAAAATGAAATAATATGTTAGCTTTTACATAATACTTTAGAGTTCAAATAGCACTTTATGTATATTATTTCTTTGGATCCTTATGACAACCCTATAAAGTAGGTGTATTTATTATACCCAGTTTACAGATGAGGGAATAGATGACTTTAAGTGATGTATGCAGTGAAAAAGTATTGAGGCAGCCTTTAAGCTTAGGTATTCTGGACTCCAAAATCAGTACTTTCTCTGTACAACTACACTGCAGCCACTAATTGCTCTTCTGAATGAATAATTTCACAACTTACTTGAGAAGAAAATCCACTGAAACAGTTGAAACTAATGCAAGTCAAGGAAAAACAATAGTTTAAATAGAGGACACATAAAAATATAAAGTAAAAAAGTCCAAATCTATAAACTAGAATATTCCATACTTACTATTGAGATTCATAAGTACTGCTTTTGTTAGACAAGAAAGACTGCTGAGTTGCTTTGCCTAAATGTTTTTGCTGCTGGTAAGATAAAATATATTGGAATGATTCCTTTAAAATATATGTACAGAATACGATGACAAGACGAGAAAGTTTCCAGAGAAAATAAGATACTTTTGATAAACAAAAAAAATCACCTTTGTACAAGAAAAGAACAAACAACAAATTAGTTTGCGACATCAGTAAGATGGTGAGGGTTTTTTTAATAGTACCAGTGATAAGGGGAATCCCTGATGAATTTAGTGTGTCTAATTAATTTGGACATCAAATGAGACAACATATGTACAGTGCTTTGCAAACCTTAGTGTTCTATGTAAATGTTAACTGTCATAACAATTTTTAACTTTGTATCATTATTTGATGAAATTGTAGGGTATGTAACTTTGTGTTGGAGGGGGCACCTATCATGAGGTTAAACATGAACTCTATTTGCTTAATAAATATTGATTGATTGAATGAATGAATATATCCAATAAGTAACTGTGATTGAGAATCAGTTAGATGCACTGAGATTTAACTGTGAAAAGTCTCACCTCTTTCCCCCCTATATTCCTTGTGAACTTCCAAATCAGAACACAACAAAGAGGGGAAGAGATTGCTGTCCCTGCCCCACCCCTCCCAGCCCCAGCAGTAGAAAATGGCACTTAAGAGGAGAAGCGCATATTAATATAATCTATGCCGTCAGTGAGGTAACCCGAAGGCTGGAAACATCCATTCTCAAGATCTGGTCTCTATTATGTTTTCAGAAAAGGAAACAGAAATGCATAAAAAGGAAGCCAGGAATTAAGAGGTACAAGAATTCTAGTCTCAGGAAAAGTGGGGAAAGCAAAGGCTACATTACCATGTGCTTCCCCCTTCGAGATGCTATTTTTGCTATCATGTTTTTCTTATTCATAGTACTAAAGATGAAACATTCTTTTATCCCCAAAATTTCCTCCTGAAAAATGCATATTTGGTGAGTTGCTTTTATTTTTGTTTCCAACTGAGTACTCTAAATAAATTGATGCAAGGTCTTCAAATTCATACTCTAATTCAGAAAGATAAAGTGATTATATTTACGAAAAATTTAGAGCTACGGATGATAAATTTACAAAATAGTATATTTAATGTTTTCCAGTTTTAAAAATAGCTTCACTAAAAAAGAGATAGAATACTCATTTGCTCTTCACTTGACTGGTCTACTGAAACTATTCTCATTATGTTTTATAGAGCTAGATGTGTCTAAATATGAATGCATAGGTTTCCCATTTATTGAGGGTAAATTTGATACACTTAATCTTATTCCATCTGAACAAAATGGTTAATACACTTGTCTAGTGAGTATGTCTTCTTTAGGTACCACCCAAAGACCATCTGCTTCTAGATAATACTGTCCAAATCTTGTCCATTTACTATAAATTCTAGAGAGGATCTGCCAGCACCACTGGGAAGCTTCTTTTCCTTCTGTATTTTGTGAAAATCGGCAGAGTACATGGACTTTCCATCCATTTTCTCTTACTCTTACTATGGCATCAGTCAAACTCCATGTGCTCAATGAGCTACCTTTCAAAATTAGAGATACTTGTGTGCTGGTAAATGTTTAACAACCAGCTCCCTGAAAGAGAGGAAAATGCACTCTGGACAAACTTATAAGTTTAATTGGCATTATTAATGTTTTCTCCATCACTTTCTTAGGTCCAGACAATCAACAAAACAGTAAATCAAGTCCTGATTTATAGCTTGCTAATTTCCAGGTGTAAATGCTCATCCCAAAAATTTAACAATCAACTTTCACTGGTTGGAGCTGGCTCCAGTTCTGCCCCAGCATGAGCTACAACCTATTAACACCCACTGTGCTTCTTTCCATTGCCTTTATTACCAACTGCAAAGCTTTGGTGAATCAAGAAAAGAAGTAACATGCTGAAAATCTAATTTGATATTCACAACAACTCTAGCAGGTATGTGCTATTAT
Organism: Bettongia penicillata ogilbyi; assembly: GCA_023548195.1. Classification (NCBI taxonomy): domain Eukaryota; kingdom Metazoa; phylum Chordata; class Mammalia; order Diprotodontia; family Potoroidae; genus Bettongia; species Bettongia penicillata. Next base: position 8,060,058 of record JAJHZJ010000266.1, on the reverse strand, counting down.
TATCCCCATTTTACAGAAAAGGAAACTGAGGTAGACAGCATCTGGCTTGTTCAGGATCACACAGGTATTAAGTGTCTGGGAATGGATTTGAGTTCAGGTCTGACTGACTCCAAAGTCCAATTACATTCACTGAGTCACCTAGCTGCCTCTCAGGATTGTGCATGGCACTCTGCATACTACCAGAGCTCAATTAATGCACATTAATTTACAAATTCTACTATATTCTTAACTGAAGGACCTATAATGAAGAAAAAGACTGTGTTGTACAAACCAGTTAACAAATTAATAAATCGCGAATAGATCAAAACTATGGTTTGACTTGTCTAATGGCAGTTGCCTTCATTAAGTTTTCTTGAATATGGAAAAAGTGTCAAGAAACTAGTTACAGTCCTCATAAAATAAAACCTTCCCTGTTTCTTCCAAGGCATACTTAACAAAGGGTGGCATTTGTCTAGCACTACCAACATACTATGGCATATTAGTATCATTGAGCCAAATGGGGAGACTGTGGAAGGCTGATGCTAGTCCTCTGTTAGCAGCTTAAAAGGGAATGAGCTTTTATCAAGCACCTATTATGTACCAGGCACTATGCTAAGTGCTTTATAAATATTATATCATTTGCTTCTCACAACAACCCTATTATTTTTTTTTACAATTTTAATGTATCTTTTATACATTTTATGTATAATTTTAAAATTTACAATTTTACAGAATTTTACATTTTATGTATTTTATACATAATTATACATAAAGAATTATCTATAACATACAAATATAATTTATATGATTTTAAACATTTTATGTATAATTTTAAAATTTACAATTTTACAGAAGAGGAAACTGAAGCAGAGAGAGATTAAATGATTTGCCTGAGGTTGAACAGCAAATATGTGTCTGAGGAGAGATTTGAACGCAAGGTCCAATACTTTATTTGCTGAATTAGCAACAGGGCACGTGCCATCCAATTAAGCATCATCTATGGTAGTTGACATGGAGTAAAATTTGCCTTTGATGCTTTTCTCTCTCTGTATTTTCCTCTGATGACCTTTTATAAAGTCCCCTAAATGAAGCTGTTTTCTGTCTTTGATCCTGTACTCTATCTACAAAAAATAGAACACCTGCCTCGAACTCAGACCTTGATTTAGACTCAGGCTTTCTCTTACCTTAGGTGCCACCTCATTTTACTCATTTATTTTTGTTTAAACTCATTATTATACCTAGTATACCAGCCTCTCTATTGTCCTCACTGGGTCCTAGTTGAGATCCAGGTGTTTTTATCCATAGTTCTGGGCAATCATAACTTGCTTTTGGCTGATTGGTAGAGACAGCCCACTGGATGGAGCAGTCCTGAAGTCAAGGAAGACGAGTTCAAATCCCTACTTGGACTTACTTAATAGTAATGTGACCCTGGGCAAGTTACTTAACCTCTGTCTGCCTCATTTTCTCCTCTTTAAAATGGGGGTAATAAAATAGGGGATAATATGGGAGAAATATCTCCTCTCTGAGTTCATTTGGTGGGTAATTACCGTCAAATATATATTTTTCATAACACTGAAAATATGGGGTAAAAACTTAGGTTTTATTATCAGGTTCAAGCATAGTTTAGGCCTCAGAGAAAACCTAAACAACTCTGAGGATTCTGACAGGGCTTCTTATTGACAAAATTACTTCAAAACAACAGGGAAATGACTGTTTTCCATATTGCTATCTCTTATATTTCTCTTAGTCCAGAAAAGTTAAAGAGAAGATATATATCCATAATCTCATATAGGATTCCTTCAGTGTCATAAAGGTTCAGCAAATTTAGTTAAATAAAGTCATAATCTCACATCCCCTAAGGAAACAAACCTCATCAAGCAAACTCTGTAAGTAAACTAACTCAGGTTACAGACTACATTTAGAGGATTTACAAATAGACTGATTGAGATGGAGTGTTTCTATGTCTCCAAGAAATCAAGAACAGTTGAGATTCTTCCTCTGGCTTCTTACCTAAGGAATGTTTAAGATCTAAGTAAATATTCACATTTCATGGGATAGTTTTGGGCAGGTCAGGTTAATCTGTCCAAAATTTTCAGGAGAAATTGCCCTGAGTTCCAAAGGACCAAAGAAAAAAATTCCCATAATAATAGTAGCAATTACCTCTGAGGTTCCCTTTAACAGAGGTTTCCCCAATAGACTCCATCCTTCTAACATATCTAGACTAAGTAAAACAGGGCAGGATCTGAGCTGGGTTTTCAAAGATAGGTAGAATTTGTATGTATGTGTATGTTCATCCATCATTGCCGAAGAAGACCATGCCATCAGAGAAATGATGACATGACTTGCACTTGACTTTGTTTTGAGTGAGAGAGGGCTGTGCAGGTCACCAGTCTCACTTCTCCTCCAGAGCCATCTGAATCCAGTGACCAGATATTCCTCAGGATGACTGCTAATGACCCAGGATGAGGCAATTGGGGTTAAGTGATTTGCCCAAGATCACACAGCTAGTGAGTATCAAGTGTTTGAGGTGAGATTTGAACTCAGGTCCTTCTGATTCCTGCACTGGTGCTCTGTCCACTGTACCACCTAGCTGCCAGAATTTGTATAGGTAGAGATGGTAAGAAAGCTGTTCTTTTCATCAATCCAAATCATTCCCATTAACCTCAAACATGCAGGGTTGCATCCCTAGATTTTTAATAATTCATATATTCATTGAGGATTCTTATTTACTGAACACTTATAGACCATAAGATCATCAGAATGTAGATTTCATACCAAAAGAGGTATCAGAAGCCATCTAGTTCTACCTTCACATCTTAGTATGAGGAAACTGACACCCATACAGAAGAAATGATTTCTCCAAGGTCACATGGTTGGTATAGTATTTGGAGGAAGCATAAAATACAGGGACCAGTTCAAATGCAAATATTCATTGATTACCTAACTGTATGTGCAATGTGAAAGAGTCAGTTCATACATATATACACACATATGTGTGTACATACATGTATATGCATACACACATATATTCACGCTAAATGAGTAATTTTGCTTTGAACAACGAGATTTATATGTGTAAGCATTCAAATGGGCAATATTTGAAATTATAACTATATAAAATATGGTAATTGGTTCCAATCCAAAGTGACTTTGAATAATGTGTCCACTTTGGAGGAATCCATTATTTGCACTAATCAGGACCTAGCAAGTATATATGCCCATGTACATAAATGTTGGAGGAAGGGCAAGAAGAACAAGGAGAAAGGATAAGGGTCATTCTAGCAGCCCTATATATAGCCACAACTTGGATAAGCAGTTCCCAAAGCCATGACCAGAGCAAGGTCAAAAGTCATACGTTGTTGGGGATTCTTTTAGTTCTTTTATGCTTATCCCTGGCACCCTCTTGTGGGCCAAAAAATTCCAATATGTTACAAAAGTCACTGAAAACCCCAAGCATAATTAATCTATTTATCAGGGAGTTCAGGGGTCCAAGATCTTCCCTATGATAAGGGACTCCATTTGTTGAGTACTAACTACTTTTACGCATTTGGGGGAACGCTAAAAATAGAAGACACTGCAGTTCACTGATTGATCGATTCCAGAAGTGGGGATATCTTATAGTTGGCTAGGGAAAATTGTCCATCAATCATAACAATTTTGTCATAATGCCCTTTACAGGTCATAAGACATTTCATAGGTCATCAACTACAGATCATCTTATTAGGGGCTTTCCAAAGGTCATCAACATCTCAGGGCCTTCCACAAGTAGAAGGACCCTAATGTTGGACCAACCATATCCCAGGGTCCAAGAAAGTTGTGGGTTTAATGCAAAAGTCACTAGGGAGCAGATAGAAGTGATTCATTGGGGTGAGGGGGTATTACACCATTAAATGAATCTTATTACCACAAGTAACAGTGGGAGTAGTGCAGCAAGTAAAGAGTAGCAGGGAGGGAGGCAGTGCAGCAATTCCACTCTTCTAACTAACAATATGAATGTAACTGATAAATATAATATAATCATCAATATATGAGGGATTAATCATTCATAACTCTTCTCCTAACAGCATTAACATACATAACCAACTTAAACTTAACCTTATTCTACTTAATTCATTAATGCAATCACTGATACTCATCAAATCACAATTAACTGAATAAATAACTGATAAATCTGAGTAGGGTGACATCAAAGTTTTTGTCACACTCTATAGGAGTTGGTGATTTGGGCCAGATGCATGCTTTAGGAGCCTTGCTGCAAGCAGATAGTCAAAGATGCAGGGAGACTATGGTCTGCCCCTTTGTGCTTAAAAAAAGAAATCTGATTATTTAGATCCAGGCAGCCCCCAAAAATATCTCCTTCCATCTACAAAGCAAAGAAATGAATAATTAAAAAAGATTATACACTGTTCCTGCTGAGAGGTTCGATATCTAAACAGCAGTTCATTTTCTTAAATAAAGGATTAGTGCAAGCCTTCTAGATCTACAAGTCAGCAAAAATGTCAACTGTCTTATGAAATTTGTATTGGGCCCAACTATACTTACTAAGAAACTACCCTCCAATATCTACTACTTTCCAGTGACAGGAAAAGAAGCAACAAATTGTAAGGTAAAGGGCACTAGACTCGGTATCTTTAAGGCTCTACTGCTAACTTTCTGTATAACTTTTGTCACATTCCGTCTCTGAGGTCTCATCTTACCCATCTGAAAAATGAAGGATTATACAACAAAACTGAATAATTCTTCATCAATAAACTCAGAGCTTCCCTTTAGATACTATTGCTCATTAACTCAAAATGTGGATGGAAAGGAGAGTGTGAGTATATTCCTCTTCTTGCAAGCCTGCTGTTTGGATTTTACTAGACCCATTAGACTATAAACTCGTTGAGAAAAAGAATTATCTTTCATATTTCTTTGTATCACAGTGCTTAGCCCCAACTGATCCATGAGCTAATGATTTAAAGTCATGTATACAATTGTAGTCATTCTGTCTTCAAAAAATAAAAGAAAATAACCAACTATAAATATTTTCAGTGTGCCTTCAGAAGAACTAAAAAAAAATTCAGAAGTGCTAATGGAACTGATAAAAATGCAAGAGATGCCTCAAAATGAGGCCTTTTTGAGGAAAGTCTGGGTAAACTATCCCCAGGTTAGCAAATACCTAAACACAGCTGTTTAGTGATCTGGGATGCGAGGTCTGTAAAAAATCCAACCAAGTTCATTTGAAATGACCCTGAAAAGAAATCACACCAAGGTATTATTGCATTTGAAAATCACACTTAGAATCATCTTTAGCCCTGAAAATGGAAACTGTGAGAATTCCCAGATTGTTGGATCAGGCAAAAGAAACCAAGACAAGCAACCTGAGAAAACAATCTGACTGCACTGACAACACAGGTGTAAGACTTTGAGGAAATTACTGTTATCTGTAATGTTTCTCAAACTCAACTTACTTATGGGCCTTTGGGAAAAATAATTTTTGGGTCCCAGTATGTATCTTTCTAGAGTGTAAAAGATATCCTCTAATATAAAGAGTTTCAAAGGATCAATAACTCTTCTTGAAGAGTTATGTTGTCCAGGTATTACACAGCTATGATGTATTTTCTGAGGAAGGAAGGAAGGAAGGAAGGAAGGAAGGAAGGAAGGAAGGAAGGAAGGAAGGAAGGAAGGAAGGAAGGAAGGAAGGAAGGAAGGAAGGAAGGAAGGAAGGAAGGAAGGAAGGAAGGAAGGAAGGAAGGAAGGAAGGAAGGAAGGAGAAGGAAAGATAGATAGGTCTTTGGCTCAGTGCTGTGTTTACCTAAACAAACATACCAGTCACCTACTGCTGTTGTTTCATTTTCTCATTAATTAACCTCCAAGTTCATAAAGCAGTTTAAAAGATTTGAATATCTCAGGGATTACTAGAATTGGAGATATTCTATCTGAAATCCACCTGCTCAATCCCAGCCTGAACTGGAGAAAATCTCTTATCTCTTGGGTTCTCTCAACCTTTCTCAATTTCAAATATGGATTTTTATTTGTATATAAATCATTAATGGCCATTTACTTTAACAGAGACTGGACCTATGATTTTATTAGAATAGGAAACTCCCAGGTGAGACAATTGCCTCTGCTAATACAGGAGCATGGCACCCTGTATGTAAGGTGAATTTTAGTGTAAGTAAGGTGGATTTTAGCGTGTGTAAAATGAATTTTTGTTGTTATTTCTTAGAGTTCAGTTTCCCAGGATCCATAGCCATAACAATCTTTGGTACCCAGGTACTAGATATGAGTTCCCATAGTTATGGTTCAAAACATCTGCACCATGCTTTGCACATAGTTATATAATGGTAAATAGCATAAACATGCACTGCTGCTGCGCAGTGAGATACAGGGACGAGGTGATGTAAACTTGTGAGGCTATTGCTGGCAATGTGCCTTCTTTGTCTGTTGGTCTATAAAACAGGTGGTCACTAGACGGCGAATGAGGAACCTCTAGGGTTGAATGCACGGATGCACAAATGCTGTGTGTTCCCCCACTGGCCCCACTGAAGCTTGAGAGGGAATCAGGGTTGAGTGTACAAGCTGAAACGCTTTGTGTGCCTAGATCAGCCCCCATCAAGGCTTGGGGGGGAATCTGTGTTTGCCTCAACTGGCCCCCATTGAGGCTTGAGGGGATTTAGGGGAAGGACAAGTTGTACCTGTCTCGATTGAGCCCATTGAAACCTGGGGGTAGTTGTCCCCCCTTGTCACCAGCCCCTGTGAGAAGAGAACCAGGGAATGCTGTAGGAGTTGGTGTTTGCACTATCAGCAGCCTCTTCTGAGAGAACTAGACTCGAACAAAGTAAGGTTATTAACCCCTTCTTAGGGTCTTCCCTGTCTGACCAAATCAAGAATGAAGCTGTTCTAGCAGCCCTCAAGTGTGCTGTGTTTACCTCTTACACGTCCTCTCTGCAATATATACACTCTTCGAGAGTTGCCTAAAGAACTGAGATGGGGAGTGATTTCCCAGGGTCCCACAGCTAGTATATGTCAGAGACAAAACTGGATGCCAGGTCTTCCCACACTCCAAGATTGGCTCTATATGCTATGCCTTTCTTGGCACTTTAATAGCTTTATTAAATAAAGTAAAGCATAGATAGAAATTAAACATGCTTCAGGCTACAATATGATTTGGATCTGACCTTTCTACTACATCCCTATGCTCAGACCTTCTCCTCATCACTCCCAACAGACAATTGGAACAAACTTGGTCAGGAAGGAGAAAAAAGTCAAGCAGCACTCCAGGGACAACGGAAACAGGAGCTGCGGGCTGGGCAGCTTTAGGTTCAGCCACCCGCGTCTGCTGATTCAGTCGGATCTGTTCTCTATTCCATTCCACTCTCACTGGACAATCTGATAAAATCTCTCCTCCATTAGCATTTTGCTCCTGCTCCAGTTCTGATCACTCCTGTGTCCCCTGCTTTCCATTACAGAGAGCTTTGCTCAGTATTTTCCCTGCCATGTGAGAGGGAAGGTCCACACTTAGACACAGCCCTTCTTTCTCCGACTTCTCCACCTCAGCCACCTACCTTCTCTATGTTCTGGGTATCTAGTTTCCCCACCAAAACAAAGTTCATTCCAGGCTTAAAGCCCATGGAAATTTGGGGAACTCTGTGTAATGAATGTATGCCCATGCATAGATAAGCCTTCCAGACTACAAATTTCCATGGCAACGAGAGGAGAGAGAGAGAGAGAGAGAGAGAGAGAGAGAGAGAGAGAGAGAGAGAGAGAGAGAGAGAGAGAGAGAGAGAGAGCAGAAAAGGAATAGAAAAAAACAATTCTTACACTAAAGCCTTTATTGAAGTCCTTTTATAAGGATCCCATTTCCTCTGTGAAACTTCAAACCAATTTCCTTGGAATGCCATTGAAGATGATTCATCCCCATTTTTAAATCCATTTTTCCCATTTCTTATTTAAGACCTTTAGTTCTCCAATGCAGAGAGGCTATCTTGCTCTCTTTCTTTCCCTCTCATTTTCCCCCTTTGTTTGTTTTATTTACTTTTAAAGCTTTTTCAGGAGAACCAAATTGTCTGAAAGCTGTTGATGAATCATTTGTTCTCTCTAAATCCTTCCAAAAAAAGGCCAAATGACACCGAACACTTTCCATATAATGTGCAGCATTCCGTTTGAGTGAAGGACAGATCAGTCCCAGACTTAGTCATTATGGCTTACAAAGCTCTGACAGATTTTCAGGAGGTTTTCTTCTCCAGAAGTTCAAATGGGTGGCTGGAAAAAAGAACTCCTGCCTAGGTTATAAACTCAAAATGACTTGCTATAACAAAGGGCAAGACTCTAATCTTCTTGACCCACCCCAAAGAACCACATGTTAAGGTAGGGCCAGGGGTAGGTAGGACTCTGAAGTAAGGGCCCTGTGTTATCTTTGGTGTGATTTTAACCAAATCACTTTTTTCCTTAGCTGATAAAAACCTGTGAGGCCAGATCCTCTGCCTTATTTTATGTCTCCTGTGAAAGAATAAGCCTTCCCTCTTTGTCAGCTGAAATTATGTATGAGTGAGAATTGACATAAACATGTAAGAACAAGAGCCATTCCCCAATAGATGTGGTCAAAGGATATGAACTTTCATATATAGGTATTTCAAAACAGCTTTCAAAATAGGCACTTAGCACGTTCTATAGAATAATTGATTATTTTGCACACTTATAAGACTGATTCTGGTTAAATGGTCAGACTAGAACAAGGACTATTACTTTGTAGTAATGCAAAAGGTGGCTTGTTTTCTCCTGCCTTAAGTTATTTGAATGGTCAAGCGCAGTTGACTCCTTAAGGACTGCATAGACAATCCCCATATAAATAATGGAAACTCATTCAAAGATGAGAGAAAGGGAAGGAAGGAATAAACATTTCTTAAGCATGGTGTTGAGCACTTTACAAATACTCTCCTCACAATAACCCTGAGAGGTAAGTGCTGTTATTACTATTATTATTTTACAGTTGAGGAAACGAAGGCAGAAAGAGGTTAAATGATTTGCCAGGGGTCACACACCCAGTAAATATCTGAGGTTGGATTTGAACTCAAGGCTTCCTGACTCCAGGTCAACCTGGCTGCCTGAGAGAGGTAAATATGTATCCTGACTGCTAGTTAAGCTTTGGTGTGAAGCCAGAAGTCAACAGAAACATAGCACTAAGGAGAGACTATAAAGTGAAGACCAGCATTTGACTGCAAGCATACTCCAAGAAAGAAATTCTGAAATACCTTTTATTATAATACTGAGGCAGTCCTACCCCCACCCACCACCTTCCAGCCACAGCTCTCAGAAGAGAGGCTAGTCCTCTTGGAAAAGTCTAGTGACATCATCTACTGGGAGCTGTAGGAGAATACCGATAGAGACAAACAGTATCTTCTTGACTTAAAAAAATAAAAAGTAGTAATAATTTGTTGTTCAGTTTCTTAGTCATGCCTGAATCTTTACGATACCATTTGGGGTTTTCTTGGCAATGATACTGGAATAGTTTGCCATTACCTTCTCCAGTTCATTTTACAGATGAGGAAACTGAGGCAACAGAATTAAGTAACTTGCCCAGGGTCACACAGCTAGTAAGTGTATCAGAGATCCAATGTGAACTCAGAAGGATGAGTCTTCCTGACTCCAGGCCCAGAATTCTATCCACTTTGCCACCTAGCTGCCCCTCATTTTTATTACATAATTTATTTTTTAAGCTAATGTAAATAAAAATAATTTTAAATAACTAAAATAATAAAACTTAAAAATTAAATAAAAATGTTTTTAAAATAAAAATTTTGATTTTTATTAATTTGATATTTTAATTTTATTATATAATTTATTATATGTAATTTTATTACTATTATGTTTTATTACTATGACAAATTATTTCTATTTTATTTTTTTAAGTTATACTTATGACATTTTCTTACACAAAAAATTTTTAAATCTTTATTTAGTAATATGGAGGTAAAATAAGAGGTGGTTCAGTAGAGTGGATGGAGCTGGCCTCAAGGTCAGGATAATTCTGAGTGTCTATGTGCTTTTGAGATGTGTTGTAAATATCAGATTGTAGGATTGGGTTTTATTATACATTCTGTCACTTGCTTTCATTATATTGTATTGTTTAGTCCAGAGGTGTCAAACACTTCCAGTGGGCTGTGAGCAAAAGAAATAAAAATACCATAAGACATAGATAACATGACATTTTAAAATTACTCATTATGTGCCTTCAGGGGTCCTTATGTATGGATCAGATGTCGCCATTTTTGAGTTTAACACCGGTAGCTTCAGTCCATTTACATTTAAAATTATAAGAGTTAGGCTTATGCCTTATTCCTACATCTTTTCCTATATTTCTCTCTTTAGCACACTTTTTTGGGGTAATTTTTAATCCCCTTCTTTTAAAAGTCAACCCTTTTGTCCCTATGATTAGTTTTGTTTAAACTATTTAGAAGGAAATCTATTTACACAGACTTTATTCCCTTTCTCCCCTTCCCTTCTTCCCCTTCCCCATATGTACCCACTTTAATTTGGAGGTTTTATTTAAATTTTTGATTTCCTTTTCTTTCACTATTTAGTTTCTTCTTTTTTGAGATCTTTGCTGTTCAGTCATTTTTCAGTCAAGTATGACTCTTTCTGACTCTATTTGGAGTTTTCTCGGCCGAGACACTGGAGTGATTTGCCGTTTCCTTCTCCAGCTCATTTTACAGATGAGGAAACTGAAGCAAACAGAGTTAAGTGACTTGCCCAGGGTCACACAGCTAGTAAATGTCTGAGGTCAGATTTGAACTCAGGGAGATGAGTCTTCCTGACTCTAGGACTGGCATTCTATCCACTGTGCCAGCTAGCTTCCCCATGGGGTTGTTGGTAGCTTGCATTTATTCCTTTGAGAACTGTTTGTTCATGTACTTTAACAATTTATGTAATGAGGAATGGTTTCTACTTTAAATATTTGTCCCCTTGTGGGACCCTTTCCCTTGATCATTTGATAATCTTTTGCTGTTGTTCCATTCTTCTGGTTTTTTTTTTGCTGGAACAGCTAGGTGGTGCAATGGATAGAGCACCAGTGCAGGAGTCAGGAGGACCTGAGTCCAGATCTCACCTCAGATACTTGACACTCAACAGCTGTGTGACCTTGGGCAAGTCACTTTACCCCAACTGCCTCATCTTGGGTCATCATCCTGATGAATATCTGGTCACTGGATTCAGATGGCTCTGGAGGAGAAGTGAGGCTGGTGACCTACACAGCCCTCCCTCACTCAAAACAAAGTCAAATGCAAGTCATGTCATCATTTCTGTGATGGTATGGTCTTCTTCAGTAACAAAGGAGTAACACACATTCTTTTTTGACCCAATAGATTCTCTGTCTCTCTCTCTCTGTCTGTGTCTCTCTCTGTCTGTGTCTCTCTCTGTCTGTCTCTGTCTCTGTCTATCTGTCTCTGTCTGTCTCTCTCTCCCTCTCTCTCTCTATCCCTTCCTCCCTCCAACATGGAATAATTTCTTTCTTTATTCTTTCCTTGCATTTACATAGTTTGGAATGTTTAGAAGTCAAATATTCTGTTCAAGTGTCCCCTCACCCCACCTCAGGGATGCCTCAAATGCTTTTCATTGATTGACTATGTGTCTATTCACTCATCAGACTTGAGTTTTTAGGATATGCCATGTTGAATTGCACGTTGAGTTACTATGTTTTTCAAGTCCCCTCTGTAATTGCTCATGGCTACAGAATCATTTGGTATTATTCAAATTTCCATCTTTGTATTTGAAGGTCTTCCTTCTTTCCATTTGTAGAATGTGTGTCTTTAGTGGTTGAAATTGTTAAATGTATGCCTTGGAGTTTGAAGGGCAGAACGTTGTTCTGTTTCAGAAGCAATTTGTGGATGTCCTTGACTGAACGGATTTTTTAATTCATCATGATCTTCTGGGAGACCAATGTTATCTCTGAACATACTATCTCCAAATTGATTTACTTGGGCTAATGTGGAGTTTAAGTTATTTCACCATTGTTGCCTTTTCCTTTTTCCTGCCAGATTCTCTTCTGATTCGGTATTTTTATGTTACAAATCTGTTTATCTCTCTTAAGCTTCTTTAAAGAGAATTTGCATTCTTCCCTCAGTGAAATCCAAATGGCACTCCTCTGGTTCAGTTTTAGATGAAGTGGCAGGGTTCTGGTTGCCTTCTCCACCATAGCCCCTATGTGGCAAGCTGCCTGGAGCCTGGTCTTACCAATATCCAAAGTTCTGGATTGAGACATGGAGTTGAACAGTGTGCTGAAACTAACTTCACCTTTTACTATGGCCCTCAGTTTCATCATTTTTACCTAGGAAAGCTGGCCCTAAACCCTTTCTCCTGCTAGGCTTCTGATATACTGTCCTTAGCTTCAACTGTCTCCTACTGAGAAGTCCACAGTTTGGGGTCTCATTCCAAGTGAAGACCCTATCAGGCCAGTTGAAGATTGTGTAGGCTTCAGCATTCATCCCCTGGGACAGCCCCACAACCAAAACATCTGCGTGCTTTGAACTAGATTCTAATATACTTCTATTCTATATACTAATGGAGGAATCCACTGATATTTCTGTATCATTCTGTTGAGTCTGACTATTCTGGAGCTTGTCTTTATCTTTCATTAATTATTTCTCATATATATTTCTATGGGTTTATCCTCTCAAAAATCTCTGCTCCATTTTGTGTGTTGTCTTACCTGTTAGAATACCAGCTTCTTGAGAGCAGGGGTGATCTTTCCTTTTGTCTGTATGTGTACCCCCAGTGCTTTCTTTACACAGTGCTTGCACACAGGAAGCACTCGCACAATGCTTGTTCCGTCACTTCCTCTCATCTAAATGTCTATCCCTTACAACAGTACAGATTTCAGCTTATGCATGCCTGCCCATTCTGTGTGTCCCTAATTCCTTATTAACCCTTGAGAGGATCCGCCCAACCAGCTAACGCCCTTCACATTACCGGTGGAGCACATAGATTCTGCGTTGATTGCCCCCAGCTCTTAAATATGTGAGAAGCCCCAATATGTGGCAATGGTCCCAAACTTTTTGATCACACACCTCTATAGTGAAAGAATTTTTAGCCTTTGTCCCAAATATATGTTGATATAGTAATAATATTAACAGCAATAATAATAAATGCCTAATATTTGTATAGGACGTACTATGTTCCAGGCACTGTGCTAAGCACATTACAATTATCATTTCATTTGAACTTCACAACAACCCTGGGACAAGCTTTATGTCATCGTTAGTTAATATCTTAAAAACAGTACACACAATCATCTTTAATGATAGTGGACATAACTCAGTATTTCAAATAACCTACAGCATCTACCATTTGCAAGCTCTGTGTATACTAAGCACTTGTACAACCATTATCTCCTTTGACCCTCACAGCAACCCTGTTCCATGAAATAATATTTCTTGTTGCCTTTGGTCACAGAATAAAACAAACTTTCCCTCTGCTTCATTTGCCTCCTTGAGAAGAATCAATGTACTGTTCTTTTAACTGCAATTTCCCCTTGTCCTCTGATTCCATTTATAAGAATGTCAACACTAAAGAGTTCCTTGTCCAGTGACCAATGTGGAATAGGGAAGTTTGAAAAAAAAAGGAGGATTCTTGGGGAAAGAGAATGGTTTCTATTTGGACGTGTTAAGTTTAAAATGTCTATGGGGCACCCAGTTTGAGATGGCTTATAGACAGGGGGAGACCAGAGACAAGGTCAGAGGAGAGTTTAGGACAGGATAAGTGGATTGAGAATTGTCTCAAATTTACAGTACTAACAGTAAATGTCTATAGATGGACCCTAAACTGTTTAATTCTGAATATACTCTGCCTGCTTTTCTGTCACTTTGTCACTACTGCTGGAGAAATGGTAGGGAGCCCGCATGAACCGAGATTCATTTTATATTTTTCTTTGTTACATTGATTGCCATAACCAGAGAATTCATTACCAAGTGGCCTCTTTACTGATGTCGAGCCTCTCTTTTGTTAGCTATGCTAGTATCCACAAAGCAAATATCATCTGTTGTTGGAAACATTCTCAAAGCCCTGCTGACATATTAGAACTAGCCAGAGTTTATGTTCTGTGGGTATCACTCTCTAGAAAGCCACATTGATGCCATGATGAGACATTGCAGTAAAACATTTTATTAAATTTTACTTTATACTTTAAAATCTAATTCAATAAACATTCACTGAAAGGTCCTGATCTAGATGCTATGGTGAATCTAAAGACAAATAAGTCATAGATTATGTCTCACAAAATTATAATAAATTCAGGGAGATAAGTCATGTCTGCAAAGAGCTATAATGCAAATGAGTGAATGGTAAATGAATACAGTGCACATTTTTTAAAGAGAATTTAATAGAGTGGTCACCTTTAGCAGATAATCAAATAACTTAATATGATAGCATTGATAACAATATGAGCACTAATCTAGAACTCTGCCACTGTTTCTTTGTGACCTTGGGCAAATGATTTCAATTTCTCAAGGCCTTACCTTTCTCACCCATCAAATGAGATGACTGGATTTGCTGTTGTCTGAATTCTCTCCCAGCTGTCCAACTGTTCGTTCCAATAGTCTATGAGTCCATAATGGCAATCTTTTCCTTGTTATTTTTCCACACAAAGAAAGTGATATGTTCAGAGCCTTAACTAGGATGGGAGGACTGGAGTTTATCTCCAAGAGAATGAAATTTAGAAAGTGTTAAGAACACTTCAATTCTAATAGTAAGAAAAAAAAAAAGGACTAGTCCTAGCAACTAGTTAGCAAAAGAAAAAATATTTAGTTAAAATAGAAAGCTAACAGATGGAGCTATTACTCCCCACTCACCCCAGTGACCACACCCCAGGGTCAGCTCTTTAATTCCAGGAGCTTATCTTTCTACTCCCTCCCCAACTGGGGCAAGCCTCCTCAACAGTGGTGATGTCTTAGGTTTCTCTACTCGTGGCAAGTAGAATTCCAGTGGTTTTTGTCTCCCTTCTGTGGGTTAGTGTCACAAGGTATCTCCTTCTACATTTAATTTTAAGGCTGGAATTTGTCTTTAAAAATTTGATTGTTTGTTTTGTGTCTTTTTGGCAAGGGACCAAAATTTTGAATACAACTTCATTTATTAATGCAAAAAAGGAGATCATTTCAATAATTTACAATAATAATAAGTATTCATTAAGTGTCTACTTAAGATATGGCATTCATTAAGTGTCTACTATGTGCCAGACATTCAAAGAAAAAAATTAGGAAGAACCCCTACCTTTAAGTAGCTTATATCCTATTAGGGGAAACAACATGTATACATATAACTAAATACATAGGAAAGGCCTCATATAGGAGGTAGTCCTTGAGTTAAGCTTTGAAAGAAACTCAAGACTCAAAGAAGCAGAGAAGTAGATATGAGCAAGGAAGGAACTGTAGGCACAAAGGATAAATTATGCAGTCACGTGGACAAGACAAGCAGAGGTTGGGCAAAGGATGAAGATTATAAAAATTTGCCTTTCAGATAGTTTATTATTACTTTAATTATTAGCTTTTTATTAATTTTATTATTTCATTAAATTTATTAAATTTTTATTAAATTCATTAAAAAATAATAATTTTTGAATTAATTATTATTTTTCATATACCAGTATGCCGATTCATCTGCTGGCACTAGGCAGGAAGCCACCGATGTTTCATTTTCCCAGTTTTTAACAGCAGTGTGAGAATGAAAACTTCACTGATCACTACAAAGATACCTTGTCTACAGGACAGTTTCCATGAAGAACTGCAAGAGATCTTGTTCTCAAATTCATCCAGCTCTCATGGGCCAAAGGTGGTTCAGCCCAGTGGAAGAAGCATATTTGGACCACTTTAGTAGAAAGGAAAACTAGGAAATCAGTTACAAAAATGATCAAAGGAAAAAATCTTACATCTACTTTGGGGAAATCTAGCCTATGATTTGTGTTTTCAAGGGTAATGCCCCTCCCCTTTGCTCTCTCATTTTATAAATCCAACGCACATTGTGCGTTCACTTTCCATTCCCCACTATTTTCAATTTCTCATCCCTTCATTCTACTGCCGTTCCTTCTTGGTCCACTTACTTCATATGGAGAAAGATAACAATAATGACAGAATGCCATTTAGACAGAGCTATAAGGTTTACAGCTAATCCATATGTATCGTATGTATATATATACACACTTATCTGCGTACATGTACATATACATGTATACATAGATATGTGTATGTGTGTGTGTGTGTGTGGTGTCACAGGCACCATAAATGAACAATGAATTAGTCCCAGAATAGAATAGAAGGAAGAGGATACGCCGAGAAATTGTGTAAAATGTTCCTGCACTTTTTCGTGGCAAAAACAAAAGCATCTCTTTTAGCACAATCTTCTGGAATTGCGCTGTGGCTGTGAAGAGTCCAAACTGTAGAGAAGCTGAAGGGAGATGGAAAGACGGGTAGTGGTGAACCTTGATGAACACCTGGAAGAGTTTATATGTTTTCTTATTTGATTATTCTCTTGATATTATTAATGATAAGTGGTAATCAAATGAAATTATCTCCATAAATTCTTTACATATGCACGGGAGACATCTTGTTGGAGAAGAAATTTTAAATCAGCATTTTGTACTACCAGATTAAATACTTCTTACATGGCCCCTCATTAAAGGGGCCATGCCTTGGCTATTGCTTAAACAATCCTATTCAATAAATGGGCGTTGCCTCACCCTAAGTGAGTACCTTCAAAGACCTTGGCCTAAAGGGTCCAAGGTCTCCCAGAGCATCCTGGGTCATCTCCAGTCATCCTGATGAATATCTGGTCACTGGATCCAGATGGCTCTGCAGGAGAAGTGAGGCTGGTGACCTGCACAGCCCTCCCTCACTTGAAACAAAGTCAACTACAAGTCATGTCATCATTTCTTTGATGGCATGGTCTTCTTCGGCAATGAAGGATGAACACAAACTTAAGTACAATGCACTATATAATTCTATTACATTCCAAGCTTATGTTTGAAAATCTGGATGAGATGTGAGAAGCATGCACTTATTATTACTTTATCAAATGAGATAATCTAGGTAAAGCCCTTTGCTTTAAAGCACTATATAAATGCTAGCTTTGAATTGAAGTCACTAAGTATCAAAGAAATAATAATAATGAAATGTTGGCTAGCATTTATACATAGCACCTTAAGGTTTGCATATGTTATATGTTAACCATTGTTACATATATAAATACCTCTGTTCCTCATAACAACTGTGAGAGATAGGTCTTATTATTATCCCCATTTCTCAAATGAAGAAACTAAGGATTAGAGAGGTTAAGTGACTTGGCCAGAGTCACATAGTAAATAAGTGAAGTAAGATTCAAACTCAGGTTGTCCTGAATCTAAGTGCTGTGCTACATCCACTGTGCCACTTGTTCGGCTGATTTAACTGGAAGGTTCTTATAGAGTTCTCTCTCCATCAATTTTCCTAGGCAACTAGGTAGTATAGCGGATGGAACACTGGACTTGAAACCAGAAAGACTTGAGTTTAAACCCAGCCTCAGACATTTTTTAACAGTGTGATCCTGGGTAAGTCACTTAACTTTGCCTGCCTCAGTATCCTCACTTGTAACATGAGGATAATAACAGCACCTAACTTTCAGGGCTATTGTGAGGATCAACTTAAATGTTTGTAAAGTATTTTGTCAAGATTAAAGCATTATATAAATGCAAGCAATTGCCTGCTGCTTTTATATCCCATGCAACAGATGTCAGTACCTAAGCTACAATTATTTCTACGGCAGTCTTTTCCTTAATATTTTCATGAATACAAGATGAACAAATGGTGTTTATTTTTGCCTCTGGACACACAGCAAGAAACCGCTCTGTAGATTCTTTCATTTGTCTATCCAAGGTGATTCACTGAGTCACTACTTCCTTCTGCTTTCTGGCTCTATTTCAATGAAAACTTAGTAAGTATTGACACGACATGATTCAGTGCCTCCACTAGTATGTCCAGACCTTGGTCACTGAAGGGTCTAGATCTTACATTGAGCATCCCAACAACTAAGGTAGCATTTATGGACAATGCAAAAACTGGGAGGATCTTAATACCCTCAGCCCCCTTCCCACTATTGTTCTACTACAGATGCAAAAGCAGAAAGGATCTAGTAAAGAACCTAGGAGAAGTTGGTAATGTTCTTGGTCTCATGAGTTGCCAAGGCCAAGACTTTGCAGCCTGCAAAGAGTATTTGCAATTACCAGGACCATAATTAAAGCTTTTCCAGAATGTTAAAATTTTTAATAGCATAGCTTTTGAAAACCCAAGGTCATTCCTATGCCACAATAAGGTTCCAGGGAAAAGAAGTGAAGGAAAGAGAAGGGAAAAGTTGGGAAAGATGATATTCTGGAAAATTCTAATGTCTGTCAGATAACCGTGGCCATCATTTATATACTACTTTAAGGTTTGCAAAGCATTTTAAATATATTTTCTTAATAAGATTCATGAAGGCAGAGAATATTTTAACTAAACTCCAATATCTAGCAGTATTCTACACATAATAGACACAATCAAAGTTTATTTCAACACTGGAAAACCATGACTATAATTATTCATATTAAAAACCAAAATATCCAAAACCACATAATTATCTTAATAGTTGCAGGAAAAGCCTTTGACAAAATATAGTACTCATTTATGCTAAAAACCTTACTCTCTCTCCTCTTCTCCATTGTCCTCTCCTCTCCTGTCCTTTCCTTTCCTCTCCTCTGGTGTTCCACCCAGGGGAAGAATCACTTCCATGGCCGAAAGCTGTCTTTTTTCCTTTGGGTTTACTACTGGCTACATTTCTTGCTCAAAGACCAAGCCTTAAACCCAATTCACACTGGAGCTCAAATGCTGGACAGCAGGTCCCCACCCACCTAGCACAGAGTGAATGTAATTACTAAATAGTAACTGTTTCTCTTGTACCCAGGAACCCTGAAGGTCTTTCCCTCCCAGTCTGATTTTTTTTTTTCCTAAAGAAGCCTATTCATTGAATGGGTGTATCTCACTCAAAGTGAGAATATGTTAAGACCTTAGCCTAAAAGGGCCAGGCTCTCCCATTGCATCCTGGGCCATCTCCAGTCATCCTGATGAATATCAGGCTACTAGACCCAGATGGCTCAGGAGAAGAAAATGAGATTGGTGACCTTGCACAGCCCTCCCGCACTCAAATCAAAGTCAATTTCAAGTCACGTCATCTTCTCAATGTCATGGTCCTCCTCAAGAACAAAGGACAGACACAACACAACCTATATATGTATGAATGTATATATGTGTGCATGCATATGTGTATAATAGACATATGACTAATATATCCCCAATCAAAAAATACAAAGAGTTCTCAAAATAGTTGCAAAATATTCACAACCATACGAAGAACTGTTCCAAATCATTAATAACAAGAGAACTATAGATCAAGACAAGTCAAATATTTTACCTCATTCTCTGTAAATTGGCAAATTTAACCAAAAATGATAATCCTTAATGCTAGATGGGTTGTGCAATGATAGGCACAATAACACATTGTTAGTGCAGCTGTGAAATGCCACGAGCATTTTGGAAAGCAAACTGGAATCATTCTTTTAAACAAAATGACTAAAATGTCCATAGCCTTTGAACCAGAGACTCCATTACTAGGTTTACCCCCAAGGAAATCTTTACCAAGAAGAAACATCCCATATACACCAAAATATTTGTAGGAGCATTTTTTGTGACAGCAAAGAAATGGAAAAAAAGTAGATAGTCATCAAATGGGAATAGCTAAACAAATTGTCAGGCATGAATATAATGAAATATTACTGTGTTGTAGTAAATGGCATATGTCATGCAAGGGAGAAGCACGGAATTATCTACTTGAACTGATGCAGTATAAAGTAAGCAGAGCAAAGAAAACCACATATACAATTACTACAATAGTGTAAATGAAAAAAAGAAAAAGAAAAACACAGCCACACCAAAAACAAACAAAAAAGGTAAATGTAACAAAAGCATAAAAATCAAGCATGACTCAGATAGAAAGATGTGATCACCCCTTCATGTAGGCTGGAGGTTTATGGTTGTAGGTTACACATTACACAGATTTTCAGACTTGCTCAATGTATATTGATCAAATACACTGATTTTGTTCCTTTTGTTTTCTGGTCTTTAAAAGTTAAGTATTCTGGCTCTTTTGGAGGGAGTGGGAGACAATTCTGATGTTGTATAAATAGAAGACAGCAATGAAAATGTATTTTCTTTAAAAAAAAATCAGTTTGTTATCATCAGTACTTTGTCCCATATCACAGTAAACAATATGTATACTCATCATTAGCAAGCCCATGTCCATCAGGTGATTTCCGCTTGAAGCTCTCTTTCTAAAATTCTAAATGCATCACCTCATTAAACTTATTTATATTAAGTCCCGGATCCATAAGCACTGTAGCAAAATATTCAGTGCTTCACAATTGCCTATGCTAATCTACTTGTCTTCACACCAGAGCCATAACAAAGTATTCTGGGACCTAGAACAAAGCTGAGGAGTGAGATGAAGAACACGAAAAGGGAAGTCAGATGTGAGAAGGTAGAAGAGTGGGGCCAGCTTAGGGAGAACATACCTGGGGTAGAGAAATGCCCTGGGATCCCATGTTCAAGACATGCTGGCCTTGGGTGACTTTCTTGTGAGTTGTTAGCAGTCATTCAAGGGGTAGAAATTCCCTCACTCAACTGAATCTGGCCTATTCCCTGCCAAACACAAACACACATAAACTGATGATTTTCCATCCTCAGTCTCCTGACTTTTACTCACTTATTCCCACTAAAGAGGTGAAGATATAGTTCTCTTTCAGCCCTGGTAAGCTACTAGCACATATAACTGACATGCATAGATCCAGGCCACTCTCCCAGCTTTCAAGGCTAGCACATCATCACTTGAGACTGGGAGAATGTGTTCTTCAGTTTATGCTCCAAGTCTTCAGCCATTACCATTCTCCTTTCAGCTCCCTGGTCCTGCTGACCTATTCTCTAGGTTATTAGAAATTCAATTTAAAAACTTTCCTGTAACAGTCTAATTCTGCCCTCTGGGCCAGGCTGAGTAAACTTGATTACTATTCTATGTGACAACTTGGTAATCATATTTCCACTAATTCATTTTTTCGGATTAAGCAACCCATGTTACTTCAACCAATCCTCCTTTGACACTGAGACGTTCACCACTCATCATCCTGTTCATGCTCTTCTGGATGCATGTTAGCTTGTCAATGTGTCTCCTAAAACATGATGGCCAGTAATGGACACAGTACTCCATAATGGGACTAATCATCTCCTTTGGACTATAGATTTCTGTTAATACAGTCTAAGATCACAATTCTTTTTATTTTATTATTTTCATTGTTTTTGGCTGCAACAGTCCACTATAGACTCATACTATAAAAATAGATGACATTTATGTAGCACTTTAAGGTTTACAAAGTACTTTACATGCATTATCTAATTTATGGATCCTAATAATAGCCCCAAGAGTTAATTGCTACAAGTGTTATTCTACACTTTCATGGATGAGGAAATAGAAACTCAGAAGAGTTAAATAACATCGATATTCACATAGGTAGCAAATGCCACAAGCGGTATTTGAACTTGGGTCTCTCCTGACTATATGTCCAGCATTCTTCCTACTAAGCCATACTAACCCTGAACTTGGTGACCACCAAATTCCTCAGATCTTTTTCAGATACTATTAGAATTTTTAGATGTAGCTCTTGAGATCCCGTAATTCCAAGTCTTCACAGAGTAAATTTCAAATTGTGGGGACTAATGATGTTAATTTATTTATCTTGGTTTGACTTCCCTTTTTCGTTGTTTTGTTCAGTCACTTCAGTTATGTATGATGCTTTGTGACCCCATTTGGTGTTTTCTTGCCAAAGATCCTGAACAGGTTTATCATTTCCTTCTCCAGCTCATTTTTACAAATGAAGAAACTGGGATAAACAGGGTTAAGCATTTTGCAGAGGACCGCACAACTAGTGTCTGAGGCCAGATCTGAGCTCAGGAAAATGAATCTTCCTGACTCTAGGCCAGGCACTCTATCCACTGAGTCATCTAGCTACCTTAACTTCCCTTAGCTGATTAAAAATTAGGAAAACCTAGTCAGGTCTCAATACTGGGTTGCTCATCACACTAACAATCTCAAAAAAAGAACAACATTGAGGCAGTAAAATATTTTGTCAACAGAAAAATGAATATTAAGAAATAGGAAACTGTATCAGTCACAGTCCTAGTCCTTCCAGATCTACCACCTCCACTCCCCCAGATTAGCCAGGAAAATGGGTCCCTCTAAGGATGATGGCTACAACAGGGCAAGTTATAGGCAAAGGATGCTGCAGCTGGATTAAGGGAGTTGCATGGGGTCAGCCTAGGGAGCATGCACCTCTAGTGCAGATGGTCTTGATATCAATGCACCTGCTGATATCTACTCTCTACCACACATCACTTCCTTGGCCATGCTGGATTCTGATACAGATCCAGGCTTGGCTTGACAAAGGCAACACTATGACTTACAGTCATGCTCATCTTCGTATCCTGTCAGCCCGCCCCATCTGTCCACTCTTCATGGAAACAAATCCTAGCAAACATCTCCCTTCTTTCCGGTAGTAATAATTTCTTCCTCCAGCCTTTTCCCAAGAGGCAGGGCATTCAGTTTAAAGCAAAAATAAACCTTCTCCTTGTTCTTTGCTTCTCATTCACAGATAACAAATATGTTCTCCTCTCTGCCAAAGAAAGAGGAAAGAAAGTTGCACGTAGCCTGGTCCTATTCTTTGTTCATAGACCACAGAAAAGGAAGAGGTAGACCAAAGCCCTCAGTCCAGAGTTTATGGACCTTTGTCCTAGAGAGACACCAGCCCCATAGTTTGAAGAGTCCTCAGAGACCAATTTAATTCAGTTCCACAAGTATTTATTAAGTGTCTACTTTGTGCCAGGTAGTATTATCATCATCATCAACACCATAATCAATAAGTGAAATTTTTATGATGCTTTGAAGTTTGAATGTTGCTGCACATACATAATCTGAATGTAATTAATTAACCCAATTAAAAGATTAATCCCACTTTCTAATTGGGTTGTTTTCTGATAGGTGGCACAGGTAAGAGTTAAGTGAGAAGTGGATATCAAAGGTAGATGAATGGTAGGGTAGGGTATTTCTTCCCTCATAGTATTGTACAGCTCATATCAAATCAAATTTATTTGAGGGAGAGAATATCCCATTTTAAAGATGAGTAAATGAGACTCCGAGAGGTTTAGTGACTTGTCAACAACCATATATCTAGTTAGCACCAGAGGTGTGATTTGGAGCCGTGTCTTCTAATGGTAAACCTAGTGTTCTTCACTCCTATCACTTCTTAAACTGACCAAAAAGCAATTAAAAATTAAATGTGTAATGAATTCAAGATATTTCTGGCATTGCTTGCCTGTGTTACATCATGCAACTTCACTGCAGTCTTGGCTCTGAACACAAAGCATGCGCACTTTGCACCGCTCATGATCTCAGGCCATGCAACACCAAAAAACAAAAGCTGCCAAAACCCAAAAATGGGTCACAAGTGGAAAATGTTTAAGAAACTCTAGAGTAGACAATGGATTCAAAGACACAAAAGAAATAGACCTTGTCCTTACCATCCTTGTGTATTGATGTCTAATCATATCTCGATCATCTGGTACTTGACAGAATCATTTTTTTGAACCTGAGTTCCAGACTTAACATTTACATCTCTCAAATTCCTTTTTTTATTAAGTCAGAATCATTCTTTCCAACTTACAAAGGTCTTTTTGGATATAATATCTAAGTACCTGTCAGTCAAACATTTGAAAAGCATGTCACAGCCACCCTTCATCCAGATCATTGAAGAAGAGTTTAAATAGAACAAGGCTAAAGACAGAGCCCCATAAGACTCCACTAATGTCTTCCCCCAATGCACCAGTTATTATTCATCAATCACAACTCTTTGTGTCCAATATTTGAAACAGTTATGAATCTACCTTATCACAGCAATGCATCTTGTATGCAAGGATATTGTCAGCAAATTAGTGCTTAATAAAATATCCATTAAGTAAATGTCAAATGTAGTGCTGAGATTAAGCTATTCTGAGTCTATGGTTGCTCCTTGATTTACCGTCCTAGTAGATTTCACTCATGTCATAAGGGGAAATAATAACCTTGCTCAGGGCCATCCATTAGCAAGATGTTCACAATTTCAAGGCTAGGAATGCCAGAAAGAGAGGGGGAAATTTACAGATAGCATTGGAAATCACAAGCTGAAGAATCCAAGGCAGCCAAAGGGACAAATCTCTGTCCTGTAATCCACAAACTCACTAAATCAACCTCAGAAACCCTTTATTACTTTCTATCATTACCCATTCAGATGGATCACAAAGCCTTTCAAAAGCCCTGCCTTTTTCCCAGGAAGTCTTTTTTATCCTACCACTGTCCCAAAATGGTCTGCCACTTGATTTTTCTAATCAATAATGTGTAACAGAGGTGTCTTGTGTACTCCTTTTATGTAGAGCCCCTTTCACCTGCCTGCCTGCCCAGGAATCAGCCAGCCAACTGTCAATCACTCAGCATTTTGCTCCTCATACTTACATCCTAAGATCTTTGTCTAGGAGTATCTGGCAGTCATGGCTTGTCTTTCAATAACTTAGCGCTCCTCTACTGGCCACTTATTTTTATCTAGATCCAACAAGTTACTTCAGGCACTCAAACCTCCATGTTCATAGCTAAACAAATAAAAATTAATAAAAACATGATTAAAAAACCAAATCATCTATCTACTTGAATACATTAAATAGGTGGCACTGTGGATACAGCACCGGGCCTGGAGACAGAAAGACCTGAGTTCAAATCGTGACTGACACCAGATGAGCTGTGTGTGACACTGGACAAGTCACTTAAGCTCTGTTTGATTCAGTTTCCTCACCTGTAAAATGGGGGTGATAATAATAGCACCTACTTCCCAAGGAGGTTGTGAGATTGTAATTGCAAAGTCCTAGAATATACTAAGAGCCATCTAAACGTTAGTTTTTGTTGTTGCTGTAATTTTCACTATTATCAAATATTTCCATGCCCTTACACTCCAAGGCAAACCCCATTCCTCTCAGGTTGGAATGCACTTAGCTTGTAATCAATCTCCCAAGTTTGTAGAAAATAAATTTTGAGTTGGAAAGGATCTTAAGTGTCATTAAGTACAGCCTTCATTCATTCTTACAAATTCATCTTACATTCATCTTACAAATGAGGGAAGTGAGGCCCAGAAGGTGACTTGACTTACCTAAATTTACGCAACCATAAGTAACTGAAGCTGATCAAACTCAGGTCATTCTGAACCCAAACCCAGCACTCTACCCATTATATTATGCTAATTGCTTAATAAAAGCCCTTCTATCTCCATATGCTTAGAGGATGGATTTCACGTCATTCATCAAACTAACTCACATGAAGTGACTCTAAGGTGAAATTCCCTTTTGCTCTTTCTAGGAAGGGTAATGTACACTGGTCACTACAAGTTGCGTACCTAAACCTTCACCTCTTGGCTTTCATCTCTTCAGGCCACTTTGAGTGTTGGGTTAATGGCTGCTCACCTCTGCAGGTTAGGGAATAGAGAGAAATGCCCCACTTCTACCCACTTCTTTGTTTATCTATCTTGGTATGTCCTTGACAATTCAAGGCTCTCCTGGAAGTCACATTCATGGCCAAAGTATTGGGTGTTTCCAAATCTTCTGGCTTGTATGGTTCAGAAGCATTTGACTGTCTAGACACAGATCCACTCCAAAGCTGCATAGTGGATGCTGATTCCCTACATATGTTTTACAAGTACAAGGTACTAATGAATAAAAATATTCTATAACAAATGAGAATCAATAGTTATAATAACAATTTTTGATAAACATGATATAATAATATAATAACAATAAAATATACAAATGACATATAATAATACTATATAATTATAATAGAATACTATAATTAGTTGCTTTTTTTAAAGCAAAGTCTCAGTAAGAAATAGAGCCACCATCTGGATTCTTGTCTCACCTCTCATACTAACTTGTTATGAGACTGATCTTTGCTAAGTCATTATTTTCCTCTCTAGGCATCAGTTTCTTTACCTCTAAAGAGGGGTAGGTTGGGGTAAAATTTCTTCCACCTCCAAAATATTATAATTTTTTATAGCAGAAACCTTGGATTCAGAAGGGCCAATTCAGTGTAGAATTTGTCTAAGATGCTGAATAAATACTTCAACTGCTATTTAGCTCATGTTGTTGGTCTAGGAGGTCTGAATAACAAAGCACTACTTGCCACTTATTGTTTGTCCATCATTTTCAAAAAAGACCAGTGACATCATAGGATGATGTCTTGACTCCAGTGTGAATTGAATTTAGGTGAGTCAGAGTTGCATAAAGTCCTTAGCCTCAGTCTCTCTTCCAGAGTCATCCAATTCCAACGGAAGTACAAAAGTCAAGACAACTGGCAATGGCCCAGGGTTCAGTGGATTACCTTGGCTTCTTTTATATCTAACCAAGCTCTAAGTGCTCCACACTGCCTGTTGCAGGGGTGTTGTAGAAGGACTAGCATCTCTGGGCTTGCCATGCATTCACCCTCAGTGTCCACCTTTCACCCAACACTCACCTGTGCCACCTATCAGCCAACAAACAGATTAAGAAAATGGGATTAATCTTTTAACTGGATTAATTAAATTAGCTAATTAAACATTAGGCCATATTGGCCTTCAGGCTATGGAAATTGTATATTCCTCACCTCATGTTATTTCTGGTGGAAGTGTGATCCTTCCTTTCCACTGGAAACTGATTTTTTTAATGGCCACAGAAGAGCTCGGTCTCTTTGATCATCATTTTCCTTGCCTAGAAAGAGAAAGTAATAATTCATTACATCATCTCCCTCTTGGAGTTTTAGTAAGAATCAAAAATCATGAATATATAGCATTTTATAAAGTTGAATACAAATGGAAGCTAAAGACAGATTTCAGAAAAATGTGAAACTATTGCGAAATTAAATGAGCAGAACCAGGAAAACATTGTACACAGTATTTGCAATATTGTGTGATGATCAATTATGAATGATTTAGTTCTTACTGGCTAGACCCCTTGCCTTCCTTTCTTCCATTCCCTTCCCTTCCCCAAAATCTTGAACCTACTGCACTCTGAAGCTCATACATTGGACCACACTAGTCCCCTTGCTAAGGGCTCTCTTCTGGACCCTCCTGGCTTCACAGTGATTATCAGTAGTAACTGTTGCTGTTTTCCTCCCAACCTGGTATCTTTATTTTTCTTTGCCTCATTAAAGGAGCTATCCCCTTGCTACTTCTTAAACAGGTCTATTCACTGAATGGGTGTTACCTCATCCTAAGTGACTACCTGCATAGACCATGGCCTAAAGGGGCCATTGCATCCTGGGTCATCTTCAGGCATCCTGATGAATATCTGGTCACTGGATTCAGATGGCTCTGGAGAAGAAGTGAGGCTGGTGACCTGCACAGCCCTCCCTCACTCAAAACAAAGTCAAGTGCAAGTCATGTCATCATTTCTCTGATGGCATGGTCTTCTTCGGCAATGAAGGATGAACACAAGCTCTTCTCAATAATACAGTGATCCAAAATAAGTACAAAAGACTCAGGATCGAAAATGCTCTCTACATCCAGATAAAGAACTGATGAACTCTAAATGCAGATTGAAGCTTACTTCTTTTACTTACTCTATTTTTGTGCCTTTTAAAAATCTGTTTCTTCCTTTACAACTTTGACTAATATGGAAATATATTTTACATAATTACACATATGTAACATATCAAATTGCCTACCATTTTAGGAAAAGTGGAGGAGAGAAAAGGAGGGAGAAAAATTTGGAACTCAAAATGTTGTAAAAATAAATACTAAAAATAGTATTGACATAATTAAGAAAAACTAAAATACTATTAAGACATTTTAAAATGCACAGAAGCTTATTCTTATTATCAATATTACATTAATACTTCAATATACTAAGTAGGACTCTTGGGTTTCATCACAGGTTGATCATATGATCATAGATGTAGAGTTGGATGGGGTCTCAGAGGCCATGTATTTAAGGAAGCTGAGGTGGTCACATGTTAAATGATTTGTTTCAAGTGACATAGGGAGTAAGCAGCTAAGCCAATATTTTATTTAGGTCTTCTGACTCCAAATTCTACATTCCTTTCACTGAACCATGCTACTGTGCATAAAAAAAACACATTGTACCCCTCATCTTCCTTGATATATGTTTTAAAATAAACATTTCTTTTAATTTCAGAACTTTTTTTATTGGAACACTGGCAAACAAAATTTTAGAAAAAAATATGTGAGGGGATGGCATTGTGTATTTGTACAGCAAAGGGTTTTTTAAGCTGGGACCCACAAATTTTAATATTTCAATAAGTATATCTTAATATAATTGGTTTTTTCACAATTTTTTGAATTTCATTTCATGCATTTAAACATTTTATTCTGAGAAGGGGTTCGTAGACCTCACCAGTCTGCCCAAGGAATCCATGACATAAAAAAGGTTAAGAACTCCTACTTCACAGGCTTGTGTTCATCTGACTAGACCTACATCCATCTCCCTGATGCTTTCTGAGAGCTGTTAGCCTCAAGTCAGTTACTTCTTGGCATGAAGTACCACTGAATCTTGTCATTAAAATATTCCTTGTCTTGTTCTTGGCCTGGTTTCTAATATGAGATTAAACTTCCTTGTCTCCCATCTGATCTGTGGCTTCCTGAAACACTCCTTGACCCAGCCAAGCAGTTCTACTTCTTACTTTTCCCTCCTGTAACTGAAATAAAATATTTAAAAGAATAATTTAATCTTAATAAAGTGAAGGAATATATCATCTCACATCCCCTCTTTCATACAATTGCCTGGCATATAATAAGTAGGGGCTAAATAAATGTTTATTTATAGAGTATTGACTGACTAACAAATACTACTAATGCTTGAGACTCAGACAAAGTGTCTACATACAATGAGCTTCAAATGCCTGGCCTCAGTTTGTTTTTACTTTAGGGAAATAAATAGTTATGATGCTTTAAAGAAAAGGTTGGGAGGTGGAAGAGCATATATCCAATGCACTGTCTCAGCATTACAGATGGCACCACTGGCCAGCCAGAAAGAACACAAATGGTTTCCTTGGCAGCTGATGTCACCTGGCTTCTGTTGCTCTTGCTCCTCCTCAATGTCAATCATTCTTTGGCATACAGGACAATGCTTTGTGTCTTACCCTGCTGACAAAGGATAATTCATCTATGATTCTAGACTCATCTCTAGCCCTACCTCCCATATTAGTCAGATGGGACCTAACACAGTTGACTAATTACTTTATTCAAACCACCAACCAGTAAGTATTTACTAAGCACCTACTATGTGCCAGGCACTATGCTAAGCACTGGGGGTACAAATAAAGACAGAAAATAATTCTTTCACTGGAAAATTTCATTTTCTAATGGAAGAGAAGAAAACAATTATGTACAAACATGTTGTATACAGGGTATATTGAACCTAATCAATAAAGGGAAGAAATTAGCAGTAAGACAGACTAAGAAAATCTTGTTAAAGATGGAATTTCATCTGGGTCTTGAAGGAAGACAGGAGGCGAACATGAGGAGGAAGAGTATTCCAGGCATAGGGCAAAGCCAATGAAAGTGTCCAAAGTCAGGAAACAGAATTTCTTATTTGAGTAATAGCAAGGAAGTTGTTGTCACTGGATTAGAGAGTGTATGTGCTTGGGTGGTAAGATGGTACAGAGGGGTGGTAAGGTGGTAAGGAGGGGTGGTAAGGTGTAAGAAGACTAGAAATGTAGGCAATGAGTCTAGCTTCTGGAGAGCTTTGGATGGCAAACAGAGGATTTTTGTATTTGCTCCTGATGGTGATTGGAGCTACAGAAGTTTTAGGGAGGAGTAGGGGTGGGGTGGAAGGTAACATGGTCAGACCCATGACAGATGTAAGACAAGAAGGTCAACCAGCAGGCTCATGCAATAGTCCAAGGGTAAAGTGATACCTACCTGCACCAGGGTGATGGCAGTGTCAGAAAAGGAAAGGAGGCATATGCAAAAGATATTACAAGGCTTAGCAAAAGAGATGATGTGGGCAAGATATGAAAAATGAAGAGCTGAGAATACACCCTAGATTTTGAGCCCAGGTGAATGAGAGGTTGATGATCTCAGCATAGTGATGATAGTCAAATCCATGAGAATTGATGAGATCACTAAGTGAAATATTATCAAAGGAGAAGAGATGTGGATCTAGCACAGAAACCTGCTACCTTTAGTAGCTAAGACCAGGCAAAGGAAACTGAGAAGGAAGAGTCAGGGAGGAGAACCAGGATAGAGTATTGTCACATAAGCCTAGGGAAAAAAGAGCATCGAGAAGAGATTGGTGTTCTATGGCATAGTGTTACTCTTCTTTCATCGGAAGGCTAGAGACCAATGGCTAAGACATTTGAACCCTTACTCCAAAGATACACTAGTACTTGATAGAACAGTTTTACCCTTCTCCCCATAGAAAGCTGGAAACAAGACTGGAGAGTGAAAAGCAGGCAGGAATCAATTTAGTCAAAGTGTACATCACAACCAGAAGGTCATTCTTTACATCTATTATAATCCTTAAATTTTGAAGACAGGTTAGGTATGGACCTGGTACTTCACTGGTGTAGACAACTTCCAGGTGAGGAAGTTCCCTCCACCAAAGTAAGTAGGCTTCTTCTTGAAACTTAGAGTCTTTGACAATTCTGGGAGCCAAGATGGTGGAGTAAACAGGAAATCACCTGAACTTTCCCATATTCACCTCCAAACAACTATAAAATAGCATGCTAAAACAAATGGCAGAACCAATAAAAATGGAGTGAAACAATTTTATAGCCCAAAAAAACTTGGAAGGTTGGCAAGAAAGATCTATCTCACTTGGGTTAAAAGGGAGCACAATCCAGGGCAGGTAGTGTCCCTGCAAGCCAGCAGCAGACCCTGCCTCAGCAAGCTAGCAGGAGGCCCTGAGTACCATGACCTCAACAGGTAGGTGCCAGCACCAACCGTCCCCCCAATCATGTATCTCACCATGTACAGCACCAGGTGAGCCAACAGACCACTGTGCCACTCAGCCACCACCACCCCAACACAGAATCAGGAAAGAAACCAGACCCCAGCAGCTCTGTGCAACATGAGGGTTCCCCATGGACCTCAGGGCAACACCAGAGAAGCACCAGGCAAACAATAAGGGCTTGCACCCCCCAGCACAAGAAGCTTGGGACATTGCATCCTCTACCCCATGAGCAAAGTTCAAGTTTAAGAGTAATGAAATAAGCTGGAAAAGATCAGCAAAAACAAACAAAAAAGAATGAGACCATAGAAAGTTATTATGGTGACAGGGAAGATCAAGACATAAACTCAGAAAAGGACAACAATGTCAAAATGTCTTCATACGAAACCATGAAGAAAAATGTGAGTTGATCTCAAGCCCAACAAGAACTGGAAGATCTCAAAAAGGAGTTTAAAAATCAAATAAGAGAAGAAGAAAAAATGGGAAATAATGAGAGGGATGAAAGAGAATCATTAAAAGTCAATAGTTCGATAAAGAAAACACCAAAAAATGGAAAAAATGTATAGAAATTAGTGAAGAAAATAACTCCTTAAAAACTAGAATTGGCAAAATGGAAAATCAGCTTTAAAAAAGTTAACTAGAAAAAAACTCCTCAAAAATTAGAATTGGACAAGTGGAAGCTAATGACCCTCTAAGACATCAAGAGTCAAAAGAAAAAAAAAATAGAAGAAAATGTAAAATTCATCGTTGGAAAAAGAGCTGACCTGGAAAACAGATGCAGGAGAGATAAGTTAAGAATTATTGGTCTACCTGAAAGCCATGTTAAGAAAAAGGACCTGGACTTCATACTTCAAGAAATTATCAAAAAAAAACTGTCCTGATATCCTAGAACCAGAAGATAAAATAGTCGGTGAAAGAATCCATTGATCACCTGCAGGAAGAGATCCCAAAATGAAGATCCCCAGGAACGTTATTGCCAAATTCCAGAACTCCAAGTTCAAGGAGAAAATATCACAAGGATGCAGAAAGAAATAATTCAAATATTAAGGAGTCATAGTCAGGATTACACAGGATTTAGGAACTTTAATATAAAAAGATCAAAGTTCATGGAATAGGATATTGTAGAAAGCAAAGGAGCTAGAACTATAACCAAGAATTAC
Organism: Bettongia penicillata ogilbyi; assembly: GCA_023548195.1. Lineage (NCBI taxonomy): Eukaryota > Metazoa > Chordata > Mammalia > Diprotodontia > Potoroidae > Bettongia > Bettongia penicillata. Next base: position 8,027,831 of record JAJHZJ010000266.1, on the reverse strand, counting down.
CTACCCACTGAAATTGAGCATAATCCTTCAGGAGAAAAATGGTCACTCAATTAAATAGAAGGTTTTCATGTTTTTCTAATGAAAAGACCAGAGCTGAACCGCAAAGATAATTGATTTTTAATTTCAAGACTCAAGAGAAGCCTGAAAAAGTAAAAAGGAAACAAAAAACATAAGGCATTCAATAAGGCTAAATTGTTTACATTCCTACATGGGAAGACGATACCTGTAATTCTTAAAAACTACTTCACTATTAGTGCCGTTGGAAGGAGTATACATAGACCAAGGGTACAGACATAAGGTAACTTTGAGGGGATGATTAAAAAATTAAAGGATTAGAAAGAGGATTACACTGCAAGCAGAATGAAGGAAAAAGTAGAATGGAGTACATTATCTCCCATGAGAAAACATGAAAGACTTACCACAGTGAAGTGGAAGAAGGAAGAGCGGGTGGCAGACATTGCTTACATCTTACTCTCACCAGAATTGATTCTGCAAAGGAATAACATATACAATCACTTGTAATCACTTGTGCAGTGACCAGAAATTAGGAAACCCAGATTCAAATATTACAAGTCATGTGACCCTGAACAAACATATAACCTCTCTGTGCCTCTGTTTCTTCATCTGTAAAATGAGACAGTTAAAATTGATGACCCCTGAGATCCTTTCCAGTTCTGAATCTGTAACTGTGATTAGAATTATCCCAAAAGTGACAGGTGGGATATTTAAAATCCTGAAAGATGATGCTGTCAAAGAGCTGAATTCAATATGCCAGCAAATTTGAAAAACTTAACCAGGGTCACAGGATTGGAAAAGCTCAGTTTATGTCTCAATACTAAAGAAGGGCAATGCCAAAAAATGTTCCATTCAAATTATCAAACAACTGCACTCATTTCACATGTGCTTAAGATGTTGCAATCTATGTTTCAGCAATATGTGAACAAAGAATTACCAGAAGAGCAGACTGGTTTTTAAAGAGGTAAAGGAACTTGAGACCAAATTGCCAACATTCACTGGACTATGCAAGAAACAGGGGAGTTCCAGTCAAGCCTTTGACAGTATGAGTCATAACAAATAGTGGCAAGTTCCCAAAGGGAAGGGAGTACCAAATCATCTTACTCGTCTCCTGAGGAACCTGTATGTAGGTCAAAGCAAAAGTTAAAACTGAATATGAAACAACTGATTGGTTCAAGATTGGGAAAGAAGTACGAGGCTGAATATTGTAACCTCTTTATTTAACTTATATGCAGAGTACATCGTACAAAATGCCATGCTGGATGAATCAAAAGTCAGAATTAATGTTGCCAGAAAAATATCAACAAATCTCAGATATATAGATGAAACTACTCTGATGGCAGAAAGTGAAGGATGATTAAGAAGCCTCTTGATGAGGATGAAAGAAGGAAGTGTATAAGTTGACTTGAAGCTTAACATTAAACCAAAAAACTAGGATCTTGGCTTCTGGTTCCATTACTTCTTGACAAATATAGGGAGAAGAATGAGAAACAGTGTCATATTTTATATACTTGAACTCAAAGATCACTGCAAATAGTAACTGCAACCATGAAATTAAAAAACACTTACTCCCTGGAAGGAAATCTGTGGCAAATCTGGACAGCATACTAAAAAGCAGAGATACATCACCTTGCTGACCAAGGTCCATATAGTCAAAACCATGGTACTTTCAATACTAACATATTACTGTGAGAATCAGACTATTAGGATAGCTGAGAGCCATAGAATCGATGCTTTTGAATCGTGGTGCTGGAGAAGACTTTTGAAAATTTCCTGGACAGTTAGGAGACTCAATCCATCAATACTTAAAAAAACTAATTTTGACAATTCATTTAAAGGACAAATAATGAAACTGAAGCTTAAATGCTTTAGCAACATGAGAAGACAAGATTCATTTGGAAAAGATTTTGATGCTGGAGGCACCTGAAGGCAAAAGGCAAAATGTATTGTAGAGAACGAGATGCATAGATAGTGTCATGGAAGCAACAAACATGAATTTGGACAGACTTCAGGAGACAGTGGTAGAGAGAAGAACTTAATGTGCTATGATGTATGGGATCATGAAGAGTTGGACACAACCGAATGACTGAATAACAACACATTCTAATCTCAGGTCTGACCATCCTGTTGGACCATGGAAAGTAATTTTTCCCCTTTCTGAATCTGTTTTTTCATTCTGTCAATTTAAGGTATTAGATGATCAATGACATTTTTTCCTAAAATTTCTAACATTCTCTGATTCTATGACCTGCTTAGGGAATTAAGAGTTAATGAAAATTATATGCATGAGCTTGCTCCTTGAGTGAAAGCTATTACCATTCTTTAAACTAACCTTTACTTACTATTTGATTGATCTTCCAGAGAATTCCAGAATCTTAAATGCCTTACCTAGAACCATAACTAACAACTCTGGCCCCTGGAATAAGTAACAAAAAATGGGCCAACATGAAAGTCACTCTCAAATTAAGTTTAGATAAATTCACTTGAAGGGGAAGGGAAGGAGCCTAGGAGAAAGACTTCGGATTTCAAGACACAAGGCCTTGCATACCGTAAGTGCTTAATAAATGCCTATTGGATTGCACACACTTGAAAGCTTTCAGAGTTGAAGAGATTCTGAGAACTTTTACTGTGGAAAGGAGACAGGATTAAACCAAAGAAAGAAAGAAAGAAAAGAAAGGAGCTTACCTGGCCAAGCGGAAGAGAGGGGAGGAAGCATGCCTTCTGGTAGCTTTCCATTTTAACTAATTATTATCAATAATTATCAATAATAGAACAAAGCTAGTTATTTCTACCTGGTAGAAAGAGTGCTGTAAATGCCCTGTAAATCTGTAGGCTGTAAGACAAAGCCCTAGTTATCTTACCCTGGTTATGGCACTGGTTCACCCTCAGTTTCTCCATCTAAACCCTATTCATGCCCAGATGAGTAGAGTATTAACCAGGATGTAAGCAGACAGTGGCACCACTTATGCATAAAATTGGCATGAAGATTATGGATGCTGGTACTGCAAATCCAGCTGCAAGGAATCCTAGGAGTCTGGTCCCTATTGCAGCTGATTGTTGATTACCTTGTATCTTGACTCTTTGAGCCCACTTTCTTTTCTCATTCCCTGGATCTCCATTCTCAAACATTCTGACTTCCTCTCCCTAGATGGGTCTCTTAGATTCACCTGTCCTCCAGAAAGATTCCACTCTTACTTGGCTAGCTGGTACCAGGGCACTTATACCCTTTGGAAATTTATTCCTGACCCTATTCTCACTGCTTCACAAGATATCTCTAACTCTCAGTGGTTCTGTGATACTTCACAAAGGGATCCTGTAGAAATTCACAGCATACTACCCCATCCCCTTTAAATCTATTGCCTACAACTGATTCCATGGCTCACTCTGTGATTATAAAATCATTACTGTCATGCCGTGGAAGCTTGACCTACTCAGTGACCCTCCATCTCACTACTCAATGGCTACAACACAGAAAAAGGAAAGTTAAGTACAACATTAAAATTGGACAAGTTTCCAGTCTGCCTAACAGCAATGAAGTTACATACATAGCACCTTGTTCCCACCCCTGATGATGGCTCTGGAATAGAATGAGCAACGAACATGTTAAAGGTGGACAGTACTTAATGGCCCAGTTCAATTTGCAATAATACCAGGCTGACTATGAGTGAAGACATTTAACATTTTATTTTTTCATGACTGGGAATAGGATTTTATAGCAATGATATTATCAGTGAAAACTACAGTCATTGCGATCTAAACATACAATGAATACAAATGGCAAATCAGCTTCCAGGCTATAAAGAAAATGGGTGAAACCTTCTAAGCACTAGCAGATTGTTTGGAAAACTAAAATAAAGATACATCTGTGTTTCCCAGGTCTCATGAAGCCCTGTATCCAATCTACCAAGCCACTGATGTATGAAGTTGTAGTGATTGCAAAAATAACTCACTTTACGCTACCTCATTCAGCCACTCCTCCCTTACCAGTTTCAGCATTTCAATATTGTAACCCTGAAAGGACTTGATCAAATCTCATAACATTAAATGCTTTTTATTGAATCCATTGACCAAGATGGAAATATCCAAAATTAACTTTGTTTGCAGTTTTTTTTCTCATAGCTGAATCTCTCTGAGCATAGTTATTCACTAATGAATGAGTGGATGAATGACTAAATGAATGGGCAAACATTTATTAAGTGTTTCTAATATACCACGTCTTGTGCTGTTCTGTTTATTGTTCTTTGTTCTTGAAGGGGTCCATGACATCAAGATGATGACAAGACTTGCAATTTACTTTGATTTGAGTGAGGGAGGGCTGTGCAAGTTCACCAACTTCACTTTCTTCTCCTGAACCAGTTACTCAAGGGATGGCCCTTTTTAATAAAATTTTAAAAAAAAAATCAAACTGGGAGGGGAAGACTCTCAGGGTTCCTGAGTAAAAGAGGAATACTTACTATTTAGTATTCACCTTCATTCTGTGCTAGGTGAGTGGGGACCTGTTGTTCAGTGTATGAGCTCCAGAGTGAATTGGACTTAAGACCTGGTCTTTGAGCAAGAAATGTAGCCAGTAAACCTAAAGGAAAAAAGGCAGCTTTTGGTCCTGGAAGTATACCTTCCCCTGGGTAGAGTACCCCAGGCAAGGACAAAGAGGAGGGGAGCGGAGGGGAGAAGGAGCTGCTACTCACTCACGGGTTGTATTTGTCCTTTGTTCTCAAAGAGGACCATGACATCAAGACGATGATATGACTTACAGTTGACTTTGATTTGAGTGTCTTGTGCTAAGCACTAGGCATAAAAATACAAGCAAGCAAAATACAAGTGAAAATCCCTGCCCTCAAGAAGCTTACCTTTTAATAAGAGAAGACAATATTCATAAATGAGTGGACAGAAGAGTGTTTTGTAAAGTCACAGCGGATAATGATGGAATGATAGAGAATTTGATTTACACATATTTTTCCAGGAATGGTAACATTTATGTGTTCTCAGAGCTAGAGCTGAAGGAGACAAGAGGAATTTAAGATAGAAGGGTATGTATGCCAGCATGATTGAAGGACGGTTGAGTAATTTAGTGGTACACCTGGGTCTGGGCAGCTACATAGCACAGCAGATAGAGTACAAGCCCTGGAGCCCAAATGAACAAAATTCAAATCTGGTCTTAGTCACTTACTAGCTGTGTGACCTGGGCAAGTCACTTAACCCTATTTGCTCAGTTTCCTTATCTGTAAAATGAGTTGGAGAAGGAAAAGGCAAACCATTCCAATATCCTTTCCAAGAAAACTCCCCAAAATGGAGTCACAAATTAAGCACTTACTGTGCTGATTGCTGGGATACAAAGTCAAAAATTAAATAGTCCCTGTCCTTCAAAAGCTTACATAATTTCTGCTGTTTCCTCACTGTAGCACTGTATCTCCATATGTCCAATATCAGGGAGACAAAACTTCCAAATGATTGGCTTATGTTTTACTGTTTATTCAGATAGTTTAGTGTTATGGAGGCTTCGATACAGTTTATTATGTGTACTAGTAAAAAGCCTAAACTATTCTGTCAGTATGAAAACCAAAACAAAATTAGGCTAAGTAATAAAATTGACAGTGAATTTGTGGTTTGGTGACCAGTTCATCATTTGTTTTTCAAGTGTTGTTAGGGATTTATTTTGGGGGGTGGTTTTTAAAGGTTTTTTTTTAACTTTGGGGTTTTACAGACAAGAGCAGAGGAAGTCATCAACACCAAATAGTCTCCTACTATTTCATAAATGTCACCATGAATGTTACCAGCTTTTCAGAAAGATGTTAGTGGAGATTTAAAAACTGCCTTCTGAATCCTTCCAGAATTGAATGCTAACACACAGTGCCATTTGACAGTTTAAGTGCAGCTAAGGACAAATGGCCCATTTTGTTTAGCATTAATTTTTATTTGATTTGGCTTATAATTTTCAAGAGCTATAGTTGGCTTCTTATTTGTTGCTCCATGTCACAAAGAGATAAAAAGTCATATGGAAGACCTTGGAGGTTCCATATGTCGTGAGGGCATGGGACACTGGAAACTGAGAAGGAATTTCTCTGCTGTCAGCACTAGTAGCCCACCTCTTATCCTAGAACTGGAGAAACGTTGAGAGATCATCTAGTTCCATGCCTTCGGAAGGGATCTCCAAGAAAATGATCCTAACAACCATTGTCCCTTCTTTTAGAAATCTTTTAAGACATTTATTCTCCAAATTTCTTGATAACTCATTTTGGTAGCAGGTCATAGACCAATGATGTTATCTCCCAGAGTCTCAGACATGGCTGCTATTCTCATCTAATTCCATAGTAGTTTAGTTCATAGGTCTCTGAGAAAATTCCAAATTGTCTCTCCAGGTCAGATCTATTCTGATGTTATAGCCTTCTTATATGTAGAGTCAGCATTCATTAATTAATAAGCCAAAATCTTTGACGCTGTCAAATGATTCAGTCAGAAAACCATATGATTTATCAATAGAAATGGCAATAAAGAAGATCGATTTCCACTTGCCTTGCTACTGCGTATTAAGGACCACTGAGTCCTTCAGTCCTTCCATGCAGCTTTATGTGTCCCTACTAAAATATGAGTTACTTGAAAGTAGGAACTATCCCTGTTTTCTATCTGCATTCCCAGAGCTGGGGATACAACATAAGAAACAGTTCTTGCCCTCAAGGAACTAGCTTACATTTTACTGCAGTGATAATATGCAGTCTTTCAAAAATACTGTAAAAGGGTGCTTTTATCTAAAATTCTTCCCAAGACTTAAAAAAAGCTTCTTCTCCTTATGTGATTTATAAACTTGTTTTTTGCCTTCTTTCAAGTTTCCTTTACAAAACTCGACCTTTCTTTAAATGAAATGGCATAAATCCTGCAAAATTCAACCTAAAATTTTGGGAAAAAAAACAAACCTAACATAGGATGAGTAAATATGGAAGGGTCACATGGCATTTTTATTTCACTACCACACCAAAGAAACCAAGACTCTTTCAAAGTAGGAGAGAATTATTTCACCTGCCCAGTTACTCTTGTCTCATAGCAATGAGAATAGCATCGTTAGTCCTATTAGATAGAGCTGCTGTGCTTTTCCTTCTAAGAATCTTTTGGGGCTTGGGAAATGTCACTTTGTTAGATTTCACAACACTTTCTGACAGCTTGAAACTGTATGCACAAAAAATACTGATGTCATAGAAGAAATTGAAATTTATAAAGACTGGGATTAATTTATGCAGGACAACAAGGATACAAAGCTGGTGAAAGATCTAGAATTAAGGGTGCCATGGAACATGCCACGGAACATGCAATGGAACACAGCCCCCTCTAACTCCCATTCACAAATAAATTCTTCATTTTTTTACTTTACTTAGACACTTACTAGCTGTTTGCCTCCAACAAATCATTTCACCCCCTGAACCTAAGATTCCCCATCTTTAAAATGAGTCTAAAATATCAGCACAGTCCATTTTGAGGAAAGCACTTTATAAATATTTTTGTAATTGTTGTTTAAATCATTTTTCAGTCATGTCTGACTCTTCATGACCCCATCTGGGGTTTTCTTGGCAAAGATACTGGAGTGGTTTTCCATTTCCTTCTCCAGCTCATTTTACAAATGAAAAATCTGAGGCAAACAGGGTAAGTGACTTGCCCAAGGCCCCATGGCTAGTGTCTGAGGCCAGATTTGAACTCAGGAAGATGAGTCTTCCTGACTCGAGACCTAACATTCTATCTCTGCACCACCTACTTCTTTAAAAAGTGGAAGTTACTAGATACTTTATTGTATACATACACTAGTTCACTCACGTTAGTATTCATTCTTATTATTTTTCTGTTTATCTGACCTATGCTGGTTACCAATCTCTGATGATATCGCCTATCCTCACTAGTAAGTGTGAAAAAGTTTGTGTATACAGTCTGTTCAATTACAATTTTTCCCAAAAAACACCAAGTCATACAAAACCAAGCAAAAAAAAGAAAACCACAGAATTTATGTGGAGAATATGGGGTAAGGGACAAAAGACTTAAAAAACTTTGTCAGTGACACACACACATAAGATAGGATCCTAATAAAAATGGCAGCCTTGGCCTGCTGCAAGTTTAATGGGCAAGTTTAGAGACAGTCCTCAAATTCTGGTTTTAGAGGCTATGGAGAAGGTCTAGGTGTGGGTGGTTCACACCAGGCCTCCTTTGACCCACAGCTCCAGTTGTACCAGAAGATATACAATGGATACAACATTCTACCTCGACAAAGACCTGAAATTTGCTTGTGAAAGTGGGCATCAAAAGGCTTGAGACTTATGAGTTATTGTGAAGGGGTACCATTTTCTGTGCTTTCTTGGTGTTTCTCAAGGAAGAAATCATATATCAACCCACTTAAAATCAAATTAGACTCTAAATGTTCCCTAATATATTAGTCACTTTGAAATAAACTTGGGTTTTCTAAACTTTACATTACAGCAGAACTAACTGTATATGTTCACACACACACACACACACACACACACACATAGAGTCAGTGTGACCAGCCTCACAGAAAGTCTAGACTTTTGCAGTCAAAGGTTCAGACCTTGGTGTTGCAGATTGAATATTCCAATTGACCCGTGGAATGAACAAGCCTTATAGAACAGGTTCTCATTAAGCAAACTCACAATACACTGCTCTATACACTGGAATGCCAAGTTATAATTTGCAGTGGGAGCTACAACTACCTTGAAGACTCTTATGGGGGAAACAAAAATAAAGACCAAAAAAAAAAATATATAATCACTCAGGGAAGGCTTTGTTGTGCTTTCTATTTCTCAGAATAAAAGAGAAATACTCATTTTTAATAAGCATGCTATCAAGATAAGAAATATACATATGCCTACCTTGTGACTTCGGTCACTTCTCTTTCTCATTCTTCTCTCTGAATTGTACACCTCAATAAATGATTCATGCTACCAAGGAGTGAGAGACATAAAGAGATCACTACATTTCTGATTTCTCAGTTGAACAATGTTGGAATATTTTGGAGGTGCTGAATTATTGAGAGGTACTTGGTCAGGAAAATGTCAGCAGTTCCTGATGTGGCATTATCTCAGTTTAGAAGAGATTGTTCACAAATTAGCAGTGGGATGGAGGAAGAGAGGAAGGCTTTTGGTTTTGCTGTCAAAAGTTTTCTCAAACTGAAGAGCTCCAGTTCTTCATGGCTGTCTGAATAATGTCAAAGTTAGGGGGGAATCAACAGCAATGGCAAAGATAGGAAAGTTAGCAGAATGGGGAGGGAGGAGAAAAGATAGAGGAGGGAGTTTTTTGTTTTGTTTTACTGAAAAAACTGAAAGATGCTGAATTTAAAGTCCAGGAATAAATTACATATGGTTGTTACAGTCAGATTCTTTGCGGCATATGACCTAAAGGGATCAAGTAATCATGATCTCTTAAGAAAAAGCACAGAAACCATCTATTTTAAATCAAACAACTATTTACTCAGTGCCCTACTATGCCTAGGAGTATGTTAGGTGATGCAATATGATAAGAAGCATAAGACATGATATGTCATTTTATGTATTGAAATGTATCATGTTTAATTAGTTGTCTTGATGGGTAATATTAGGTTTATAGGGATAAAGACATGATATATGATTTCAGTGGTATAGGGAATTCCCAGATAAGAAAACTTCCTATCAAGGCAAGTCAGCACCCTCTCTATGTATGCCTGGGGCACTGAGAGATTAAGTGATTTTATCCACAGTCACACTTTAAGTGACTTGAACCCAGGTCTTCTGGCCTCCAGGGTCAGCTTGCTATCTAGTATATAATTCTGCCTTTATAAGAAGTTATTTTAAAAAATATGATACAATCAACCATTCTGGAAAACCATTTGGAACTATGCCCAAAAGGCTATGCAACTGTGCATTATCTTTGACCAGACAATACTAGGTTTTGTATCCCAAAGAGATTAAAAGAAAAAAAAAGGGGGCGAAGGAACTATTTGTACAAAAATTATTTATAGCAGCTCTTTCTGTGGTGGAAAAGAATTGGAAATCGAAGATCAATAGAGAATGGCTGAACAAGTTGTGATATATAATTGTGATGGAATACTGGCGGAGCTAGCTCTAGTTGTCCTGATCTATATCTTGCCACTGGAGCCAAATGACTCTGGAGGATAAAGTGAGGTGACTTTGCACAACCCTGCCTCACTTAAATCCAATTTACTTGAAAATGTCATCATCTTCCCGATGTCATAGTTCTCTTCGAGAACAAAGGACAAGCAACAATGATGGAGTACTACCGTGCTTTAAGAAATGACAAGCAAGATGCTTTCAGAAAAACCTAGAAAGACTTACATGAAGCGAGCAGATCCAGGAGATCACTGTGCATAGTAACAGCAATATTGCACAAGGTCAGCTGTTAAAGACTTAACTACTCTGATCCCAACACAATGATCCAGGACAGTTTCAAAGGACTCATGATGGAAAATGCCATCTCCAGAGAAAGAACTGCTGAAGTCTGGAGGAAGATCAAAGCATTTTCCTTTATTTTTCTTGGAGCATTTTTTGTGGGGGGTTACATTTTTTTCACATTACTAATATGCAAATATTTTACATGAATGCACATGTATAACATATATCAAATTGGTTGCTCAGGGACAGGGAGGGAAAGGAGAAAGAAGAGAAAATTTGGAACTCAAAAATTTTAAAAAGAATGTTAAATTCTTTTACATACAATTAGAAAAGATAAGACTTTTTTTAAATGATGGGATCCTGATTTCTTAGTCCAACAATGTTTGAATCATAAACAATCATTTTCTGGTGAATACCAGGGGACAGATTTGAACTTGGGTTTCTACATATTCCAAAGCAGAGTGCTTTTCACTCTACTTTTCCTTCAGATAACTAAAATTTTCAAATCAGGTAAATGGGAAGACTATGATGTCCCCAAGTGAAATAAGGAAGTTTGTACAGATGAATATAGATAGATAGATAGACAGAAGATATATAGATAGATAGACAGAAGATAGATAGACAGATAGAAGATAGATAGATAGATAGATAGATAGATAGATAGATAGATAGATAGATAGATAGAGTATTTATTAAGTGCTTACTTTGTGCCTGAGCACTGGGCTAAATACAGACATTCCAAATACAAACAAGTAGGTCAGACCTGGTCCCCAAGGACTTTATATTGTAATGGGGGAAGAAAGCAAAAAGAGGAAATCTATAAAGTGGGGGGGAGGGCAGTTCACATAGTGTGGGTAAGAAAATGACTTAGAGGCTTGATTCCTGGCAACCTAAGGTTGAAACTCATTTGTAAGAGTTGGAGAATCCAGGAGAAGAGTATAAAATTCATTGAATAAGAGCCGAATGGCAGAAATATCAGTGGCCACCAGAATGGAAATATCTGATGATATCAGAAAGGCAGCCTGGCCCAAAGGGAAAGCTGCCTGATCCAGAAGTGGAAAAATCTCATGAGTTGAGAAGGAGTGACACATCTATCACTGCATCAGTGCTCCTCAAAGACCTTCATGAAGATTCCAAAGGACTACCAAGGCTAAGAATTTGGAGGTGTCTCTTTGTTATATGTTCTTTACATCAATGCCTTCAAATCGTTGTATTTTAAGTTAATGCCTACTCTCTCCAAGGACTCCCCAAGGCTGTATTTGTGAGAGAATGAATCTCAGGGCTTGAGTATTTGGGGGGGATGGGGGGTGCTTTATAACCCCTCTTGTTACCATACCTTCTCAGTAAATATCTTTTCTAAAGGTTAATTGATGTCTAATAACTGTGAGCACAATATTTAAACTTAGATGCTCAGAGTTACCCCCTTGAACCCTGAGAAGAAGTCATTTCCTCAGAGTTCCAGGTTGCCAGTTTGAGTTGGATGAGTTAATTCCAACCAACATTCGACATCACAGATTTAGTCCCTATCCTAAAGAACTGAATCCCTAAAGAGCTGGCTTTATCAGAGGGAATTCTTTATCGGTATGACACAGAATTCTGTTCTTGGTCCAGTTCTGTTCAACATTTCAGTAAATGACTTGGATGAAGATATAGAAAACAGGTTGATTGAATTTGCAGAGAGCTAAGAAGGTTAATTGGGCAGTTAGGGGGTAGGGTGGAGAGAGCAATGGGCCTAGAATCAGGAAGACCTGAGTTCAGATCTGACCTTAGACCTTACTAGCTGTGTGACCCTGGGCAAGTCATTTAACCCTTTTTGCCTCAGTTTCCTCATCCATGAAATGAGCTGGAGAAGGAAACAGTAAATTATTCTAGTATCTTTGTCAAGTAAACCCTAAATGAAGTCACAAAGTGTTGGACATGACTAAAAATGACCTAACAACAAAAATAACAAGGAGAGATAGTTAATATATCAGCTGTTAGGATGAGAATTTTTAATTCCTCAGGAGATGGGCATGATGGATCAAACCCAAGAAAAATGTGTAGGGTAAATATAAGGGTCTAAATTTAGATTTTAATACTCAATTGCCTAAGCAGGCAACTAAATTGACAATATTTTCACTTGACTTCCTTATAAAGTAATAGTGTGAAATGGAAACTGAAACATTCTAATTTTCTCTTCCTTCCTTCCTTCCTTCTTTTCTTTCTTTAATTTGAGTCAATGTAAAAAATTACTAATATGGAAATGTTTTACATGATTGCACATGTATAAACCACATTAGATTGCTTACCATTTTATGGAGGGGGGAGGAGATAGAAAGAAACACAATATGGAACTCAAAATTTCTTAAAATGAGTTTAAATTGTTTTAACATGTAATTGGGGAAAAATAAAATATTATTTAAAAATTAAAGTTATAGTGAAATATGGCTACTAAAAGGCCAATATGAGTAGATCAGGGAAATCATAGTCTCACCATACTCTGTGCATGTCAGACTACATCTGGAATGTTCTCTCTTTGTAACAATACAATTTAAGATGAATATTGAGCCAATATTAACTCAATGGGGAGAGCAGTGTGATGAAACCATGGAGGGAAAGGGAAAAGTCATTTGTGCAAGGGGGTTGCTGGTCTTACTGCCTACAGGCAAGCTCCTTGCAGTCAGTGCACATAAGCCAGAGAGGAAACAACACAGTCAATTCTGGTTTTATTCTGAAAATGCTTTATAGTGTATTATAGATATATAATGACCAAGGGTAGTAAGCCTGATCCTTAGGGGAAGGCAGATAAGCTTTTGACTCTTGGTAATCTTTATCCAAATATTATGGATGTTGTCATTGAATATCAATGTATATCAGTCACATCAATTTGTAAAATTCATGGGTTTAAACAACAAAAATAATGCAAGATCACAAACAGCATAGATATATACGATGCCTGATATAACTGAAATAGCTAACACAAAGAAATCTGGTTTTGTATCATTATTAGATGCTTGACTTTATACATATGTTCACTCTGAGTCAAAATGACTAAACTTTTATAAAATCAACTTGCAAAGTCACTCACCTATCTTTAACTTGAGTGACTTAATTTAAATCAGTTAGACAATGACATTACGAATATTTCAAGTAAAAGAAAAAAGCAACAGGAGAGATAACAAGTCAGAGCTAAAAATACTCAGAAATGCAAAAGAACACAGAAAATGAACACCAGAGGGCACTCTGCCCAGGGTCACACATTTACTATGAATCAGAGGTGAACCTTGAATTCACACCTTAGTTACCAATTCTCTATTCTCCGTATCAGCTGCTTCACTGAAAGTGAAACTGACATAAAAACAAAAATTATTAACAAACCCTTAAAAAAAGGAAGAATAATAGATTAAGAAAGGAATAATTTATGAGACTTAGAGAAGAGATAATCACTATAAGGCAGCATAGGTTCATTTAAAAAAAAACTCATCCCAAATCTCACCCTATTTTCTGAAAAGATTACTAGAATATTACTCTAAGGAAAATCTATGGGCATAATATACCTATATGGCAGCAAAACATTTGATAAAATCTTTCTTATCTCGTTGCGAAGAGTTAGAGAATGTACAGCCAAGTATATTCTATACTATACTTCATTCTATACAGAATGAAGCTAACTGAACCCTACAAGTAAAGATCAATGAATCCATGTTGCAAAGAGGGAGCTCGTTAAACAAGTGGCCCAAAGCAGTGCTTTTCTCCTATTCTGCTGAATTTTTTTTTAATCAATGACTCTAATATACATGAATGGTATATTCATTATATTTGTTGATAATAAGCCACAAACTAGATGGGACTGCCTGAATATTAGAATCAATATATGAACATCTCAAGAAATAGGATTGGTGGATTAAGATGCAGAGGTGAAATTTAATAGGAATAAGAGACTGTGTTTCCCAGTTTCAGATCTTTAAAAAAATGGACTAACAGAAATAAATAAATAGATAAAAATTATAGAAAAGCCTAGAATATTCTGAGCTGCATTCTCTCATAAAATATCAAGTAGCAATAGAAAGAGGGGAAATAAATTCACATTAATCTAGGCAAGGAACTAAGTAAATAAAAAAATCAACCCAAGTACATTTAAGGATGAAAGTTGGAAGACAATCATTAGACCAAAAAAAAAATAAATAGAAACGAAGAAGCTCTGTAAAAATGTCTTCACGTTTATAATCATTACAGTGAAACTGTCACATTCAGATTTTAAAATCACAGTTCTTGATGTGCTGAATGTGAGACAATAGAAATGACACCCAAGAAAACAAAGACTGCAAAAGTAGTTGAATTAGACCTGGAATATAGAAAGTTCATGCTAGAGGAAATAAAATTTTGAGTACTGAAGGAAGTCTCTCCAAGAAAACCCAAGACAAAATACAAATATTTGGCTACTTCAGTGGATCCACAACCTCATCTTAGGGGGTACTAGCATTAATAGGCAAATGACAGTATAAATCACTGTCATTTCAGCTGTAAGTTCTTTTCTCTGTCACAAACATATGAAAATACATGCATATACACACATACATATAGCCATGAATCTGTGTGTGTAAATATATATACACACATACATATTTATATTGTGTTTATAAGAAGGGGTATTTATTTGTGTGTGCATGTGACAGTATCAACAGCAATGGTGGCTAGGTGGCTTAGTGGGTAGAGTGCTGGGCCTGGAGTCAGGAATGATTATCTTCCTGAGTTCAAATCTACCCTCAGACAATTACAAGCTGTGCAACCCTGGGCAAGTTACTTAATCCTTTTTGCCTCAGTTTCCTTATCTGTAAAATAACCTAGACAAGGAAATGGCAAATCACTCCAGTATCTTTGCCAAGAAAACCCCAAATGGGATCATGAAGAGTTGGACACAACTGAAAAATGACAACAAATATATAATATATATGAATATATACCCATATGCATACATATGTATACTTACACACACACAGGGCTCAGAGAAAACGTCTAGGTGTCCAGGCCTCCATTTTGTTGGTCACATCTCTGTCTTTACTTGAAATCTCCACCGTGGGGAAGCTTCTCCTAGTTACATTATATTTACATATTTGTTCTCGTTTGTTGAGCAGTCATTTTCAGTCATGTCCGACTCTATGACCCCATTTGGAATTTTCTTGGCAAAGACTCTGGAGTGGTTTTCCATTTCCTTCTCCAGCTCACTTTACGGATGAGGAAACTCGGGCAAACAGGTGAACTTGTCCAGCGTCACACAGCTAGTAAGTGTCTGAGATTTTAACCCAGGAAGGAGTCTTCATGACTCCAGGTCCAGCCCTCTATGACTGACTTTTGGATATTGGATTTGGATTTGGATTCAATCAAAGGGCTGCACTTGAGGACCTAGGGGGCCACATGTGGCTTCAGGGTTGCAGGTTCCCCACCCCTGGAACTTACCCATTAGCTTCCTTAGTGGGATAGTCAGGCTTAACAGATACCAATCCAAATAACAGAATAGGCACAAGGTCAAATTGCCTCTATAATTAAATTACATCTATAATCCCATTACTAGTCCTTGACCTGGAAAAGACCTGGAAGACTTGACAACTCTTTCCATTTCATATTATAATTCATTCATACCTTCTTATCCTATCAACACAATAAAATTTAGCAAGTTTATTTATTAAACACCTTCTACATGCCTAGACTGTGTTTGGTACTAGGAAGAAAAAATATCAACAAAACAGATGGTGATCTGTAAGACTTTACATTTTAGTAGGGAGCGACAAAATATAAATAAAAATGAGCAAATGCAAAAAATACATAAGACAAATGCAAAGTCATTTTGATGATGTGGCAAAGAATGGAGAACACTAAAAACTGGAAGGCTCTAGAGTTGGGGAGAGGCCTTCTTGGGGAGTGGTGGGATTTAAGTTGAGCCTTAATGAAAGATAGGGATTCCAAGAGGTTGAGTTGATGAGAGAAAACATGGAACATGGAGCAATGGTATGAGACAGTAGATGGAGAGGAAAAGGTAAAAGGGCTAGTACATGAGCAGAAGTCATACAAATTCAGCTTGGCAAGATAAGTCTTAAATATAAAATAGTGGAGTCTATTTTGATCTAAAGGCAGCACTGAATCCACTGAAGCATCTTGATCAGAGGACTTAAGAGAATTAGGAATGTAATGCTTTAGGGCTATCAAGTCGGCAATTCTGTTTTAGGCTTGACACCTTTCAAAAGTCTTGGACTAAGTGCTAACCAGTTTGAACTGAAATGACTTTGTAAGAATAAGAATCTTCCTAAAAAATGGAGAAACCAGGCCATGCTTAGAGTATCATCCATAAATTATCAAGAAATTTGAGAAAGGATTGAGTTCTAGAATTTGGTGTAAGTAGTTTTCTGTCATATTCAGATCCAATGACATGAGCTGGCTCCTTCCCATTTTCCAAACACAACACTCCATCTCCAGGCCCCAGGCATTTTCACTAACTGTCTCACATACCTGGGATTCTCTCTCTCCCCGTCTCTATCTCACAGCTTCTTCCAGATCCCAGCTAGAATCTCAACACCTAATCCTCCTTAATATTCAATCCATCCCTCTAAGATTATCTTCAGTTTATCCTGTCTATATCTTGTTTGTAAAGAATTGTTTTCATCTTGGTTCCTTCATTAGACTGTGAGCTCCTTGAGAGAAGGGATGGTTGGTCTGATTGCTTTTTGGTTGTCTATGCTTTCATTTGTATCATTGGCATAAACACAGTATTTGTCATGTTTGTTGACTTGGCAACCCTGGAGAGGAAATGCCTTGTGGGGGTGGTGCCAGCAGTGTTTGAATGAGGAGCCAAGCAAGGACAAATTGGACTCCTGACTCTACACGGAAACTAGAAATTATAGAAATTATACCATGATGAAATGGAATTTCTTAAGTACTCCATGACTTCCAGCAGCCAGAATCTGTGAGTTACTTCTTTGCCACACTTCTTTGCCACTTTCCCTTCAGGGGTGGGGAACCTGCAGCCTTAAGGCCACATGTGGCCCTCTAGGTCCTCAAACATGACCCTTTGACTAAACCTCACTTGAGGACCTAGGGGGCCACATGTGGCCTCAAGGTCACAGGTTCCCCACCCCTCCCTTAGGCTCTATATGCTTGTAGGAAAATCTGTCACGGATGGTGTAGGCTTGAACTATTCTTAGTAAGGACCCACTTTTAAGTTACCTAAGATTGGTTGACTAAATTGGTTAATGAAATTTGGATGGTAAGAACACCGGTGGGGCTTGATCCAATAATGAAGAATCACCTCTGATTACTGAGGTACCCCTAGAGCCCAAGGAGAGAGGTAATCAGCCTAACTCTGGCTAGGAATTGACTCCTCAGTGAAAGGGAGAATTGGGATAAGGATCCTCAGAGCTTAGATTCTCTCCAACATGAGCACAGGCGTGGAGATGAGAGACTGAAGACAGGAGAAGTCATACTTTCCTGTAATTCTTCACAGAGAACCCATCCAGCACTGGGGCTTCCTATCATGCAATGGCAATGGAATGATGTAATTTAGTAATTTAGTAATTACTAATTACTAATGTAATGTAATTTAGTAATTACTAATTACTAATCTAGTGAATTTCCTTGTTCTTATTGTATGGATGGCCCACCTTCTTTTCCATTCATATATCTCTACAAAAACACACGTCTTATACTGATAGGTGTACAAAGGGACTGAGGTGTGCATGGACTGAGCATCCTGGCACACCTGACCCATACCCTCTGAGTGCCTATGCCTCTTATACTGCTTCCTCTTGCACACCTCTTCACTGATAATATATCATAACCAACTCACATCCATGACACACTACTCCATTTTGATGATTTGCAACTTTAATTCTGTAAGTAAGACTGTCATGTTCTGTGACTCACTGTCATAAAACATTATCAGGAAAATATTGTTATATTTTTAAATGCCATACTGTCTCAGAGAAACACTTGAAGTCATTAAAAAGCCTGGCACAATTTTTCAAATGTAATACAAACCATTCTGCTCCTCCTTCTACCCAGTTCTGAGTCTAGATTATTTAGCTCTATGTAGTCAAGATATACATGCATACATACACACATATGTGTATTTGTGTGGAAGCATGGATATATGTATATATGTACACATACATACATACACACACCATGGGCCAGTTCTATCGGTTGTCTATTATATAATTTTGTGTGTGTATGTATATATGTAGATATATACATACATGCACAATTATATATGTATATGTGTATGTTTGTATATGTACATACATGGTTGAGTTAATAATGTGATATATGAGTGTCTGTACACATATGTGCATGCATGTATATATGATTAACAATAGAACTGGCCCATTGGCATATGCACACAAATTTACATGGAAATATATACACACATACAGATATATACCAATGGGCCAGTTCTATTGATTATCTATGCAATTATCTATCTATCTAACATAGCCTGGATATTCTTTACCTACTTGGTTTTTCCTTTGTGCATAGTTGGGTTAAGCATTTTTGGGTAATTCTGGATCTCATTTGCTAGGTACTAGTGTCAATCTGTACATTGTCATCTGAAGACAGAAACATAAGAATTCCTCTTCCATTTGGATTCTGCGCTAGATTTCTTCCAAAATCGTCATAAATGCCTTCAGTGAGCATAGGTCTTCTATTTTAAGATTTAATATCATACTTGATACTAAAGAGACACAAGGCAACATTTTCAAAGTCATTACATCTTTTGAGGAAACTTGTATGATTTTGCCATACATAGGTAACATCTTTTTTCAGAGAGAATGTAAGAATACTTTTATAAAAAACTAAATCAAATACTTCAAGTGCAATGGGAGCCTATATTCTCTATATATTTCAGTCAAATGTATGACTAAAAATATAGTCTGCTATAGAATACCATTCATAAGAACTCACCTGCTCTCATATCTTCATCAAGGATGTCCTTGGCAGATTATTTTTCAAAAAGTTTTGGAAAAATAAGAAAGTGGGCACATAAATTAGAGGTAACTTTTTTTAGTTACCTCTAGGG
The DNA here is from genome assembly GCA_023548195.1 of Bettongia penicillata ogilbyi. Taxonomy (NCBI): domain Eukaryota; kingdom Metazoa; phylum Chordata; class Mammalia; order Diprotodontia; family Potoroidae; genus Bettongia; species Bettongia penicillata. Next base: position 8,008,394 of record JAJHZJ010000266.1, on the reverse strand, counting down.
GAAGATGGTGTGATAATGATAAACATATAACTTTTCTAAACCTTTGATTTCTCTCTCCCTTCAAAAACCTCAAGATCTGATTTCTCAGTACCCTCAGAATTTGGTCACATCTAGTACAGATGTTTTCTGCGTCTGCACGCTTAATATACTCATTCTTCCTATGATTATTTTTCAGGATCATTTTACTTGCTCGCATAGCCATGATATTGTAGTCTATATGTAGTGGTCCTACTGTAATTGATTGAGGAGAGTATGTACTATGTTCATTTTTATAGATTGGGAGGGGGTCCATTATCTTCTAGTTTCATCCTCAGGATGATTTATTCGGCTCCATGGGGTCTTTCACCAGACTTTATGTAAGCTTGTTTTTTTCCCTCCATTGATTCTCACTATTTTATGGACCAGTAATGCTCATAGCTTCTGCCATTCTCCCTCACAGAATTTATAAAAAGAATTCATATTTGAAATTTATATTGTCTTTGGTGGACATATTTCTCCAGTTGGTAAAGAGATGACTATTTGCTAACTGACATGGTTTCTGTGGTCTTTTAGTTGCCTTATTATGGTGATTGATTTCTATAAATTAAGCTTTCTCAAGTAATGGTGATATGTCATGATGATATGATTCTTTAATCCTTTTCTTTCTCAGTATGAACATCTTGCTGAAATTGGTCATCAATTAGACACCACAATATATTCTTTTCACTTTGTACTTTCTTTAAATTTGGTTTTGATTTTGATCTTTGTTCTTGTAAGTCATTGGTCTGACTGCAGACATACCAGTAATTCAGAAATGACTTCCACATGTATAACTTTCTATCTGTTAATACATAATGTTTCATTTTTTATAATATTACTTGTTGCTTGCCATTTCCAGTACCATACAACTCTCTCCTCAAAGAAATTGCTAATGATGCTTAGATATGAGTCTTCTCTAGTTTACAAGTCCTTGACAGTTGCTCTTATTTCTCACTCCTGACCCATGTGTTCCAACATCTTTTGACAGTCCTCTTCTATTCCCACCTTTACATTAAAGTATATATTGATTTCAGCAGAAAGGTTTTATTTAATTTTTCATAGAATTTCTCTACCTCTTCATCTACTTTACTGGATGTTAGCTTGTAAGAGGATGGGAAAAAGGGAAGAAAACCCTCATATTACCAGAAAACTATGATTGGGAAATTTTAATAATTACTGATCCATATGCCTACTTTCCTGTCTCTACAAAAAGTTTACAAAAACAATTTGTATACTTCAAAATCCAGTTTCATCCTTAAAAGCCCTCAGGTTAATTTTGAATAATTATGTCTTTTGCCAAACTTTCAGAAATTTGTTTTTCCCTTCACTGATTATCACTATTATGTAGACCAGTTCTAATCATAACATAAGATTTCATTATGATTAATGCTAATGAGTATATAAAAGCCTTTGATTCTATAGAGCACAATGTGATCTTAAAGGAGTTTCTTCAAAAAAAGTGTCTTCCATGCCTATGTCAAAATAATGCAAGAGTTCTGGAAATATATAACAATATTGATTACTTTGAGGACCATCTGATGATCATTATCAAGTGAGTCAAGATAAGGAGATAGGGAGAGGTGGTAATCGGTATTACAAGAGAGAATTCATGGATCTAGAAAACCATAGGTCCCTGATATGCAATCACATGGGCAACTCATTGATTTAGTCCATACAACTTTGATGGGCACTAAGGATGGGCAGTGAGCTGCTCCCAGAGTTAAGCAATGAGGAAAGCTTTCAACAATTCCAAGATATTCCATGAATATAAATCCATCTCTGTAATAGCAGTATTTAAAAGCTTTCTAATCATGGTGCTGGAGAAGACTATTGAGAACCTGTTGGACAGCAAAGAGACCTAATCACTCAGTACTTAAATTAATTCAGGCTATTCACTAGAGTCATATACTGAAGCTGAAGCTTAAATTCTTTGGCCACATGATAAAAAGACAAGGCTCATTGGGAAAGATCTAGATGCTGGCAAAGACTGAAGGAGAAGGGGATGGTAGATGATGAAATGGATAGATAGTGTCATGGAAACAATGAATGTGGACTTAAGCAGACTTCAAGAAATAGTAGAGGATAGAAGGACCTGGTGTGCTATGGGCTATGGATACACAAAGAGGTGGACATGACTGAACAAAAATAACAGTTCCTCCAAAGGGCTATGCCACTACAAATCATGGAATATAACAATTTCCAAAAAGTAATGAAGGGACACCCTCCTGGCATAAGTAGGCTACAGAATATTATAACTGATCATTTTTGGGCAAGAGGTGAAATAAAATGTATTAACAAGAAAAAAGAGGCAGTATGCAATACCAATACCTTGAAATCAGGAAGACCTCAACCTCTGACACATATGATTGCAATTCCATACACATCACTGAGCCTCTCAATGCTCCAATAGGCCATGCTATAAGATTATAAGTTAAAGAAAAGGCTTTGTCTTTCTTTTTATCCCTAGTGCTTGGCATAGTGCCTGGCACATAGTAAGTGCTTAATAAATGCTTATTGACTGACTACTTTTATATCAATTAAATTGCAAATCCAGCAGGAGGGTGGATCATGTAAGAAGAATAATAGGAAGTGCCTAATGAGAGCAAGGATTCATTGAAGTAATAGAAATATGAACAGGAAGTCACAGATTCATGGACTTCATCATCATAAACATCATCAATCAATCATCACAGCTAGCTTTTATATTATACTTTAAGGTTTATAAATATTATCCCATTTTATCCTCACATCAACCCTGGGAGATAGGTTTTATTACTATCCCCATTTTACAAATGAAGAAATTGACACAGAGGTTAAATGACTTTCCTGGGTTACACAACTAGTAAGTGTCTGAAGCAAGATCTGAACTCAGTTCTTGTTGCTAGGTAATGCAGAACATCTAGGTGGCATAGTAGACAGAGGGTTGGAGTTAGGAAGACCTGAATTCAAACCTGACTACATACATTTACTAGCTGTGTGATCCTGGGCAAGTCACTTAAACCCATTTGCCTCAGTTTCCTCATCTGTAAAATAAGCCATACAAGGAAATGGAGAACCATACCAGTATCTCTGCCAAGAAAAATCCTAAATGAAGTCACAAAGAGCTAGAAATAACTGAACTTGCTGACTCCAGGTCCAACACACTCCATTCACTGCCCCACCTAGCACACATTTAATCCAACCTTTAGCCAAACAGGAATGTCTCTTCACTACAGCTAAGACAAATGGTCAAAAGATTATCCACTTAAAGATCTTCAGACATCTTGCCTTGCTTGAAGTTTTAGTCTCTTAATAAGAGAGGCAATATTCAATCATCCTAAACAGGGGCTAACAGAAAGGGACTTCTATTGGCAAATTTTCCCTGATATTGATTTTTAGCCTTAATGGTTTAATAATTAATCTGGGAAAGTGAGGTCAAGTTTAAAGGGAGTAAATAAAAAATGGATGACTGAAAGTATGCTAGTCCATTGCGGTAGCGGGCAGGGTTGGCAGGAATGAGGAGAAGGGGAAGAGAAGATAAGGAAGGCACCTCTAATTGTGCCTGGTAGATTGAGATGTGAGAAATAACCCTGTACATTCTGCAGGGATAAATTTATTCTGAGATGTTCCTTTCTGTTTCACCCACTGCACAGAAACTGAAAGGAATGGTTAGGCAGAGGACTGCATCATATTGTCTATTTATCACATACAGAGAAAAATCTTGGCTCGTGAATTTCACAAAAAAATAAAAAATATTGCGAAAGGTGCCCATTGATAAGGCAAATGTGATTCTGATGGGCAGCAATGAGTTCCCTCTGCCTTTTCAATTGTAAAAGGTGGTGGTTCTCTTCCCCAGGCCTCACAATTCATCTTCTCTTTAAAGCATCAGCTTAAATGGAAAAATGGCGAGGCTTAAGAAATAAATGCACACTCATCGGAGAAAGATTTCCAGATACTTCTGATGAAGACATTTATGAGCCATCTGGCTGTACAGCCTGCATATTGACTTCATGTTTCAATGAATATCAAGATTTATTGTCCCTTGAGGTAAATATTGACCTTTGCATTGCCTCCATCAATATTTACTGTACTTCTCACTTCAATAAATCTTGATATTCACTCAAACATGAATTCAATACTTGCTTATGATTGAATGAGAGCTGAGAGGAGAGCTTTAGAATCATGGACATGGGAATTGGAGACTTTCATGCACACAACTGGGACATGGTTGGCAGAATAACAGATTTAGAGCTGGAAGGGCATTAGAGATCACCTTCTCCAATCCCTTTATTTAAAGATGAGGAAACCGGAGCCCAGAGAGTTTGTGAATCTTACAAGGATGAAATAGCAAGAATAAAAGGTAAGTAATAGTAAGAGGTAGGAAATAGCAGAGTCAAGACTTGAACTCAGATCTTGGGCACCAGATCTTATGTTCCTTCCTCTACACTACAGTGTCCCACTCTCTTCCCACTGCTTAGTACCCTCCTTCCACCCACACTGCAACTACCCAGTGCCATTGTGATAATATAAATATGGTAGTATTATTTGTATTTATATAGCACTTTTTACCAATTTTGCAAATGGCAAAACACTTTCCTCATAAATTCTGAAAGGTTGTTAGTATTAGTTTTATATTCTCATTTTGCAAATAAAGAAACTAAGTCTTAGAGAAGTTTAGACTTGCCCAAGGCCTTTTGGTTACTAAGTGGTGAAGATTGGGTTGACTACAGTCCAGTGTCTGTCTTGATACATTAGACTATATTATCATTGCTCAGGGTCCCCTACTAAGACACATAATTAAGGCCTGCTCCCCTTATAAGGCCTTCCATGTTCTGTACCTATCTCTCTACCCAGCCCTTATACAAAATGTAACTATTGCGGTCAGCATCCACATAACAACTTTACTCTCAACTAACTGCAGCCTTAGAAAGGACTTGATCAATTCATTCTCAGTGAAAGCTGATAATGACAATGTATAAATAAGAACAGCTAGGTGGTACAGTGCATAAAGTGCCAGGCCTGGAGTCAAAAAGGCCTTTTTCCAAGTTCGAATCTAGCTCAGACACTCGCTGTTTGACCCTGGGTACATCACTTAACCTTGTTTCTCTCCGTTCTTTCATCAGTAAAACGCTTGAGAAGGAAAGGGCCAACCACTCTAGTATCTCTGCCAAGGAAACCTCAAAATGAGATCACAAAGAGTCAGATATGACTGAAATAAAAGACTGAATGACAATATTAACATGGAGAAAAGACTGAAGGATTTAGGTCTACAACTACTGTTTGTAATCCATGGTTCTTATGAGGGATGTACTGGAGTCAGTTGGAAATGACTTGAGAGAGCTGGTTGTTAAATTTTCAATGGGAGCATTTGTATATCTGCAATCAGTTAATGCCATGAATCAAAACTTGGGTTATTGTTTCATGTGTTGTTCAGACTTAAGTAAGTGCTGGATAAACTTTTAATAATGCAGATTGTACCCTACTTTTCCCGCCTACTGGTTAACATTTACCAGCACACCTCTATTTCTCATTGAAATTAAGGATCCTGTAATGGAAAAAAGAATGTTTGAAGTATGCAACAGGTTCAATGATATTGGAGAGGAAGATTTTACTTTTTAGACCATGTATATGATATAAGAAGGAAGAAATCTATACCAAGAAAAGAGTATATCTATCAAGGACTGGACATTACTACCTTGACTGTAAAGTAAGAATGTTCCAAGAGTCTTGTTTAAGCTTCTGTAATATTTGGGGTAATGTATAAGTCTGATTTTCATTTTGACACATCCATCTGTATACCTACCTAATAAATTTCATGTCATTGCTTTTGAGTAATATCTTCCAATCTATGAACAGTGAGTTACTCTTGGAAGTTATGTCTATATGACATAAATTTCCAAAAAACTAACTCAGTAAGTTGCAGAAGCATCGAATTTTCAAGCTGGAGAAAATGCTAGAGATTATCCAAGTGTGGGGAGCCTGCAGCCTCAAGGTCCACTAATAGAAGGATTCATTCTGTAAAACCTGGACTTAGTCAAAAAGGCTACATTCAAGGACCTAGAAGGCCACATGTGGCCTCAAGGTTGAAGGTTCCCCACCCCTGATTTCTAGTCCAATCCCCTCATTTTACAAAAAAGTAAAGAAAAAGCTCAAAAGGTGACTTGTCTAGAATTGTTTGTATACTAGGTAGCAGCAGAAGAAGTAATATATTTGCGGCCCAATTATCCCACTGGGGAAGGGGAACAAATCGTATTTTGCAAGAGTTCCAACATGGGCAATCTTCATAGGTAACTTTGTAGGATATAGTTTAGGACTAAGAAAAGTTGGCATATTTGTATGCACAGAGGAATAGCCTCAAGAGGGTCAACCTTCATCCAAAGTCATGGTATAATATACCATCCTGGGCATATTTGAACATTTCTCTTAGTAGTTAATGGAAATCTCCCTTTGGGTTTCTGTCTACTGTCTCGGCCTGTTGGATAGTCAGACCATGGTGCCTCTAATACAGAGGGAGTAATTGATTGTGAATCCTTGTATTGTACTATAATCTCTCAAGAATAATAATTATAGCTAACATTTTCATAGGGCTTTAAGGTTTGCAAAATGCTTTTCTAGAGGGCAGGGACCACATCTGTCTACACAGCTTTTTACAGCACTGAGTGCAGCACCACTTGCAAATGGGTACTTAGTAGTGTGTGCATGTTGAGGGAGATGATGCAAAAGCCTACTCTAATTTAATAGTATCTGTGCAAATACAGTCATTTAAGCCCACACATGGGGGAAATGAAGGAATACTGTGAGTGGAAAGGGGGATAGGAATCTGTAGTTTGATTCTCTAAATTCTATCATAAAATATCTCAAAACAATCCCATTAAAAGGCAATGATGTCACTGCAGATGCTAAAAATGAGAATTAGATAGCGGTGTTTATTGTCATAAAAGGCAAATGGAATAAATCTACATCACTTCTCTAATAATTTCACAATTTAATGAAAATGTTACCATAAGGACAGTTATTTTGCTCATGGGTTTCCCACTGTCCAATAATGCCCCTCAAAAAGAAAAGAAAAGAAAACCTTAAATCTTACGAAGGCAATGGTATGAGAGTAGTCCCTTGACTTTCTTTGAAAACCTGACAAAATACATTTATCTGACTCATCTTGATATCTTCAACAGATTCTCAGGTTGATAAACTGGTGAGAATATCAATCTATCGTTTTATTTTCAACTGTGCTTTCTGGGCTAAAAGCTGGCCATTGTATGAGCTAAGAAGTGACTCTTTGATTGTATTCACATTTGATTAAGAAACTCTGGGCTTGGCAGACCCAAATACACCCAACTGTTAATTGATTTTAAAGGAGAATTATGACACTTTTAACAAGCCACTTTATCTTACTAAGCATTGTTAGGGTAGGAGCTTCTGCTCTGCTGAAATGTCTTATTCTGCGATTCAGATCCCTAATTGCTTATAAAGCATACTGTTTATTGAGTATTAGCTCTGGCATGGTTGTTTATTATGGAAGCTTATTGCTTAATGCTTGTAAAAAGCAGTATAACTGAAATACTCTTTGCCTTTTGTCACTCTCCCATCCTCAGCTCACATGCACACTCACACATGCCCACTGAGCCCTTGCTTAGGTTTATCAGCTGATAGAAGAAGTATTTGTGGAATTATGCAGAGGTAAAGCTTAAGTAGTAGGTTGCCTAGTAACAGAAGAGCCTGCTGTTGATTCAACAGTGTGTTGACTATACATTTTCTTCTGTACATTACCTACAGTGAAAAGGCCAGTGACCCAATGAAATATCAGATTAAGTCAAACTATTAACTGGACAAATGCGTTTAAAGTACCCTCGTACCCTGGTTCAGTATGATTAGTATACATTATGTTCTGCCAAGGCAAGCATGAATCATTAATATATTCAGAGGCTGCTGCTCTCTGCAGTGTAACATAATAACTCAGTCTTGAGTAATGCAGCATGTTATGTTTATAAGATGTGAAGCTTTCAGTTAGTGTGATCTACAGTGTTGTTATTTTCCAGTGGGGACATGAAGTCTTCTCTTTTCCTTTTTTTAAATGGAATTTGCCATTCCATTTGAAAAGGGGGAAAACATTTTGCAGCTCCCTACAAAAAAAAAATTGCTCACTTCTTATGCTTCCGAGAAAAGAAGAGGGAAGTTAACTGGGTTCCTAACTATATATAAACAACCACTCCCTAAAATTTAAAGTAATTTCCCTAAAATTTAAAATTACTTTAGGAGACAACATATGTTATGAAAAAGAGTTCTGGTTTTGATGTAAAGGTTCTCTCCCTCCCACTCCCAGCTCTGTGACCTGTTACTTAAATGACCTTGGGCAAGTCACTTAAACTCTGGGCTTCAGCTTTCTCACATGCAAAATGAAGAAATTGGACTAGATGACCTCTGATGTCCATTCTAGCTCTTGATCTATGATCCTATGATCTCACAGAGCTAATGGTAGGTGACACCATGCAACTAATATGGAGGAATGAAAGATGAGCAAAAAGCAAAATACCAGTTATTCCTAACATCTGACCTTTTCCTCATAACTCTCTTTGTTCTCATGTTAGGGCTGACAGGCTGAGTTTAATTTAAGAACTCCTTGAGCTGGGCATGTCTCATTTTATGTGCTGCATTAACAATTGAAGGTTTCTTTACATGTCTGGCATTTGGTTCTGGTTACTTTTTTAAATGCTGTTTAATTATTTTCAATGAGCACAAATCAATTTAATTAAGCATTTTTTTTACTAACAAATCTATTTTCTCTCTCATTCACCTGTCTTTCCTCCCTCAACCTAAAGGAAAAAAAGAAAGAAACAAGGAAGGAAGGAAGGAAGGAAGGAAGAAAGAAAGAAAGAAAGAAAGAAAGAAAGAAAGAAAGAAAGAAAGAAAGAAAGAAAGAAAGAAAGAAAGAAAGAAAGAAAGAAAGAAAGAAAGAAAGAAAGAAAGAAAGAAAGAAAGAAAAGAAAAGAAAACCCCTATAACAAATAAGCAGAGTCAGGCAAAACAAATTCCCTCACTGGCCACGTTCAAACACTCTTCATATTTAATAGTTCTCCAGGTATCCTGATGTATATCTGGCCATTGGACCCAGATGGCTCTGGAGGAGAAAGTGAGGCTGGTGACCTTGCACAGCCCTCCCTCACTCAAATCCAAGTCAACTGCAAGTCATGTCATCATTTCCCTGATATCATGGCCCTCTTTGAGAACAAAGGACAAATACAACTCTGTCAAGAAGTGGGTAACATTCTTTAGGATTTGTCCTCTGAAATCATGGTTGATAATTGTGTTAATCAGAGTTCTTCGGTCTTTCCAAGTTGATTACTTTTTAAATAATGTTGTTATAAAATATTCTTGCTCCACTCACTTCACTCTACATCAGTTCTTACTTCCCTTCTTTCTGTAAAACCATCCCTTTCATTTCTTAGAGTGAATACTATTTCATTACATTCATATACCATAATTTGTTTAACCATTGATTGTTTAACCAGTATTTTGCAACCACAAAAAGAGTTGCTATAAATGTTTTTGCACCTCTGGGTCCTTTTCCTCTTTCTCTGAAATCTTTGGAACAGAGACCTAAAAGTAGAATGACTGATACTATTCTTATTGGGAGAAGATTAGGTCCTATAGTACACAGAATGACAACATGCTGCAGTTCACATACAAAGGACTTTATAGCTTGCAATGCATTTTCCCTTAAAATAGCCCCATATAGGACAAATGCTTTTATTCCCATTTTGATGAGGAAGAAACTAGAATTCTGGGGAGTAAGTGATTTTCTTAGGTCACAAAAATGGTAAGTGGTAAAGCCAAAACCTGAAAACCTTCCAATTCTGTCATGTTTCAATACTCCTTGTATGCAACACATTATACCTGCTGGGACTCATAACCTTTATCAACCTAGAATTTCACCTTTTCTTTCATAATAAGACTTTGTTTATTTCTGCCATCTCTTATCCAGTCATAGTATTTTGTATTTAAAAGGGAGCTTCTACTAATGTAGCATGAAGTAAGCAGAATTAGAAGATTAAAGGTGTGTAATGATCACAAGAATGTGAAGAAAAGACATTTAAAGACATTAGAACTCTGAATAAGGTAGCCTCCTGTAACCCACAGCTTGAGATCCCACTAAGCTCTGTGCTCACATGGACTGGTTCCAGTCTAGGGGGCTAAATAAAGTAGATCAACGTATCCTTCAGTTTATATTTTTCTACCCCAAATTTATTCTAGGAAATCTCAAATATGCTTATGTCAAAGTTCCTAAAAATGTGGGTAGCAAGCTCCCTGGTACCCATGCAAGTATTCAGGGCAATAAATGGATATCAGGTAATGGATAGCTTTTATTTTACAGCACAAAAAATGAAAAAAATTCAAAAGACGTTTAGGAACCCATAAATAGAAAATGAAAACACATAAAGCCCCCAAACATATTCCACAAAGCTCCCTTGAAAGGAAACTAAACTTTGGGTTACCATTAGGGCAACATCCTGAAATTCTGGCCAAATCCTTCTCTCCAGGAGGATTCTACATGATCCCTTCCAAAAGTGACCCCCATAAAAAAATCAAACAGACCTTGAGAATTTTAGACAGGAAATCATTTCTTATTGGATCTGTATTTTCCGAATAACTCACCATAAGAGCTAGTTGTGAGGCTGGTGGAAGTGGATTTATGGATGAGGTAGCAAAATACAGGTATTCTGCTCATTTCATGGATTTAATCTCATATTTCTCCTTCAATTTCGGGATCTGTACTGGAAAAACTTTTCTCTCTCCAAGAGACAAATTGTTCAAACTCCCCTTTTTATTCTAAAAAATCCAAACCCCAAACTCTCAGACTTGGAATTACTTGTGAGACAATTCTCAAAATTCATGCTGCCTATAAAATGTCCTTCCTCTGGTTAAAAAGTTAGATTTCGGAATTATACTACCTACACCATAAAAACCATCCTTCCTCTATATAGGAGCTTGTGGTTCACAAATGTTGCCAAAGAATTCTAGTCTCAGGCCATACCATGTGAGTGACCATGTTTGCTGCCTACTTTTTTTTACATTTTAAATGTAATTTAAATTTTATTTTGTCCTCAATTACATAAGCAAAAATTTTTAACATTAGTTTTTTTTTTAATTTTGAGTTCCATATTTTTTCCTCCCTCCCTTTCTCCTTACTTGAGAAGGCAAGCAATTTGTATAAATTTCCACAGTAAATAAAGCCCTGAACCTGAAGTCAGGAAGACTTATCTTCATGAGTTCAAATTCAGCCTCAGACACTTACCAGCTGTGTGACCCTGGGCAAGTCATTTGACCCTGTTTGCATCAGTTTCCTCATCTGTAAATGAGCTGGAAAAGGAAATGACAAACCACTCCAGTATTTTTGCCAAAATTCTAAGTGGGGCCACAAAGAATTGGACACAAATGAAACAACTCAACAACCACAATAATACATGAGCAGTCTTCATATTAATCAAGTTAGAAAAGAAATCATAGACCCAAAAACAAAACAAAACAAAAACAAGAATAATAAAGAAAGTTTTAGAAGGTGTTTCAACTTGTATTCAGACTATCAGTTTTGTTTGGTTTTTTTTTTTTTTCTGGGGGTGGATAACATTGTTTCATCATAAATCCTTCAGAATTGTTTTGCATCATTGTATTGCTGAGACTAGTTCAGTCATTCACGGTTCATCATTCTACAATAGTGTTGTTACTGTGTATAATGTTCTCCTGGTTCTTCTCATTTCACTTTTTGTCAGTTGATGTAAGTCTTTCCAGGTTTTTCTGCTGCCATGTATTTTTACAAGAACTCTTAATATTCCCCCACTACCCAGGTGCTGCTTCTGTCCTTTAACCTTAGGACAGTTACACTCAGTTCTCCAGTCTCAGACCCATATTGAAAAAGGGAAATGGAAAGCTAGAAGATGACCAGGAGCATGATTTCTAGAAATTCCCTTCTGATTAAGGACTTCTAACACCCCTTCAGCATTAGGACTCCTGAAAAAGGAAAGAAAAAAGTCCTTTCTTCATCCTCATGTCTGCTGCACAAGTTGTGGTTGTACTTTCTCAAAGAGGACCATGGAAGGTGGGATCAGGAAGATGATGCCATGACTTACAACTGAATTGGATTTGAGGGAGGAAGAGCTGTGCAAAGTCACCAGCCTCACTTTTTCCTCTAGAGCCATCTGGGTCCAGGGGCCAGATATACATCTGGACAACTGGAGTTGGCCCAGGATGCAGTGGGGGACCTTAGCCTTTTTAAGCTAAGGGCTTTGAAGTTCTGCACATCAGAATAAAGGTAGCACAGAAATGTGAAAAAGCATTCTTGCAGCACTCCCTGACAGGCCAACACAGAGGGATGGCTCCTAAAACAACAGTCAATCCTCTCAAGAGTCCTAGTCCACCAAACTGTCTTGGAGGCAGCCCCTGTGACTGAACCCAGACTCTAGGTAGCACCTAAGAGAGGTTCACAGAATATGCCAGTTAATCATGGGACAGACCTCATCAGGTGCTGCCTTCCTCTTCTTAACAAGAAGCCCATTGACATATCCATTTTCTATAAGGAGAGGCACTTAGCAAACATCTCATTAAAAGGTCAATTGCTCCACAATCTCATCAAGTTAAACCTATCAAGGGAACTCCTTTGAAATATCCCATCTGCAGACCAGTCAGGAGCAGGCTGCCCTCTTCTTAGCTGAGAAGAGGAATGTAAAAATGGGATGAGGCACACATTGTAACAGATGACCAATACGTTGATTTCTTTTGTTTAAATGTACTTCATTGTCAGCAAGAAAGAGTTTTATTGGAAGCATGGATAGTGATACCAAAAGAAAAAATAGCATCTATTAAAAAGGGAAGGTTTTAGGATTTACATTCTGCTAAAACTTCAATGGCACTATGAATTTCTCTTTACTTAAACAACATAGCCTTATATTTTTATCCTCTCTACCTTCAAATTTTGCTCTTGTGTTTTCCTGCTGTTCGGCTTTATAATAGAGTTAGAGTTATAATATTACACTTAACTAATAGAAACCGTGGAAAATAATTTATTCCTGTCCTCCTTCCGTAGGTTCTAAGATGTTGGTTAAGTATAATAAATTCCTTTTTTAAACCAATCTTCTAAGTTAAAATTCCAGCTAAAATTCACTGAAAAAAAATTGGATTTCTAAAAACAGAGAAGCAAACCAAACCCAATGTATTTTATCTTTGAGTCATTTTCAGTTGCATCTGATTCTTTGTGACCCCATTTGGGATTCTTGGCCAAGAACCTGGAATGGTTTACCATTTCTTTCTCTAGCTCATTTTACACATGAGGAAATGGAGACAAACAGGTTTAAATGACTTGCCCAGGGTCATACAGCCAGCAAGTACCTGAGGTCAGAATTTAAATTCACAAAGATGGACTCCACGCCCAGCACAATATCCACTGCACTGCCTACCTGCCCCAAATCAATGTGTAACCCATCTAATTCTTGGCAGAAGATCTTGTCATCCATCTGTAGTTCCTTCAGACAATTTTGTACTACCAATAATAACAACATTCACTTACATCATGTTTTAAGATTGTAGAGTTCTTATAATCCTGTTTTGTAACTGATATAAATAAAGAGATTATTATTAATAATATTATTAGTAGCAGCTCATAGCTTGTTTTAAAAAGAACTTATCCCTTTCAGCTTTGTGCTATGTAAATTTGATGTTTGCCATTTACATCATCAACCAAGTCAAGACAATGACAGAAATATTCAACATCACAGATTCTGAAGGCTTTCTAGGAGAAATCTTTTTCCCCTTTATACATACTTTAAAATTGTCTGAACTGCCCAATAAGTTCCCTTTATATATACATCATTCTCTTTATCTTTTTTGGAATAATATCTTTCCATTTCTTTTCAGAATTTTAATCTTAAGATCTTTCTTTTCTGTCCTGGGTGGACATTCCCCTCTAGAATTTTAGACCATGGGATAATTCCTACTCTTTCTCTGAAGGCTGTAAAATCTGCTATCCCAAAAATCTAAGAGGCATACTAATTAACGTCCAATTTTCCTCTCTTTTTGTCTCATGAATTCTAATATGAAAGATCCTCATTATTTCTTCCTTAGCAACCATTTCTTTCTTTGTTTGTTTTCTTTTTCTTTTCTTTCTTTCTTTTCTTCTTTTTTTTTTTTTTTTGAGGCACTGAAGGTTAAATGCCTTGCCCAGGGTCACGTGGCCAGTAAGTGTTTGAGGTCAGATTTTAACTCAATTCATCTTGACTTCAGGGTTGGTGCTCTATCCATGGTACCACCTAGCTGCCCCAACAGTCAGTTCTTCCAGAATTAAGCCCAGAGCAGTTTTCTTTCTTTTCCCATACCATCCACAACTATGGCTCAGGAACTTATGAGAAAAACTGTAGAGGAAAAAGGAAACAACCTTGGGGGACATACACTTAATTGGCATTCACACTGATGTCTCATATTGAGCTTATGATTCATTGAAACCCCAGATCTTTTTTCAGATAAAATGCTATATATTCCATCATTCATCTCCCAACTTCTATTTCTGAAGTTAACTTTTTTAAAACAAGTATAGACTATTATACTTATCAATTATTGAATTTCAATGGAGAAATGTAGAGAAGTATATAGAGAGTCCCTCAAGCTATTGCAGAAACCTTCAGTTGCTATCTGGGCTAACCTGATCCTCCCATAGACTCTAACTCATAAGTATGAACTCTTATTCATTAAGATTCTCTACTACCACCATCCCATAAATAAGATAAAAAAGAGATAAACAAAATTATCTTTGTGGGAGAATATTATATGCTCTCAACATTTGCAAAGGAAACTCTTTAAAGTTGCATTTTCCTTTAAACTAAATGATTTCCTTAATAACAAAGAAATAATAAGTGAAGTGGAGCCTTTAATTTTTTTATACCTTTCCATCAATTTTGTGACTAGAAATGTAGAATTTGGGCTTCTGTGTTGTTTTTGGTTGGTTTGGTTTGGAGAAAATTCCTTTTCTCATTTTCTGTTTTCATCAAGAATGTCTTCTAAATGTAACAACCATCAACAGAATGTTAACTATTCAGAAATTATAGCAGGATTCAACCTGCCCTGGGACAGTTTCTATCTGAATTACATTGAAAAAGATGAGAAAATGAGATAATAACAATAATAATATAGATAACTCATAAATATTGATAAAGATGAGAAAGTAAGCATGTGGATTAATATTTATGTCTTCTTCCAGTCATTTTTTCAGTCACATCCTACTCTTGTAACTCCTTTTTGGGATTTTCTTGGCAACAACTCTAGAATGCTTTGCCATTTCCTTTTCCAGCTCATTTTGCTGAGAAGGAAACTGAGGCAGACAGAGTTAATTGACTTGCCTAGAGTAACACAACTAGTAAGTGTCTGAAGCCAGACTGAAATTCGTGAAGATGAGTCTTCCTGACTCCAGGTTTGACACTCTATCCATGGCACCACTTAGCTGCCCCATTTATGTCTTCTAAATGGCCTTTTTTAGTATAACACTGTCTTTTTCTCCTCAGGGATTTATGATGTTCCCCTCTTTTGGATAACTTAGAAATAAACCTCTCATTGTTTTTGACATAGTATTGTGATGAGCACCAATTTTTCCTGTGCATATTTGGTCTGGTCCAACTCTTCTTCCCAGTTTTGTTTCACCCTGAATTCCTCATATTGAAATTGAATTATTTGATGGAAATTGAAGGGATACCCATCAATTGGAGAATGACTGAATAAGTTGTGGTATATTATTATAATGGAATACTATTGTCTTGAGCTGACAGACTTCAGAAAAACCTGGAAAGACTTATATACAATAATGCTGAGTGAGAGTCAAACCGAGAGAACATTGTACACAGTTACAGCCACATTGTACGATGACTAATTTTGGTAGACTTAGCTCCTCTCAGCAGTGCAAGAATCTAAGACATGGGGTTTCATGATGGAAAATGCTGTCCACATCCAGAGATAGAACTATTGAGTCTGAATGAAGATTGAAGCATACTGTTTTCTCTCTCTTTTTGTTTTTTTTTTCTTTCTTGTGGTTTCCCCCATTCATTCTAATTCTTCTTTACAACATGACTAATGTGAAAAGACATTTAATAAGAATGTATATGTAGAGCCTTTATCAGATTACACACCACCTTTGGGGAGAGGATAAGAGAAGGAGGGGGAAAATTTTAAATTCAAAAACTTGTGAAGTGAATGTTGAAAACTAAAATTAAATAAATCAATTTATTAAAAAAAATAAATTGAATTATTTGAGTTCAGATGTGGTAGTTCAACTGCTACAATGATGAAAATATTTTACTATAGAAAAGGTGGATGAGGTGTTTCATCTATAAATGTTTTGGGGGATTATCTGCATCTTATGTTGTTTATCTTGTCAACATTTCTGCAGACATTCCCTCCTATAGTAGACTATACACCATACCATAATATATAGTATAGTATTATTTCTCTAGTGTGTGAGAGGATACTGCTCAATTTTCCACCCACCATATACCATTTAAAAAATTAGCCAGTCATCCAATAATCATTTATCAAGTTTTACTGTGTTCCAGGAACTATACAAGGTCCTTGGAACATAAAAATAAAATGGAATACTCTCTGCACTGAAAATCACTGGGCAGGAGGGAGGGGAGTTTGGGGGTGGGGTAGGGAATGATCAGAGAAGTAGGAGGAGAATTCAGAACCAAGAGAAAGCAGTCATAAAGAAACAACGAGGAGAACATATTCAAGAGGAGAGGATAGTTAGTCGTGTCAGATCCTGCAGAAGAGGCTATCAGATTTGGTAATTAAGAGATCAGTGGTGAATTTGAAGATAACAGATGAATTTGGAAGCAAGATTGCAATAAGTTGACAAAAGAGTAAAACAAATAAAGGGGGAAAGTATAGATTTTTCTCTAGAAGTTTGAGAAAAGGAAGAGAAAGATATAGGACAATAGTCTGAGGGGATGGTAGGATGTAGAGAGATCTTTTTTAGGAATGGATACTTGTGCAAGAAGGAGATCAGTTCAATAGGTAAAAAAAGGAAAAATAAGGAAGAGGGGAGATGTGTGGGGGACAATGTACTAGAAAAAATCAAAAGGGTATGTGAAGGGAGCTAGGATAAATAGAGAAGTTTGGCTTTTGGGAAGAGGGTCAATCATCTTTCCATCAGAGGCTACAGAAAAGAATAAGAGAATGGAGGGTGATGTCAAGGGTTGTGATATGTAAAGAAGGGGAAAAGAGGGAACCACACAACAATTTGTCTCTACTTCTCCAGTAAAATAACAGGTGAAGGTAGAGAGAAGGGTTGTGGGAGGCTTGAGAAGAGAAAAGTTTGTAGCAGCCACTGGAGGTAGTACGAGAGATAATCAGTAAGAAAAAAAAATTGTCTCGCTCCTGTGAGGACCCAGTTTAAACAATACAAATTTATAGTGGATCCAGTCATCATGGTTTTGTGACTTTCTCCAACTCTGTTAAATCACTGGGCCCATATTAAAAGCCTTTCTAAATTAATAGGACCTGGTAAAATATTAGAAGCCAAGATCACCAGTTTATCATAATGAGGTATTAGAGAAGGATCATATTTCTAGAACTGATTGGGACTTTGGGGGCCCATATCTCATTTGACAAGTCAGGGAACTGAAATTCAAGATCAAATGAATTTCTCAACACCATATAGATATTAAGCATCAAAGACAATA
This sequence comes from Bettongia penicillata ogilbyi, assembly GCA_023548195.1. Classification (NCBI taxonomy): domain Eukaryota; kingdom Metazoa; phylum Chordata; class Mammalia; order Diprotodontia; family Potoroidae; genus Bettongia; species Bettongia penicillata. The sequence goes on along the minus strand of JAJHZJ010000266.1, from coordinate 7,990,686 downwards.
CTTGAACTCAGGTCTTTTTACTATAGAGCAAGGAAATTGAAATGCAAAAAGAACTGTGACCCTGGAAGTCTATGCCATTATGATAGCTGGCAGGCCACTGTATCTAGATCACTCTGGACCAACCAAGCTTCATCCTGGCCATTTTCTTGCAATCTGTCCTGTCTTTCTGTTTCTTGCTCTGGGTATAGAACTTGAAGGAACACCACTCTTGCCCTACTGATCATCCAGTCTCTCCGTGATTTGCCTAACCAAAACACCCTTTACTACTACCACTTGCCTAAAAATATTGTCTCCCTTTCTCTCATATTATAATGCAAATCTTTAGAGAGCAGAGACTGCCTTACTTTAGTATCTTGTACCCCCAGCACTTAGCACAGAGGTTGGCACATAGTAAGAGCTTAACAAACTTTTTTATTATTGCTATTCATTCAAAAAGGATCATTGACTTTGGACCAGGACTCCGGTAACCCAATTTATTTAGTAGCTTAAGGACTTTGTCAAGATTGAAATTCAGAGAAAGAATTTCTTCCCCATTCCATTCCTGCCTTTTAGCTCTCAGGCTACCATCCTCAGAAATGACGTCTACCCCTAACCTGGTGTTAAGGAAAAAAAAAATCCCTGTGAAATCCTTGGCACTCCTCAGGGAAAATACAAAATGCAGTTGTCATTATTAGTCTTGGAAAAGATTCAGCCATTAGGAGAACTGCTGTTTCAAGAGAGAAGGCAGCTGCAGCCACCAGGAAAAGAAGGCTTGAATGCCCAGGGGGGCTTAGAAGAGTCATCATTTTCTGACAGGTTCTGAAGATTTCTAATATGGCAATATTGATGAGTTATTGGGTATTATTTATATAAGCTTGGCATTTAGTTTGCCTCATACCCTAAATATAACTCCATGGTAACAGTCCAGGAGAAAAGCATATTTGTATTATTAATGGTTTCCATAGCATTTTATAGTACTGTATATAGTAAAATCTTATTAATTTAAAATACAAGGTAGGTGGGGTGGGGGAGTTTGAAGTAAATCAAGCTTGTATTAGCTAATATTTTGATTAAAGAGCAACAGATTACTTAGCTGTGAACTTATTTTAAAACGTCACAATACAGTGGGAACAGCACTGCATTTTGACTGAGAAAATCTGAGTGAAAATTTGCTACTTAAATAGTTAAGTAAAAGCTAATCTACTTAAGTAACTCTATGATCTATTTAAGAATACTTACAAAGGGGTGTGTCTGATAACGATCCTAATTAATATAACTAATGAATGCATGCCTTGGTTAGGTGAGAATACTTCTTTGATTAAATTATGGAATCAATTAAACAAACACATACAAAAAACAATTCCTGGACACCTCTACTGAATTAATCAAAGGCACAAAGTAAACATAAACAGCCTAATCAAGTTGGGGAAAAGTGAGGTGCTTCAAGTTAATTAAAAAAGATGATGATGATGATGAAGATGATAGTGATGGCTGATGAGAGGAGGAGGAAGACAAGGAAATGCTTACTGAGATAGAGCCACCTTTGAGCCTATGTATACATCATAAGAAAGGAAGATTCTAGTAGAAACATTCCTGCAACTACTTTAGGAGTCAAGCTTTAGGAGTGCTTTGAGAAGGCATACAATTTGTGCACACATACTCCTCTGTGTGTGTGTGTGTGTGTGTGTGTGTGTGTGTGTATACACTGATGGATAACTTTTATTGCTCAGTCATTTCAGTAATGTCCGACTCTTTGTGACACCTTTTGGAGTTTTCTTGGCAAAGATATTCAAGTGATTTGACATTCCCTTCTTCAGTTTGTTTTACTGATGAGGAAACTGAGGCAAACAGGCTTACATGACTTGCCACATAGCTAGGGTCACATAGGTAATAATGTCTAGACTCCAGAAGATGAGTCTTCCTAACTCCAAGCCTGGTACACTATCTACTGTGCCACCTAGTTGCCCACAGATAGATGGTATACAGGTGTATATTTTGTAATAGCTATAGTCGTTTACTAGCATGTGACCCTGGGCAAGTCACGTAATGCTGTTTGCCTCAGTTTCCTCATCTATGAAATGATCTGGAGAAAGAAATGACAGACCACTCCAGTATCTCTTCCAAGAAAACCCCAAAAGGTGTCACAAAAAGTTGAACACAAATGAAAACAACTAAACATCAACAATATAGTATAGATACTATGTGAATATGTTTGCTATACATATATACATATATGTGTGTGCATGTGCATATATATATACATACATTGTGTAAATACCTATCTATCTATACATACCATATGGTTGTTTGGTTGGTTGGTTATTGTCCTTTGTCTTCAAAGAGGACCAAAATGACATCATATTGATAAAGTGAAATTTTAGTGTGTCCAACTATGACTGATCAGACCAATATGAGCTTGGAATACTCTACCACAGGTTGGGCACAGGTAGTTCGTGTGAATATTTGGGGTGAATATTCCAAATTTGCACAACTAGTGTTTACTTTGTGCTGTCTCAATTCTGCTTTGCTCAAAAAGCACAGAGCCCTTTCTGATGTGGGCACACCATGCTGAGTAGTCCTGTGCCAGTGTCTTCCATGTTGCACAGTCAGATCCAAAGTTCTTGAGAGAGACCTTGAGAGTGTTCTTGTATTGTTTCTTCTGGCCACCATGTGATCACCTGCCCCATGCAAGATCTCCATAAAATAGTCTTTTTGGCAAACCTACATTTTGCATTCAAACAATGTGGCCAGCCCATTGGGGTTGTGCTTTCTGAAGCATAGTTTGAACACTTGGCAGTTCAGCTCAGGCAAGGACTTCAGTATCTGGTACCTTATCCTGCCAGGTGATCCTCAGAATCTTCCTAAGACAGTTCAAATGAAAATGATTCAGTTTCCTGGCATGACGCTGGTAGACTGTCCATGTTTCACAAGCATATAACAATGAAGTCAGCACAACAGTTCTGCAGACCTTCAGTTTTGTAGTTAGTCTAATACCTCTTCTCTCCCAAACTTTTCTTTGGAGTCTCTCAAACACTACGCTAGCTCTGACAATGCGTGCATCAACCTCATTGTCAATGTTTACATCCCTGGAAAGTACACTACCAAGGTAAGTGAACTTATCCACAGCATTCAAAATTTCTCCATTTGTTGTAACCTATGGTTCCATGGATGGATGGTATGGTGGTGGCTTGATGGAGCACCTGTGTTTTCTTGGTGTTAATTATTAGGCCAAAATTAGCACAGGCAGCAAAGAATTGATCCATACTTTGTTGCATTTCAGCTTCACAAGTTACATTGAGTGCACAATCATCTGCAAACAGAAAATCATGCACCAACACTCCCTCCACTTTGGTCTTGGCTTGTAGCCTTTTCAAATTTGAAGAACTTACCATCAGTATGGTAGTTGACCTTGATGCTGTGTTCATCCTCATTGAAAGTATTTGTCAACATAGTGGAAAAACATCATGCTAAAAAGCAGGGGAGCAAGCACACAGCCCTGTTTCACTCCATTGATGATTGGGAGGGCACGAGAACATTGTCCTTTATCTAGGACCCGGGAAAACATGCCATTATGAAATTGATGTACAATATTAATAAAGTTCTCTAGGCAACCAAATTTTGACATAATTTTCCATAAGCCCTCATGACTAACAGTGTCAAAGGCCTTGGTCAGATCTACAAACGTTGTGTATAGACCTCTGTTCTGCTCCTGGCATTTCTCCTAGAGTTGTCGGGCAACAAACACCATATTGACTGTTCCTCAGTCCTTTTTGAAGCCACGCTGGCTCTCATGTATATGACCATCTTCCAGGTGAAGGATCAACCTATTAAAGAGGACTCTAGCAAAAATTTTGCCAGCAATGACTAAGAGAGAGATCCCCCTGTGATTGTTGCAGGACAATCTATTCCCTTTACCGTTATAGAGATGGGTAATGGAGGCCTCCTTGAACTCCTGGGGGATAACCTCCTCTTGCCATATAATCTGGAAAATTTCAGTCAGCTTTTGTATGAACAATGGTCCCCCTACCTTGTCAATCTCAGCTGGAATAGAATCAGCACCAGGTGCTTTGTCACATGAAAGGTGCCTAATGGCCCTCAAAACCTCTTCTTCAGTTGGAAGTTCAGCTAAGGAAGAACTGACTTCAACCTGAGGTAAATGGTCAACGGCCTCAGCATTGATTGACGATAGTATGCTGAGAACACTATGGAAATGTTCATCCCATCTCTCTAGGATCATGTCCTTATCACTGATCAATGTGGCTCCATCAGCACTGAGAAGTTATGATGCACCATAGATGCATAAAAGTGCTTTGGATTGTTATTATCAGCATAATACTGAATTTCATCTGTCTTTTTACTGAGTCAGGAATCCTGCATCTCTCTAAGCTTTGCTTGTACTTTGCTTTTGATGCCTTCTTAGAGGTGGATGAACTATCCTGCTGGTAAATCCTGTGGAATTCTCATTTTTTTATTTAGCAGCTTCTGAATCCCCATCACTTTCATCAAACCAGGCTTGGTGTTTGCGAGTATTCTGACGCAGATGAGCAAATGCAATGCTATACACCAAATCTCTGAACACTGCCCGCTCCTTTTCTGCTCCACTGTTGCCAACTGTGTGTTGACTCAACTTTCCCTCCAAGTTAGCAGCAAACTGTTCATGCTGAGAGGAGAGCTCTAATTTGTTGACATTAATACCATATATGGTGTGTATGAATGTCTGTATATTCCCCTTCCATCCATTGCCCCACTGACTATGTCATTGGAGACACTGGACAAGAAGCTGAGAGAGTACAAAATAGATACACTGAGAACAGGTAGCTTCAGGACTAGTAAAGGACCATTGATTGACCTTCCAAGGCTGTTAAAGAAATATACCAAAGGAGAGATTCAGGAGGAGTCCACAGAGGGAGAGAAAGACTTACTATTTGCTGCTTTTTAGCCATATGTGCTCTTTAAGACTGAGCTGTCTGTCCCCTAGACTCTCTGTGCACTTAGTGGAAGAGTGTGTCCCAGACATTTTGGGGGCAGGAGGAGGAGCAGAATATTTTACTTTGGTTCTTTCCATTCTTTCTCAGCAAAAATTCCTTTGTAAAAGCTAATTGATATTTGATTAACATCAATAGCTAGATGGCTCAGTGGAAAGAGGGCAAGACCTAAAGTCAGAAAGATCTGTATTCAAATCCACCCTCAGACACTTGCTAGCTGTGTTATCCTGAGCAAGTCACTTAACCTTTATCTGGCTTCATTTTCTCATCTACATGAAGGGATAATAGCACCTATACCACAGAATGGTTGTAAGAATAAAATCAGATAATATATCTATAGACCTATGCAAACCTTAAGTTCTATATAAATGGTAGCTTAGCAAATAATAATTATTAACATCATTACAATTATTCTTATATATTATAGTCATACTATTATTAATTGCTATTGGAACAATCTCAGCTGGTTAATTGATATTGAAGTATACTAGATAGGAACTTAAGGAAAAAAAGGTTACTCCAATCCCTTAGGGTTATCCCTAAAACCTTGAGGGGAAAAGTAGAAGCAAGTCTCTGAGTACTCAATCTGCCAATGTGCATCAGGTTGAGAGAGACAGCTCAGAGTTTACACCAAATGTAAAATATAACATGAGGTGTTTAGACCAGATCTTTATGCATATCCAGTTGTTGTGAGGCAGGGAGAGAAGTAGGAGAAGAGTCCTGTAATTTCAATGGTATGTAGATGTGCTGGTACACAAATTTTCTCTTCCCATGCAGATTTGCACAGACTCTGTAAATTATAGTCTCTACTTTCACTAGAATTAGAAAATCACCTCAATTTCCTGCTTTCCTTTGCTAGTGGAGATCTGACGAGCACTCTAGATAGGCCACTTGGCCTTGCATCCCTCACTTAGTAAATGGAAATAATTGTATCTGGTCTGGCTTGCCACACAATGAGATAATGTCCTATAAAATAGATTGGACTGTTTGCTGGAACTCGTCCATCTATGATATACTCTTGACATTTAAATCCAAATAGTTCAGCTCTGTTTTTTTTAATTCAATAGAAGAAATCTGAAAAGAAGCTTCCCCGAGAATTAGTGGGGTCTGAGGCTATTTTTTATTTGTTTGATTGATGAGAACTTGTATGACACAATGGACAGAATTCTGGATTGGAATGAAGAGAACCTTAAATTCTGTCTCTGACACTTACTAGCTGGGTGGCCAATGGCAAATCTTTTAATCTTTCTGAATGATGCATTTTTCCACCTCAAAAGTGAAGAAGCTTTGATCAAATAGCCTTTAAAGTCCTTTCAAGCTCTAAATCTAGGATCCTAAAACTTTCAATAGCAGAAGACTTCCACACATTGATAATGCAAATGATTCACTTTGTAAGTGGTAGGAAACCATTTTTCAAGAACATTCCCTTCGCTACAATATCCCTAAAAGTTAATTCATTCTGTGATTAAAAACCTCCATTGATGGGGAACTCACTACTAACCAAAGACACTATAATCTGCTTTTTTTACTTTTTAAAGTTGATATAGACTTTAATATAAATGACAAAGTACAGAGGAGAGAGTGCTGGATTTGGAGTCAGAAGACTGGGGTTTAAGTTACTATCATTCAATAGCTGTGAGATATTAGACAAGCATCTTAACCCTTCTGGACCTTTAGTAAAATAAGGAAAGTTGAACTAGATTGTTCTAGAATTCCTTCCAGTTCTGAATTAATTGCTGTTATCATTGTTTTCAGTTGTTTCTGACTCATCATGACTCCATTTAGGGTTTTCTTGAAGTAGTTTGTCATTTCCTTCTCCCCCCATTTTATAGATAAGTAAACTGAGGCAAACAAGGCTCAGTGACTGGCCCAGAATCACACAGCCAGTAAGTGTCAGAGGCTAGATTTGAACTCAGGTTTTTCTCACTTCAGGCCCAGCACTCTATCTACTGCGCCACCTGGCTGAACACTCATTCTATGATCCTATGAAAATATGTGCCTGCTTTTTCTCCACTACCCTAGCAGCTGGTGAGCAGTAAGTTATTCTTTCACTTAAAGATGATCAGTGAATGTGGGTCGTTCAGAAGGAGAAAACATAAAGGCAGATTCCCCTAGAGATAAAAATTAAACATTTGTTGTCACAAATTAAAAAGCAGAAGGGAGCTTGTGACTTAAGTGAGTGATTAACAAGGAGAAAGCAGGCAAAGTGAGACCCAGTCTTTCTCTTCAATGAATGCTGGCTATGGAGTTTCAGATTACCCTAAACATGAAAAGCTGAACTGAAAGTGGAGTTAGACATAAGTATCTCTTGAACTGAAATATTTCAGTGAATTTTTGTTCAATCACCATTTAGAAAAATGAATATGGAAAAAGCATTAATAGCTTCCTTCATATTCCAGTTGCAGATCCCAGTCTGTCTCATTACTACGATGCTATTTAATATATGAAATAAACTGGAGGAGGAGGAGAGAAGCAGAGAAAGGAAAGGAGGGAGCATCAGAGCTTGATGAGGGCATGGTGGTAGAAAAGCATAGAGAATTGTAGAAAGAAGAGGAGAAGGAAAATGACAAGGAGAAAAGGGAACAAGGGGAGGACATCCTTTAATGGTTGAAAAAAAACTAGAACAAGCTCCACTGGTCTCTCCCATAGAGACTGTAGATACTGTTACTATTGCGTTAGGAGACAATGAGTAGTCCATGAGAATTTAATGGAGAGATTATAAATTGTGATGGCTGAAGAAACAATAGAGGGGTAAGGACTGATGGAACTTTTTCCTGAAAGAACTGAGTTTAACTCTGATTTTTCAAAGAGCCATGTTAAGGATTTTTGAGAAAAGACTTTAATTGACCTCCTGAGAGAAATAAATGGCAAAACTGTGTTTCCAGAATTAGAAGGCAGCAGTTATAGTGATGGTTAAGGATGACTGTGGTTGTGATCTGTCTCCCAGGTGGTATAATGTAAATAATCATTTATGTCTTTTTGTTGTGGTTGTTGCTGTTGCTGTTAGACTGTTAATAAGTAGCATAGAAAGAAATCTTGATATTAATGATTTAAGCCTAGGAGTTTAGGGGATTTGAAATATAGAAAGGAATGAGCAAAAGCTTAAGGGAAAAGCAGTGTCTACAGTTTATTAAATAATATTTAACAAACTAGAGTGGGAGCTTAGAGCTAATTGATTAATTAATAAGAGAAATGTTGCTATTTTAGTAATTAAAAGAGAAATACCAGAACATACCCCCTTGATTAACAGAGAACCTGGAATTACAAAATGAATTTCAAAAAGAAGCCAGTAGCAGTAAGAGAGAAAGAGAGAGATTTGATCATCCCATATAAGCAACTAAGGGGTGTCTATCATCAACTCCTGCTACAAAAAAAAAACCCTTAATTTCCAACATATTTTGCTAAAGGGAAGACAGTAAGATGATCTCTGAGGAGTTAACATACAAGATATGTTTCTCTCCATCTCCAGTGAAGATAATGCAAGAAGAATTACCCTCTGATTGGAGGAGAGATTTAGGTTAAATATAAAAACAGGTTGCTAAATACTGAAATCAATTACTAAAGTGGCCTATGGAAATTTCTTCTCAAGAATTTATTATTCTTTTTAATAAGAGGATAGCCAGTGATCTGTGCTAAGAGGCAATAAAAAAAATGCTAATCTTATTATCCTGTTTCCTGTATACCTCCAGTGTATATGTATTGAACATGGGGATGAAGGCAAAAATAAATGTTATAGTATTATAAACCTGTTTGTCTGGGTCAATTCCAGCTTGGGAAATTAAATTACATTATACCAACCTGAGTTTTCTTCAAATTACCAACTGGGTCACATCATTTTCTATTTCCATCCCAACATGCTGTGAATGGATGCTGTGCAGCTGCTAAACAGCTGTCTATTTCCACTACAGGGGTGACCACATTTCCATAGTGAGCAAAGTAGTACTTGTCCAAAATGACAATCAGTGATCATCTCTGGGATCGAAGCTGGCTTGTAAATGGATATTCTCTAAGTGATTCTAATAAAAATTGGAGGGTGGAGAGGAGTTTAAAAGAGGTTTTCAAGCTTTAAAGTCAGAGAGACAGATGGTGAGAGTATACTCATGGGTCTATTGATTTGTTATATATAAGGGTTTCCTGTAGTTAGAACAAGACTACAAATGTAAATTCCTAATGGAATCTTTCCCTTCTCTGGTTTTCTTTCCTAGAATGATTGTTAGATCATGTTCCATAATACAATTAGTCCGGTTTTATTGTAGAGGCTCCCCACTGACATGAAAGATATTAATTCATTCAACAAATACTTATTAAGCACCTTCTATATGCAAAGACAATATGCTAAGCTCTAGGAATATAACAAGAAGTAATCCATCTCTGACCTTAAGGAGCTTACATTCCTTTTTATTTCTTCCTGACTCATCTACCCCTAGCCAGTTGAAGCCTGGTAATTAATGTCAACATATGGTACCCCATCCCCAAAGTATATAAATCACCTCCCCCTTATGAGCACTCAGGTTCACAAGGGACCACTTGAGAATAAAACTCGAAGGTTTCAGGAAACAGTTTGACCCTGCATCCATGAAATCTCTCCCACCCTTTTCAGTGGGATTTTGCCTCCTCTCTAGGGTAGTCTTTGTGACTTGTAGTTCTACCCTTGTCGAGTGCTCCTGCCAAAAGGGAGAATCAAAGGACCCCCGCATTTAGTGAGTTTCCACCTTATCCTTCAGAAACCTATATAGTCCTTTCAACCTGTAGTACTAACTTTGGTCTTAGTCCCCTGTTAAAGGAAATAACCTGAGATTCAAGAGAGCATCCCCGTCCTCTAACAGAACTCTACTTTTCCCTGAGGAACTATACTACCAGTTTCCTGTGAGCACACCTTTGATCTATTGCTATTATCATCAATTCAGCCTCAGTACCCCATTTCCTTCTTGTTTTGCTCTCTCATCCAACCTGTGCTTCATCACTCTACTATTTATGTGGATCAACTCTAGTTCCAGCTCATTCATAGCCTAAAGTTCTTGATTCTCCTCATCACTGTCACCATTTCCCATTGTCTGTAATCATCTCCAGAGAGATGATGTCAACTCTTGAACAGTCAGATCTTGGAAGAGGTTCTCCTCAGGTGACTTCAGCCTCTCTACTCTACTCTACCAAGTCTGTAATTTTCACTCATAGCTGAATTGGGATGAATCTTCCTATGTGCATACTCTATACAGCTACCAGGAAAAGTACCTCCTTCTCAATCAACCTCTTCCACTGAACTTGGGGCTCTACGGTTTGTTTTATGTCCTTATGTCATTTGGCTTCACAATTTCCAAGGATAAATCATGAAAATTAATGTGTCTTCCTTGAAAACACTAAAAGCAAAGTAGAAAAGGGTCAGAGCTGGATGTTTCTCCCAAAAGAAGCACTTGTCTAACACAGTAGTCCAACATCACACAAATGGCTTCTATTTCTCTTACCACCTTGCTGTCCATGATAAACTGAGTTTCACATATATTGTGAATTAAAGAGTCGTTTGTGAACTCAGGTGGAAAATAAGCACTATTTATCACATTGTTTCTAAATAAATATGTTTTTAATGTCAGCATATGGTACCCTACCCCCAAAAGATATAAATCACCTCCCTCTCATGAGTACGCAGGCTTGCAGGGAAACAATTGAGATTGAAACTTGAGACTTGAGAATAAATTTTGGAAGATTATCTATTCCTAAACTGAGGACTGCTTGTACTAAGACACTCTTTTCTAATGTTCAAGATTGGGTTGCATATATATGTGTGAGAGTCATGAAATGAAAAACCTTCAGTCCTTTCCTCCCCTGTTCTTCTCACATCATATTTCAAATAGCAATAATCCACAGTGATGGTATTTCATTGTGCATTAGTCTACCTCCTCAAACTCACATTAATCTTCCTTGTTTATATTTTTTATAAGATATAAGTTTGAGAAAACAAAGAATTAGGATTTGTACAGAGATTGCCATAGAGAGAGAACAGGCAGAAGACAGGTGTACCTAGAGGATAGAAAAAGGAACTGGATGGAGTAAATTATTATTTCTTAAAATGAGGTGCCATAGATGAAATCTTGTTTATATGGAATGTCCTTTTCATGATATGATTTCATAGAATATCTAATTTCTAATACGTTTTTCAAGATCCAATCTGTAAACTGAATCAGCTCCTTAGTCTAATTTGTCTAGTTGTGGAAAAAGAATACTAAATCCTAACAATTAGGGTCTTAGAATTTAGTTCATTATGCTTTTCAGTTAGCCTTTTCTTTAAGTACTTAGTGACTATACTATTTAGAACATGCATGTTTAATATTCATATTGTTTCCATATCTATAAGACTTTTAGGCATAATGTGATTTCCTAGCTTGTCTCTCATGGTTTCATAAATTTATTGCAGGAAGTCAACTCAAAAGCCAGCTAGTTCAAATCCTCCATTTTACAGATGAAAAGATGAAGTTTGGGTGTTCATTTCTATGATTGTTTTATCTGAAATCATGATGGTTCTTCCTATACTTTTAGAATTAGCTGAAGTAGCATCAGTTTCATTCTAGTCCATTCAGATGAGTTCCATGATGATCTATGCTCCAGGTATGTTTCCAAGAGGTACTATATTTCTGAGTTCTGTTTTCTAATTCTTTCTGAGACTCTATTCCTTTCCAAATTATAATTGCTAAATCAGGCTTCTCCTTCATCATATTCCGCTAAATTGCTTTTGAAAATTAGCATAAGATACAGTACAAGGTGCTTGTTAAGACCCAGTTCTAGTGTCTCCACTTACACAGAGATAGCTTTCAACCCCACTTTCAACACACACACACACACACACACACACACACACACACACACGACAAACTCAGATATTGGAATTGCACTTCTACTTTTATTTATAGAATCTTTCCTATATTTTGTTATTTAGTTAAAAGGAAAAGACTGAGATTTCAGATTTACCACCTTTTATTACCTCCATCCTTTATACCACTTCATACATTTGACATACAACTGTGGCACATTTTAAGAGTAGTAAGTCACTGTATCTTACTCTTTCCCCTTCCATCATCTTTCTGCATAACTTTTATACAATGTGATATGTTTTAAAATATACTAGTCATTCCTTTTTCTCATGACATGTAATCATTGAATTCTCATTTATTCACTTCCTGCGAAAAAGGTTAACTTTAAACAGGTTAGTTTCCACATCACAAACCCTGCTCGGTTCTTATTTTTCTCCTGAAGACAAAATTAAATTAAAATTAAAATTCTCTTACAACATTTAATTATCTCATCTCATGCAAGTATATGTTCAGTTTGTCACCCAGGGCAATTTGGGGTGCAGGTTTGTATCTTTTGTTTATTGGTAGAACACTTTCTAGTTTCTTCTTTCATTTCTAATTATTATTGAGTAATCCTGTGTGATTCCGATTAGTGTTTTGTTTTTTGTTTTTCAGATGTTAAATTTCTATTCAGTAGTATATTTAACAAATATTTTAAATGCCCATTTTATGTATGGCACTGTGCTAAGTGTTGCTGAAATTGTAAAAGATAAAGTAGCATACTACTTATCTGAAAGTAAGAATTTTAGTAATTTTGAAACCAAAGGTATTAAAAATATTCCTAGAAGTTCCTGAAAAAGTCAGTAGGTGAATTAAACTCCAGGTTCTTTTTTGGACAGTATCCTATGGATTCTTTTAATATGAGTGATGCTCTCTCCAATATTTGGAATGTCATACCCTAAAACTTCCTAGAATATAGTATTCAGTCTTTCTTTATTCATGTTGTTTTTGAACATCAATATTTCTCAGATTATCTCACCAAGCTCTAAGGTTTAGAGAATTCTCAAGTCTTCTAGAAGCATTATTTCAACATATTATCTTGTATTTGTTCTTCTTTATTTGCATTTTTTCATGCTTTACCTGAGCTATTCTATTCCTTGGAGAATCCTAGGATTTTTTTTATTAAATGTTCTAAGCTGTCAAGTGTTATGTTCATCTGTTTAGATTCTCCTTTCAATATCTTAGATATCACAGATCTTCTTGTACATCTTTTACTCACTTTTAACCACTCAAGGCTCTTACATTTGGTCCAGCTTCACTTTGGGGGCCTAATTGTCAACGGTTTATTATTCTTCTCTTCTGGAGAGTTTTCTTTGTTTTCTTTCATTCTGTGTAATTTATTCATTATGTTGAGACCTCTGTTTTGTCTAGTCTTTTCTTCATTCCTCTTTTTATTTTTCTGCAAAGCTTTTCCTGTAAGAATTCCTCCTCTCCTTTCCCCAACCCAATTCAGTTTAGGTCCTTGCTTCCTGACTTAATTTGGAACATTTATTACTGTTTTGAGATGATGAAGAACGAAACTTAACCATGACCACTCAATCAGTCATCTTGCCAGAACTTCAAAAGAATTTTAACCAACAAGAATTTATTAAATACCTACTATGCATTGGACACTGTGCCTGGTACTAGGGATACAAATATAAATGTGATACTTCATATTTTAATAGAGGATATAGCAAATAGAGAGAAATTATGGCCAAGGAAGGAATTCTGTTGTGAATAGTCACAGGAATTATGAATAGAAACACAGAGCAGAAGATTTCCATGCCCTGTGCCATAGCAATAGCATTATTAGTCTGATTATTATCATGAGAAAAAATGCAAGTGGGGAAAAAATAAAGAAGAGGGTAACTAGATGGCAATGTGCCAGTGTTAGGTAGGACCTGATTTAGAATAGAATAGAATAGAACATATTATATGTAATATAATATAATAATTTACTGATAAATGAATTGTGAAGAATGGTCTAAGGTCAGCTAGACATAGCAACTTGATGTGAGTACTAGAGAGGCATCAAGAATTCTACAGAGCAAGAGGATGGTGCCCTTGAGGACATGAGAGTAGTTGTATTTATTACCCTTACCATCTGCCTAAGGTCTGGCTACCCGTGTCACAGACTTCAATAAAGCCCACTTTAATTACCTGAGTTGTACATTTGGCTCTGCTTTTGCTTTTTTATTTTCTGGTGGTCATTCTTACCAGAGTCTGGCCAACACTGTATGCAAGGTGTACTGTATGCAAGGTGCTGTTAACTGAACAAACACACTCGATTCCACCCCAGTTCAGGGATCCTTTCCTCACTAAGCGATTTTTCAGATTCAAGTAATCTAAGATATATGTATCTCAGAGATGATTAAATCTGCTTGTTCTCACATCAGCCTGAGGTGAGGAAATCTCCTCTCTATTTTGTTGGGACTCCTCTCTCACTCTCTCACCATGTATTGGAGTCTTGAACAAAAAGATTTGTAAATGGCCATAAACTTTAAGAGTAATTCCGAATAGCACAGAAATATAAGTTTGTTTTTTTTTTAAAGATCTGCATTCCGCTTGCAGGTTACATAGCCATAATTGAATTCTTGAACACTTCCCCACCAGAAGATGGGAAGTAGGATAGTTGGATGAGTAACTGGAGCTGAAGGTTTGCTAGGCAGTGCTCCTAGGAAGCAGGCAGAAAACGAAGACAATGGCAGATTCCATTGGGATCACCAGCCCCGATCTACTGACCCATCCAGTTAGTTTTCTCCCCCCCCTTCCAGCAAGGTTGCAGCTCCACTTGTCTTCCTGAAGCTATTCTCAGGCCCCCAGTTCTCTGTCTTCTTGGCAGGAGAACCCTGAAGAACCGGAGAGTCTTGTAGCTGAGGAAGCAGATGAAACTCTCTTCTGCCTGTTTTTCAGTGGGTTGCTTTTCTTTGTTTTTGGTTTGTTTGTGTGCTGCCTTTCAGTCACATGGTCTCTTGGTAGGAGAAACTTCCTGACAAGGTTAAAAGCCTCCAAAAACTTGGGGAGCTTGGGTGATCAATGTCTATATTCTCTCTCCATCAAGCCTCCATGGAAAAATGCATGACAGAACTGGAGAACAGGCAGAAGAGATGTCATCTCACCAGGTTCTGAAAATTATGCAGAACAACATCATTTCTCATTTTGAGGGGGGGTCTTGATGAGTTTTTTTCCTCTAGTCATCAGACCTTGCATAATGACCAAAAGCATACAAATGGCAGAGTTCATCCGTATCGTTCTAGAAATACAAAGAATATAAAACAGTTTGACTTCTTCCCAAACTTGGTTCAGGTAACACCTACTCCGAAAAGCTTTCCCAGATTCTTTGAGCTTTCTCTCTTCATATTACCTTGCTGACTTATATAGTGTGACTTATTACTAAACACATATACAGAATAAAGTTAGACTATGGGTAGTTAAGAAGACCTTATTATCTGCCTTTAGCATTTGTTCCTATGCCTTTTTGGTTTTTTCCATTCATTGTCATGGGTGAACAGAATAGTTTGGGTACACGAAATCTTGAAGTGGGGGTCTAGACCTAGGAAGTTGCTGGAAATTTGTTCAAAAGGTAGATCTTAAATCATTGATGACTGGATACATTTCATCAACAGGACACTAAACAGGGAACCATAAGAATATTTCTAGTCTTAATCAAAGTGAGATTTCTGATGGGACCCTGCCATTGGTGAAAAAGCACACTACAAAAATGTGTTAATGAAATATTTACACAATAAATCCAGGGCAAAATATACAAATACACACACCATTAGTCAGAATGCTTAACAAGCATAAGGAACATACATGGAGAGGCACATGAATAGGGAACATGTATGGTCAGGACACACACATGGATGGGTACACATATAAGGAAAATTTGTGGTCCTATGCACATAGTCATGAACATATAGCAAACACGTGGCCAAGACCCCACATAGAGGTGGCTGGCAGCTGATATTGCATGGGTACACATGAGCTGGTGATATCTTTGACCTTCTCCCACTAGGTCTGCAATGTATGTTTGTCAATAAGCCTCCCTTATGTTTGTGATGATGATACCTAGTGTATAAAGAATCCTATGAGTGGCTGGCACAGAAAGGACTCATAGGAGTTGAATAAATGGAGACATATAAACAAGAAGTTACTAAATAACAGAAGCAATCCTCCTGTATCTTCCTGGCATTTCCATAGGATTGTATGATTTTAGAGATGGAAGAAAATTTGGATATCATGTAGTCAAACCCCTCATTTTTCATATGAGGAACACTGAGGATCAAAAATGTGAAGTGACATGTCCAGGGTCACACAGTAGCACAGCTGAGACCCAGGCCAAAGTCTTCTGACTCCCAGTTTGGTATTCCTTCCAATATATCTGTCTCTAAGTGGAGGATTAGACTCCTCCAATAGGAGTGTGACAAATACAGACTGTGCACATTAATAAGTGCATGAATTAATTAGTCTCTGTGTGGATGTGCATATATACTAAGACTAATGAGGTTTCATAATTAACAGACTCTTACTTCAAGGATCTGTGATTTCAATAGTGTAGATTCACCCTCTACCAATGCAGATCACAATCTCTCTCCATCTTTTATGAATTACAGAAGCTGAAAAAAATTTAATTACATACCAGCCAAACTTAGGGGAAGCTAGGTGGCACAGTGTATAGAGCAATGAGCCTGGAGTCAGAAATATTAAAATTCAAATCCAGCCTTAGACACTCACTAGCTGCACGACCCTGGGTGAGTCACTTAACCCTGTCTGCCTCAGTTTCCTCATCTATAAATGAGTTGGAGTAGGAAATGGTAAACCACTCTAGTATCTTCAATAAATCTCCAAATGGGGTCATGACAGTGGGATATGACTGAAAAGACGGAACAAAGCCAATCATATAGTCAGTCAGAAAATAAACATTTCTTAGGCACCTACCATATGCCAAACCCTATGCTAAATACTGAAAATAAAGTGAAAGGAAAAAAATTCACTACTCTCAAGGAGCTCACAATCTAGTGAAAGAAACATGAAAACAATTCTGTACAAATACAGAATACAGTCAGGACTACGTGTACTTAAGAGGAAGACTTAAAAGAAGATTTATACTGGATATTTATACAGGATGGATTTACACAGGATAAATTGGATAGCATCATTAGAGAGAAGGCACCTGCACTGGAAGGGATCCAGATTAGAGACAGTGGATACTTTAGCTTGGATTTGAAGGAAGTTAAAAATAATGAAGGAGAGCATTCCTTGTGGGAGATGTGGGGGACAGCCAGTGAAAATGCCCAGAATGAGGAGATAAAGTGTCTTGGGTAAAGAAAAACAAGGTCAGTGTTACTGGTTCAAGTGGGAGTACACAGGGATCAGCAGAGAGGGAAAGAAGAGGTATTAGATGCCAAAAGGCTAAAAAGGTGGGGTGGGGGGCAGGTTATGAATGCCAAATAGAAGATTTTATATTTGATACCGGTGATGATGGGGGACACTGGAATTTACTGAGTGCAGTGTTAAAATGGTCATACTTGTGCTTTAGGAAGATCACTTTTATCACTGAATAGAGAATATATTGCTATGGGCAGAGACTTGTGGTAAGAATATCAACCAACACATTATTACAATCATGTTCTTGTGAGATGATGACGGCTTCTACCAAGGTTGTGGCAGTAATCAGACGGGACAAGAGGGCATATACAAAAGATAAAATTAACATGCTTTGGCAACAGATTGGATATGAGAAGAGTGGGAAAGAGATGATGGGACCTAGGTAGGGAGGATGGGGCAGTACTCAACAGTAACTGGAAAGTTGGGAAGAGTAAAATATTGAGGGCAGGAAAGATAATGAGTTTAGTTCTAGATGTATCAAGTTTAAGATACCTATGGTGGGTATCCAGCTCAAGATGTCTAATAGGCAATTGGAAAATTCAAATTGCAGAACAACAGAGAGGCAAGGGCAGGATAACTAGGTTTGAGGATCATCAGCATAGAAATGATGATTAAAACCATGGGAGCTGATGGGTTTACTAAGTGAAATCATTTAGAGAGAGATGAGGTCTCAGGACAGAAGTCTATGGGACACCCACAGTTAGTGGGAGTGAACTTCCATGTAGATCAAGCAGAGAATATTGAGGAGTGGTAATGGGAACAAATACTTTAAAGCATTTTGATCATTTTATTATCATTGATATATTTTGTTTTTGCATTACCTTCACTTCAAAATATACCTGGTGAATACTAACAAATATTTTTCTTAATTGAAAAAAAAGCTTAGCAAAATCATCCCAAAAGCAACCATATCTGGTAGTGGGCCACCTCCAGTTGTCCTGACCAATATAAGGTCACTGGCCTCAGATAGCTCTGGAGGAAATAGTGATGCTGGTGACTTTGCACATTGCTTCCTCACTTAAATCCAATTCATTTGCACGCCATGGCATCATTTTACTGATGTCATGGTTCTTTTTGAGAAAGAAGGACAAAGTACAACCTGTGAGTAGTCTGATCTGTCCAGTGGGGACCCAACTGGCCAGGTTCAGTTGGGCAGCTCAGTTCCTCTCCTCTCCTCATCTCTATTCTGCTCTTCTCTGCTCTCCTCTCTACACATGGGTGTATCATGAAGGCAATATACACAGCTCTGAGGGTGACTACGAATATGCCAGCGTAGTTCTGAGTCATAAAGTATAACAAACTCTCCATAGAGAAGGCAGAAGAAAACCCTGTATTTAGACATCAGAAAGCAAAATCCCAAAACCAAAAAGCCAAATCTATCATAGTAACCAAGAAGTCAATACACATTCATCCTGCAGGGGACAAAGCCAGTCCCAAGCCTTCCCTCCTGCTGGGACCTTCCCACAAGCAAAACATTCACACCACCAGCTGTGCCTGCCTGCCCATGTCCTCTCCTCCCTCTGCCCTAACCGCTCTTACCAACTTCCTCCCAACTCTGCTCTACCCTTCCTGTTACACCAATTCAGCAAGCTCCTCCCACCACATGTGACTTAGGCTTCCATGTGATTTGAACAGGTCACATGGACCTATTAATGAATGGGAAAGATCTTCCCATTTAAATTACCATTATAATGGGGTATTCTGACCTTACTTGAGAATGATCTTCCCAAAGGAAGACAAATTTTGAAGGCTGAAACCTGCCTACATATGTTGGAATTTGTTTACTGTCTAGATTTCTTTCTTAAAGACCCTGCCTCAAACCCAATTCACTCTGGTTCTCATTGATTGGCAAATAATAGGTCCTGACCTAAGCACCACCTACTGGTTGGGCCCTCCTGACTCAGAATGAATGCAAGTAGTAATTGTTTCTCTTTTGGTCAGAAACTCTGAGGGTCCTCCCCTCACAGATTGATTTTTTTTTTTATTAAAGAGGTCATCCTTTGATTCAAATCTGCAAAGAGGAAAGAAAGATAATTTTTTCAATTCTCCAGGGCCAAGCTTGTTCATTAAAATAACAACCTTAGCTTCATTTTGTTTGTTCTTTCCACTGTAGACATTGTGTAGTTTTCCTATTTCTAGTTGCTTTGTTTGACATGAGTTATGTAAGCTTTCCCATACTTACTTATATTCTTCATAGTTTTGTAACTTTTTCAAATTTCAATTTTAAATTTCAATTTTAATACATTGCAATAATATTTCATTACATTGATGTATCATCCTTTTTAGCTGGAAAATAGACTTTAAAGAATTTTTTAAAATCTTTGAAAGTCATCATGCTTCAGCTACTGTTCTATTCTAATGTACCACTCATGTTGCTTTTGTTTTTTATATTTCCATCATTGGGGGCACTGTTAATATAATAATGATAATAATATTAATAAATAGCATTTATAAAGCACTCCCTATGTGTCAGGCACTGGCTAAGCACTTTATAATCCTTATCTAATTGATCCTCACAACAATCCTGGGAGAGATGTGCTATTTTCATCCCCAATTTAGAGAGGAAGAAACTGAGTCACACAGGTCTTGCCCAGGGTCCCAAAGCTAGGAATTATCTGAGACTGGATTGGAACTTAAGTCTTCTGACTTCGGGCCAAATGCTCTATCCACCATGCCAGTTAACTGCCTCAAGTATATAGGGGTGGCAAATTTTAAAAGTGGGGTAAAGGGCAGGTAGGTGGTACAGTGGATAGCTTTTTAAGCTAAGGTCTTTTAAGCTAAATTCTCACCCTGACTGAGGCAATGCCCATTCAGTGATTTGGGCATTTAAGAAGTGAGTGAAGGGATGGCCCCTTTAATAAAAAAATAAATAAATCAATCTGGGAGGGGAAGATTCTCAGGGTTTGTGGCCAAAAGAGAAACAATACTATTTAAATTCACTCTGAATTCAAATAGTAACCATTAAGTGGTGCTTGGGCAGGGACCTATTCTCCTGGAATCAGGAGGGCCTGAGTTCAAATTCAGTCTCAGACATTTAACTCTTATTAACTGTGTGACTTTGGGCAACTCATTTAACGA
This sequence comes from Bettongia penicillata ogilbyi, assembly GCA_023548195.1. Lineage (NCBI taxonomy): Eukaryota > Metazoa > Chordata > Mammalia > Diprotodontia > Potoroidae > Bettongia > Bettongia penicillata. The sequence goes on along the minus strand of JAJHZJ010000266.1, from coordinate 7,970,429 downwards.
TAATTGCTTTGCCAAAAAAAAAGTGGGGGGGTAAGTAGTAAAGATTAATGATATGAGAATGAGTACAAAAAGTTGTTGTGGAAGAACAGGATAGCAAGGTAAGGGACAATATTTGGCATTAAGGTGAAAAAGAAAGAAATATAAATACTTTAAGTAGGAAAAGAATTACAGATCTCTCTTAATACAGGGATTAAGCATTAACACAAAAACATTAGAACAAAAGCCAAACCATTAAGTGATTCAGCAGTTTCTTCATTCTTTTCATGGTGTGACTTGGCTCTAACCCAATAGCCTTTTCCATCTCAGTCAACCAGGAAGCTGAGAGAGGCACCAGCAGCCACGGGAGGAAACAAACTATAAGACTTGTCGTCAATTCAAGAAGATTATATGAGAATCTTCCCAAAGAGAATGGAGCTGGCCCTTCTGAAAGAGAAGAAGCTATTTATCCACCAGGAAATAATAATGGTTGCCCGTAGCTGCCAGCAAGTGAGAATTCATGGGCTAAGTTTCAGATGCAGAAGAAAGGCAATGGTTAGTGATTGCAGTTGATGGGTACTGAAGAAGCTACTTCCTTAGTGACCTAATAATAGAAGGTCTGCTTTCTGCCCTGGGCATGTAGCCAGGATGTAACAAGAAAAACTCCCTAGATTTAGCAAGATTTAGGGAAGTTGTTGTCGTTTCTGATTCTTTGTGACCTCATTTGGGGTTTTCTTGGCAAAAGATGCTAGAGTGGTTTGCCATTTCCTTCTCCAACCCATTTTACAGATGAGGAAATTGAGGCAAACAGAGTTAAATGATTTACTCAGCTATACAGTTAATAAGGCTGCCTTTGAACCCAGGTCCACCTAAATCCAGGCCTGGTGCTCTCTAGTCACCCAAGATTTATCAAAGCTGATGATACAACTCACTTTTGGTCATTTGCATGAGTACAAATGATATTTCTTGAAGGATCTAGAAAGCTTTGCTAAGAATTGAGTTCATAGACAAGACACTAGGTTATTTATAATCACAAGTGCTGGTTGTTTTTTGTTTTGTTTTGTTTTTTATAACTGTCTTTAATATAAAATAAGGGTGGCAAAGGAAAAATGTAGATTTGGGAAGTAAACAGCTGTTTAACAACATGATATGTAAGAAAATGTAAGAGTTGTGTTGACCTCATTGTTGTATGCCTGTGAAACATGGACAGTCTACCAGTACCATACCAGGAAACTGAATCACTTCCATTTGAACTGTCTTAGGAAGATTCTGAAGATCATCTGACAGGATAAGGTACCAGACACTGAAGTCCTTTCTTGAACTAAATTGCCAAGCATTCAAACTATGCTTCAGAGAGCGCAACTCTGATAGGCTGGCCATGTTGTTCAAATGCAAAATGTATGCTTGCCAAAAAGACTATTTTAAGAAGAACTTGCACAAGGCAAGCATTCACATGGTGGTCAGAAGAAGCAATACAGGGACACTCTCAAGGTCTCTCTTAAGAACTTTGGATTTGACTGTGTGACATGGGAGACACTGGCACAGGACTGCTCAGCATGGTGTGCCCGTAACAGAGAAGGTGCTGTGCTCTGTGAGCAAAGCAGAATTGAAACAGCACAAAGGAAACACAGGATGCGCAAATTTGGAGTATCCACCCCAAATGTTCACATAGATTATTTGTGCCTGAGCTGTAGTAGAGCATTCCGAACTCATACTGGTCTGATCAGTCACAGTCGGACACACTGAACCTTGACACTAGCACAGTGATGTCATTTGGTCCTCTTTGAGAAAGAAAGGTAACAGCTAATTATGCAAGAATAGAATTGGCATTTCTGGACCACAACTGAAAAGGCAGGAATGATGCACTTCGGACAGGTTATAGAATTCACATTAAATAACCATTAAGAATATGCAGTATTTGCACAGAGTCTTGAAAGTCTAATAAAAAAATTTAAACTGAAAAGAAAGAAGAGAGAAAAATAACTTTGAATGACCATAGGCTACAAATATTACGGTGAATACCTACAATGTAAGAGAAAGTATAGCCCAGGAGTTCATGGTGAATGGGTCAAAAAAGCTAAGTGGAACTGCAGATAGAATATAGGATGTGGAGTCAGGAATACTTGAGTTTGAACCTTGCCTCAAAAACTTTCTGACTGCGTGACCCTGGGTAAGTCACTTAATTTTTTATCTTGGTCTCTTTTAACTATGCCTCAGTTTCTTTATCTGTAAAATGAGGACAATAACAACATCTATTTCACACAATTGTTGCAAAGATCAAATGAATTAACATATATGAAATGTTTTGCAAAACTTGAAACACTATGTAAATATTATTGTTATTAAAGGGACATTGAAGTCTACGGGTCTTAGCTAGCTTGGGTGACTGTTTTCTAAAGGAATTTCCTTCTGGGGAAGAATGACCCATTCTACCTTTCCAGTGAAGGCACTGAGAAACAAATGGTCTTCTCTCCACCCTGTTGTTCGGCAATAGGAGAAAGCTATGGAGGATTTTTCCCCCTTTGTCCCTTGACTAGGTTTGTGAGTTTTTTGTATTTATAAAGATGCTATAGTAGAAAAAGCCAATGCACTTTAAACTAAAACAGGAATACATAGCCCACTATTCCTCCTCTGAGAAAGATAAAACATCCCCAGCTGAATATTTCACTAAAGCCAGAAAGAGAAAGGAGAGAAAAGCTTCATAACCTTCTGCCCAGTGGAACTGCACCAGCAGCAACAACCAGACCAGCTGTGCACTGTCAAGCAATGGCCACTGGAGACAAGCAAGGAGTAATTCCTGGCAGAGATAGCAGCTCCAGTGGAGATTAATTACATGCCCATCAGAGACTGCATGCCACATGAGACATTCAGGGAGAAGTCCCAGCGATAGCAGTCTATGCCACAATATCAGTCTACTCTACTTGTGTGGCCTCGCCACATGTGATCTGTCTGTGTGTTCATTCTTTTCATTGATGTTATCCGTATTTGTGGAACAGTATGCTCCAGTTTTATATGGGAAGTGTTTAGTTTTTCCTTTTCTTATATCATTTCACTTGAAAACCTTGACCTTTGCTCCTCCAGAACCTATAATTTCATGGTAAGCCAGGGGAAGCCAAGAGCCTGAAGCTCTGTACTGGGAAAGGGAGATAGGGACTGGACTAGAATGTAATGAAGGATGCCTGGAAACTGAAACCAGGTTACTCTGCCTGGGAACCAGGGCTCAGAAGATTGGGTGACTTGGATTTGGAGGGCAACAGTCAGGGTACTCCCCCTAGCACAGACACCAACTCTCCCATCCCTGTATCAACCTCAGTGCAAACCACTCCACATTACACTGTCCAAGAACAGCCTCTTCTGAGGTCCTGGAAAAAAAGAGTTCTCATTATTCATTACCCAAATGATACATGCTAGTAACAGAGCATCAATCAATCAACATTTTTTGTTATTGTCCAGTTATTACATTAGTGCCCAACTCTTCATGACCCCATGTAGGGCTTTCTTGGCAAAGATACTGGAGTGGTTTGCCATTTCCTTCTCCAGTTTATTTTACAGATGAGGAAACTGAGATAAACAGGGTTAAGTGACTTGCCCAGAGTCACACAGCTAAGCAAGTGTCCAAGTCCAGATTTGATACCAGGAAGATGAGTCTTCCTGACTTCAGACCTGGCACTCTATCCACTGTGCCACCTAGCTGCCCTCAATAAACATTTATTAGGCACCTATTATGTGCCAGGTACCATGCTAAGCACTGGAAACACAGAGGCAAAAGATAGGACCTGTCCTCAAAGAGCATATGATCCCATGGGGAAGACAATATGCAAATATATACAAACCAAGCTATATAGAAGATAAATAGAAAATAATTAACAGAAGGCACTAGAATTAAGAGGGGTTGGGGAAAGCTCTCAGTAAAAGACAAGATTTTAATTGGGATTTGAAGGAAACCAGAGAAGACAACAGGCAGAGTCAAGAAGGGAGAGTATTCCAGAGGAAATGCCTGGAGCCGCAAGAGGCAATATCTTGTTCATGGAATGACTAGAGGTCAGTATCAAGAAGAAGACACCACCTTTCCTTCCAGAAGTGGAAGCCTGGTCCCAACACAAGTAAAGTCAAGTTGACCAGCATTTAGTAAGGGCATGTGTCAAGCATGGTGCTAAGCACTAGCAATACAAAAAAAAAAAAAAAAAAGGCAGAGCCAGTTCCTGTCCCCAAGGGGCTCACCTTCTCATGGTAAAGGCAATATATGAACAACTATACAGACAAAATATATCCAGGATAAATTGGATATAATCACAGAGGTAAGACTGTAGCTTGGAGAGTTATGTGTGAGAAACAGCAAGGAGGTTAGTCACTGGATCACATAGTAAATGGGTTAGGGAGGAAGATATAAGAAAACTAGAAATATAGGAAGGTTATGGAGGACTTTAAAAGAAAACAGAGGAGTTATATAGACACTATCACATGGAAATTATCACTATAAAGAAGAGGAAATCATAAAATAGGATATTCCAGAAGGTAAAAATATCAAGGTTTAAAAGCAAAAATAATTTACCTGACAAAACTGAGCATAATCTTATAGGGGGGAGAATAGGCATTTAATAAATTATAAGATTTCCAAATGTTCCTAATGAAGATACATGAGCTGAGTGACCTGAAATGCAAACATGAGAGAAACATAGATATATGCATATACATATATGCATATACATATGATACGCATATATATATATACACACATATGCATATGTGTATACAACTACACATGTGTATTTGAGTAATTACAAAGAACCATATAATGGAAAAGGATTTGCAATCTAATAGGGAAAGAGGGGAAAAAGTATACCATTGGGACCTTAATGTCCTCAAAGATCATAGAAGGGGCAAACAAGACAGAGGGTCTTAGATGTGTTTGGTTGTATCTTGATGATGAAAAGAAAAAAAGAAAAGAGAATGCACTGGGGAAGAAAGGAGGCAGAAAAGGGAGGATTTTACTATATCTCATTATTGTGGTATATGAAAACTATACAGATTAAAAAGAGAAATATATGTATTCTCCCACCTTTCTTTGGAACTAAGCCTAGGCATTATCATTCCAAGGTATTTTTTTCTTTTCATTTAATTTGTTGTAGTCATTGTGTAAATTGTTTTCTTATTCCTCCTTATCTTACTATGCATCAGTTACTGAATCAGAATTTCGGAATTGGATAGGACCTCAAACATTTAGTCCAACTCATGCCTGAAAAGAATCCCCGTACTTACTAAGAGGTCATTCAAACTCTTTATAAAGACATCCAGAGAGAAGGAAATCACCACCTTTCAAGGGAACTTCCCCTTCTATAAAAGTTATATGAGTTAACATAAATCTTGTTAAGCCCCTCTGAAACATTCATCATTTCTTATAGTGTAGCAATATTTCATTATTTTCATGTAACACAATTTATTTAGCCAATCCCCAATTAATGCACAACTACTTTACTTTCAATTTTTTCATCTACAAAATGTGCTAATATAAATATTATGTTGTTCCTGCGATCTCTCTCTCTCTCTCTCTCTCTCTCTCTCTCTCTCTCTCTCTCTCTGTCTGTCTCTCTCTGTCTCTTTCTCTCTCTGTCTCTCTCTGTCTCTTTGTCTCTGTCTCTCTCTCTATCCCTCTATCTCTGTGCCCGTCTCTCCCTTTGGGCATATGTCTAGCAGGGGGATCTCTAGGTCAAAAAGTGTAAACATTTTAGTCACTGCATTATTTTACTAGCATAATTAATTCCAAATTGCTTTCCAAAATGATTAGTACAACTCACAGTTCTACCAACAGTGCAAATGCATGCTTGTCTTTCCACAACCTGAGATGTGAGACTTAAGGAGAGGATGCCAGTTAAGGGCATAATTATTCATTCTTGTTTTTTCATTCCAGGACTAGGATCAGGCCAAGAGCTCTCAGCATTTCAATTATGTGAGTATTAACAACAACTGGATGGAAATACCAATGTAGGTCAAGGAGCATTAAAATGTTTTTTTAAAATCTATTCCTGAACCCCGGAAAACTTTTTCCAAATGTATATATTACCAGGCAATTGACATCAACAGTAGCCTTTACATACTACATATGAACAAACCATTGTTCTTCTCTGAAATACCATAAAGATTTATGTAGCAAAACAATACAGGTACATTTGTCCAGTGTTTTTCTGGAAATAGATCACACGATATCAGAATTATTTACATAGATTCTTGCTGATTCCCCTTTATTGATTTTTATAGTAGTCACAGTTCACTCCACATTATGAATTACAAATGTGATAGAAAAATTATAAAATTGTAGTCTTTGGAGCATCTATTTTTAAGAGTTTAAATATGTGGGTCACATATCCCTCCACAGACTTAAAATATTGTTAACATCCACAGACTGTTAAAATTATTTAATGGAATTTTGTGACAAAAGTTTTATTAATGATGACCCAATGACAAGGATGATAAAGAAGTGGATAGAGAGTAAGAACAGGTAAACACAATCTGGTGCCCTTCATTTTTTCTACAATCAACTCAAACAATTAAAGAAATATTTAGTCAGCTCTTGCTATGTTCAGATTGCTGAGCTATAAATTGTGAGATCTGGAGGTCTAGGATTGGTAGCAAGAGGAGACAAGAAAATATTTGGAAGAGTTTCTATGGGGAATGAGATAGAGTTGATAAGAGTAGAGCAGATGGCTTGCTGAGTAGAGGAAGGATCCTTGGCACATGGCCTGTGAATCTGTGGTGCGTAGAGCCAAACCACTTCATGATGTTTTGAACTTCCACAGATAGCCTCAAGTAGAATAAAAGAAAAATTTTAAATGAAGCTGGTAAGTAATTTATTATCATTTAAATATAATTTTTTTTGCCTGAGACTCTTCATTCTATTCAGCCCCAATACTACTGGAGGAGGGGAGAATGTAAGGGTGTTGTTGGCACATATAAAATGCCACAATGGAGCTAGGCAGGAGACCATAGATAATGGCCTTGCCCCCTACTCTTAGCTTTGAAGCTGTCTTAGATTAGTTTGGAAACTAGGTCTGTGCCATGAGAAATTAATAAAGGGACATTTTCAGAGAAATCTGGAAACCCAACAGATTTTGAGCTCCTCAAAGGTAGGGACTATATTTCACCTTTTTCTATATCCATAGCTCTTTCTTTCTTTTTTATTTCTTTAACATACACTATTTTTTTTTAAACTTTATTAATTAATTAATTTTTAGTTTTCCAACATTCACTTCCATAAGATTTTGAGTTCCAAATTTATCCCCATCTCTCCCCTACCCCATTCCAAGATTGTGTGCATTCTGATTACTCCTTCCCCCTTGCCCTCTGTTCTATGATCACCCCCCTTCTCTTACACATTTCCCTTCTATTTTCCTGTAGGGCAAGATAGATTTCTATATCCTATTACCTGCAGATCCTATTTCCCAATTGCATGTAAAAGCAATTTTTAACATTCAATTTTAAAACTTTGAGTTCCACATTCTCTCCCGTCCTCCCTCCCTACTCACTCTTATTGAGAAGGCGAGCAAGTCAATATAATTTACACATGCAGAGTCATACACTTCCATAATAGTCATGCTGCAAAAGACTATATTTCCCTCCATCCTATCCTGCAGCCCATTTATTCTATTCTCTCCTTTGACCCTGACCTTCCTCTAAGGTGTTTGCTTCTGATTAACCTCTCCTCCCATTTGCACTCCCTTGTATCATCCCCTCTTATCCCATTCCTCTTACTTTTTTGTAGAGTAAGATGGATTTTCATACCCAATTGAGTGAGTATGTTATTTCCTCCTTAAGCCAAATCCAATGAAAGTAAGGTTCACTCTTTCCCTCTCACCTCCCATTTCTTCCCCTCCATTGTAAAGGCTTTTACTTGCCTCTTTTATGCAGAGTAATTTATCCCATTCTATCTCTCCCTTTCTCTTTCTCCCAATACATTGCTCTCTCACTCCTTAATTTTATTTTTTAGATATCATCCCTTCATATTCAACTCACCTTTTGCCTTCTGTGTATGTGTCTCTGTCTCTCTTTCTCTCTCTGTCTCTCTCCATCTATCTATCTATCTATCTATCTTTCTATCTATCTATATCTCTCCAACTACTTTAATACTGAGAAAGCTCTCATGAGTTACAAATACATCTTTCCATGTAGGAATGTAAACAGTTCAACTTTAATAAGTCCCTTATTATTCTTCTTTCCTATTTACCTTTCCATGCTTCTCTTGAGTCTTGTATCTGAAAGTCAAATTTTCTATTCAGCTCTGGTCTTTTCATCAAGAATGCTTGAAAGAGCTCTGCTTCATTGAATGTCCATTTTTTCCCCTGACTTGCCCAGTTTTGCTGGGTAACTCTTGTTTTAATCCTAGCTCCTTTGAACTCTGGAATATTGCATTCCAAGTTCTCCAATCCCTTAATGTAGAAGTTGCTAAATCTTCTGTTATCCTGATTGTGTTTCCACAATATTTGAATTGTTTCTTTCTGACTGCTTACAATATTTTCTCCTTGTCCTGGGAACTCTGGAATTTGGCTACAATATTCCTGGGAGTTTTCCTTTCTGGATCTTTTTCATGAAGTGATCAGTGAATTCTTTCCATTTCTATTTTATCCTCTAGTTCTAGAATATCAGGGCAGTTTGCCTTGATAATTACTTGAAAGATGGTGTCTAGGCTCTTTTTTAGATCATAACTTTCAGGTAGTCCAATAATTTTTAAATTATCTCTCCTTGATCTATTTCCCAGGTCCATCATTTTTCCAATGAGATCTTTCACATTGTCTTCTATTTTTTCATGTTTTTGGTTCTGCTTTATTTCTTGATTTCTCATAATGTCATTAGCTCCTATTTGCTCCATTCTAATTTTTAAAGAGTTATTTTCTTCAGCAAGATTTTAGACCTTCTTTTCCATTTGGCCAGTTCTGCTTTTTAAGGCATTCTTCTCCTCATTGGCTTTTTGGACCTCTTTTGCCAGTTGGGTTAGTCTATTTTTAAGGTATCATTCTCTTCAGCATTTTAGGGATCTCCTTTATCAAGTTGTTGACTCATTTTTCATGATTTTCTTGAAACTTCCTCATTTCTCTTCCCAATTTTTCCCTCTATTTTTCTTACTTGATTTTCAACATCCTTTTTGAGCTATTCCATGGTCTGTAACCAATTCATATTCTTCTTGGAGGCTTTGGATGTAAGAACTCTGAGTTGGTAGTCTTCTGGTTATATATTTTGATCTTCCTTGTCACCAAAATAAAATTCTATAGACTGATTTTTCACCTGCTGTTTGCTCATTTTCCCAGCCAATTACTTGACTTTTGACTTCATGGTCAAGGCAGAACTCTGCTTACTGTGTGGGGGATTTACTGTCCCAAACTTCAGGGGTTTTGTGCAGCTGGTTTCAGAGATATTTCTAGGGATCTGTAAATTTTCAGCTCTTCCAAGAGGTGGTATGATCAAAGGAGACATGTTTACTCCTCTCCTGGTCTGTGGTCTGGTCTGTGAGTGAACACAAACACTCTTTTCTGCCTTGGAACTGTGAGGAGGATTCCCTCTCAACTGTTGCCACCAGCTCCACCATGCCAGAGCTCCTCCTTATCCTAGGACTGTCACCCAGGACTACAACCCACATCCAAGCAAGACAATCCTGCCTCAGAACAAGCAAAGAGATCCTTACAATCCCACCCCCTCTGATCATCTGCTCAATCCCTACACTGTCTGTGGGCCTAGAGCTCTGAAAGCAGCCACTGCTGCCACCACTGCCACCTCTACCCCACAACTGGGGCTGAACCCTGCTCCTCTCTCACCCAGTTCCAACAAACTTTTCCTACTGACCTTATTTGGTCCCCTAAGGCCTGCTCCAGCCCCATCAGTGCCTGCACTCCTCTCCCACTCCAGTGCAACAAACCTTTCCTGTCAAACCTTGGGGTTGTCTTGAACTGGAAATTGGTTTCACTCTGTCATTTTGTGGGTTCTTCTGCTCTAGAATTTATTTAGAATCATTTTACAGGCATTTGGAAGGGTTTGGGGGAAAGCTTCAGCAAGTCCCTGCTTTTATGCCACCATCTTGAGTCTGTCCCCCCCACAGTTCTTTGTACAGTAATTAGTATGTAGTAGAAACTTAGTACATGTTTACTAAGTGACAGAATAGAGATATAGTAACATTTTAAAGAACAACAACTCTGAAACATTTATGAAATCCAATCAATACAATGACCAGCCTCAGCTCTAAAGGAGTAATGAGGAAGCTACCTACCTCCTGACTCAAGGGTGATGGACTCAGCACACAGAAAGAGATATACTACTTTGGACATCATAAATGTGTGGATTTGTTTTTGCTTAACTATGATTATTTGTTTTATAGAGTATATTTTTCTTTTCATATTTAGAGGGGACAACTGAAATGGGAGGCAGGAATAGGTCTGCCAAAATAAAAGAATAGAGAGAAAAGTTTATTGAAAGCATTTTTAAGTGTACAGAAGAGAACTGAAAGGAAAATAGAAGGAAACACAGACAGGGAGTACAGCTTTGAAAGTAACATGTTAAATTTATTGTATACTAGTTTTTTCTAAAAGCAAATTGTACATAATAAAGTTTTTCTGTTCTACATTTTTTTATGGAAATGTTTTTCATTTTTTATTATCTGTTAAATCTAGAATGATGAAATACTAAAAAGAAAAGCAAATGTAAAGCATTCTGGATGATCACATATACCATAAGGGAAAAGACTATTATAGCCATGTAGGGTTTTTATGATAGATTTCCCCTGAAATGAATTTGAATGTTCAGGAATTAAGTTAAGAATTAGTCAATTTCCAGTTAAAGAGAGCTCTCGTGCAGGGATACAAGATTCACTGACTGGAAAATAAAGTTCAAAAATTATAAATTTTGAAGGTACTAGTTAGTTTGGAGTGGTTCTCCTCTCTGTTCCAAAATAAGATCTCTTTTTCTGCAGAGAAAATATAATTTTAGCTAAGATGTGGGGGGGAAGGAAGGGTGGTAAGGAGGAAAAGAATGCTCAAAGAGAAACTAGAAAATAACTTTTTCTCTTGGCAAGTGTTTCTCCATGTTTGATGACTATATGTACTAGGATTTCTACTGTGTAAAATAGCTATAATAAAGAAACTGTAGGGCTTTAATCTAGAAGAGCCAGAGCAGAACCCATTCATTCTCTGATAAGGAAGAGATAGGAGCTCAGCAACCTGAATCCAGAACAAGGAGAGAAAAGCTTCACAAAACATTTGCCAAATGGAACAATGCCACTAGTGAGCCAACAGCAATCATGGGACCAAACGATCAGCAGCCAAGTGAGATAAGCAAGAAGCAAATATGACTGAGACTATTCATCTAGTTAAATCTATGCAACCAACAGGGTCTGAGTATCATGCAAATGATCGCAGCTGAAGAAACTGGAATCTTAAGAGTTGAGAGCCATGAGCTCCCTCCAAACAAGCATTTTGACCATGCCTGTTCCCAGTGTTTGTGACTCTCAGTGTGTGTGTCCTGACCATGTTTTCTCTCTCTCTATATATATATATATATACCTTCCATGCATGAACTCCAGGAACTGCATGCCTTCTAGCTAGGTAGCATAGCCTATAGTGTGGAGCCAAGAAAACTTGAATTCAAATCTGGCCACAGATAATAACTGTGTGACTTTGAGAAAGTCACTTAACGGCCATCTGCCTCAGTTTCCTCATTTGTAAAATGAGATAATAATAGCACCTATCTCCCAAGGTTGTTGTGAAGACCAAATGAGTTAATAATTATAAAATGCTTAGCATACTGCCTGGCACAAAGAAAGTACTACATAAATGTTTACTACTACTACTATTACCATCATTATTATTTTTCACTATTATTTTGTATATGTGCCCCTTCTATAGGTGACTACCCATATGTGTGCCTTAGATACACTTATTTGCTAGGGGTCACCCCTCTCTGTATGTACTCCCTACATGTGTCTACATGTGCTGTGATTATTCATCATACATTGCCCAAATCGATGAGTAAAATGTGTTTCTATGACTGTGATACCTATTAAAAGTTATCAAAGTTCTGAGCAAAAAAAAAAAGCAGTGTCTGATCTTTATTGGTGGCCATGATCAGGATAGTGATCAGCATTTGATTGCATAGAAATATCTGGAATAAGAGGAAGGAAGTGGCCATAAAATTTAAAAATTTCTGATAAATAAGGATGATGATATTGTTTAATGTATATCCCTTAATTATACTCCATGATCTGCCCTTTCTCTGGAGCCTTTGAAATCTCTATGATTTATATTCATCTTGTTTTGTTGCCTAAACTTTGTGCACTTGGAAATAGACATTGGAGGCCATGACTTTACTACTATTTCCTTTCTTGGATTTTATTTCCTTTGAAATTCTGGGCATCTTTATTTCAATTCAAGGGGTCCTTGCCACTAGATAAAAAGACTGTTCCCTATGTCTTCTGCTCCTACCATCCTAATCAATATTATGTCACTATTGGTAACTCCACTGTCCCTCACTTGACCTGTCTTCTTCCCAGAGATCCATATCATATCCCATGTGAGTCATATCCATAGTACAATGACTAAGTGAGCTCCCCTTTTTTTTAAATCAGCATATAACTATTATTGTCAAACCTCCAGTTTAAAAGAAAGTTTAAGTTCCCTGAAAATTACACAGAATGTATCTGGACAGAGTAGCTAGATTCAGTGGCTAGAGCTCTGGGCCTGGAGTCAGGAAGATTCATCTTCTGGAGTTCAAATCTGACCACGGATACTTATCAGCCCTGCAACCCTGGGCAAGTCACTTAACCCTGTTTGCCTCAGTTACTCATCTATAAAATGAGCTAGAGAAGGAAATGGAAAACCACCCTAATATCTTTGCCAAGAAAACAGGGTCATGAAGCATTGGACACAATTGAAACAACTGAAAAACAACTTCCTCATGCCAGGCGCCATACTCTATCCACTGTCCACCTAGCTGCATAGTTATATTCAAATTATCCCAGGCATTTATGTCACAAGTAGGAATATATTTTACATCACAGATGAGTAGTCCTTGGTAGGGGTCCATATCCATTTTTACGCACCAGCTTAACAAGTATTACAACACTTCTTAGGCTCACATCTGCCTTGATGATTATAGGGTCTGTAGGCTGGTGTTTCATCTCCAGTGTAACGCTAGTGTTGGTAGTCTAACGGCACACACGCCCCAGAAAACAACAAAAAGCAAAAGCCATCTCTTATAGGCTCCCAAAGTGGCTGATCCTGGGGGTACTAGATAGTTCCAGGAGATCTGTCACAGCCTCAGGTGCAATTGGGAGGCGTTAGATAAAAATAAGGGGGTGGTGGAAGCATAAGGAAAGAAGAGAAGAAAATTTTGAAAAGCCATTCATATATGTCTCATCTGTTGTGTAACGAAATAAAAGTAGTAGTGATTACATTATATTACAAATAAACGCACAAAATCCAAGTTATAACAGATCAGTGGTCAAGTCTGCCCATAGGTCTTAACAAACAAGTGTTAGTAGACAATTGTGTTGCACATTGTGGGGAAGTCCAGCATACATCAGCAGGAATGTGTGCATGTAATGATTTGTTTACAATACAATACTATATGCTTACATAACACAATATTGTGTCATCAAAATTTCAATGCAGAAAAAAATCCATAAATTTCAACTAAATTATTAAATTCAAGATGCATCAATTTTTAAATATTCATATTTTATTTTTTTTTGAAAAAATGTAAATTTTTTAAAAAAAAGAAGTTAAAAGGTTAAAGAAAGTAGATTTCTAGGGAAGTACTGAGTAATTTTTTTTTTGAAAAGGGAGTGGTGGGCCAAATAAGTTTGAAGACCTTTGATCTAGATTTATCTAGAATGAGCGAAGACCTTTGATCTAGATTTATCTAGAATGAGCTTACAAAATGTAATTTATAGGTTGTGTAGAATCCCTAGACACCTATCCTCCACCATTATGAGCCAGGTTGCATCTTAGGGAGCTTCTCAATAAATAATATGCTCTTACCATTCCATTAGGCCCCTCCAGCAGCTCCCCACCACTTTCCGTTTCCCTTTTCATGGCCTGAGTGAGGCTTATTTTGGAATGCACTGCCTCAGACTTCCAACTTCACAGATCTATCATGATCACTGCTATTTCTACAGAATCAAGTTCCATGGGACTCTCATTAGGGGAAGAGACTGTGAGGGAGGGAGAGCCGCCAGGGCTTAAGAGCAAAGGCGGTTCAGGGAGCTAAGTACCTCCAGGCTACCTCAGAACTCACCAAAGCCACATGACTGACTTTTCCTAGGTCATTCCTCAGGTACCATGTTGGATGCAAAGACAGGAACATCTGGGTGTCCATAGTAGACTCATTCTCCAGTCATGAATTGCAGGGAACCCTTAGAGGTAAGAGAGTGATTCTTCATCAGGGCAAATCTTTCCCATAATTGGGTCCAACCCTAAGGAGAAAGAAAAGAAAGCTCCAAGCTGGGAAGGATCCTGCCCTTTAATGGTGTTGCATCCATATTCCATTTCATTTACTTCCTTCTAGTTCCCTGTCATACAGACCTGGGAAGAGCCTTGGAAATTACCTGATCTAGCCCTGTCATTGTACAGAGAAGTTAACTTATTGCATGTTCATATAGTACTACGGGGCTATGAAGTTATTAGCATGTTCTTCTTGAGATTATTTTATATGGCCTTATCTACACCTACTTGTAACTTAAGGACATTGTTGCATCTGGAGTCAGAAAGAGGTGAGTTCAAGTCATACCTATTCTACCTATTCTACTTACATTTTGTAAGTTCATTCTAGATAAATCTAGATCAAAAAAAAAGACTTTTAGTACCTTCTCTGGTCCTCATTTTCCTCACTTGCTGCAAAATGAAGGAATTGGCCTTGATGAGTCTCAAGGTTCCTTTTGTCTCTAAATCTACAATCCTATATTGTGTTCCATCTGTAAGCTGTAAAATCCTTAAGGTCAACAACTATTCCAACTTTCAGTTGTTATATCCAAGGCTGAGCAAAGTGTCTTATATACATTGTTGGTGCTTAATAAAAGTTTGTTCAATTGGAAACAACAAAAATAATTCATACCTCATGACTAATGTCTCCCTATCCCTTTGAAATTATCTCTTATTAACACTTGAAATTGTCTTGTTTCTACTTCTTCCCTGTGGTCTCCTCTCCCCAACTCTGTCATCCACCCACTCACCCAAGTGCTCGTGGATGAGCACACACACATGCACGCACGCGCACACACACACACACACACACACACACACCACAAATAAAAATCTACTAAACAGTTGAAAATGAAACATTTATTTCAATATGTAGAGAAAACAAATGGATTCAACAAATTAGCCCCTAGTTACCATTGCTGGTTGCTTCTCACCAATCAACAGAGGACGTCCAAGTAGTATGGATGGAGTCAGGAAAGCCTGCTTTCCCTGGCAGATCTCCTCCCTCATTGGCCATGGAGTCCCTGCACCTGGTTTCAATCCCTGATCCCGTTGCTCTGCTTAGCTCTGTCCCAGCTCCCACACTGCATCTGGTTCAAGGGCTTTTTGCCACTTGGCTGGCAGTCTGCTTGATCTGCTTGGCCAGCTAATCATTCTTACTGTCATAACTTCCTCAAAATCTCCCCCAACCCCCACTCTTCCCCTGGTCTGTACTTGCACCTCAGGTGCAGCCGTTATTGGAAAGCAAGCTTTTCTCCTATCTATGTATACCCAATATAAGAAGAATGCCATAGCGTTCCCATCAGGTATGGACTACACTGGAATGCCTCTGATGTCTACTGAGAATCTCACATTCTTCTTTAATAAAGAGCCAATGTAGCATTCTCATAACCCTGTATAGAGGCTCCTCAGTTCTTAAAGGAATGAATTTTTACAGTACTATATGTTGTAAGTCCATATCAAATATGTCCTAATCCTTACTATTATGAAGGGACAGGAAACAAACATCTTTAATGAGAGTACTGCTCATAATGATAGGTGATATTCATAATCTCTTACCATTTATAATACAATTCCTTCCTTGTTGAACTTAAGGGATACTGTCCAGACTGTTTAAATTAGCTAATTATGTTTAAGTAGTCCTTCATTTAATCAAATTGTCATTGATAGTCTATAATAAAACCTTTATAAAGCAGTCATATGATTGGACATATAATAAATTAATCATAGAATATTGGAGCTCTTCTAGTCCAACCAACCACATATAACTAATGATGAAATTTTTAAGGCTGAGAGGGACCTTAAGTGAAAGGCTAATCCTCCAGCTGACCTCTCAATAGTGCTCAGCTGAACTGATTTGGATAAATACAAGCAGTTCTTCTATAACACTTGTTTTGAAAACTCAGATTTGTTCCAATGTGATTGATACATTGAGCAACAGTTTGAGAGTAAGGAAAGTTTGCTTTTGCATGATTTCATGGAGGAAAACCCACACCATTGGTGGGATATGGAGTGGGGGAGAGGGGAACCTCTAGGGATTCATTGCCCCTCCCCCAACTCCACCAGTCTGTAGTGGGGTCTGTGACGAGAGGAGATGCCCAGCTCCACATGGGGGTAAGGGTTGTAGAGATCATCTTTCTCAACCCAGGATGTGATGAGATGTACTGAGGGGTACAGTATATAACACCTGAGGGGACTGGAAAGGCAAATACCGAAGGGAAGGGAAAGTAGAGAGGCCCCTAACATGCCCTTCCCCAATACAGGAAAAAAAACACAATTGTAAACTTGCCCCTTTGATTCCAGCCCCTCCCAAGTCACCTGCCCAGGGTAAAGCTCCACCAGAGATGCCAAAGGTCTCCCATTCCCGGTCATAGGATGATTCTACCTATGCCCTGCAAAGGACCGCAGCTGGTGTTGTCAGTGGATGCGGATCCCCCACTGAAGTTTCTTCATGTGGTGGCTTTGGCTGTAACTATATTTGGATGTCCCCTTCCAACTTCAGGTCTTTCTCAAGGTAAAGTGCCATATTCACTATTTGTCTTCTGGTGCAATAGAAGCTCTGGGTGGAGGAGGGTTGATCCATACTGCACACTCCACCTCCACCCTGAGCTGTGGCCTTAACAGTCAGAGCACAGACTGTGCAGCAGGTACCCCAAGGCAGAGGGTGTCTCTGCTATTTATTATAATATTTATGCAGTTCTTAACTATTGAGCATGTATGAAACCATGTTACCATTTTTATTAGGTTCCTATCTTTTTAAATCTTTGTGATGAAATGTTTAAGTATTGTGCCCCTAACCCCATTTCCTCCATAAGTCCTGTGGTTTTTATTACTCAATTTTGCATATCTCTGTGCTTTTTGGAAACTTTATGTCACATTATAGCGGAATTGCCTGTAGGTATTTTTCCTCCTAAAATTTCTTCGAATGAAATGTTTTAAAAAACAAATCTTTCCCTTGACAGCATTTTCTAGGGTCAAAATCTTTAAACAGGAAATTCTTATATTTCTTATTTGTATGTATACATTACAGTCCAGCAACAGAATATATATTATATGTGTTATATTGCATGTGTGTGTGTGTGTGTGTGTGTGTGTGTGTGGAGAGAAAGACAGAGATAATTTCAAATGCTGTTTAAGAACAATCTTTATCAAGGAAGTATAATTACAAAATGAATTAGAGCTTTATTTATATTCTTATTGGTAAGACCAAATATTTGCTTTAAATATATTTTTCTAACCACTAAAGGCAGAAGGGATTATGTGTTTGATTTTTCCAAGTAAACTTGGATTTCACACAAGTTACATATCACACAGGACATGTAATTGTTAGTATTGACAATTACAGCAAATTCATATGATCTACCATAAAAATGTGTAATGAATGCATCTATATGTTGAGGTGCAGTTATTGTCCTCATTTTACAGATGAGAAAACTGGGTCAGATAGAGATTAAACAACTTGTCTAAAGTCATATAGCTAGAAAGTACATAATGCATGATTTGTTGAAAAATATTGCTGAATCAACAAATATTTATTTTACCCTGAAATTGTGTGTATGCATATAGGTGTGTGCCAATACATACATTTTCTGCATTCATAGAAATAGAAAAATAATTTCATAAAAGCTTTTTTTTCTACCCTGTTGACCCACATTCTCAAGCCAGAAATTTAAACTCGGCAGTAGAAGTGAAATGGGAAAGACAGCCAATAAATCAGAATATTGCATAATATAATATTTTGACACCAAGTGTATTTCTGGATCCACAGGAGGCATTTGTTTAATTAGACAAAATTCAGTCAACATATTTATTAACTGATATGTCATGAATATTAGCTACAGAATCTAGCTGAGGCATAAATAGATCAGGTAGAGCAAAGTGAAAGAGATTGTTATGAAACCAATGTAATGATATTGGGATCCAGAGAAGAAGAAAAACCCTGACAGCTGGGAGCATGAGGGGGGAGGGCATTAGCAAATATGGGAGGAACTAACACAAATCCTGTGGGCCAAACAAAATTTCTTCAGCTTAATATTATTTGAAAACTACTTAATAGGTTGGTATAATATGTACTCTATAAATAGTTTAAGGTTCTTGGAAGAATTATCATATTAGTTCAAGTATGAATCTTTGTACATAAGTAATGGAGTTAAAATACGCATAGCTAACCTCTAATAATCACTTCTTTTATATTTCACATTTCAATGACAAGGTGATATATAAGCATTTCCTGAAAGTTTCATTCTAACAAGATGAAATCAAACAGCTCAGCTTCGGGGAAAAGGAATGGAAAAATAGTGAGAAAATAGTTTAACAAATGGTAATGCTGAGCTTATATTCCTGAGAAATAACTGTAGTCTCGTCAATTTTCCATTGAAATGCAACCCTCAGAGAGTCTTCTGATGTTTGTGAAGTCAAATTGTCTTATTAAATTGTGCAGAAATTGACAGATTCCAAGCAAATAGAAGGAGTAATCATTGGAGAGTGTACAATAATCTGGCAATATGGAAATTACAAATTATAATATTTCCCCCCGAGTAACTGAAATATGCAAAAGACAACCGCATAATACAATACAGTTTGTGTAATCCCCGGGTAACTGCTGCTAGCAAGCTATTTTATCATACTTGCACACTTCTCAGCTAATAATGAATGCACAAAATTAAGTTTTAAATGAATTATGAAATTCTTTCAAAGTTCCGTTGTTACATAAAGCTCTGTTGGCAAGTAGCAAAAAATTTCAACTACCAGCTGCATAAATCTTTTTTAAATGATTGTGTTCACTTTATTGACTCCTTAAAAAAGGCCTTTATTTTTCTCCTGTAGTTTTTGGGGAGAAAAAAGGAGGTATTTTTCAAATCCATTTTCAGACTATTACTATATATATATTGAGAGAGGTAGTGTGGTGTGTATAATGAAAAAAAAGTTAGTCTTGAAGTCAGAAAAACTTTGGTTTGGGTCCTGATATATTCTGATATATTGGCTATTTGACTCTGGACAGGTTGTTTAACCCCTCTGTGTTCTAGGAAATGCTTTAAAACTCTAAATTGTAAAGAAGGTGTTGACTTGAATTGGGAGAAAGTATTTCCTCAACTGGCAGTGCCTTTTAATCAATGAAATCATAGTTTCATTGCCTGTCTTGTAGATTATATTCCAAGTATAGTACAAGAGTGGAAGTAATGGAAAATTCAACCATGCTTGAAATATTATTTTACAGCCATGATAATATCCTAACAAAGTGATGTTACACTATGCTTAATGTATACCTAATATTATAATTATACTTAATGTTGTGATATACTCAATATTTTCCTCAACATTAGAAGAATCTACTAAGAAAATGAATTGTTATGTCATGCAGGTTTTAGTTGTTAATGGTTCATTGTCAGTGCTGTAGTATGGAGGTCTCCAGTGGAGAATCCCAGAGGTCTTGGAAGTCTACAAAAGCTCAAAGACCACTTATTGGGTAGATTATAATGGAGATACCTTTAGCGTATAGATTTGATTAGATATCTGTCTCTGAGGCTCTAACAAGTTTCAAATTCTAGGAAGATGTGATAGAAAGTTCTAAGTAGAGGGAGAGATGGGGTTGTTAGCTGTGTGTGGTTCCCTGAAGAAACTGGAAAAATCACATAATCTCATAGTTGAAAAAGACCTCATAAGTGGTCTTATCCAACTCATGTCTGAAGAAAAATCCCTTCCTCGACTTCTTGATAAGTCATCATCCAGCTTCTGCTTGAAGGCCTCCAGTCCAGGAGAATTCGTTACCTCCCAAGGTAGCCCTTTCCACTGTGATAGCCCTAATTATTAGGAAATCCTTCCTTACATTGAACCAAAGTCTGCTTTTCTGCAGCTTCTATGCTTTAGTCATAGTTCTACCTTCTGGGGCAAAGCATAAGAAGTTTAATCCTTTCTTTCCACAAAAAGTATGCCCTACTGAGCACCTTATTTCCAGGATGAGTATCCCCAGTTGTTTTAACTGGTCCAGTATCCACTGAATGGTCCCCAGTTTCCTTCCAATCTTGGTCACTCTCCTTTGGCTGTCTTCTACTTTGTCAGTGTCCTCCCTGAAATGTGTCACCCAGGAAAGAGCATGGTGTGGGATTCCAGATAGGCTATGCTTAGCAAAGTATTTCTATCAAAGCCTGCTGTTCGGGCAGACTACATGGGTGCTCCAAAACTTTCATGCCTTTCCTGTTGGTGAGGCTAAAGGCAAGTTAGACTGGTGAGTATAGAAATGGGAGAGAACATTGTTAAGGAAAACAAGGGAGTAGAGTGTTCAGGAACAGGGACTGACTAACAGGTCAAGAGCAATGAGGATTTAGGAAAAGGTCAAAGGATTTAACATGTAACAGATCATTGGCCATCTTTGAGAGAACAGTTTCAGACTGATGGGGCAGATGCCTGACTGCAAGTGCTTGAGGAGGGTCTGTGCTGTAGCAGCAGCAAGTGTAACAAATTCCTTTTTCTAGGAATTTAGCACTGAAGGGAAAGAAAGCAATGCTCAGATCAAATGAAGATGTCTTAAGGAAATCTGGACTTATTTGTTCGGAGTGTATGTGGACTTGGAGAGAGTGAGAGTGAAGATGACAGAGAGCAGCCAATGAGGCACATTCGCGAGAGTCCAGGACACAAGTGCACTTAGCATGGAAGCAGAAGAGAACACATGAAGATGCAGAAAGTTACTGAAGTGTGGAACGTAGAGGAGAGGAGAAGTCTTACAACAGGCAGCGCCAGTTTGCTCAGTAGAAAAACAGATGGAGATTCCAGCGGAGGGGGAAAATGGAGTTGGAATGGTGGAAGGTGGGGGAGAAGGTGAGGCAAGAGGAAGTTCGGAATAACCATTCTCATTGCCATTATAACAGTCAAAGCTCTTTTATTTTCCTGTCTGGTTGGTATTTAAACAAGGATGAGCTACTGTAGGTCACAGGACCTCACTCCCACTTGGAGCCATCACAAAGTCAAGAGTGCCTGGTCCAACTGCTGCCTCTGTCCCACTGAGTCTATGACAAGGGTGGGGAGCCTGCAGCCTTGAGGCCACATGTGGCCTTCTAGATCCTTGTGGCCAAATGTGGTCCTCTGAATCCATTCAAGAGACCTCACTTAAGGATCTAGAAGGCCCCATGTCATCACAAGGTCACAGATTCCCCATCCCTGGCATGCTTTCTGCTTTTAAGTGAGAAGTGAGAGATGGCTATGACCAATGAGCTTCAGAAGGTTTGAATCGTGAGCTTTTCAGGCCTCTGGGAGAGGTTTCCATGCTAGGTTTTACATATGGCCAGCACAGCATCCAGGCTCTGCTGAATGATCTGACAGAATCAGTGAGCCAGTTGGGTGGTGCAGTGGTTAGAGTGCTTGACTGGGAGTCAGCAAGGGCTGAAATCAAATGTGGCCTCAGACACTTATTAGCAGTGTGACTCTGGGCAGATGAGAAAACTGTGGCAGAACAAGGTCATGTGCTTTGCCCAGGATCACATTACTAATGTGTTTAAGGTTAGATAGGAACTCAAGTCTTCCTGACTCTAGGTCCAGTGTTCTATCTCCTCTGCCACCAAAGAAAATTGACTTAGTTACCAGATATAAATATAAGATTAACTGGATGTTCTAGGCCTTTGGGGTTGGTTCTCTTACTTGATCTTTAAAGCCGTTTCCCCCCTCCAAGTTTTCTACAATTAATTCTCAATTTTTTCCTCCAAAGCATTCTCTGACTCATCTCTTTCCCTAAATCCACTTTTGCAGTGCTCATATTTCCTCCACATTTCTCCAGTGCTATTACTTCAGGGTATTGACTGTGAATGCCTTGAGATCTACTTCAGTTTCCACTGAAAGTAATGCAGATTGAAGAAGCGGTACGTGCCGTCCAGCTGCAACTGATTTATAGGAACATGAAAGATGTGACCTAATCTAGGCTCGTCACAGAAACACCTGTCTGCAGGAAATAGATTGAACTAAATAAATGCTTAAGTTTTCTGTGAAACTCAGACATTGCAAAAATTTCACTCTGACTTCTGGGTCACATATCCAAACTTCTGTGTGCAAATAACTTTATCTAATGATCAATTCCCTTTTTCTCATCTAAATGCTGCTTTCCTTCTCTGACAGCCCCCTTCAGCTCAGCCTTTGCCTCTTTGGACATTGATTTCAGTTCTGAAATTTACCCCACCACCTCTCCCCCATTTCTTGAACTTTTATCTATGGGCATCTTCCAGCACAGACTTTTCTTGCTTTCTGATGATGGAGGTTGTTTCCTGAGCTATGGAATGACTTTAATCACAACAGGTCCCACTCCCTGGCTTCAAATAAGGTGGGAGTTAGGAGGTGCTGCAGAAGTCATTCTGATTTTTATGATATAGTCCTGTTGTCTTCATTCCATGAGCACAGGATTAATACATGTTCAATTGTTGACATGGCACAAGAGCACCTGAATTCATTGGACTTAGAATTCTAACAGAAGTGACTAGAATTTGGCCCCTGGGAAGTGTCCCAGGATTAGATCTTCGAGTCCAAAAGGATAGACTCAATGACCCAACCCCAGTGAGAGAGAGAGCCCCCATAGCCCTCTTTCTACTGTGTTTTGAGCTTTCATTGGAGTTTAAATTGAGGGACACAGCACAGTTCTTTTAATTACCCTGCCATTTTCACTGAATACTCTTTGACTTAATTTCTTCTCAATGAGTGTAAAGCGTCAAGAGACTCTCACATAAACATGGAGCTGCCTTTGACAGCTTCTGGGAAAGAGCCCCAAGGGAGGAAAGGATAAAGATTTACAGTCCACCAATAGGACTGTGCAACAGCTTTTGGCATCATAACTTTCAAGGGCTTAATTACTGCCTTTAAAATCAGAGCCAGAGTTGGGCGCTGTGTGGTAGCCTGTACAAGAAAGAAACAGAAAGTCATAAATCCCACGGTAACAGCACCAGCAACAGAAATCTGAAAGAAGGTGCTACCGCCATCACACTGTTCTGCCGTATACCTTGTAGAAAAAGTAGCTTATATTTATATAAGGAAGAAGACAGAGTGATACTGGAAAGAACAGTGGGCCCAGACATATTGGGAAACCATAGTTGGAGTGAACTTAATGACCTAGACATCCCTCTTCCCCCTCATTTTATAGTTGAAAAAGGATGGGAAGGAGGAAGGAAATATTTATTAAGAAGTATTGATTAGCAGCATCTGGCACATAGTAAGTGCTCTATAAATGTTTTTATTATTGTGCCTACTACGTGCCCAGGTACCATGTGAAGAGTTTTACAAATATCATCTTCTTTGATCCTCACAAAACCCTGTGAGGGAGGTTCTATAATTATCCCTATTTCACAGGTGAGGAAACTGAGGCAGGCAGATCAAATAATTTGCCCAGGTTCCCACAGGCAGCAAGTGTCTGAGACCAGATTTGAACTAAGGTCTCTCTGATCCCGGGCCTGGGTGACCTATCCACTGATCTACCTCACTGCCTTTAACAACTCAACTTTTTAACATCAATACTCTTCCAGTGATTTTTTTTTAATTTTTGAGTAATGGAATAGCATGATCTCCAAATAGTTGAAATTAAGTTTTGCTTAAAGGGAAATGGGGAAGTATATGGTAGGCAAAAGTAGGCTGTAAAAATATTAAAATAATGAATTACTCAAGATTTGTAAAAGATATCAGAAAAATGTATGTAGGGAAAAATAAGATGAGTGCAGAGATGACCACCGGACAGATGAGACAACCCATGTGTGTTTCACTAGTACTCATGCAACACCAAAATTGTATGAGTTCCGTATAAGATTTATTGGTGGATATGGAAAAGAGACATGTAATATATAACAAGCAAGGATGAGTTGTGATGCTCCTCATTGGAATGTATGCTCAAATTGATGAGACTAAAGATTCATGGGAATGCTGGAGTCACAAATCTATAAATCATCAAAGGAAATAGTCTAAAAGTCCATTTTATATGAAAATATAAATTCATCAAAAATGATTTCTACATAATGAAAACATTGTTAAGCTCCAAATATGATGCATGCCCGTATTTCAGAAAGGAAAATGGCAACAGATGACCAAGTGTTATCTGTCCTAGGCCCACCAGGATCTACCACGCATGTATCAGAAAGAAGAGAAAAGGTCAAGACAAGCTTTTTGCCCACCAAAAAGAGAAGAGAGAAAATCTACTCTTCTACTGAATCAATGTGAAATTATCTTTTAGATCCATTCACTCCTGTTAGCAAACAAGCTTTTTGTCATTTTCCCTTTGGGATGCTCCTCACCTCCTCCCTACTGAAGTTTAGTTTATATCTTAGAGTCTACATTCCATTTGAATTGGAGATTCCCCATCACTCTTTTTTTAATGACAAAGTATTGGTGCTTTTTTCTTTGTATTAAAGTTGTTTGGGAGTAAAATAACAAACCTCTCCCTCCACCTCTGGAACGAGTCGTCCATCACAACAAAGAAAAAAATCATGCCCCAACACTGAGCAGAATGACCACATCTGACATTACAGTCAATATTTTTCTCCAGTAGCTGTTTACCTCACTGCCATATTTCATTATTTGTTCTTAAAGATCATAATTAGTTTCTTAGGAATTTTGTGTATCAGGAGGAAAAAGATCAATTTAGTTCATTCTGCATTGGTTAATGTAAATCTTCCCATGTTTCTCTGAATTCCCATTATTCACCATTACTCACTGTACAATAATAATCTATTACGTTAATATACTGGGAGGTTTTTTTTAGCTATTCCTCACCTGATGGATACCGATACTGTTTTCAGTTCTTGATGTCACCAAAAAACAAGTGCTATTATGCTATCATGAATATTTTGCTTCATGTTAGACCTCTGTTTCTTCTGTTGGGGATATATCCCTGGTAGAGGGTTCACTAGATGAAAAGGAATGAACAGTTCAGTCCCTTTTCTTGAATAATTCCAAATCAATTTCTATAACAATTCCTCCAAAAACGTATTAGTGCACCTGTCTTCTCACATTCCTCCAACGTAGACTCTTCCAAATTTTGGTAATTCTTGACAATTTGCACATTATGAAGTGAAACCTCCCAGTTGTTTAGTATACATTCCTGTTCCCATTAGAATTAGGAAATGGTGTTTTGTAGTTTTGTCACTTCTTTTGAAAACTATTTGCTCATATTTTTTCACCCTTTGTCTACTAAGAATTGGCTCTTGAGATTATAAGTCTGTTGATTACCTACATAGCTTGGATATGTCTTTTCTTAGTGTTTTTTAATGCAAACATTTTTTCTCCCACTGAAGGTTTCTCTTATTTTCTCTCCATTGATTTTATTCATGCTAAAGTTTTGTTTTTATTTAAGTAATTGGAATTGTGTGTTTTTATCTCTGGTGCTATCTATCATTGGCTTAGTTAAGAATTCTACCTGACCTGTATTTGTTTCCTGGAAAAAAATATGATGTGACCTTTTATATTCAGGCTATGTATTCATTTAGAACTTATTGTATTATAAGGCATAAGAGTTTGCCTAATTTCTGCTAAACTTCTTTAAAGCTTCCCTGGTAATTCTTATCACAAAGGAAGTCCTAACCGGAAAATTATGTTCTTGAGTTTATCAAACACTGGTTTTTCTTGCTTTTTGTTTTTTGACCTCTGCTTCTGGCTTATCTTGTCTGTTCCACTCATGTACTTTTCTAGGTTTTAATCAGTATTAAACTGTTTTGGTAACACTACTTTGAATATAGTTTGCTATCTGGTATGGCCAGGCTCCTTGCATTTGTACTTTCTCGTTATTATTTTCCTTAAGTTTCGAGGTGTTCTATTCCCCCAAATGAATTTTATTTTTTCTAGTTTTACAAGGCATCCTGTTCATAATTTGATTAGAAGTACATCTGTACATTATTTCAGGTGGTAGTACGGTTTTCACTCTATTCATATGGCCCATCTAAAAACTATCATTTCTTTCCAATTATTGACTACTCTATTTCTGCAAAGAGTAGTTGTATTCATGTAAGTCCTGAGCACGGTAAGTAAACTGCCAGATATTGTATGAATCTTAAAGCTATTGTGAATAAATTTCTCTTATAGTTTATTCCTGGTTCTTGTTAATACCATAGAAATGTTAATGATGTTTTTGTGTTCTGTTACCTTACTGAAGTTGCTAATAATCTCAGTTAGTTTCTTCAGTGAATCTCTGGGATATTCCAGGATCATCACTATGCCCTTTGCAAAGAAGGTTAATTTTGTCTTCTCTTTACTGTCTTTCATGCCTTGAATTTTTACTTTCTTATTGCCATATCTGACTTTTCTAGAACAATATGAAATAGTATTTTTCCCATCCACACATTAAAAACATTCAAGAGTCCTTGAGAGATAAAATAACAGAAGCATTCCCATTCAGAGCCCTCTGACCATAAACATCAGACAAGACATAAAACAGGGGGATAATCTGCTCACCAAAAATGTTTCTCACTGTGATGGAGTAGATCTAATGAAGATTCTAAATTGAAGAAACAATCCCTATGGATGATGAAGTTTTCCAGGTGTTCCTATTTGCAGATGACTCTGCAATCTGAATTATGTGCACAGATCTCACTTAACAAATGGAGTTAGTGTAACCAAAAAAATGAAGAAGAAAGGTTTACTAGGCAGTATTAAGTGAGTGGGGATGCAAAATGCAAAGTGGTGGAAAGTGGAAACTGACTTCTCTACTGAGAAAATGAAAGTTGCTGGGAAATTGGGTGCTGTGCATATGGATTCAAACCAAAAAACAGGAGAGCGGGACCCCAGAATTCCCAATTATTCCTTAGCTCTAAGGCACAATATCTCTCTATGTTCAAATCTCTGAGTTATTGCCATGCAGCTCCAGGTGAAGGACACATATCTTAAAAGCTGCACCTGGGATGCTTAGAGAGCCCAAGCTTTAGCAAAGACAGAAAGAGTGTTAGATTGCTTGGGTGTTTTCCAAGCTTTAAGTATTCTGCAACGAAAGAAGGATATTGAGTTTCTACGTTCCCTTTTGCAAGCATTGAGTTCAATTATAAATACACTTGTAATGGAAACCTTGCTGCCATACCTACAATTTATTGTCTGCATAGATCTTTAACTTTAACAGCTATTCATTAGTGCCTGTTTTTATGAATCGCTATTTAGTAGAGTTGGTAGGAAAAGATATTTTACACAGCTGCCCTTTTATTAGATCAATTTCTTTTTATTATGCTCTGCCCTTTTGGAAATAGGACTGAGGATTTTGTGGGGTCTTTTGTTGTCAGTTTTAATCTGATTTTGGGTGTTCATTGGAAAATCTATTCTACTGGTTTTTCTTATTGATTTATAAAGTTGCTATTATAATGTGCAAGTGCTTACACTTTCTGAAAGAAATTAATTATAAATAAATACTACTACTTGAAGAAAAAGCACAACATAATGTTCTCATAATAATGTCACATATAATGGATAAGTGGTATCTAGTCATGGTATCACACAGGCTGAGAAGTGAGGAATGAACAGGAAGAGAGAAGCCTGTGTGAGAACATATGAAACCAAACCATCCCCTCGGACCCTTATACCTAAAGAGAGAGAGAGAATGGGAGCCAGCGATCAGAAGTGGTAAAGCTAACTGTGACACATTGTATTTTGATCAGTCCAAATAGCCTAGAAGCAGGACTGGGTCCAGGGAAGAGCAAAGGGTCAAAGGAAAAGGGTTTCCCGTACATTTCACAACCTAAGAAAAATGACCCCTTAAAACAGTACATTGGAGCATGATTAACTCTCCCATCAAGATGGAAATAGCTTCTCTTCCCTCATCTTGTAGAAAAAAGAAAATCTTTGTCAACCAGATAATTCTGAAGGAAATTCAATATGGTAAATCCTTACTGAATAGCCAATCAGAGCCGGTACTTATTTAAGTCCTAGAAAGGAAAGTGGGGCACAGGGGTGTATGCAGTGGCAAGTGAGAAAGACTATGGCGTAGTCTCTGTCTTCATAAAGCTTAAAAATTATTTGGGGAGATAAGACTAATGCACACATCAAACAATTTTAGGACAATGAAGGATAGTATATTGAATAAGTAAGTGATACACTTTATGTAACTGTTATTGGCTAAAGCTATCTAATATTTTGAAAGCATGTTATAGTTTACATTTTCACATAGATTATATCATTTTATCCTTACAGCCACCAAATGAGCTATATAACACACTTTATTTTTCTTTAAATGCTTCTAAAAACACTTGTATTGGTAACTTCCATTTTAATATCAAATTTTCAAAAACATTCCCTTTTTTTCTCCCATAACAATTGAGCCATCCATTGTAACAAACATTTTTTAAGGGAGAAAACTGGTTTAACAGAAACAACAATATACCAACCAAGTTGAGGTAGTTTTAATGCTATTATCCCAATCTCAATAATAGCTTATGCTTTCACTGCAGCTACTACAGTGGATAGAGCACCAAGCCTGGAGTCAGGAAGACCTGAGTTCAAATCCAGCCTCAAACACTTACTAGCTGTGTGACCCTGGGCAAGTCACTTAAGCCTGTCTGCCTCAGTTTCCTCATCTGTAAAATGAACTGAAGAAGGAAATGGCAAATCACTCCACTATCTTTGCCAAGAAAACCACAAATAGGGTCACAGAGAGTTGTACATGACTAAAACAGCAACAAAAATAATACAGTATAGTAGTTTATTACTTCATAGCTATACTTCAGGGAGACAGTGTGATACAGTGTAAAGAACACTTCCTTCGGAGTCAAATCTAGATTCATATCCTAATGCTGACCTCTAAGGCCTGTGTGACCTTATCTCCCTGGGCCTCAGTTTCCTCTACTGTAAAATGTTTGAAGTTGGATTAGGTATCTGAGGCCTCTTACAACTCTAGATCTGTGATATTATGATCCTTTGGGAGAAGGTGGACGTATTATCCCTATTTGATGGATGAGGAAATAAAATAGGAGATTAAGTGCTTTGCAAAGTCGTATAGTGATTATCAGATATGGGACTTAACCCAGGTCTTCTGATTCCACATGTACAGAAGAGTTGAGAGTTAAAATAGTCCTTTTAGAATGAATGAGGAAAAATAGGTAGAGAGAGCTGGTTTATCACCTTCCTTCCCTAAGATGATAAAGAGATATAAATGGAAGAATGGAAGGTCTTGTATAGGACTAAAAGAAATCTTTAAAGGTTATAGTATGGGTAAGCTAGATGACATATGGGGTTTGGGGGAAGTTTTAGACTGGTTTCAATCCAAGTGAATATGGGGAAAACTGTAGGAGATTCTAGGCCATATGTGACTGAGAGGCTCATGCTGTGTGACGGCAGCATCTTGTTTGGCGATGGAGCTGGAAAAACTGATAATTCACGTTGCTGAACCAGAAATGAATGAGTATACAAAGAGGTCACTCTTCTCTAATCACTCTCCTTCCTTTGAGGTTTCAGGAGCAGGACTACTTTGAGAAGCCTCTGAAAGTTGGACAGGGTGAAGGTTAGTTGCCTTTTCTTCAATCTGACCATATTGGTTGTGAATATGTGAGAACCTCTGGTGGTGATTATTCTTTGATCTTAAGCAAATAAGGTGAAATAGACCTGTTCAGGTAGAGATCTCATGAGTTCAGAAGATCCAGGGGTTTCATCAGAGGTCCCATCAACAACCAGACATAATGGTAGCCAACTGCAGTGGAAGCAACTACAAATGAATATGGGTCCTCTTGTGAGAAGTGCTGACTGTGAACTTAAGAGAAGCAGGGATCCCACTCAGCACATCTAAGGAGAACTTGGTGAAGGCTCAAAAAGACAGAAAAAGTACTTGTAGTCCATGGGTGTGAAATACCCCTTCCCCATATATTTTGCCTCACTACTATTGTTCTTTAAGTTTGAGTCCACTCTCTCTAGGGATCTTACAAGTGCAAAGGGAACATGTCCCCAACTTGCAGTGAATGTTTCAGACCAGCTGCTTTTGCTATACATTCTCAGTAAAACCCTTTTCTATGAGCTAGTAAGGTCAAATGGTTGGTAATGGTGAAAACTCAGGAGCAACAGTACTAGAAAGTCCAGGTCTTTGAAGTTATCCCTAGAACCTTGATGAGAATGGACAGTTATTTTAGGGACTCCCACTTGTGAAAGCCAGTGCCTACTTAGGGATTTGGCATCTAATCCCTTGTCTTTCAGACCATATGTTTTTTTTACAGTTCTGAATGTATTTTCTTGGTTTCAACATTCATTTCCATAAGTTTTAAATTTTGTCTTCCTCCCTGAGACAGCATGCAATCTAGATGTGGTCTCTATACATTCATTTCCATTAAACACATTTTCACATTAGTCATGTTGCACAGAAGAAGTATAACAATGGGAGAAACCATGAGAAAAAAAAAATAAATAAAATAAAACAAAATAGAAAATAGTCAACTTTACTCTGCATTTCAACTCCATAGTTCTTTCTCAGGATCTAGATAGCACTTTCCATCATGAGTCCTTTGAAATTGTTTTAGGTCCTTATGTTGTTGAAAAGTCCATCAAAATCAATCATCACACACTGTGGTTGTTTCTGTGTACACTATTCTGGTTCTGCTCACTTCACTTAGTGTCAGTTCATATAATTCTTTTTTTAAAATTTAATTAACTTGTTTTTAGTTTTCAGCAATCGCTTACATAAGTTTCAAATTTCCTCCCCCACCCACCCTGAGATGGCAAGCAATCTTATATAGGTCCTACACATAACATTCTTACTAAACACACATTACTCATATTGCATACAAGAATTAAAATGAGTAGGAGAAACCATGAGAAAAACCAAATCAAACCAAAACATAAAGAAAATAGTCTGCTTCATTCTGTGTTCCAATTCCATAGTTCTTTCTCTGGATGTGGAAGGCATTTTGCTCAAGAGTCCTCTGGGAATGTTTTAGGTCCTTGCATTGCTGTGAAGGGCTAAGTCCATCAGAAACAATCCTTGCATACTGTGGCTGTCACTGTGTACAATGTCCTCCTGGTTCTGCTCATTTCACTCAGCATCAGTTCCTTCCAGGATTTTCTGAAGTCCAACTGTTAGTCATTTCTTACAGCACAATAGAATTGCATTACATTCATATATCATGATTTGTTCAGCCGTTCCCCAATTGATGCAGCCCATTGCTTTCAGGAAGGTTTACACCTAAACCATGTAGACTAATAGACTAATCCTGAGACAATGAGTCAGATAAGCTGATTTTTCTAGTTACGGTTTTGTCACTAAAAAATTGTATGATCTTAAGCAAATTACTGCATAGAATCATAGCATTTTATAGTTGGAAGGGGACTTCAGTGTCCAGTCCAAACATTGAAAATAAACACCTGCACACAGCTATCCAGACTTTCAGTCTAATGAAGGAAGCCCACTTATACCCTTCTCATCTCCATATACTCTATGATCCAGTGACCCTGGCCTTGCTATCTCTCACACAGGATGCTCCATCCGCCAACATCTTGCATTTTCACTGACTATATCCCATGCCTGGAATGCTCTCCCTCCTCCTCTCTGCCTCTTGGCTCCCTTGGTTTCCTTCAAGTTTCAGCTAAAATCCTCCCATTTCAAGAAGCCTTTTTCCTCATCCTCCTTATTGCTAGCGCCTTCCCCTCTTTATTTTATCCTAGTTACATCTTTTCTGTATGTACTTGTTTGTGTGTTATCTCATGACCAACTTTTGCCTTTCTCTGTACCCCAGTGCTTTAGATAGTGCCTAGCACATAGTAGGGACTTAATGAATGTTTGTTGACTTGATGACGTTGTGAGACAGACATTCCACATTTGGATAGCTCTAATTTTTAGGAAATTTCTCTTCTATCAAGCGTCTATTTGCCTCTTGACAACTTCCAGCAATTGTTCCAGGCTTTGCCTTCTGGAGCCATGCAGAACAGATCTGATTCCTCATCCTAGACCATGGCATTTAAAGTATTTGAATATAATTGTCATATCACCCCAAGTTTTTTTTTCTCTTGGCCTAACATCCAGAGTTACTTAACACAGTCCTATGGCATGAATTCAAAGCCCTTTATCATTATCAAAGCCTTTCTCTGGATGCTCTCCAGCTTAGACATCTTTTCTAAATGTGTTTCAAACCTGAGTTCAAAGTTAGCTTAAGATACTTATTATCTCTGTGACACTGAGTAAGTCATTTAACCTGTGTCTGCCTCAATCCTCTCCTCTGTAAAATGGGAATAACAGTAGCACCAACCTCCCAGGGTTGTTGTGAGATGAAGATAAAATGAGCTATTTGTAAAGTGTTCTAAAAATCATAAGGGGGCATGTGACTGTTATTGAGTCATTTCAGCTGTGTCTGACTCGTCATGACCTCCTTTGGGGTTTTCTTGACAGAGATACTAGAGTGGTTTGCCATTGCCTTCTCCAGCTCATTTTACAGATGAGGGAACTGAGGCATACAGGATTAAGTGATTTTCTCAGGATCACACAGCTAGTAAGTGTCTAAGGCCAGATCTGAACTCAGGAAAATGAGTCTTCCTGACTCTCGGCCCAGCACTGCACCACCTAACTGCCCAAATGCTCTATAAATGTTAATTATTGTTGCCATCATTTTAATCCTAATTGGGCCCAAGGTCATGTTAGTTGATATCTTAGCGGACTTATCATGCTGTTGACTTATATTGAGTTTGCAGTTTGCTTGACTTCAAAGCCAGAGTTCTTCCTACTTGTTTCTTAATGTC
This sequence comes from Bettongia penicillata ogilbyi, assembly GCA_023548195.1. NCBI lineage: Eukaryota > Metazoa > Chordata > Mammalia > Diprotodontia > Potoroidae > Bettongia > Bettongia penicillata. The sequence goes on along the minus strand of JAJHZJ010000266.1, from coordinate 7,937,361 downwards.
AAATGGCTTCAGAAGTAGAATTAGAGAGAATCTTATACAGTTGCTTTATTTTGTACTGTCCTACTTCTTGGAAAGGATAGGCCTTTTACAGAAAGAATAATTTTTAGCATGTTTTTGGTCATCTTAATAAGGAAAGTATGAGTGGTACATGTTCCTCAGTCTTAGTATCAGTTTAAGCAAATCCCTGATTTTCTCCATCAAGATTTATCACCTGGAAATTGTGACTACCTCTCTGCTATTGACTCTGCTTGTTTAAGCATACATATATTGAGAAGAAAGAAAATGACTGATTGGGAAATTAGTAATATTAGCATTAGACCCTTGACATTGGAGCAGTTGCTGAATTGGGTTTTAGCTCTTTCGTGCACGTATTCTATCAGCCATTCCCACAGTAACCAACATTTTATGGGGAAAACGTAGCAGGATGAGGGAGCAAGGCCATAATAAATGTTCATGGAACAAATTCTTATATATTCATTTAATCTCAGATTTGGAAAATGTCTTAGTGCTCTAACTTTTTCTCCCTTTTGTTCCCTTCCTTAGGGGATCATTTAAAGGTAAAATACTCCTATGTTGGTTTAAAATCAAAGAAAGTGAGAAAAATTTGAGGAATCTTCTAACAAGAATTTTTAAAAATAGATGGATCGCTAGTCAGACAGATAAAAAGAGCATTTGTTAAATACTGTGTGTCACTGGTGACTATATAAGCAAGCAAAAGTATTTGTGCCCTCAGTAAGGTTATATTCTAATGGGGGAAACAATACACAAAAGCTGGAAGAGGAAAAGGGTAAGTATATACAGAGTAGCGTTATGTATAGATTAACAAAAAGTGATATGAGGGCCTAGTTCCTGGAATGATATAGTAAAAGCAATATCCTAGGCTATGAGTTCAAGATTCTAATGGGAGAGAGATAAGAGTAGCTAGGGTGCAGGCAGCATGGCAGCATTAGTACTGGTTGAAAATTAAAGATGTCTATACATCCTGACATCCTGTTAGATGAATGTACCAAATGCAATATTGCCATGTCATCCTGACACAAGGCTCCCATCTTTGACAAAGCTAGTGAGTGGCATTATTTCATCAAAACTGATGGCTTGACTAGGTAACAAATTTTAGTTTTAAACTCTAGCCTGTTTGTATGAATCATTTTTCATTATTGATGATGGGTAAATTATGCGTGTGCAAGTGGGTGTTGTCTTTGTGCCTTATGTCACAAAGAAGGCCTTTGGGGAAAAGACTGCAGTTCCGTGTGACTTCTCAAAGGCAGGCTACAGGGGTCTGAACACTGCCCTAAGTAAACCTTTGATGATGATGAATGCCAGTAGTCTCAAAGGGCCTCATTTAGTATCATTCATGAATTATATCACAGTGCAAGTCATGCATAGAATCAGCCTACGATAGAAGCTGTAGCAAAGTGTAACAAAACTGGATATCACTAACAGATTAAAATACTCGACAATATCAGCTGTACTATTTTGAGGCATCAATGTGAGGATAATTAATATTCCTCAACAGTTGATTTTAAAGATTGAGGGTTATGATTATATTATCCTGTAACTGTATTAATATTAAAAACATGGGCATGCTCACATGTTGATATTTCTAAATGTTGACCTGCTCATGGAATATCACTTACACATCTTTGGTGCATTCTGCTATGGTGGAGTAGAGGACTGTAGTTTGCATGGGGAAGGGAGGGAAAATTGAAGTTTGTTTTAAGAGGTAAATGGAGTTCCAACCTAGCAATCAATTACAAAATACCATCCCCAACATTCCCTAGGTATGCTTATATACACACATACCACCTTGGTCAAAAGAAAGTGGAAAGAGCTCAGTCAGGTACTTAATGAAACTGGCTGAGCTAAAAGGTTCACCAAAAATAACCACTTAAAAAGCAGTTTGTTCAGAATTGTGTGTTTATCCTTTGTTGCTGAGGAAGACCATGCCATCAGGGAAATAATGACATGACTTGCACTTGACTTTGTTTTGAGTAGGGGAAGGCTGTGCAGGTCACCAGCCTCACTTCTCCTCCAGAGCCATCTGAATCCAGTGACCAGATATTCATTAGAATGACTGGAGATGACCCAGGATGAGGCAATTGGGGTTAAGTGACTTGCCCAAGGTCATGCAGCTAGTAAGTATCAAGTGTCCGAGGTGAGATTTGAACCCAGGTCCTCCTGACTTCTGCACTGGTGCTCTATCCACTGCACCACCTAGCTGCCCTTGTTCAGAGTTGGCAATTAATTCATTAACATCTACTACCCTGTAAAAGGAACAATCTTTCCCAGGGTCCTGCCACACACTCTGAGCTAGCTTTTCCTAAGTCCTTAACCTGTGAAAGCTAGCTTCATTTTCTTTAAGAAGTATTTGAATTAGCCCAGGTGATTACAGGGAGGCTAGATGGCACAGTGGATAGAATGTTGGACCTGGAGTCAGGAAGACTTCATGAGTTCATCAGCCTCAGACACTTACTAGCTCCATGATCCTGTTTGCTTAACCCAGTTTCCCTCAGTTTCTTTAACTATAAAATGAGCTGGAAAAGGAAATGGCAAATCACTCCAGTATCTTTGCCAAGAAGACCCCAAATGGGGTCACATAGAGTTAGAAAGGACCGAAACAACTGAACAGCAATAGCCTCGGATTATGACTAACAGCACTGATTTAATTTCCTGGTGGCCAAGATACAAAAACCAGGAAGGAAGTCAGTAGTTTCTTCCTTAGGCTAGCAGACCAGAATGGCCGATATTGAGGCAGGGAAGCTGTACCCATCTGAATCAAAGTTTTGTCCTTGCTGATTATTCTTTTCCTGTGGCAGCTAAACTCCTAAATGTTGTAAAAGTGTCTCACTTCACTCCAGTTCTAAATTTGAAACATTAGACCAGCCTAAATCAGTCAGTGAGGTAACCAGCACTTATTAAGCACTTACTATATACCAATCACTGCACTAAGCACTGAGGATACAAAAGGGGGTAAAAAGTAAGGTCTCTTCCATCAAGATGCTCATATGATCATGGGGGAGAGAGCACAAGCAAATAACTGTGTGCATGTAAAAGACATACAATATAATAGGTAGGTATCCTCCCTGCAGAGGCACTAGGTTTATTGGGGGAAGGACAGAAGGCAAGACCAGGAAAGGCCTCCTAATGAAGGTGAGATTTTAGCTGAATCTTAAGATTGGAGGCATGAGGAACAAATAGCGGAAAAGCAGAATCAGGAGGACTGTCCTGTGGGAGAAACGATGAGGAGAGACAGGGTTTGAGTTCAGATTTTCTTGGCTCGAGGTCCAGTTCTGTATCCAAATACCTTTATGTCCAGGAACATGAAAAGGCTTGCCTGCTATGTGGGGTCAGTGCTCTTTAGACTAGATGGAAGTGCCAAGACCATGTAAGTCACCTTACCTTCCCCTGCTGATCACAAGAGTTTCCACATGGAAAAGAGGGAGACTTGTCTACCAGAATTTAATCTTACTGAATGTTCTTCCTAGGTTAGGGTTTAATAAACCTCTTTTTGTTAACGATTTGTTATTATTTTATTTTGTTATGTTGTTGTTTTGTTAGTTATTTGTTAACTATTCAGTATCATGCCAAGACTGAACCTGAATTAACAGGCTGCCACCCCTGAGTTATGCCTGCCCCTTAGGCAAGGGTGAGGAGGAGGGCGGAGGGCCAGGTGGGGAACCTGCAGCCTCAAGGACACATGTGGCCCTCTAGGTCCTCAAGTACAGTCCTTTCTCACACCTAGTAGGGTGAAGTGAATCAGACCTGGGCTGTAATATCCCATACAAGCATAGTGCTATTAAGGAAAATTGCTTAAATTTATCTCAAGTGTTGCCCAACGAATTAGCCATTGTTCTTATTCAAAAGGTATAATGGCTCCACGTTTTCAACAATCCATTAAAGTTCGCAATGTTAATTAAATGTATTTTGTGATGAAATAGAATCTGTCTTGCACAAATTAGGGATCTGAGTAACGTAAGTTTAATGGGAAAGTCAGGAATCATTCTTATTTTCAAATAATTTACATTCATAAAAGAGCCACTGGGAGTTGTCAACTTGCAGTACTCTGACGAGTTATATATGTCATCTTCCCCAACTAAATGTAAGCTTATTAAAGGAAGAGACTATTCAGTTTTTTACTTTACATTCACAGCACCAGAAAGGCATCATGAGATAGGATAGAGAGTTGAGTCGAGTCAGGAAGACCTGAGTACTGCTTCTGCTCAAAACTGGTTACATGACCACCAACAAGTTGCTTAACTTTTCAGTGTCCTAGGTAACTTTCTAATGCTGTAAATTGCAAAAGAAGTGCCAATCAACGTTGGGAAGAAAAGTTTCCTAATCTGGAAATTCCTGATGCCCATAAAATCATAAATATTATGCCTATCTCTATTCAGAGAACCTAGCACAAAGTAAGCTTGGTGAATGGTTTATTTATCATTTCTTATTTTTTAAAAAGTTTCCTTATGTCAATTTTTAAACAACATAATCATTTTATTATTCTTCCAAGATTGAATACTCCCTTGAAGCAAAAAAAAAAAGGTTAAAACATCCAATACAATATTCTCCTAGTAGTTATCTACTTCTCTGCCATGAGAGGGAGGTATGGTTTATTATCTATTCTCTAGGACTTCCCCTGATTTTTACTTTTTAGCCATCATTTTATTCACATTGTTATAGTTATTATATATCTTATTCCTTTTGATCTACTTATTATACCCTATATCAGTTCATAAAATCTTCCCATGTTTCTTTTAATTCCTAAGTCATTATTTGTAACTGCATAATAATATTTCATTAATCATATGCCAATCTTCAGTCACTCCCCCATCAACAGATACCCACTTTATTTCCAGTTCTTTGCCACTATAAAGGTTATGATTGAGAATATTTTTGTTATGTATTGAACATTTGTTTCTGTCTTTGGTTTTTTGGAGTTCAGCTATCCCTTCCACATTTCAGGGTTAGGGGTGCAGTGCTCTTGCCACTGGAAAATCTGCATAAAAATGTTTGTCCAGGAAAGTCTAAATTATTATGATGTTAAGAGATAAAATGCATTGATATTAATATACAATACTATACATATATTTTGTGCATTTCTGAGTTTCTCAACTTTTTCTGTGTCATCTGTGGCTTCTGTAAAACTCCCCCAAAATTCCTATTTAATTTCTTATGCAAACCCATGATATATCGAAACTGCAGTGGGGAAAGCCACGATCTGGAAGAGATAACTGTATGTTTCCAGTATAGTAACCACTGAGTCAAACAATATGGACAGTTGAATCATTTTTCTTGCATAATGCCAAATTGATAAGCAGAATGATCAAACCATTTTACAATGCCACTAATCATATATGACACTAGAAATAGTTGCCTCTCTTTCCAATGCCCTTTGGCATTTTCTATTCCCATCTTTTGTCATCACTGTCAATTTGTATGGTATGAGGTGAAACCACAGATTTGTTTTCATTTATATTTCTGTCTTGACCTACTAAACTCCTTCTTTGGGATAAACTGATGCTCAATCCAGGAGACTTTAAACAGACAAAATCATAGACCAATATCTCTAATGAAGATTGATGCAAAATTATTGAATAAAATATCACAAAGGCTAGGCTCCAACAACATATTTAAAAAATTATATACTGTAACTAGGTTAGACTATACAGTGTTGGTTCAATATTGAGAAAACTTTAAATGTTATAGGTCAAATAAAATCCCAAAACACAGGTAATGAAAATCATGTGGTTATGTCAATAGATACGGAAAAAGCTTTTGAAAGAATGCAGTACCCATTTATGATTTTAAAAACAACATGAAAAAACATACAAAGAAGTGAACTTTTCCTTAAAATGAGAGCATCTATTTAAAAACCAAATCCTATCATCACTAAATGATGAAATGTTTGAGGAAAGAGTAAGAACAAGGGTAAACTTCATGTACACTGAAACCATTCTTATTAGATAAGGTTCTAGAAGTGCTATCTATCTCAATAGGTCTAGGTAAAGAAAATAAAAAGGAAATAGTACTGGCAAAGAACAAATAAAATTATCATTTTTAGAAGTTATTTAGAAAATTTATTTAGAAAACAGATTCAGTTAAAAATTAATTTTAGAAAAACAATTTCAATAAGGTAGCAGGACAAAAAATAAACTCACAATTCTCTCTTTTTTTGTATATTGCCAATAAAAATAAGCAGGAAGAGATGGAAAAAAGAAATTCCATTCAAAATGATTATAGAATATATATGTATATAGTTTCTAATACATACATAGTAATTATATGAATATAACTACAAAACACTCAAAAGAAAAATAATCAAGAAATAGTAATTGCTCATATTGGATCATACTAATGAAGCAACAAATACTAACAAAGATGACAGTATTAAATAGGTTATAAATATAGTACTATTTGAAACTACTAAAAGATTGCTTTAAAAGAACCAATCAAAATAATTATTTTTATTATCCAGGGCAACAAAAGATACAGAACTTCAAATCAGTTAATTTTTTTAAAAAATGGAAAGAAAGATAGGTCTAACAGAACTAAATCTCAAATTGTAATATAAAACATTAATTATCAACAGTATTTGGTTCTGGTTCAAAATTAGAAAATTTTATTAATACTACAAATTAGGCAAATAAGATCCAGAAGCAATTGAACACAGTATCATTGTGTTAAGTGAGCCCAAGGACACAAAGGACTGGACTAAAGATTACCCAATCTACAAAAACTTCTGAAACAAATGGAAACCACTATTGTCAAAATGGGGTTTAAATTAACTTCTTGAACCATATAACAAAATAAACTCTAAATGAATATAAGATTAAAACATCACAGAAATGCAGCAGAAAGGGAAGGGATATTTTTGCAACTATGTGGAAGAGAGATGATGGATAATGATTCTGACGTAGGAAAAAAAAGAGAATCAGGGAAACCTTTAAAAATATACAGAAAAGGGGAGAAAATTTCAGAAGGGGACACAGGCAAGGAGTGCCATTTCATTAGTGTAACATCAAATCATGCACTTTAAAAACTAAGTGTACTAAAAGTATACTGATTCATATATAATTCTCTTTTTCTCTTCGTATTTTGAAATGCTCATGTTTGTTCAGTGCATAATAAAAATGAAAATTTAAAAATTAATTTAAATTTCTCTTACTATTAAAGATTTGGAGCATTTTTCCATACTTCTAGTTTATCACTCTTCTTTTTTTTAAAGCAATTTGTTCACATCCATTACCATTTATCTATTATTGGGGCATGCTGCTGGTGTTTCATGTTTGTGTCAATTTCCTGTGTGGCTTAGATATCAGAATTTTAGCATCAATACTTAACGGAAATTTTTGTTCTACTATTTTCCTTCTAATTCTATCTTCACTGATTTTGTCTATAATCTTTTTAATTATATGTAATTGAAATTGCCTATTATGGTTTGTTTTTTAATGCTCTCTTCTATATCTTGTTTAAAGTTTTTTTTTCTCCTTCCCTCATGCATTGTTGTGAAGGATTTTTGATCTTATTCTACTTTGTTAATGCTATTTATCATGTATCCATTTCAAGCTTATTGCAGTGTATGGCATAAGATGAAAGTTTAAATAGATTTTCTTTCAAACTACTTTCTGTTGTTTTTTTCATTTCCAAAAATTTCTTTTCCAAAAAGAGAGACTTTCTCACAGGATATATTATTAGTTTCATCCAAATCCTGTGCTGCCATTATCTGTTGCTTTTATTTCCTACTTTTCTAGTTTGTACCAATGTCAGTACCAAGCATTATATGTTACAGTGAACTGGGCACTGTATTAAATGCTGAGAATACAAATCTAAGCAAAATCAAAGATAATCTTTGCCATCAAAGAACTTAAATTCTATTTGTGGAAGACAGTTCATAAAGATAAGCTGAAAGGGGGAGGAGGAAGGGAAATGTATATATGGGGCAAAGAAGAGAAAATCTGAGAGTTGGGAGTAGATCCTGGAGAGAAATTAAGACATAACTGTCATGAACACTTTACTTAAGATGGTGATGTTGGGAATATCCAATCAGAAGGAGTTATACAAATGAACTTCCTGATGAAGAATATTGCTATAGCATATTAGACAAAATCTGGGGAATTAAGAAGTAGAGCCTGGAGAGGAATGAAAATATGACCTGGGCACTTTCCTTGCAATGGAGACTATGGAATGAACCTACCAGTCAGAGAAAGAAGCCATGAGACAGCAATAAACTTCCAGGGTAAGAAGGCTGTTGTGGCATAGTGGAGAAAGTCAGAGTGGTCGAGAGTGGAATCTGAAGAGAGATGGAAACCCTTCTTGTAACTATTAACAAAGAGTTTTGATGACTATAGCTTTATGATATAGTTTACCTCCTTCATTTGTACTTTTCTGATTGGTTTCCTTGAGATTCTAGAATTTTTGTTCTTACAAATTATTTTTTCTACTTCTAAAAAGTATCCCTTTGATCATGAAAATGTTATAGCAAAACATTTTTAAATTAAGTAGCATTTCCATTTTCATTATATGATGATTCAACCATGAGCAAGAAATAACAGAAAATATGTTTTCCAGTTATTGGTCTCATTTTCTTTTCTATCATGTGGTTTTGGTGGTGATTATTGTGCCTAAAAAAAATTATTTAGTCCATTTCTTTAAACTAGAATGTGAGGGGGTCTTTCCCCATTTCTAAAGAGGAATAATATCTTTTTCTATTACTTTTCTCATTAAATTTTTTTTACTAGTTTTTGCAAGACTTATAAGCCCACTAAGGGAGAGAGAAGGAAAGGAGTAAACAAACTTGTTTTTCTTTTTTTTTAAATCAGATAATAGCCTTCAAACAGATGTTTAAAATATATGGTGATACTTTTTCTTCTGTCTTGTGTGTTCTCATTCAGAGCTTATTAGTTTGCATTTTCTATCTTTTATTTGTCCCATTTTACTTAAAAATCCAATTTTAAAGTTGATTTTCAGTTCTGTCTCTAGGAACTTATACCTATTTGTGTGAAAGGAGGTTGGAATAAGGAGAGATAAGTGGGGTGTCTAACACACCTAGGTGAGAGACATGAGACCCCTATATGACATAAGTAGAGATTAGACCCAATGTGAAACACATACAGGGTGCTGCATGATGGGGGCATCAGATTCAGCATCAGAGTAACCCTCTATTCTTGGGCCACCCCCTCCACAAAGAATCTTAGGATTTGTTCAGCCTCTGTTTCTGGCTCCACCCTCCACCAAAGCTTGGGAAGTAGACAGGACATAGCTGCAAGGCTTACTGGACTGGAAGACTCTAGGCAGAAAGACCTTTAACCTAAGAGAGGTGGGGGTTGTCAGTCTTCCTTGTCCAAGCATAGGGGTCTTGTAACATTTCTCTTGATGTCCTGTGAATCAATGACTGTCATAGGTTTCTACTTCTAATCCTGGCCCGTTCCCTAGATTCTTGGATCCATTAAGTTCTTCCTATAGGCACTCAGTATTAACAAAGTCTCTTATTTATAAGCACAGTTCCTGGTATGCTGTATTTGTCAGATACTCCCATTAGCATTTCCATATTCCTTCTGCTCAGCAAGCATTTCCATTGCTTCTGATCTGCTTTCTTCTCTCAGTAGCTTCTCTCAAAGCTTGTGATTCTCTTTGCCAGGACATCTTAAGAGAAAACAGAAAGCAATGCTCCTTAGTTGTCTTGTAGCAACTATAAAATTGATAGCTCTTTCAAAGACCAGTTCTTAGCAACCTATCAGAGTGTGTTGAAGTTACCTGAGAATGAAAATCTTTAGAGCTCTACCTCATGTCACATCATAGGCTTCCCCTAAACTATATGGACACTGGCTAGAAGCATTGTAGAGGATGTCTTCATTCGGGAACAGGATAGAATAGATGTCTTTCAAGACCCTTTACAATATTGAGATCCTATGTTTCTCATCTGCTATCAGCTGATCCACATGCCAAAGGGAAATATCTGGGTAGGCAAAGCCAAGTAATACCTTGGAGGAGGACCTGTTTTGATATAGAAGTTAGTTGTAATTTAAATTAGTTCTAATCTAAAAAAATAAGCTTAGGCATAGGGGCTAATCAATCCATCTATTGTATGATTTCCTCTAAAAATTATCTTAGGTTAGCAGGCATCCTCATTCCATTGGTAGGAGGTGAGGGTAGCTTCTGTGTAGGTTCTTGAGTGCCTTGACACTGCCCATGTGGCAGATTCCCTCTGCCTGGGCCTTCAGAGTGTGTTGAGGGGAAATTCTGGGGATGGCAACCCATGCCCTAGCTTCCTCTTTTCCTCTCCCCTTTACCCCATCACCACATAGCTTTATGTAGTAAAGAAAGTGATTAGAAATCCTGGGACCAAAAGGATGTCCACTTAATCTCAGATTGTAAGTGGATATGAAATCTTGCTCATGAAACTTCAGTAAAATGTGCAGTCTATTGGAATGCCCCAACCATGTGCTGTAAGTCAGGTCTAATCACTACTTTATATGATATAGGGGTCTCACATTTACATGTATTAGACACCCCATTTATCTCTCATTATTCCAACCTCGTTTCATACAAGCAAGTGTAAGTTCCCCAGAGATAGATCTCTATCATATAGTTACATCCAAATTACTTAGCAGTCCTAAATATGACCCTTTGGAGGGAAGATTCACTTCCTCTAGTTAGTACACTAGCTCGGGCTCCCACCCAATGCACTGTCTATACATACAACCAGCCACTCATAAGGTTCCACATTCATACAGTGTATGTTATTGATACAACTAACAATTTACATCCGTGACATTTCTGGGGTCTTAAAAATAGCCATTTATTTGTCAGTAAAGCAAAACAAGTAACAAAGTATCTTACAGTGCCCATACTGAACCCGGATCAGGCACTCTCATCCATGTACTCAATAGCCATTCTGAATAGCAAGCACACACCTACAGGAATCTGGCAAGGAAACACATGAAGGGAAAAGTCTCGTGTGCTTCAAGTAATTCACAACTCTGGACAGCAGGCTTCAATGTTATTGATCCGTTGAAGAACATCTGCACCAAAAGAAACTGCTTCTCCGCTCACTGCTTAACGGTTGATCCTTACCACTCTTCAGCTGGGGAATTCTTTTATCTCTCCTACTCAAACGTAGTTTTACAAGTTCTTTCAATTAACCATCACCTTTAAAAGATCTTCCAGAAAACGTTAGCTTTTAATGTGAATAGCAGTCATGTTTAAGCCAGAGAACTATAAAGCTCATCAGACTAGCTATCCTTGAACTACACAGACCAGCCTGACAGTTATTCACTCAATTGGATCCTGCATTGTTCAATCAGAGTGTAGCTCAGAGAAGCACAATTCAGGCTGATTCTTTAAACTAGCTCACCAGGATATGAATGTAGCTGCAAAGTCCCCTTCTGCATTTCACTCTCAAGCTGGAAGTGACAGCAAGGAGCCCTTAACAAAAACTTTCACCTTTCTCTAGTTCTAGGGGCTATGGATATAGCAAATGTTGGAGGAGCTAGGGAAAGACAGGCACAATAATAGACTTTTGGTGAGCCTGTAGAGTGGCGACGTAAATGGAAAAAAAAACAAAAATAAGCTGAATTTCTAGTAATTGAAAAGCCAAATAAAGGTTCCAGAGAACAGATAATGAAAAACATTTCTCCTTTCATGGCAGAAAGACAGAGGACTACTAGGACAGATAATGATGCGCACATTCAGGCATAATAATTGTGTTTTTTCTTAGTTATTTTTCTTTGCTACAAAGACTGCTTAGTTTGAGAAGGGTGGTAAAATGATTGCTATAAAGACAAAAATTTCAATAAAACTTTTTTAAAAAAATTACTTGCTTTCCTCAGCAGACCTCATTGAAACTCAACCTGGACTTACTTCCCAATGGTTAATGCATTCCCACTTTCTTAATTTCCCCATCCCAATGATATGGAACCCCAGATATCAAAGAACAAATGCTGATTCCCAACCCTGTCTACCTCATTCTTAAAACCTACCCTAATGTAAGCTGCAGAGGGCTAGATTCGAATCATGGGATACTTCCAAACAGTGAAGACTATAAAATGGTGGCAAAAAGAGACCTTTTATTGAAAGGGGTTTAAGCTCATTTCTAACAGAAGGGAGAAGTCCAGGTAGAGGTCCTGCAAAAGAACAAACAGTAAGAAGACCTTATGGATATGAAATCTCTATAGTCACTTCTGTCTCTAGGCAGTAACACATATGGGAATTCACCTAAGCAGGGTCACACCAGTACCTGTTTGTGACACATAATTCTGCTGCCCAGGCTCAAACAGGGGTCACTGCTATAGATGAAAACCACAAAAGTAGACTTCTTTTCATGCATTTACACAATTTCCTCTCTTTCCTTTTATCTGTTGGCATTCGTTGAGACCTAGATCCCTCCCTGGCCACACTTTCCAATACTGGCTTCATTTTCTCTCATTCTCCCCAGGAATACCTCTTGCTCCTCATTGAAAAATTATTGTGACGATAATGATGGTAGTATATATTAAATCGTTTGATCCTCCCAATAATTCTGTAAGGGCAGTGCTACTATCTTCCTTTTACTGAGGAAATTGGAATTGAGAGAGCTTACGTGACCTGTTCACTTAAAAGTCAGAGGTAGGTTTTGACCTCATGTCTTCCTGACTCAAAGTCCTATGCTCCTAACTGCCTCACTTTCAGATTCTCCTTCTACTGTTGTCACCCAGGAAGCTCTGTTACTCTGAGGTTCATGAAATTTAAAATTCATTCCAGATTCTAGAAGTTGTTATTTACTGACACTCTGGACATTCACTCTCCATGTGTCAGTGAGTTCAATGCCTGGTTTGTTTTCATCCTCTCCATCTAATTCCTTCATTAAAAGTAAGGGGCTCCAACATGTATGGTGACAGTCCCTCAAATATGTTAACTTCCTAGTTCCTCAGTCTACTGGGGTCATTCCCACCCCATATCCCTGTTTCACCTTTCTCTAGTTCTAAGGGATTCCCAACCCACATTCTACTTCCATGCTGAAGATCTCCCAAATTTCCATATCTGATTATCATTTTTATCTTTCCCATCTCATCTAATCCCTTATTCTTCCTATACTATTTGTCTTTACTGTGACCTCCAATCCTTCCACTCCACAACCCCCTTGCCCTCCACCTTCCTCCAGATATCCTTTTTTTTCTCTTGCCAATCTTGATCCATTAAGGAATCAGCCAGTTCAACACTGTACTATCCTCTATTCTCTTATCCCTTGAACTGTTATGGATCATACTTTTCTCAGAATTCCAAACCTAGATTATCGCACCATCTACCACCGTCACTCTTATGTGCTGCTGAAATAAACTGGAATTGATTGGAATGAATGGGAATCATGAAACCATCCTCACTGGGTCCACTATAAATTTATCCTATCTCATCTGGGCCCTCATTGCTAACAGGCAACCTCTCTTCTCTTCCCTAATCAGTTTCTCCAGCCTGCTTACTGCAACAGCTGCTCCAAATCTTCTTTTCTCTATTAAAGCCTCCCATGCTACCCCTCCTCCATCCTTTCATCTGCAGAAATTATCTCAAAATATTGAGGTGATTTCCTGGAAACTGCCTCTATTTACATCCTTAAAACACCATCCCCCACTATCTCTATTTTCATCACAGTTTATACTGAAGAAATGGCTCATCTCCTTGCTAACTACAACCCCTCTATATCCTGTCTCATTTTTTCCCATTAGATTGTCCCCACTATCATTACTACTAGCTTACTTATTGTCTGTTTCTCCCTATCTATTGAGTCCTTCTATGCTGCCTACAAAGGAGGTCACATCTCCCTCCTTCCTTCAAATATCCTCACTTATTTTGACCATCACTACTAGCTATCCTTTTATAGTTCTCCTTTCCTTTATAGTTAAACTCCTTGAGAAAACACTTAGTGCCTTCTTCTCTCTTCCTCAACTCAGCACAATCTGGCTTCCAACCACATAATTCAACTGAATTTGTTCTTTCCAAAATTACCAAAGATCTCTGAATTGTTGCATACAATGTATTTTTTCATTCTTGTAGAGTGTGTGGTGGGGAGTGTAGTGTAAGAAGACTTGAAAGGAACAGGTCAAGTTGTAAAGAGTTACTAATGCTGAACATAGGAATTTAGGTTTGATTTGGAGATTAGGAAGTCACAGGAGTTTATTGAGTAGGAAGATAACAAGATCATATTTATACTTAGGAAAATCAGGGATTGTAATGAGGAAAGACAAGGCAGAGAGACTAAATTGAAGTCTATTGCAATAGTTAAGAAATAAAGACCTAAACTAAAATTTGAGAGATGTGGGTAGGTGTGAAAAGTCAAGGTATACTAGAGAGGTTGTGAAAGTAGAAGCGAAAGAATTTGGCAATAGATTGTATATGTGTGTGATTAACAGAGAGGAGTCAAAGATGACACTGAGGTTGCAATACATCCTCCGCATGGCTGACTAAGTGATTTTTCCTAAAGTATAGTATAGGTCTGGCAATGTCATCCTCATATTTAATGAACTCTTAGCCCCTCTAAGATCAAGTATAAACTCCTCTATTTGACATTAAGAGGTTTCCAAAGTTTGACCCCATTCTCTTTCTACTATTCTCATACATTATTCCTCTCCATATACTTTATAGTCAGTCAAGTAATTTTGACCTATTTGGTGTTTCTCACACAAGATACATTCAGTGATGGTCTTCCGTTCCTGGAATAATCTCCTTCCTCATCACTGCCTCTTAGACTACTTGGCTTCTTTTAAGATTCATCTCAAGTGCTACTTTCTGGGGGAAGCCTTTCTGGGTTACAGATCACTTTCTGGTATGTGGATACCATAGGGGTATATATGGCGTGTTTAAGAAGGACTAGTAGCTCTGGTGAGAGGACTTGCTGAGCACTTTTGGGAGCTGCTCCATTCAGGTTTGGTATCTGGTCAGTCAACTCTCCTCTTCTGTAGCATGTGCAGCAGCCACATTAGTAAAGGTCTCAGCAGACAAATTAAACCAGGTTAATGGTAACTAACAGACCTCAAATTTCTCCATGAGTTAGAGGGGTGTCTACCCCAAGCATGTGAAGAGTTCCCCTCATAGAATGGGTGGATGAAAACAGTTTGTTCCATTGACCAAGAAAGCAACTGAAGCAGGTGCTTTGAAATGCTTAGAGATTGGTCAGGCATTGAAGATGCCAAGGTCATCCACTGCATGTCCAGACTTGGCCAGTCATCGTAACTATTTTATAGAGAAGAAAAGATGATTATACATGAAGCCACTAATATCTATTATATACGTCTTGTTTCTTCTTTTAGGTATGATGCATTCAACATAAAACTTTCAAAGTATTTATCTGTTTAGTTTAGACTTTACTTCTGGTTTTCATCTGCATTCTTTCCCCATTTTTTCCTCAACAACCCTATCAGTATTGACCTTCACCCTTTCCAGTCTCCAAATGAAAAAGGAGAAACCAAACCCTCTCACAAATACACATAATCAAGCAAAAATATTCCTCTGTTGACATAGTATAAAAACATATGCTTCATTCAGCACCTTGAATCCAATGCCTCTCTGTCAGAAGGTGGGAGCATGCTTAATCAGCTATCTTCTAGAATTGTGGTTGGTTATTACAGTGATCAGAAACCTCAAACTTGGTTTTTTACCTTATATTGCTATCATTACATAAATTGCTCTCCAGTTTCTGTTCATTTCACATCTCCAAGTTTTCTCTGGAACTCTTTTTATCATTTGCTTTAGCACAATAATATTCCATTGCATTCATATGTCATCATTTGTTCATTCCCCAGTTGATCCCCACTCTCTTATTTTCCAGTTCTTTGCCACAATAAAAATAGCTGCCATTATTATTTTTGTCTGTATGTGTTCTTTTCTTTCTTTGATCATCTTTAGGGGGTATAGACCTAATTCTGGTATAGCGGGTCAAAGGGCATGCAGAGAATTTACTGATCTTAGGGACATAGTTCAAAACTGCTTTCTAGAATGACTGGCCAAATCATAGACCTACTAGCAATAAGCATTTCTGTTTTCCTGCAGTCCCTCCAATAATCATCATTTTCCTTTTTGTATCAGTCTGTTTAACATGAGGCAGAACTTCTGAGTTGTTTTAATTTCCTCTTACCTAATTAGTAGCAATTTTTAGCATTTTTTCACATGACTATTGATAATTTCGATTTCTTCCTTTGAGAACTTCCTTCCTTCAATAGTTTTGACCATTTACCTATTAGAAAACATTTTGTTCTTATACATATTTTTTTTTCAATTCACAAGCATCTTCCTCTGGCTTCTCCTCCCTCTTCCCCACCATATGCAACAAATATGAACCATTAAGCAAATTCTTTCATTGGTCACATCCCAAAATGCATGCATCACTCTCCATACCTCTCTGTCAAGAGGTGAGAAACATTACAAATCATTGTTCTTCTTTAATTGATGATCATTGCAGTGTTCATGTTTCAGACCACCTCTACTGCAGTTATCGGTATTTATTGAGATTGACGCTTCTCATGAAACTTGGGCTAAGTTCCAAGAGGAGCCAGCAATTTCAGAGAAAGCAAGATGGATCTTTATAGGGTAAAGATGCAATTACATAACAGAAATTTACATAGAATATAGGAATATAATTAATATTAAAAAGTCAGGAAGAGTTTGTTAAGGGATTAGGTAATGGAGGAGGGGTTCCATCTATGGTTTGGTAGTTAAACATTCTGACCATGCTGCCCTCCAGTTGACTAGCTATTGTGGTCCTGTCTTGGGCCAGATGGATGACATGACTGCGTACAAGTAAGTACCTGTTCAGATATATGGGGCTGTAATGACTAGGTTCCCATCACATGAATATGTCAGGTGTTTCTGTGGGAGCTAAGATTTCAGGGACACACATGTTGTTCTAGTGAGCAGTGAGACATACATGAAGAAGTTAGGACATTGGCAGTGGATGGGGGGAGCTAGGCAGGTGTAGAGGGCCTGTCATGAATATTGGGACTGGGGGCAGTAGAATTCCTTCACTCAGACTTCCTAAAGTCTCTCAAAATTATTCATTTTTACAATGTTGTCATGATAGTATAAATTGATGATTCTGATTACTTCATCCAGCTTAAAGTGATGTATATGTGGCACCAACTTTCTCCCTTTCTCATTTGTACAAACCTATACTTGGACCCTCACAATTTTGTGAGATAACAAATTTCATTTTCCTCATTCCTTTTTTCTTTCCCAAGTATATCTACCCTCCCCTCCCCTAACTCTTTATTCTTTTAGGATCAACAAAACATTACCAAATTCACTCTTGTATCCTCCATTTTATTAGACTCCTTCAATGATACTTACTGACATCGTTGTTCTTAAGGGATAATAGTATTACTTTTCCCATGAGGATGCAAAGACTTTATCTTCATAAAATCTTTTTTTCTGATTGTTTGCTTGTATTTACCTTTTTGTATTTCTCCTTACTTCCTTGTTTGTAGTTGCAAATGTCATTCAGCTGTAGTCTTTTTGTTAGGAATACTTCAAAGTTTTGTGCTTCATTATGGGTCCATTTTTTCCCCTGTAAGATTGCACTTAGTTTTGCTAGATAAGTTATTCTTGGTTGTAACCCTAGATCTTTTGCCTTCTAGAATGTTATTTCATGCTCTTTGCTCTTTTATAGTGATAGTTGCTAAAGTTTGTGTGATACTGACTTGGATTTTTCAGTACTTACACTCTCTGTCTATTTTTAGCAAGAACTTAGAGCTTGCTATTTGTCAGGCACTTGCTAGGTACCAGGGATAAAAAATACAAGCTAAAAGAAAAATAGTTTCTGTTCTTAGAATGTAAGAGACATACTCTAATGGGAGGCAGCGTATAAAAGAGAATTGAAACATGAAGGAACAGAGGAAGTTCAGAGAAGCAGAAGCAGAGCTGGGGCAGGAATTAAGACTAGCTAAAATGCAGGCTCTAGGAGTGACTCACTTACAGGAGAAGGTAGCTTCAGGGACAAAGGTATGTCCTATGCTAAGAAGGTGCCAAAACTGAGGGAATTTCCGGAGTGAGAAGGCAGCTGATGCATGATAATAAAATCTGGAGAGCTAGAGGGAGAAGTGTGAGAGGAATGTTGAATGACTGACCTGTTCCCTTCCCCAAAATGGAGGTTTCAGGAGGACCTCAGTGGGAGGAGGGTTTTATAATTCTTAAATTCTCTCTTTTTGATCTATTTTCAAGGTCAGTTTTAAAAATATGACATATCTTACATTTCTGCCTACTCTTTTAGTCTCTTGGTTTTTTCAATATTTGGTTTTGTTGTCCCATAAAGTCTGTAACTTTTGTTTAATTAAATCTAATTTTCAGGGAACTTGGTAAGATTTTGTGACTATTATGCTAAACTGTTCATTCTCTTTCCAAGTATCTCCTCTATGGTTCTCATTTCTTTTCTAATTCTTTCCTCTATTGCCCTCATTTTATCTATAATGCCATTTAAAAACTCATTTTAAAAAACTTTTACATTATAAGTTCTGAGAATTTTAATTATCTGAGTGAGTGATAATTTTCTGTCTTTTTTTAAAGTAATTCTTTCATTCATTTGCTCTAGGCAACCCAGCAGGTGGTTCTTCTGGACTAGCTAGAGGGCTCTTGGGGCATCTGCTACCCTGATCCTTTGGCAGACCTCATCTGTGCTGATCTTCTGATTGTGGTTCATGATCTGCCCTGGGCAACCTTTACACTTAGGGCTTGTGTATTGAGTCTCTGTTCCTGATCCTTCTGGAAGATCCTATGCTGATGCTCTTAGCACTGGACAGCCTTTGCTGTCTTCTTGACTTTTTAACTTAGTCCATGATCAGCTCTGTGCATTTGTAAATTTTTGGCCTAACCTGGTACCCTGGATGCTGAACCTGTGTCCAGTTTCTTTAATTTCTGCTCTAGTAATTTGTCTGAAAGTCTGATTTTTTTTTTCTTTCAGGCTGGAAGTTTCACTGTAGTTTCTCCTTCAATTTCATGTTCTTTGCTTGATCTGGTATTCTTCTTATACAGTAATGAAGTGGTTGTAGGGGTACTAGTCAGAATTCTTTCTACTCTACCATCTTGATTGTGACTGTTCTTACAAATTTAAAATAGTATTATGTATATATGTAATTTGTCTGTGACACGCGTTAGAGAAAGTTGCTGCAACTTTTTCCTCAAATAACTCTTTCCCTTCCAATGTTAGCTTGTTTGGTTTTGTTTGAATAAAATTAATCAGTTTTAAACAATCAAAATTGTCTTTTATCTTTTCTATCCTTTGTTTGGTTACGAACACTTTTTTGTGTCCATAGCTGCAGAAGGGACTTTCTTCCTTGATCTTCTAATTTATGATGCAATCTTTTATATTTAACTTATCTATTTGGAACTTATCTTGGTATGTAAGGTGAGTTATTACTTTAAATCCAATTCTGTTGGATTGCTTTCCACTTTTCTCAGCAGTTGAATAGGGAGTCCTTACCCTAGTATTTGGGGTCTTTGAGTTCATGAAGCTGTATACTTATTCATTGACTTTTTTATTTTTTAAGCAGCACCAACTAGTTTTGATTATTGTATCTCTGTAATATATATTGAGTCCTAGAAATGCCAGTTCCCCCTCATTTCCAATTCTTTTCATTATTTCTCTTAAGATAATTTACCTTATCTTTCCTGAATTTTGTGAACATTTTTCTATCTTTATGAAGTAATTTTTTTTTACTAATATGTTTGGTAGGGTACTAAAGGAAATTAATTTAGGTGATACCATCCTTTTTATTATTTGGAAAGACAATACTGAGCAATTAATATTTCTCTAATTATTCATTTATATTATGTATACTTCTGTAAAGACTATTTTTGTAGTTGGAATCATATAATTCTTGTGTGTTTCCTGCTATTTATATTCCCAAAGACTTTATATACTCTATAATTATTTTGAATGAAATTTCTCTATTTCTTCCTCCTTTTTTTCTTCTTAATATGCAGAAATGCTGAATATTTATATGGATTTTGATATTAATTATATTAACTGATTTTAGTTGACGCTTTAGGATTCTCTAAATAGATACCAAATTATCTGCAAAAACAATAGATTTGTCTCCTTTTTGCCTGGGGTTATTTCATTAATATTTTCTTGTTTTATTGCAGTAATTTGCATTTCTAGCACTTTTGCAAATTGTAGGTATAATAATGAACAACTCTGTTTAACTCCTGATCTCACTGGAAAATTCACTAACCTTTCTTCATTACGTATCTGTTGGATTTTTGATAGGTAACTATTTTGTCAAATAGTTTGCCAAAGATCTTGTCATCATTTACATCATTTTTATAATCATGTGGTTGTTATGGTTTTTATTATTAATATCTATTTTGTTTATAGTTTCCTATAAAAATATAGCTTTATAGTTTATAGTTACAGTTTATATTGAATCCACATTGCCTTCTGATTATAAACATAATTATCATATTGCTTAAATGTTTAAATTGCTTTGCTAATATTTTTATGAACTATTTTTATGTTGTTATTCAGTTGGGATATTGTTTCATAGTAGCTTTTGTCTGCTTTTTCTTTCCCTCATTTTAAATATCACAACTATATTTGTATCATTAGAAGTAATTTGGTAATATCCCCTCTTTGCTGTTTTTTCAATAGGCTATGATATACTGGAATTAATTGTTCTCTTGATATTTAATAGAATTCACTTGTAGATTCATCCAGTCCCTTTTCTTCTCCTTGGAAATTTACATGTGTCTTGTTTCAGTTCATTTTCTTAAGCTAGGTTTTATTTAAATTCATTGTTTCTTGTTCTGTTTATCAGGGTATTTTAATATTTTTGTAAATATGCATTCATTTCATCTAAGTTGGCAGTTTTGTTGGCATATAGTCACTTTTTATATTTTTCATATTTCTACTACATTTCTTATAAATTTGCCTTTTTCTTTTTGATACTGGGCATTCAGTTTTCCTCTCTCTTTTTAAGAAAAACAAATTATCTATTTTATGATTTGTATTTAAAAAATAAAACTATTATTTTGGTCTCAAATATCTTTTTAATGTAGCCCATCCTCCACCCAGGTGTCAAAATGATCTTTCTACAGTGTAAGTCTAATCATCTTCCCAATTCATTAAACAACAATGACACTGTTATCTCTAAGATGAAAAATAAAATTCTATCTTTAACTTCTAAAGACCTTTATAACATATCCCCTTCTTACCATTCCAGTTTTATCACATTTTATTTTACATATTCTATGATCCTGTGACACTAACTTTCTTGCCATTCATTGTATAAGACTTCTCCCCTACTTCTATGTATTTTTGTTGGTTGTCCTCCATATCTGGGATGCTCTCCATCCTTGCTTCTACTTTCTGGCTTCCTTCACATCCCAAATTATATCCTTTTTCCTTTCCCTGGTTTCTTAATGCTAATGCCTTCCCTCTGAGATTACTTTCCATCTACCTTTGCTCTTTGACTCACAAATTCATTAGGAATAAATTATTTGATCTCTAGTTGATTTTAATATTTTGTTCAAGGCCCTTTATTGAATATAGTTTTGTTGCATTTTTGTCAGGAGATGATGTTTACTATTTTTTGTATTTATGAGATTTAATACCCTAATACAACTTTTGTAAAGATGCTATATTATACACAGCACAAGATAAGTAAAATCTTTTCTACTTCATTTTAATAGCCAGAGATATATGTCTGATATGACATGTATGATGTATTTTGTTCCATCCCCTTATTTTAACTCTGTGTAAATCTTTGTTTCAAGTGTGTTTCCTGTAAACAACATATTTTTTAATTTTAGTTTATAATCCATTCTTTTTTCCCAATTTACATGTACAGTTATGCTTATTAATTATGTATTTCCTTCAATTCTATCCTTTTTATGCCTTTCCCTCTATGTACCCCTCTTTCCCAACATCTCTCTTCAAAGATGATGGTGAATAAGGAGTATGACTAGTCCTAGTGAGCTAGAATTGGACTGACCTGTTTTTGCTCTGCTGCTCCTTCTTTCTGAACTATTAGTTTTCATTTCAAGTCTTTCCTTTAAAGTTTTCATTTCTTATATCAAATTTTGCTCTTTTTCCTAGGGTGTTTTGTAGTCTTTGTGGCCTATGCATTTGCTTTTCTAAGTTTCTCATTAGAGTTGTTGTGATGCTTTTTTTTCCCCCAATGTTTTCTTCTTGGGTGACTCATAACTCATATTTCTTCATATTTTGATGATTTGGGATTTAGTACTTGGACCAAGCTCTACTTCATCCCATAATCTTGAATGGGATGATCAGATCCTTTTAGGTCCTCAGTTTCTGCTACTGGCTTCTACTTCCTTTGGAATTTCTGTGCTCAGAAGACTGGCAGATTCTAGTGTTCCCACTCAGAGCTCTAGGATTGGATAATCCTTATCAGGGGACTGGATGATCATCTGTGTCTCCTCAACTCTCCATTCCTTGATCAGAGAACATTGTTTCTTCTATGCCCTTTGGATTACTTTCCCTCCTACTCAGAACATTCCTGTGATCTACTGTCAACTTTTTAGGGGTTTTATAGTCAGAACACTGTCTTTTGTTGTTGTTGTTGAACCTAAATCTTTTTTTTAAAATAACAATTTTCCTATTTGCATGTAAAAATAAATTTAAATATTCACTTTTTAAAAATTTTGAGTTCCACATTCTTACATCCTGCAGCCCTTCCCTGAGATAGTAAGCAACTTGATATAGGTTATACATGTGTAATCATTCAAGACATTTCCACATTAGTCATGTTGTCAAAGAAAACACAGCCAAAAAACATGAAAAAAATAAAGCGAAAAATAATATGCTTTGATTTATATTCAGACTCCTTTTTTCTGGGGGTAGATAGCATTTTTCAAGAAGTCCTTTGGAATTGTCTTTGATCATTGCATTGCTAAGAATAGCTGTCATTCATAGTTAATCAACATACAATATTGTGTTACTATGTACCCTGTTCTCCTGGTTCTACTCAATTCACTTTGCATCAGTTCATGTAAGTTTTTCCAGGACTTTTTGGAAATCATCTTGCTCATCCTTTCTTATAACACAATAGTAC
Organism: Bettongia penicillata ogilbyi; assembly: GCA_023548195.1. Taxonomy (NCBI): domain Eukaryota; kingdom Metazoa; phylum Chordata; class Mammalia; order Diprotodontia; family Potoroidae; genus Bettongia; species Bettongia penicillata. The sequence goes on along the minus strand of JAJHZJ010000266.1, from coordinate 7,914,337 downwards.
TTCATTACAATTATATACCACAAATTGTTCAGTCATTCCCCAATTAATTAACGTCCCTCAATTTCCAAATTTTTACTACCACAAAAAGAGCTACTGTAAATATTTTTGTACAGACAGGTCTCCCCCCTTTTTATCTCTTTGGGATATAGATTTAGTAATGGTATTTCTGGATCAAAAATTTTGTCACCCTTTGGGCATAGTTCCAAATTTCTTACCAGAATAGTTGGATTAGTTTACAACTCCACCAACAGTACATTAGTGTCCCAGTTTGCCCACATTTCCTCCAACATTTGTCATTTTGTTATTTGTCATATGAGCCGATCTGATAGTTGTGAAGTGATATCTCAGAACTGTTTTAATTTGTGTTTCTCTAATAAATAGTAATTTGAACATTTTTATATGATTGTAGATAGCTTTGATTTCTTTGAAAACTACCTATTTATATCCTTTGACCATTTATCAGTTGGGGAATCTTGTAAATTGTGTAAACTCAATTCTCTTTATATTTGAAAAATGAGATGTTTATCAGAGACACTCGCTATTTAAATTTCCCCCAGCTTTCTGCTTTCCTTCTAATCTTAGTTGCATTTGTTTTGTTTGTACAAAGGCTTTTTATTTTAATGTAATCAAAATTATCCATTTTACATCTCATAATACTCTCTGTATCTTGTTTGGTTTTAAATTCTTCACTTATCCATAGTCCTGACAAGTAAAATATTTCATGTTCCTCTAATTTGCTTATGCTATTCATCTACCCATTTAATCATCTACCCATTTTAAGCGTATCTTGTTATATGATTTAAGATGTTGGAATAAACTTCATTTATACCCTATTGTTTTCCAGTTATCCCAGCAATGTTTGTCAAATTGTCAGTTTTTTGTCCCAAAAGCTTGGATCTTCGGGTTTATCAAACACTAGATTACTATAGTCATTTACTACCATGTCTTGTGTGCCTAATCTATTCCGCTGATTTACCACTCTATTTCTTAGCAAGGACCAGATTGTGTTGATAATTACTGCTTTAGAATATGGTTTAATATCTGGCTAGATCACCTTCCTTCACATTTTTTAAAGTTAATTCCCTTGATATCCTTTATCAAGTTTTGTTATTTTTTCCTAGCTCTACAAAATAATTTTTGGTAATTTGATTGGTATGACAATGAATCAGTAAATTAAGTTAGACAGAATTGTCATTTTTGCTATATTAGTTTAGCCTTCCCACGAGCAATTGATATTTTTCCAGTTGTTGAGATCTGACTTTATTTGTATGAAAAATGTCTTGTAATTGTGTTCGTATAGTTTCTGGGTTTGTCTTAGCAGGTATACTCCCAAGTATTTTATGTTGCCTAAAGCTTTGTTAAATAGACTGATGGACTTTGTTGGAAATATATAGAAATGCTGATGATTTAGGTGGGTTTATTTTATAGCCTGCTACTTTACTAAAGTTACTAATTATTTCAGCTAGTTTTTTCAATTGATTGCTTAGAATTCTCTAAATATACCATCATATCATCTGCAAAGAGTTTTGTTTCTTCAATTCCTAATCTAATTCTTTAGTTTCCTTTTCTTTTCTTATTACTGTAGCTAACACTTTAATGGTACTGATAATTGGCATCCTTTCTTTACCCCTGATCTTATCAGGAAGGCTTCTACATTATCCCTGCTACAGTTATTACTTGCTGATGGTGTTTGATAAATATTATTTATCATTTTAATGAAAGCTCCGTTTATTCCTATGCTCTCTAGTGGTTTTTTTTAAATAGGAATGGGTGCCCTATTTTGTCAAAAGCTTCTTCTGCATGTATTGAAATAAGCATATGATTTCTGTTAGTTTTGTTATTGATATGGTCAATTTTGCTGATACCTCTCCTAATGCTGAGCCAGCCCTGTGTTCCTGGTATAAATCCTACTTGGTCACAGTGCATGATCCTTATGATAATTTCCTTATTTTTGTCTCCTTGCTAGTATTCTATTTCAAATTTTGGCATCAGTGTTCATTAGGAAATTGTTTATAGCTTTCTTTTTCTGCTTCAGCTCTTCCTGGTTTAGGTATCAGCACCATATTTGTATCATAAAAGGAATTTGCTAGTTTTTCTTTGCCTTTTTTTCAAATAGTTTATATAATATTGAAATTAATTTAACTTTAAATGTTTGGTAGAATTCACTTATACATTCATCTGGCTCTGGGAATTTTTTTTCTTAGGGAGTTCACTGATGACTTTCAATTTCTTTTTCTAATGAGGATATTTAAGTATTCTATTTCTCTTCTGATAATATGGGAAATATATATTTGCAAATATTCATTCATTTCACTTAGATTGTCAGATTTATTGGCATATAACTGGGCAAAATAGCTCCATGGTAAATTCACCTTTTTCATTTTTGATACTGGTAATTTTATTTTTTCTTTCTTTTTTTTATAGGTCAAATTAACAAATAGTTTATCCATTTTATTGTTTCTTCCAGCTCCGAGTTTCATTAGTTCAATGGTTTTATTAATCTCACTTTTGATTTTCAGTATTTCTAACTTGGTGTTTAAATGGTGATTTAAATGTTTTTCTTTTTCTAGTTATTTTAGGTGCATTCCCAATTTATTGATCTGCTTTTTTCTCTATTTTATTGATCTAATCATTTAGAAATACAGTTTTCCACAAGTACTACTTTAGTTGCATCCATAAATTTTGGTATGTTGTCTGATTGCTGTCATTCCCTTTAATGAAATTATTGGTTGTCTCTATGATTTGTTCTTTAACCCCCTCATTCTTTAGCATTAGATTATTTGGTTTCCAATTAATTTTTAATCTATTTTTCCATGGTCCTTTTTTGAATTTAATTTTATTGCAGTATGATCTGAAAAGACTGCATTTATATTTATCCTTTTTTTTGCATTTTAATGTGAGGTTTTTATAGCCTAATTTATGGTCACTTTTTATGGAGGTGCCATGTACTGCTGAGGGAAAAACACATTTATTCCCATTCAATTTTCTCCATAATTCTATCATATCTAAGTTTTCTCCAATTCTATTCACTTAACTTCTTTCTTATTTTGTGGCTATATTTATCTGGTTCTGAGAGGGGAAATTTGAGGTCCCCACTAGATTTTAGCCTATTTCCTCTATTTCAATCTATTTCTCCTATAACTCATTTAATTTCTCCTTTAAAAATTTGGATGCTATACATATTTGGTATTGACATTACTTCCTCCTATATGGTATCTCTTAACAAGATGTAGTTTCCTTCCATATCTCTTTTAATTAGATCCATTTTTGCTTTTGCTTTGTCTGAAATCATGATTGTGCTACCCTTACTTTTTTTAAATAGATTTTGCTCCAGCCCCTTATCTTTACTCTGTGTATGTTTTTCTCTTTCAAATGTGTTTCTTGTAAATAACAAATTGTAGGATTCTGTTTTTTATCTATTCTGCTATTCATTTCCATTTTATGGGTGAGTTCATTCCATTCACATTCAGAGTCATGATCACTGTGTTATTTCCCTTTTTCCTATTTTCCCCTTTTTATCCTTGCCTTCCTTTCCTTTCCTTTCAACCTGTCCCTCCTCAATAGTGTTTTGCTTCTGACTACTTCATCTTCCAATCCACCCTCTCTTCTATAATCCCACCCCTTCTTTAACCACATCCCCTTCTAACTTCCTATATGGTAAGATCAATTTCTATACTTAAGTGTGTATGTTTGAGCCACTTACAATAAGAATAAGGTTCAAATGTTGCTCACTCCATCTTTTCTTCATTGTAATAGCTTTGCTGTACCTCATCATGTGAGACATTTTATTCCTTCTACCTTTCCTTTCCCTCTTTTCCCAGTACAATTTTGGATATCATCCCATCATTGTCAAACTTATACTTATGGGTATAAGTTTTGCATATTCCTTCTAACTGCCCTAATAGTGATAAAGTTCTTAAGAGTTACAAGTATTATCTTCCTGCATAGGAATATAAACAGTTTAATCTTATTGCATCCTTTATGTTTTCTCTTTCCTGTTTAACTTTTTATGCTTCTCTTGAGTCTTGTATTTGAAAATAAAATTTTCTGTTTAGCTCTGATCTTTTCATCGGGAATGCTTGAGAGTCCTCTATTTCATTAAATATCATTTCTCCCTGAAGGACTATGCTCAGTTTCACTGGGTAGGTGATTCTTGATTGTAATCCTAGCTCCTTTACCTTAGAAATATCCTATTCCATGCCTTCCAATCCTTTAATATAGAAGCTGCAGAGTATTGGGTCTTCTGTCCACTCAGGGTATTTTTGAGATCGACTGAACCACAAGGGTTTCCCTAGTAGAACACTGCCCCTTCTGTGCTGCTTCAGTGCTTCCTGGTTAGGATATGCCCTGGGGATTACTCAGTTAAGGCTTTGCCAAACAATCCTATGCTGGAGTTTGCAAGCTATAAGAGTAATGTTCCTCATTCAAGTTTGACAATGAGATGAAATGAGGCATTGGAAATTCACTAAATGGTTTAAATGAACAGTTATTTTATGCTAAAACAGCAAGGATATGCAGTAATGATACTGTAATAGTAGTTTGCCTTGTCCCCAGGCCCTCTTGTCTCCATACAGAATTGTATCTGTCATAAGAGCAGCATATGGTTTATTCAAGAGATCTTCTGAAATCTCTCAAGTTAGAGGGGCTTTAACTCCCTAGGGGTGGGACTTTTTATAACTGAACGTTCCCACAAAGCTTTATCAAAGGAAGCAGGAGTTATTCAAGTCCCAAGGACAGCTTTGATAATTTTTTGGGAAAACTAATCCCAGTTTTGTGAAGTGGGGGAAATCTAATCCTTATGGAAATGAGGGATCTTCATCCTACCACATAGCCCATTTGCCTACATTTGTGCTGACTTCTTTATCAAGATCCCTTTGTTCATACTTGGCAGGACTAATGAGTTTACTAAAATTCTTTGGATTTTTTGGTCATTGTTCAATCTGATGCTCTGGTTTGGTTTGTTGTTTTATTTTTTAAACCATGGCTGTTGTAAAAATGGGAGCATTGGGCTCCTCTTTACTTTTCATGGGCATCTTTCCTGGAAGTCTCTAGATTACAATAAATGCATTGACAGAGAAAGAGACAGAGACAGAGAGAAAGAGAGAGGGAGAGAATGAGAATGCATTTTTCAATAACCATGACACTCATAGCAAAGTCTGGCTGCTTTTTTAATTATCCTCTAACTTTAGGATGCAGTCAGTCCTGCATTTGGAGAACACATTTATTCTGGTTTTGGAAATTCCAAGTGTGCTTTTGGCTACCATTGCTACTATAACTTCAACTTTTTGGAAGGAGACTAATGACTAAAATTTCTGTCAATATCTTCAGCGAAAAGGCTGCAAGTGGGAAATTGGAGTTTTTTTTCTCTCCTTGTTAATGAAATCTTTCCCCAAGATGCTGATGCCTATAGTGTAATTTATTTTCATTTTACACGTCCTAATATCTACACTCAAACTTGAGCAGCCTCTCTACTGCCTTACTGGCAGGAGAAAGCCATGGGAAAGTGTAAATACTGTGGAAGATAAGGACTCATTTGTCTGAGGTTTAAATATCACACTGGAGGCAGTCACCAATTGCCAATTTTGTCACACACCTAGTCAATTCAGCACAGGGCCTTGTATCAGAGAGACTTCATACAGACCATCACAGATGTCAGTTATGGCCAGTCCAGAACAATCTTCTGGTGGCCACCTACTCACCCTTGTGAGAATCTTTCTCCTTATTCTTATAGGCTTTGTGTAGGGCTAGTGTTGGGAGGAGAACAAAACTAGAGATAATACACTTCAGGATGGTAATGATATTTTAACCAGAGAATGGACTGCATTCTATGAAGATTTGTGACTTTCCAAGACATTAAAGATGTCTGTACATAGCCCTCAGGACATTGCTTTTAAGTAGCCAAAGGAGACGAGATGTTTGCAGATTTTCCCCAATTTTGCCAACAACCCTTTCTCAGTGATAATATATTTTTTTCTGCTTAAATTTTGCTCCACTTCCAGCCCCCTTTTCTAGTCTGGTATAACTCTTTCAAATGTTGCTAAGGATTGCTGGATTTTTTTTTTTTTTGGAAAAGTTAATAAAATACTTTGAGCTATGTAGAAGGATGCCCGTTGGCTATACAAAAACACAGGCATGGTTTTGTCAATTTAACAGTAAATAAAGGGCACTTTGTTTGGACTTTGAAAAATAAGCATGATTAGCTCCTAACAGATCATGCTTGTTTAAAAAATGATGTCAGTGATAGGTATACATGGTAGGGATGAGAAGAAAAATCCCTCAGAATCCATATTTGACTGAAAATCATATAGGACTTACATTTGTTTTCAATTCTTATTTTGTCACTCTCAGTGAGTTGCTGTGTGATCTAAGCAAGAATATTAAAAGAACTTTTCCCATAGTTTCTCAAATTTGCTAAATGGTGATGAGTCTAGAATCGACTCTAAAATTATTTGAAAGCATGAAAATGTTTTATGATAGAGATGTAGAGCAAAAATATATAAATCATTTGGTACAACGGAAATGTATACTATTGGAACCTGAAGCCTGCATTCAAATTGTAATACTTACTACCTCTATTAATTTGGACAGTTTCATCAACTGTAAAATGAGCGTCTTAGAATAGATGGCCTCAGAGGTCCCCTTCCTAGCTCTAAATTTACACTCCTAAGGTCTTATAACCCAATCTGTACTTTGCTCTTTGACATAATTGATTTCAGAGTTAACTTTGTCTTGACATAGTTGACCTACAATATAGAGTGATTGGAGGAGGATAAATATAATGGATGAAGAAATCTGAAAGTCGAAAGAGAGAGAGGAGGGAGGGAGGGAGAGAGAGAATGCTATGATGGGAAGGAACATGAAATTTGGAATCAGAAGACCTGATTTCAAGAGCTGCCATGTGAGCTAAGTTATTCCTCCTCCCAGTTTTTTCATTCATTAGTGGATGTGATGGTATTTTCATTCTCAACTTTGCATGGTTCTGAGAAGCAAATAAAGCAATGTATGTAATGGGCTTTGCGAACAGAATATGTTATATAGAAACCCCAGGATTCAGAAGAAAAAAAGACCTTAGAAGTCACCTAGGCCAACCGTTCCTTTTATATAAGATAAAAAGGAGACCCTGAATGAGGAAGTAACTTGTATGAGGTTACACAGATAGTAAGTAGTAGAGGTGAACCCAGGTGCTCTGATATAAACGTGAGCTATTATTATGTGTCCTAGTCTCAATTCTGGGTTCTAGATAGGAAAGTTAAGTCAAAGGGAAGTTAGAAGATGCTTTTTGTGATCATATCTATATCTATCTATATCTATATATATAGTTTGTAACATGGCTTTACAAAAGGAAACCTCCAAGGTATAGCTATTGTTGGTATAGCTTTTGCTGTTTACCAAGAATGCTTTCTATCCAAGTTTTATTCAAGTTGATTTAGGCCACTGGGGCAACATATAGTCTGTGGAAATTTCTCTTCCTGTCAGTTTTGTGCTGACACCCAAACAACCCAATCCACTCAGAGATTCATCTGGCAAATCTGGGGATTTGTATGCATTGTAGTGAGGGTGAGAAATAGGGCCCTTTCATTTTGTTCTCTATCCTGATTACTTATTGCAAATGCATTTCCCTGTGTGGAAATTAGTTTCAATATTTAATTTTGACTTGACACTTTATTATTGTATTCTGAAGGCAGCAAGGTGTGCTTCTCTTTCCTTTGTTCCACAAACTCAAATGAAGTGGATTCTTTTCCCCAAAAAGAAAAGTAAGCAACTTAAAAAAGTTTTAACATAGCTCCAGCTGTCATTAAAATCTTGAGAATTTTGTTTTGTATTGTTATCCTCCTGTTAGACACACAGTTCTTTGGGATTTCTGTTCCTTAAGGATCAAGGGGGTAATTAATTGCTCCTTAGCAATATGGACTATTGAAGTGGGTTAATGGATTGCTTACATCTCAGGGGCATGCTAGTAAATGCTTAACAACCAGCCCTCAAGAAAAAAAAATGTATCCCCAACACACTTGGAAGTTGAATCTACCTTATTAAATAACATATTTTGCCATCACTTCCTGAAGTCTGGACAACTAACAGAATAATACATCAAACCCTGATGTAACTTTTGCAGATTTCTAAGATAAAAGTGCTTACACTGAAAATGTATTTATCAGTTCTTAGTAGCAGGATTGAGCTAGGTCCACTGCACCCCTGCCCCCATTCTGTCCCCTTCCCAATCTATTGTAAGACTCCCAGATTAAGCAGATTCCTCATCCATATGCCTCAACATGTCATATATCTCATCACCCAATGACTTCTCATATCCTAATTAACAAAAGGTTCTCCACTCCCTAACTTCATTCTACCTTTCCAGCTATACTATTTTCCTCTATATACTCTAAGTTCCAGCTAAAACTAAACTACATTTTCTATGTCTTTTGCTGAGGTTCTTTCATATATCTGGAATGCCTTTCTTCAACTCTTCTACCTACTGACCAGTTGAAATCCCATCTATCTTTCAAAGTCCAGTTCCAATGTTAACTTCTCTATAAGGGACGGTTGGGGTTTTTTGGGAGGATTGGGGGGAGAAGGCAATCAGGGTTAAGTGATTTGTCGAGGGTCACACAGTGAGTAAATGTTTGAGGCCAGATTTGAATTCAGGTCATCCTGACTTTATCCACTGTGCCACCTTATGAGGTCTTCCCTCATAAGACCATAAGGTCTTCAATAATCTCCCAAATCAATAATGACTTTTCCCATTGACTAATATACAGATCTTGGTTTGCTCCTTTATTATACATTCCTCAAAAATTATTTTTTACTCTACTTAAAAGTCTCAAAGAACAATAGAAAGGTGCTTGTTCCTAGTGAGGGAGAACATGTCACAATATGCTACAATATGATTCAAATAGGAAATGATGTAAAACATACTATTAAATAAATGAATAATCAGAAATAAAGATGAGGTGTTTTTAATATTAAGAGTAATAGGTAAATGATGGCCAGCCTATATGCTCCATTGGCATCCTAGATATCAAGGAAGGCCTCGGAGAGCAAACTCCCTATCTTGAATTCATATACCATACTATTTATATATTATGCTTTTAATTTATATAATATATTTTGGTGATCTCATCGGTCTCATGGATTCAATTATCATCTCTTTGCATATTATTCCCAGATCTATTTGGCTAGCTCTTAGCTGTCTCCTGATCTCCAGCCTCACAACTCTAACTGCCTATGGCATACTCTAACTTGAATCCAGATGGCCAATCTTAAGCTCAACGTGTCCGAAACTGAATTCATTATCTTTCCCTCCAATTGCTCCCTTTCCCAAATTCCCTATTGCTGACAGTTATCACCAGAGGCCCAACCTAGCTCTCATCTTCATCTCATTATCTATCACCACCACCTCCTGCTTTAAATCTTTTGTTAAGTCTTATCAGTTCCACCCACTGAAGGTCTCTCCTATATGGCCCTTTCTTTCCTCTGACATTGCAGCAGCTTTGGTGTAGCCTCTTATCGTCCCATGCCTAGACTATTGCAATAGGCTTCTGGGTGATCTTTCTGCCTCATCTATTCCCTCGCCAATCTCTCCTCTACTCAGCTATCAAAATGCATTAACTAAAGCAAAGATTTTGATATTGTCCTATTAAAAAACCCTAGTGTCTGCCTGTTATTCCCAGGATTAAGTACGAAGGATTTTAAGAATTTTTCCTCTGTTTGACTGTTAAAGTTCTTCACAAACTTGCTCCTCTCTACCTTTCCGGTCTTCTCTGTAACCTAGTGATACAAATCTCCTTGATGTTTCTTGTACAAGACACTCAATATCTCATTTCCAAGCATTTTCATTTGCTATTCCTAGGCCTAAAATTCACTGTCCCCTTGTTTCTGCCTCCTGGCCTCACATCTCACTTAAAATCCCACTTTCTGCAAGATCTTAATTCTAGTGCTTTTCCTTTGAGATTACTTCGAATTTATCTTATGTATTATGTCTCTGCATAGTTGTTTATATGTTATCTCTTCCACTAAATTGTGAGTTCCTGAGCGCAGACACTACTTTTGTTTCTTTGTATTCCCCAAAGGGGCAGCTACATGGTGCATAGGTTAGAGTGCCAGGCCTGGAGTCAGGAAGACTCATCTTCCTGAGTTCAAATCTGGCCTCAGACACTTACTAGCTTGTGTGACCATGAACAAGTCACTTTACCCTGTTTGCCTCAGTTTCCTCATCTGTGAAATGAGCTTGGAGAAGGAAATAGCAGACCATTCCAGTGTCTTTGTCAAGAAAACCCCAAACTGGGTCATGAAGACTCTGACATTACTGAAAACCAACTAAACACCACCAACAAAAGTATTCCCAGTGCTTAGTAAAATGCCTAGTACATTGTAGGGACTTAAAAATTCGTTTCTTTTATTGTTCAACCAAGTCTAAATTCATCTTTTTTGCAACTTTCACTATTCCAATACAACACAAAAAAGTCACAAACTGGATTGAAAGATGGTATCCAATAATTTGCTTCACCACATACATACACAAACACACATACACACACACATTCAATCCAGAAAGATTCAGGTAGATTCAAAATGAAAGACAACTCTAAAATTTGCCATCTTATTGACAAGTAATGAAAAAAAGTGGAAGTGGTACTAATATCAGACAAAGCTGAATTCAAACTAGGAAGTATTATAACAAATAAATTTTACAGTAAGAAATAGATCAAGGGTACAAGTAGAAGGGTTGGTCTTTGCAATGACAATGGCCATTTCTTCATCAGAGTCTGGGGCAAAGGAAAAAGATAATAGGGGATAATATAGAATTTTTAGGTATAGAGTGGGGGAATAGGAAAAGGGTAGTAAGTAGCTTCTATTTTGTCAGTAAAGTAGCAGGTGAGCTTTTCGGCTGAGAGAGCAAAAAGGCAATTTTACAGACTGCTTAAAGAGAAGAGAATTTGGAAGAGATACTGTGGGAATTATGAAAGTAAATTAAAGGAGTTTAAAAAGGGTGACTACATAGCACTGAAGGCTTAACTGAGATGAGATAACAAAATTGTAGTGGGCCCATTTGACAGATATGTGACCAGTACTCGGAAGCAAAAAGGTAGAAACAAGGAATGCATACAGTGTAATCAATCCAAGTTTAGGATTTTGAAGGATGTGATTGGTGATAGGATAGGATATGGGCTCAAAGGATTTAAAAGTAGAGCACAGCTTATAGTCATACTGCTCAACTATGGAGTCAAGAGGTTGGAGGAAAATATGGAGGAAACTGAAATCAGAACTATGGTGATTATGTAGGAGAACTGGGAGGGACAGAATGAGAGGTAGTCCTAGAGAGGATAGATAATATGTTTAGGATGACTGAGGCAAGGGACTATATGGAAAGACAGGATAAGGTCAGAAAGAAAAATTTGAATAAAAGTTTAAATAAGTAGAGAAGTAGCAACATTGAGATCATGAAAGTAGTAATGTTATGTGCAATTATAAGATCTAAATTCCAGGTGACTAAGGTGATGGGAAAATGTCAGCCAAGGAAACTGAGGTAGCTGTTGAACTGGGAAGCCAGAGTGTTTGTTGGGACATCATCCTGCAACTGAAATCTCTAAGTGTAAGGCCAGGGTTTGGAAAAAAAAGGAAAACTTTGAGCCAGCTACTGAACTCTTTGAGAAAGAAGGGAAAACAACCTTGAGTCAGGCAGATAACTGTAACAAGAATCTGGACCTGATATAGATGGATAAAAGTGAACCTCAAAGGAGGACAAGCTTATTTATAACATGGCTTCAAAAGGTATTTGTTCATAGAGGTATTGCCTCTCCTGAAATCCTAGAATGTTTCATTTATAAGACACCTGTGCTTTGACGTTATGTGGTTACTTTCCTCCCAAACAGGATGGGGTACCAATTCGAGTTCAACAAATATTTATTAAATGCTGACTGTGTGCAGAGCACTAGGCTAGATACAAAAAGAGATAGAAAGTTTAAATAAATAGAGAAGGAGGATATGATGTACACAACAAGCATAATACAAAATGACACATAAGTACATTATGCAGTGTTGAAGTACTATAAGAAATCCAAGGCAGAAAAGGAATTACTCAGTGAGGGAAAAGAGAACTGTAGCTGGCTCCATCGAGTAAGCAGTATTTGAAATGACCTTTAAGGGATAGGAATGATTGCCCCCCCAAAAAATAGGGATGGAAGAAAATAAATTCCAAACATAAGAAACAGCATGAGCAAAGATAAAACACTAAGCATAGTGGACAGCAAATAGCAAATTTTAGTGAAGTCCAGAGCATATGAAGAAAAATCATATAAGATTAGAACAGCACCAGATCATGGAGGCTGAGGAGTTTGTCTTATTTAGTTGGTTAGAGAGTAATTGAAGGCTAAAGAGAAGAGTGAAATATCTAGATGTGCATGTAAGTAAGGTTAATCTGGCTGTGTTGTTAAAGAAGAATTAGAGAGGGGAACGAATGGAAGATCTGTTAGGCATCCTATTGTAACAGTTCAGATAGATAGTAATGACAGCATAAATACAAGAGGGATAGCAGTGAAAATAAAGAAAAGGAAGTATATTTGGAAGATTGGTTGTTGTCCCTCATTCTCAAAAAGGATCAAAATGATATCACTAGGGTCAAGAAACAGTGTGTCTGACTGTGGCTGATCAGACCAATATGAGCTCAAAGCGTTGTACCATAGATCAAGCACAAATAATCCGTGTGAACATTTGGGGTGGATTCTCTAAATTTGCACATCTTGCATTTCTTTTGAGCTACTTCAATTCTGCTTTGCTCATAGAGCACAACACCTTCTCTGATGTGGGCACGCCACGCCGAGTGGTCTATGACAGTGTCTGCCATGTCATACAATCAATCCCAAAGTTCTTAAGAAAGACCTTGAGAATGTCCTTGTATCACTTCTTCTGACCACTATGTGGATGCTTGCTCTATGTGAGTTCTCCATAAAATAGTCTTTTTGGCAAGTGTATGTTTTGTATTTGAACAAAATGGCCAGCCTATTTGAGCTGTACTTGTTGCAGCAGAATTTGAATGCTTGGCAGTTTAATTAGAGAAAAGACCTCAGTGCTTCGTACCTTATCCTGCCAGATGATCTTCTGAATCTTCCTAAGATAATTCAAATGGAAGTGATTCAGTTTCCTGGCATGGCACTGATATAATGTCCAGGTTTCATAGGCATACAACAATGAGGTCAGCACATCGTCTCTGTAGGCCTTCATTCAGCTTGATAGGCAGTCTGAGCCACATTATCCTTTGAGCCTCCCAAACCCTGAGCTAGCTCTGGCAATGCATGCATCAACCTCATTGTCAATGTGTACATCCCTGGAAAGTTTACTACCAAGGTAAATGAACTTATCCACAGCATTCAAAACTTCTCCATCTGTAGCAACTGCTGGTTCTACAAATGGATGGTATGGTGGTGGCTGATAGAGCATCTGTGTTTTCTTGGTATTAGTTGTTAGGTCAAAATTAGCACAAGTAGCAAAGAACTGATCCACACTTTGTTGCATCTCAGCTTCAGAGGCACAATCATCTGCAAACAGAAAATCATGCACCAACACTCCCTCCACTTTAGTCTTGGCTTGTAGCCTTTTTGAGTTGAACAATTTACCATTGGTGCAATAGCTGACCTTGAGGCTATGTTCATTGTCATTGAAAGCATTTAACAACATGATTGAAAACATCATGCAAAAAGCATGGGGGCAGCTAAACCAAGATGGAGGAGTAGAAGCAGAGATTTGCTAGAGCACTCCCCTGCCAAGCCCAACCAAATACCTGTAAAAAATGACTTGTAAACAAATTCTGGAGCTGAACAACCCACAGAATGAGGGAGTGAAGCAAATCTCCAGCCCCAGAAAGCCTGGAAAGTCAATGAGAAGTGGTTATTGTGCTGTGCTGGGAGCAGAGCTCAGTTCAGCGTGGGCCATGCCTGCACAGACAGGACCTGAGCAGGCTTCGGCAGGACTGAATCTCGGTCACCTGTGGCAGTGTCCAGACTCCACAACCCCAAAATACTGAGGACAAATTGGAAGGTAAATGGAAAAAATCTATCAGAACTGTGTGAGAGAGTAGAATGGTCTAGCCCCTGACTCAGGGAGGTGGAAGGGGTAGAGGAGGTCACAGCAGCTGCAGCAGAGACAGAGGCAATGACTGTTTCTGAAACTCTAGGCCCACAGATTGTGGGGGGATTGGGCAGCTGACAGCATACCCCCCACCTCCATTGGAAGCAGAGAACTACTTTGACATAGAGCTCAAAAGTTAAGTAGATGGCTGGGAAAATGAGCAAAAACAGGGGGAAAATGAGACTATAGAATCTTACTTTGGTGACAAGGAAGACAAAATATACAAACAAAAGAACATGACAATGTCAAAGCTCCTGCATCCAAACCCTCCAAGAAAAATATGAATTGGTCTTAGGCCATGGAAGAGCTCAAAAAGGATTTTGAAAATCAAATAAGACAAGTAGAGGAAAAATTGGAAAGAGGAATGAGAGTGATGCAAGAAAATCATGAAAACTGAGTCAATTACTTGCTAAAGGGAACCCAAAAATGCTGAAAAAATAGCACCTTAAAAAATAGACTAAACCAAATGGCAAAAGAGATCCAAAAAGGCAATGAGGGGAAGAATATCTTAAAAAGCAAAGTTGATCAGATGGAAAAGGAGGTCCAAAAACTCATGGAAGAAAATAATTCCTTAAATATTAGAATGGAGCTGATAGAAGCTAATGATTTTATGAAAAATCAAGAAATTATAAAACAAAACCTAAGGAATGAAAAAATAGCAGACAATGTGAAATTTCTCACTGGAAAAACAGCTGATCTTGAAAATAGATCCAGGAGAGACAATTTTAAAATTACTGGACTACCTGATCAAAAAAAGAGCCCAAGACATCATCTTTCAAGAAATTATCAAGGAGAACTGCCCTGATATTCTAGAACCAGAGGGTAAAATAGATGTTGAAAGACTCCACCAATTGCCTCCTGAAAGAGATCCCAAAAGGAAAACTCCTAGGAATATTGTAGTGAAATTGCAAAGCTCCCAGGTCAAGGAGAAAATATTGCAAGCAGCCAGAAATAAACAATATGAGTATTGTGGAAACACCAACAGGATAACATAAGATCTAGCAGCTTTCATATTAAAGGATCAAGGGCTTAGAATATGATTGATATTCCAGAGGTCAAAGGAGCTAGGATTTAAACCAAGAATCACTTACCCAACAAAACTGAGTATAACACTTCAGGGAAAAATTGGTTATGCAATGAAATAGAGGACTTTCAAATATTTTTGATGAAAAGACCAGAACTGAATAGAAAATTTGACTTTCAAACACAAGAATCAAATCAAGCATGAAGAGTAAACAGAAAAGAGAAATCATAAAGGACTTACTAGAGTTGAACTGTTTCCTCATCTGTAAAATGAAGTGGAGAAAGAAATGGCAAACCATTCCAGTATCTTTGTCAAGAAAACCCCAAATGGAGTCATGAAGAATCAGACATGACTGAAATGAATGAACAGCAACACTGACATCCTTAAGAAAAGAGGGACAGTACTGGGATTAACAGGGTTAAGTGACTTGCCCAGAGTCACACAACTGGAAGTGTCTGGGACCAGATCTGAACTCAGGTCTTCCTGACTCCAGGACCAGTGCTCTATCCACTGTGCCACCTAGCTGTCCTTAAGGACTTCAGTACCTGTTTCAGTTTTCCTTTCTACTTCAGACCCCGTCTTATACTTGGAGACTTCAACATACATAATATCCCATGTGGATTTTGAAGTTTGACTCAGTGGAAGAAAATACATTTGGTTGGAATATTAGAGGCATGATTTGGGGGAAAAAAATAGGAATCTGGGGTGACTAAACACACATTCTTATTTGTCTTTTCTTTTAGTTAACACCTATCAGTTCATCACCAGACCTCTCAGGTATAGGTCCTATACTAGTGTAAATCACAATCACCTTTACATCACCTTTGATTCTTGGCTGCAACTTCCAATAAATCCTCCACTGAGCAGCAACAAAGCGTGGCAGAGATGAATCTTCCTCTTGTTTTTGGGTAGTAGAAGCATTCACACCATCAACCTGTTTATTCCTCATACTTGCTACATAATGTTTCAAATCACACATTTTCTCCTTGAACTTTTATTTGAATCACAGGAATGCATTTTTTCTCTGGTCCCTATACTACATAGTTACGTTATGAATCATTTGCCACTACAATCTCTGATGAAGCAAAACTACAGATGATACAAATGGCAATGGAAAGCTAAAATATTGGTATAAGTTGGTTGCTACAATGATGATTAATACAAGTAGTATAAGGAAAATCCAAGAATATAAAGATCAGCCCATTTAAATTAAATTTTTCTTGCTTATTCAGAATATCATCGATAAGCCTGTTTCATCCTCACTCAAGAGAGAAGCATGACAAATGCTGAGCAGGGGACACTTGAAAACAAGCATATCAGTTAAATACTAGTTACCTTCCCACAGGAAGGGGTCAAGCAACACAAGCTAGTAAGTGAACTCCCCTTCCAAGGTATTTCATGCTGCTTTGGTTACTGAGCACCAATTAAAATTGTACTCTAATCTACCTGCAGCTTGCAGACCTCTGTTAACTTTGAGTGGCCTTGGTTAATTGCTACAAGAATGTTCTTGTACAGCTTCCCATATAAAAATTCAAAAAAACATTGCAACATTTATCCTATTCCCTGTTATGATATTACATTGCTGATATAAAGCAACACCAAACAGTGTTATTATCTACACATTTGGAGTTACAGAGTTGTGGATATTAGCCAATGTGTGTTTGTAATTGACTCTTTAATGGTATTATTCAATGCACAGAATAGCCATCCCCTGTGCACTAGTATTTACATTAAGAATATAATTTATTTTAATGGAATATTCTAGGGTATATCAGAGCATTTGCTGATATTTCAGAGGTTGAAATGGAATTTCTCTCCAAATTCATTATCTCTTTCTTTCTCTCTCCAGGATCTTGTTTCCTTTGTGGTTAGGCATTTTTTTTTTTTTTTTTTTTTTTTTGTGATTCCTGGCAACAAAATTAAAAAAAAATACAAACTACAGGAGTCTTCTTATTTAGTTGCCAGTGGAATATTATTCTGATACTGAGACTAACAATGCTACAAAGAATAGTAATAGAATCCATTAGTTACAAATATGCGTAACTTTTATATCAAAATCCTCATAAATTCCTTTCCTTCCAGTTTCTCCTATTGATAGTATCATATCATATATCATATTGATAGTATCATATATCATATAGATTTTTTCAGACACAAAGGTGCAACTTGAAGTTCAAGTTTTAGAACTGTATATTTGAGTAGCTCAGAGGAGAACTAGCTGGTTGAGTACCATGATGACAGTACTAAGCTGTTTTATATGGTCATTTGGAGGAGGATCTCCCTCTTGAGTAGATGGATTCATCATTCAAATACCATACAAAAGTAATCCAAGGCTAATATCCTTTTCTTATTCCTCAGAATATGCTGCTTCTGAGACAATGCTTTGATTTGGGCATACTCTATCAATTAACTGTTGACAGGTAAAATTATCCAGGACTTCTGTAAAGCCCTAAGCAACAAGCAGATTTTTCTTTGAATTACTGCAGGAGACAGCATGATGTCGTGAAATAGACAATTGACCTTGAAGCCTGGAGGACCTAAAGACCTAATTCTGACATATACTGGCTGTTTGACTCTGGGCAAGTCATTTAATTGCCAAGTACTCTAGGAACCCTCTTAAGATTATAAATTGCAGAGGTGCCAGCCTGCACCTTATCTCTTATATGTTGAACCAGAGAGCTTCTGATGTACCCTTCACCTGAAAATTTGAGATTCTGTTTAGACTACCACTAAGTAATACTCTCATTACTTCTAGCTTCATAACTTTAGCAAATTTCTTAAACACTGAGTTTCAGTCTTCCCCTCTGAAAAATGGATACACTACTTATTACACTGAGATATTACAAGGATCAAATTAATATTTAATGTAATATGTTTGATAGCCCTAGAAGACAATATAAAATTGAGTTTTTATTCTCTCCTTACCTCCTTCCCACCCCACCCCTAACTCAATTAACTCTACTTACCCCCTATTACCTCCAGGAGCAAATATAAAGTTCTCTGTCATTCAAAGCCTCTTATAACCTATTACTATTCTAGCTTTCCAGTCTTCTCACATTTTACTTCCCACCACATACTCTTTGATCAGTGACACTGGCTTCTTGGTTTTTACTAGAGCAAAATATTCCATCTCTAAACTTTGAGCATTTTCTTTGACTGTCTTCCATACCAGGAATGTTCTCCTTCCTTAACTCCACCTATTGCCTTAACCTGGCTTCCTTTAAGTCTCAATTTAAATCTCATCTTTTACAAGAAGCCTTTCCCAACCCTTCTTTTTTTGTGAGTGAAGAGGCAGAATTTTATTGGAATATAAACACTTAGAGAATGTGTAAGATAGAAAATAACAACATATACAGACGCTTGCTATAAGAAGACATCTGATATATTCATCCACTACCTATGCTACACATTTTCTTCTGTTAGAGTATATCAGATATGGGGGAAAGGTGGAAGAAGGGAACAAGGCTGCCCTCACTGTATAGTTTTAAAAAATAAAGTCCTTTAGCAATCTACTGTTTGATAAATCCAAAGATCCCAGGTTCTGTGATAAAAATTCACAATTTGACAAAAGCTGCTGAGAAAACTGCAATGTATGGCAGAAACTGGGCACAGACCAACATCTGACATCGTATATCAAAATAAAGTTCAAATAGATATAGGATTTAAATATAAAGGCTGATGCTATGAACAAATTAGGGGAGCAGGTAATAGTTTAACTGTCAGATTTATGGAGAATGGAGGAATTTATGGCCAAACAATAGACAGAGAACATCATGAAATGCAAAATGGATAATTTTGATTACATTAAAATGAAAAGTTTTTTTGCACAAAGCCAATGCAACTAAGATCAGGAGGGAAGCAGAAAACTGGGAAAGAATTACATTTCTAAAATATATAGAGAACTGAGTCAAATTTACAAGAATACAACTCATTTCCCAATTGATAAATGGTCAAAAGATATGAACAGGGGGTTTTCAGAGGAAGAAATTAAAAATGTCTATAGTCATATGAAAAAAATGTTCTAAGTCACTATTGATTAGAGAGATACAAATCAAAACAACTCTGAGGTACCACATCACACCTATCGGATTGGCCAACTTGACAAAACAGGAAACTGGCATATGTTGGAGAAGATGTGGGAAAGCTGGAACACTAATACATTGTTGGTAGAGTTCTGAACTGATCCAATTTGGACCTATGGCCCAAGGACTATAAAAATGTGCATACTCTTTGACCCAGCAATATTACTTGTAGGATTGTATCCCAAAGAGATTATAAAAACGGGAAAAGGATCTACATGTTCAAAAATATTTATAGCCGCTTTCTTTGTGGTGGTCAAGAACTGGAAATTAAGGGGATGCCCATCCTTTGCGGAATGGTTGAATGAGTTGTGGTATATGAATATAATGGAATACTATTGTATTATGAGAAATGATGAACAGGTGAATTTCAATTTTCTGAAAAAATTTTTTGGAAAGATTTATATGAACTGATGCTGAGTGAAGTGAGCAGAATCAGGAGATCATTGTTCACAGGGTTTAATGACTGATTTTGATAGACTCCTCAGCAATGCAAGGACCTAAAACAATTCCAAAGGACTCATAATGGAAAATGCCATCCACATCCAAAGGAAGAAAGAACTATGGAGTCAGAATGCAAAGGGAAGCTGTTTTCTTTTTTAATTTTTTTTCTTTCTCATGGTTTTTCCCATTCTTCTATGCAATATGACTAATGTGAAAACATATTTAATAGAAATATATGTGTAGAGCCCATATCAGATTGCATGCCATCTTGGGGAGGAGGAGAAAAATTAAAACTTAGTGAATGTTTAAAACTAAAAATAAATAAATTGAAAACTGTAAAAAAAAAGATTAATTAATATTAATTTAAAAAATAAAAAATTTGGAAGTGGAAAACAATAGGTCCTTTCTGAGAAAGCAGATCTTGGAGCCGGGGCCCCTTTACCTGTGACTTCTCCATTATCTTCCTCCAAACCTCTTAATTCTAGTGCCTTCTCTCGGTAAGTTATTTTCTATTTATCCCACTTGTTTTTATATATTTGTTTGTATGGTGTCTTCCCTTTAGATTATGAGTTCCTTGAGGGCAGGGATTATCCTTGCCTTTTTTTTGGTATGCCCAGTGCCTAGCACAGTGGCTAGTCCATAGAAGGTACCAATAAATGATTATTGATTGATTTCATTGATTGGCCATGGTAAATCTTGAAGCAAAGTCAATACCAAATGTTCCTTAGTGCCACATAGGCCTCTTCTGTTTCTGCAGTAACAGTAGCAAAGTGGCTACCAGGGGGATAGAAGCTGTCAAGAATTACCCAGCTTTTAGACTATCAATAAACAACTCAGCGGCTGCTACTCTAAATGGAAGTCTTTTCCAAAGACCATTCACAAGATCCTTGTTATGAATGAAGTCAGAAGAGGTTTTCCTTAGGCAAAGGGGTGGGTAGAGTTGGTTTTATTGTGCATCCAAGGTAATAAAATATTTGGTCATCTCTTTCTCACAGGTGTGTATGTATATATGCACATTTCACCATTCATGTACACATAATGCATAAATGTATAGATGCACACATGTGTCGTATATGTATATCTATATATCTCTGTCAGTCTGAAGAATATGAACAGCAGTGCCTTATAAAATAGGAATAGAGGGAAAATCAATTTAAAGAAAGCTTAATGAGATACCCAACTAAACCAAACCATTCCCAGGGCTTTTGAGAATGGAAATGGAAGAACAACACACAGACAAAAGATGGAAACAACCTCAAAAATGTTCAGAATAGACTTTATAACCTGAGGAACTATCGAGCTACCATATGTGGACTCTGATATTATAGTCATGACAAGGCTTCTAGAGCAAAGATTCTTAACTTGGGTTCTGCAAATATTAAAAAAAAATTACCATTATATTCCAACATAACTGTTTTCCTTTATAATTGTTTTATTTTATGTATTTAAAAACAATATTTTGAGAAGGGATCCATAGGCTGCACCTAAATCCGAAAGGGTCCATCACACACACACAATACATACACACACATACATACACACATACATACATATATACACACATGCACACATACATATACACACATGCACACACACACACATTTTAAGAACCCCTACTTTAGAGTAAGCAGATTTATTTTTGCTGTTTGTCCTTGCCTCTCAAAGAGGACCAAAGACCCTAGGAGGATGGTATCTTGAATTGAAGGTGAATTGCATTTAAGTGAGGCAGGACTGTGCAAAGTCACCAGCCTCACTCTCTCCTCCAGGGTCATCTGAGTCCAGTGCCAAGACATAGGTCAGGACAAATGGAGATGGCCCCAGATGCAGTGGGAGACAACCTTTTTAAGCTAAGCTCTTTCCCAGGTCTGTCTGTCTGAGGCAACACCCATCCAGTGATTTAAGGTTAGGTAAGAAATGAAGCAGAAGAGGAACTAGTTTGCCTACTCCAAAAAATCAATCAATCAAACGGAGTGGTAGATCCTTAGAGTTTGTGACCAGAACAGAAATAATGGCTGTTTACATAGACTCTGAGCCATCAAAACCCAAAAAAATGACCAAGGGAGGCTTGGGCTGAGAGCTATTATTGGCCAATCAGTGAGACCTAGCATAAAAAGGCCAATACTTCCACTATATCTGGAGTCATTTCCATTTGTCCTTATCTATGTCTTGCCACTGGACTCAGATGACCCTGGAGGAGAGAGTGAGGTTGGTGACTTTGCACAGCCCTGCCTCATTTGAATCCAATTCATTCACAAATCAAGACAAGACTGAGTAAGTGGAAATGGTGTTAAGGAGAGATGAATAAAGAAAAAACAAACAAAGCTTAGACCTTATTGTTAACAAAAAAACAAGGCAACTATGAGAACATCAGAAATTACCCATGAGCCTACTGACCTATTTTCTCTACCACTTTTTACTTTCCACCATGTAAAAACTTTACAAAAATAATCTACATGAGAATTAAGGACATTGTCAGTTATGGCAGTAAAAGAGAAAAGGCAGGCTTTCAAAAGTAATATTCTAGAGTAGACCACATCTTTTTCATCAAACAGTGAATTGAAAGCTCTAGCTAAATAGAGGGTCCCATTGGGCTTATTGTCTGTTGACTTTAAGTATTTAATTCAGTAGAGCAAAATACCACCTTAAAATGTCTTTTCTAATAAAACATCTTCCATAGACATGCAAACATTACCTTATTAAATATAAAAACAGATCATACTGTTAGATAATTCTCTAATTAACAGTATCAATCAAGGAATAAAAGGGGAGATGTGCATTTGGCAGTGGTGTTCACCACTGTCATGGAGAGTCTGCATAGAGGTCAAGCTGAATAGATTCAGTCTGAATGATATGATCTGCCAGATGTTCTCATTTGTAGATTACATTCATCTGATTATATTAGTCCTTGGAACACTGAAGAGCTCCAGAAATAATATCCATTATCATTCAAAGCGTTTGGCTTAATTACCCATGCAAGAAAACTCAAGTGGATGAGGAGTGTCAACCACTGTATAATGTGGAGTTGGATGGTTTATCTATCTATCTATCTATCTATCTATCTATCTATCTATCTATCTATCTATCTGTCTATCTATCTGTCTTACAGCACATAAACATATACTTTAATATGCATATGCATGCATATATCTATAATGCATGCATATAAAGGGGAAGGGAAGAAGCATTTATTAAGTGCCTACTATATGTTAGGCAATGTGTTAATAAGTGCTTGGAACAAATAATATCTCATTTGATTCTTACAACAACCCCCTGTAAGGTAGTACTGTTACAAATCCCATTTTACAATTGAGGAAACTGAGTAAAACAGAGATTTAAGTGACTTGTCCAGGATCACATAAATGAGGTTGGATTTGAATTCATGCTGTCCTGACTCCAAGCCCATTGTTGAGTGACACCACCAGCTACCTCTGTATGAAATTACATAGAGGCAACTTGGTATAGTGGATAGTCAGCTGTGGCTGGAGTCAAGAAAACCTGGGTATATACAACACAAACAAATACAATATTCCTATGCACGCACACACATATACATATATGTATATATACACCCATGTGTGTGTCTTTCCTTTCTTCCCACCCCCCTCTCCCTTTCTTCCTCTTTTTCTTTCTCTCTCTTCCTTCCTTCTTTCCTTACTTTTTCTTGTCTGTCTGTCTATCCATCTATATCACATAGAGGCAGCATGGAGTAGTGGCTAGTGCCAGCCTTGGGTTAAGAAAAGCTGTGTTCAGTGGCCATCAATTGGGGAATGGCTGAACAAGCTGTGGTATATGAATGTAATGGAACACTATTGTGCTATAAGAATTGAAAAACAGAAAGACTTCAGAGAGTCCTGCAAGGACTTATATGAACTGATACTGAGTGAAAGGAGCAGAACCAGAAGAACTTTGTACACAGTAACAACCACAGTGTGGAAGGAATTTTTCTGGTAGACTAAGCCCTTCACAGCAGTGCAAGGACTTGGAATATTCCCAAAGGACTCGAGGCAAAATGGCCATCCACATCCAGAGGAAAAACTATGGAATTGGAACGCAGAATAAAGCAGAATATTTTCTCTTGTGTTATGTTTTATTTTGGTTTGTCTTTTCTCATGGTTTCCCCCATTCATTGTAATTTCTCTATGTAACATCACTAATAGGAAAATGTACTTAGTAAGAATGTATGTATGGAAACCATATAAGATTGCATGTCATCCGTCTTGGAGAGGGAGGGTGAGAAAATCTAAGACTTACGGAAATGATTGTAGAAAGCTGAAAACAGATTAATGAAACAACAACGACCCCAAAAAGCTGTATTCTGCTGTATTCCCTGACTAGTTGTGTAACCCTGAGAAAGCTACTTGGCCTCTTCGTGTTCCTGATCCTCACTGGTAGAGGGAGTTTTCTCCACTGAAAACTACCTGTACTGGGGATATAAGAATTCTAATCCCACTCCCCTATATATAAAACATTGCTTTTAGGAGGCACTGCTGTTCATAATCTTCTAGCATCATTCTCTAACACCTTTCAAATAAATGTATTCCACATCACAAAAATGATATAAAATAGGCCTTTGTTTCAGTAAGAAGTTTGGGGTTCATTAAAAGACAGTCTAATTTTTCAAACATAATTCAACCCACTCATTTTCTCCTGGTCAACTCTGGGTCAAATTAATTGTTGAGTAGAAGTGTCTTCTGTCCAGAACATGTGTATACATACACACAAATAGATGCACACACACAGTGTAACGATATTTTCACAGTATGCTTGGTTTCCTTTGTAATCCTATGTCTTTTATATTATATTATCTATTTATTTGTGGAATGAAGGAAAACATATACAGTCATATACTATACAAATACATGTCATACGTAAGTATACATATAGACATATGTGTGTGCATATATGTTAGGAGGGGTTGTTTGCAAGGATAGCTTGAGAAACTGTTTTAAAAGTCTAGACCAACTAAATCAATAACATTTTCCTGAACTTAATAAGTCCATGAGAAAAGGATATGAGGTTAGTCTGGCATAATATGTTCTTGATGAAGTCATTCTGGTTCTCCATGATTGGTTTGCCTGCCCTTTATATAGTCACTAGGTTTTTAATAATATATCCCATAATTTTGTCAACTCGAGGAACATTTATTAAATGTTTATTATGTACCAGGCAAAAACACAAGCACAAAGATAGTCCCTGCTCTCAAATATCTATGGAAAGAAACTGAAAAAGAGGAGTGGAGTGGGGAGGTACAGAGAAGATGAAGGTATCTGTGGATGTGATAGAGAAAGTCTAGGAGAGTCAGAAAGTACAACCTGGGAAGAAAAGAAGACATTGTTGGTGTAGGTGCCCTCCTTAAAATACTGCTGCTAGAGGAACTAGCCAATCAGAGAGAGAAAGGCTACATGAATGTAAAGTACTTCCACTGTTGAAAGTCCAGGGGTGAATTGAGCTTCCAAGCCAAGAGATCTTCTAGAGTAAAGACTCAAGGTCCTGGAAAGGAGTTCATTTGATTGGGGTGACTCGAACTCTTCAGGAACAGTCAAATATTTTCATACCACTTTCATTCTTGGGTTTCAACTCCTTATCAGCCATTTTTCCTATTTTCTGGTTCCCTTCACTCTTCTGATCCAGTGCCACCATCCGCACAAGGCTTTTTCTGATCTCCCTGCTCCCAGTTGTCATTGGTTTATTAACAAGATGGTGGTGTGCTAGAACCAGTTCATATTGGATTTCAGAGCCAATTGTTAAATTTTCAGCATATTTACACTTTATGGCAAACTCTACAAATTAGGGCTTTCCTTGTTTCATTGACTATCTAGACTCTAGACTTAAGGAAGTGATGGAGAAAATGTTAAGAATGCAAATTAAACTACAAGTGTGTCATACCCACTCCAAGTCGGTTGTTAAACATTTATAAGCACTTCTCTGAATATTTCTCCTTAAGGACAGAAATGGCTTTGCTTTTGCCTTTGCATACCTGATGCCTACCAGAGTATTTCCTTAATTCTTACTCATTAATCAGTGATGGAACCCTCTGAAATTTTTTCTCCTAAAATTCTATGGCACATAACAGACAACTGCTGGTTTTCCCCAACTGTATCCCAAATTCTAAAAGGACATAATCACTTACCCTCAAGGTCCCTATCCCAGGAACCAGTTTCTTCTTGTTCAGGATAAGGTCCCAAGTCCAAGTTTTTCTTACTAGTTTCTCCACTTTTTGAAGGATTAACTTATCATTGAGGCAAGTCAAAAATTATTAATTGCTTTGCTTTTGGCAGGAGACTACAGCAGATGTCTGGATAATTGAAGCTTCCTCTCACCCCACCTCCTCCCAATTCCCATCATTACTATTTCAATGTCTCATCTCTGTGCCAGGCTTATGATCTGTTTCCCAGATTCTCTGATGAAAAGTTTTTATTCCTGCCTCCATTTAATAGTTACTCAAATATTCTTCATCATAAAAAAATCTGCGGTTTGGGGATTTTTCTCATTTAGACACACACACAGATATAGATATATAGATATATATATACACACACACAAACATGTATATATACACGTGTTTATAGAGATGTAAGTATAGATTTATAGATATCCATATCTATATGTGTATATTAAATGTTCATATACATACAGTATTAGCAACATCAAACCTCTTTGGGTCTCTTTTGCTGCTACTGAATAAGGTAGAGTCTTCCAAAGCTACCTTCCATTCATACATTCTTAGTGAGCCATCAGTGACCCAAGATTCAGGTAGAGATAGAAGTATCAAGTTATCAGCAATTAGAGAAGTTAATACACTTTAAAATAATAAAGAAATGACAGAATCAAGTCCATATAATACCAGGAATTGATAGAAACAGCAATTATATGAACATTTGTGGGAGTACCAACTGATCTGAATCTCAATTCTCCTAATATCTAAATTCCCATACTGAAGTGATGTAAATAATGCAGTGTGTAATTTGGAGGACTCTATCAATGATAAATGTTGCATGAAATCATGAAAAGTAGTAGCACATAAATTAAACTATTCCTGTTTGCTGGTGGAAAAACCAATATAAAATAAGGAGCAGCATTAACAATAAAATCACCCAAAAAAGGTTACATGGAGAATTTTCCATTAGAACATTACTACTCACTTAGGCTTTTGCATATCCAAACTATTGGTGATTTTTTTTATGCCATCAGAGCCCTTTTATATATACATAGACATACAGTTGTTCTAGAAAAAGAACTATGAAGTCGGAATGCAGATCGAAGCATACTATTTGCTTTTTTTCCTTTTTCTTCTTTCTTGTGGTTCCTTCCATCGATTCTAATCATTTTTTACAACATGAATAATGTCAAAATATTTTCAATATGAATGTATATGTAGAGCCTTTATCAGACTGCATGCTGTCTTGGGGAGTGGGGAAGGAAGGACAGAAAACGTAGCACTCAAAATGCTTTCAAAATGTTATGAAAGTCAATGTTGAAAACTAAAAATAAATTAAAGACTTGCAGTTGCCCACCTATCATTTTGACCAAACACAAAGGTGATAGCAATAATAAATAATAAACCATATTCCAGAAAAATATCAAAACAACAACATCAAATTAACCTGAAGGGTAGAGTGTGTGTGTGAAGAGATTTTTGCTTTTTTAAAGCATCATTTACACATATCTCTCATAGAAGTATAACGAGTCCTATACTTCACACCAAAGTGAAAATGATTTGTGTAAGTCCTAACTCTGACTTGGGTTGACATTAAAAACAACCACCCTTGATGGAATTATTTCCTTATAAATCATTGCAACCCATCTATTATGGTGCAGCTATATTTTCTCTTAACTGACAAAATGTCTAACCTTTGCATCATACTCAACTTAAGTTGTGTTCTTATAAGCATATTATTTTAGGTGGTTTTTGAAACCACTTACTAAACATTGATAATGTTCTCAGTCAGAACTCAGGTTCAAAATAACAGTAGTGGCAGTAGGAATTTTCCTTCTTGTCCCCTTTGTTAAACTACATAACACAAAGAGAGGCAAGGACCTGGTGAATGTGGATAGATAACCTAAGTAATTGATCAAAAGGGGAAAGAGACCTTTGGGACTAAAGATGGGGGGGATATCTCCCATTTAAATAGTTGCTTTAATTTCTAAGTGTTTTCTTTTTAAAATAATCTGGACCTGAGCTTTCATTTCTCCATGTGGGAAATTCCCTTCATTCATGAAGATCAGCAACTTATCTGTAATTGACTTGGAGAGTTTCCTGGCAGCCCTGAGAAGTTGAATTTCCCTTAAATGATACAATAAATTTGATTTAGAGGTCACATTGCAATTCAAGTTTTCTTGACTCCAAAGCCTGTCCCCCAACCACCATATCGTGTTAGCTATCTTCATATTTGTTACCTTTTCTAATCCTAACCGTAATGAAGGGATGTGAATAATGTGAATAATGCATAATGTGCATCTTGGTATGTAAAGTGGCCAATAAATCCTGCACTAATTATTGGAGCCATTTAAAATCATTAGGATTACTGGCTTCAACTTCAGAGAAGTTGGGTGGATTTCTGGTTTTGGTTTATCGTAGTTTGCTATCTACTAGAAACTTATATACTTCCAAATAGGCTGCCTTTCTTTGGTAAGATATCTATATTTTCTAAAGAAACCTTTGGAAATACACATTCAATTTCTCTTTTGTACAATGATTCAGAAGCCAATAAAAATTCTTCAGTTAACATCAGTGAAACACCAAACATGATGACAGCCGATGATAGTAGTGGCAGACCCAGACCCAGGTGCGTACTTGACTCACCCTTGTTCCAGTTCCCATGATAACAGGCAGCAGTAGAATCATCTGATTACACACACTGATGTCCCCAACACAAAAAGAGCTGTGTGTATTGACTTCTTCAGGTTTTATATTTTGGCAAATCAGGACCAGAAATGATATGTAATCATGAAAGGCCATACATATACTTTGCTTTGGCAGAAGAAATGAACGTTCTTGAATTCTGGCTCTCAGATATTTGTTTTAACTTCTACACAGTACTCTGTATTGAAACAAAAACTATTGGGAAGAGATGAGTTCATCTGAAGGCAGAAACTACTGTCATTACTCACCTTCCAGACAAGGTCAGACACAAGCAGCGAATGTAGTATTCATTTACTTTATTAACAATGTGGCTTACAATTTTCAAGTAAAAAGGGGATTTTTTCCATTTAGAATAAAAATTAAAATATAACTCTGAATATAGATTTTCATTTATTTACATGAAAACATATATACAGAATACAATCTTACAGCAAACTAACAACATGCCCTTTGTCCTGCAAATTTCAAAAGTAAAAACACCATCAATTTCTCTTTTACACACCAAAAAGTACACAACATATGAATCAAATCTCAATACAAACTATTCAAACTGGAATGCAAAACAGCAAGAGGGCTTTCAACATTCGCCACTAGAAAGACTTTATGCTTCTAAACATCATGCTATTTCCCATTTTTGGACAATAAATGAGAGAAGTTTTCAATCATTTTTCATTTGTATCAATTTTCCAGCATACAAATTATTATCATTATTTTAGCAAAAGATTGTCATCCTACAAGTTTTTTTTTTTCTTCAATACATCTTTTTCTATCCATATGGGACCCTTATGATTCCTGATTAAAGTTTGGCACTGCTTACTCTGACCTTAACTGATAGTTTAAGAAAAACTAAATAGGGATAACTTGGAAAACGATACCAAGTAGCATTTAAAATAAAGCACAAATGTGAGAAAACTTGGCCAGAACTGAAAGCAGCATCATGTGTTGGCATTTTTAGTGTGTTAGAAAGATGTTTGGGTAAAGTAAGCAGTTCAAACCAGACTACTTAGGATTCAAACCAAAATATTTAGTGGGCACATAACATACTATGACTGATGGTTGAAAGTGGGGAAAATAAATGGGCTGCAGAATTTAACCACAGCAAATGTTATTTAATTTAAAGGGAGGGTGACACATTAATTTTGAATACATTTTCTTATAAGAAAAATTGCACATTCATAGTATGAGAACATTTTACATTATCATTGTTGCCACTTTTCTATAATTTTCATTTGCTTCTGAATTATTGCACCAAAGAGAAAATAAGAATATCTATGTTTCTCCAAAGATTTCTTCTTTAGAAACTATGGATGTTTCGCTTTATCTTATCCCTTCAAATATCTGCAGCCTCTAATAGTTTTGCAAAAATGAAAAAAAAAATGAGTTTCATGATCTTGTCAAAAGTAACTCTGATGATCCAAATCATAGCAAAGTGGTTTTTAACAGTTTTTTTTTCCATTTTCAATTATATAGACACAAATATAAACTGCTTTTTTTAAAGTATGAAAGCCCCTAGGGCTTCCAAAATGTGGCAGCTTAAGGAAAAACATCTTAGGATGGGGTGTTTGCTACAAGATATGAAGGCAAGACTTGGTGTTCTGCCTGACTTAACCCTCACAGCTCTAAGAGGAAGATTAGGAAATTCTACTCAATCTTTGAAGGGCAGAAAATGATTCATTTCCTAAAGCTAAGTATTTGCCTGCACCACAGGCTTGGATCATTATAACTTACTGAGGAGCAACCAAGAATTAAAGTTTTCTAGTATAGTCTGGGGATGGGGTGGCGATGAAAAAGAAGCAGAAAATTTTAAACTTTATGTCTACAGTAAGTTTTGCTAACTCACACCATGTTTTAAAAATGCTATGGGAGCATATTCTGTAAAAGAATATTAGTGAATTCTCTCAATACAGAATCTTTTATCATGACAATATCATTTCCATTATTTACTTTTTTAAAAATTACATTTTCTCTTAATTTTTCCTTTGTATAGTTATAGTCCATACCTATAGTAAGGAAAAACACACACGCATGTGCGTGTGCGTGTTGGGAAGATGGAGGGGAAATTGAATCCTGCTGGTGTGATATAGCAACACAGTCTATGATTTTTTGTTTGCCAAATTGCACAGATTTTCTGCATGGAACAGGAAGGAAATTAAGTCAGGTTTTAAGGGTAGTGAGTTATGAAATGTACATAAAACCAAAGTATTGGGGGGAATGTGGTCTCAAAAGTATGGTGTGGAGGAACTAAGTGAAAGCAGTCTTTGGAGAGCAGTTGAATAAAGAGACCATACCTATTAGCTTGAGGGGGGCAAAAGAAGACCATAGTTAGAAGTTTAGGAGAGAGCCAGAATGATGATGATGATGGTAGACTCAAGAGTTTTACTGTCCTTCTAATTAGTAGTGGTCGAGAGGAAAAATTTAAAAGGTCTCCAGAAACTTTTAAAGAACTGGGGGAAAACCATAGGTAAAGATGTATTTGTGTATGTGGGGTTTTTTTGAGTGGACTCATGATACTGTGCTGTTATTTGGAGAAACTAAAGTGTACACACAGAATTCAAGAATCAGAAGTTCTGGAAGATATCAGCAACTTCATTGAGATGGGGGGGGCGTCAGTCTATACAGTAGCATCACAAAGTAAAGGGAAGAAAACTTCAAAAATCTCTCCCTTATTTGACTTTAACATTATGGTCCTAAAATAAGCTGTTTTTCCCAAAGGCTGGGAAGATGGTCACAGTGGAAGATACTCTAATTAAACCAATCATGGGCTGGACTCTGAGACCGTGGACCATGTCCACCTCCTCCTCCAATAGGCCCACAAAGGCTGAGTCAACAATACACTCACCCCATTCTTCCCTTGTCATATGGCAGAGGGAATATGGGGAGAAAGTAAGTCACATGGATAAGGAAAATCACTGGCATGTAGTGCCAAACCAAGGTTGAGCATCCAGTTAGAGACCAGCCCAGCTTTGATTTGTGGCCTTCATCCACACACCCACTGGTCATGGTGATGTCTTGCCCTTCCCTCTCCACCTCCTGGAAAGGACAAGAGAAGTTGATATCAACACTAAAAGTAAAATGTAGTGCAGTTGGTTCATTCCTTCATATCAGTTTAAGCTACATGCAAATGGCATGGTTAGAAAAGACCACAGAGAAAAGACCATAAAGAAATCTACAGAGAAAAGGCCAGAATTCTTGAAATCTCTCAGTAACATTTAACTTCATGATAAAGTATTTTGAGCCAAAGAGACTGAGGACACAGGGCTAGGAGACCCAAAGGTAGATCAAAACTAGCTTGGAGAATTCAGTAAAACTCTACTACAAACCAATGATGCATCACAAGGCATTTTTCTAGCATTACGATGTCAACAAGCATTGTTCTACATGATGCTCTGTCAGGGTTCTCAACACAGAAGTCCATTCCATAAAGGTTTATAACATGGCTGTGAACACTAAATTTAGGTTGAGACAAACACATCTCAATAGCAGAAGATATACATATAACTTCTCACTTTTGTCTACATCAGTCCCAAAACGCTAAATAAAAGGTCAGCATTTCTAATTTGACTTGCCAGAGAAAGTTCAACCAATGAAATATTCCCATAGCAGACATAGGAGCCCAGATCGTAGCTATACACACTGTCAGTGCTGAGACCAAATTTCAGGTGGGGAAAGATCAAAATAATTATTTTGGATAAGGCAATAACTGAAGATGTGAAGCCATCACCGTGGAACTTGGCTTTTGAAAAATTTAGGACTTGTTACTAATTTAAAATATTTTTGTAAAAATATCAGTGGATTAAAATCACAATAGGTTATAATTTTTTAAGAAAACTTTCAGATCTTGATGAATGCTTGAGTAATTGATTGGATCTCACGGATGATTCTTTTGGTCTGAGAGCACTCTTAACCTGGAGTCACACAGAGGTGTCTATATAGGTGGTCTACTTCTTTAATTCTTAATTATCTGCAAAATGTTCCAAGTAGTCAGGTTGGGAAACTGGATGGAGTTGTGGCTATAGTGTTAGTTGGGGGAAAGGTTACAGGGGTCCAATTTTGTCTACCGGGATAATGCCATTAAGAGAATGGACAGCAAGTGAGTAGAGAGCCTTTCACTGTTCCATCTCCCACTCATGTGTTGAAGTGATCTGTGAAATCTGGGTTACTTAACCAAAACAAAGACATACCAAGCTGATAGGTAACACACTGTGGAACTCCACCCCAAGGAATTTCAGGTTGTCTGTAACAGAAGTCTCAACACCTCATCTGAAATGTTCCATTTCCCTATCCTGAGATGCTCAAGTAATTCCTTTCAATATGGTGTCCCGTAGTTTGACTTCCTTAGGAGAATTATAAGAACCCCTTTCTTGATCCAATTATGGACAAATTAAATGGACAAGGCTTCATTTTATTAAGAGTTGTGAATACTCTGTGTCTCTGCAGACTTTTCCAGATTCCCGCTCTCCTTTCCCATGCTCACACTTTTCCTAAGAGCGCTGACAAAACTAGAGGATTAGCTGGTCTCTGTCATAATCACATCCTGCTTTAATATACATTTTCATCAACACTCATGTTATAAATGTGACAGAAATGTGTTGATCACTAGGATCAAATTGTAATGGCAAAAGTCACTTGAAAATGTGATCACACACATTTCAATATGAAAGAAGTGTGGACAGATTTTCTTGAGGTTTATTTGTAGCTCTTTTTTTTTAATTGCCTGGTAGGTATCCCATATAACTGCAGGAAAAAAAACAACACTACTGACTCCTAACCTTTCTCTTGAAAGGCGTAGAAAACCTCAATCAGAAGGCGCCATGGGTTTCATGGGAAAGGGGGAGCAAGGCTCCCTAAGATTTTTCTGTATCATGGGATACCACAATAGAAAATAGCAAATTATGCTCTCAGAAAGTGGTTGCTGTGGTATTTCAGTGTGCTTTAAAAACAGAGACATATTAAATAAATGCAGGGGAAGGGGTCAGAGAGCGGTTGAGAAGTCTGGGTCTTTCTCACACTGAGATTTTTCTTAGTGCTTCAATGTCAAATGTCTGCAGGCAGAAGAAAGCCTGTCTCCAAATGGCCCGTCCCCCAGGCAGGAATCCTCCAAGAACAGAGCTAGTTGGCATACTGTGCATAGAATGCAACTTTCACTCTTTCGATCTGATGGCAAAGCTTGATGGCAGGCCCCAGCTTCAGCTCCATGCATTCCTGCACCGTGGGAAGCGTCAAAAGTAGAAGTGCTTGGCCGTCAATATCCTGGCAGAAGAAAACAAGGGTTAGAATACGGGTTAAGTTCTTTTGTATCATGGACTCCTTTGGCAGTCTGGTAAAATCTATGCTTGTCTAAGAATCATGTTTTTAAATGCACAAAATAAAATTAATTGCAAAGGAAGCCAATAATACTGAAATAGTTTTTTAAAAAGAAAAACAAAGTTCCTAGACGTTAGATTATGAACTCCTGGATTAGGGAGAGGAGTAGCTAATTCGGCTGGAGTGGTGCTGTCCAAGCTGGATCCCTGGCTAGGTTAGAATGTATCCTCCTTTGGAGAAGGTCTAGAGAGCTCTGGGTTACTCTGAATCCAAGGGGAATTACAAGAGAACTTAGTTTGAATTTTTCACCTTTATTTAGGCATATGGCCTAAAAAAAAGTCTTATTTTAACGTATTATACATCAGCTGGAAAGTTCTTATTTTCATAGCATTTGTGTGCCTTGAAACAAGGAATACCCCCCCAAGAAGGTGAGGGGGGAAAACGTTTGTCATGAGTTGTCATAAAAGATCTAAAATGTCACATACTCATCTATTTCCATTTCCTGCAGATAGTATACAGCTTCTGTGGAGATGCTGGACACACACAAGGAAGCTCTAGCAACTGGTACTAGGACTGGTGATGGCCCCAAGGCCTTGCTAAGGCTTGAATTATCACCATGGAAAGTCAGTTGTTTGGGTCTTAAGAGAATTTTTTTTTTGAGGGGAATGTTCCTAAGCATTTGATGAAGTAGGATTAATTAATAGCTAGCTGGAAACAAGGTAGATGAAAGATGGGAGAAAGGGCCTTGGAAGAAGAGGTACGAAGGCAGCAAAAGTAAGGGAGGGCTGCAAAGGAAGATACCAGACACATCTCACATATTCACAACTTTTGTTAGGGCCAGCCTAAAGTACAGATACAACCACACCCACACACACCTGACAGAGATGTCTTCCTGTGGAGTGGAGAAATTCAGAGGTAAACTTTAACCCTAAAAATTTAAGACAACTCTGACTGGATAAGCACGGATTCTGTTGTGAACAAATACCCAAGTCTAGCATAATGTGGATTTGGTAAGCAGTGCTGCTCTCAGTTTCCCTCCTCCCTATGACACTTATCTGGTGCAAATATGACTGTAGTCAGGAGAGAATATGAAGCTGACAAGCCAAGAAGCTGCTGCAATTCATGGAAAAGACAAGACGAATTTTTCTCCTTAAATACTTAATCTAGACAGAGAGCCTGAAATCTTTTGAACATGGTTTCTTCATAACCATGTCTCAAAGAGATTTGAAGTTGCTCCTCTGGAAATAAGAGGAAAGCAGTGATCTCACTGCGATTAGAACTTCACAGCTTCTGAAATCTCCAAGCTTATCCCAGGCATGGGGCAACATGATCTAAGCCAGGGGTGGGGAGCCTGTGGCCCCAAGGCCACATGTGGCCCTCTAGATCCTCAAGTATGACCCTTTGACTGAATCCAAATTTCACAGAACAAATCCCCTTAATAAAAAGATTTATTTGATCCAAGCTATAATCATACAAGTGCAATTAACATACAAGACATGGCTAATGTCCACCAATGAACAGCAAATTATTAGTTCATTCTGTCTGTGTGAAGACTTCTGTCTTCAAAATAATGGTCTGTGAATTTAACTCACTGACTTATCAGAATCCTTAGTATGAAATGGTGTTTAAAACAAAGCTCTGTCAACCTTGGGAACAAAAGACTAAACCCACAAGGATCATTTATTTATCACTTGGCCTAGCTCAAAACTGTCATCTTTATGTGCTAACATGCTATACTAATGAAAATGGCCAGATTTATAAACTAACCAGAAGGCTAAGTATAGATATGTTGATGGCAGTGTTGTCTAGTAATTTTTTTGATTGCTGACAAACATTAGGCATGACATATATCAAGAAGTCACCATTCTAACACTAAAGATGCAGAGCTGTCATAGATTGTTCAAGCGGTAAGGAACCCTAGGGAATTATTGCTCCAGTTCATCTGCAAAATAAAGGGGCTGGTCTAGTTATCTCTATGATTCAAATATGTTTGCATTTCAGATTATAAATTACAAATACCAGCCTAAATCCTAACTCGGTAAGTTTAAACTCTTGGAAATTTCAATGTCTTATTTACATTGTCTTAGAATGCTTCTTCTGCACTTGTAGTATCTAATTTTATTTTCAGAACATGCCTATTAGGGGCTAGCAGGTAAAGTTATCTGCAAAAGGTTATACAGTAATTCAATGGCCCAGCATCAGCCTGTGTCACCTGCCTTCAGATGCAAATATATGACACGTGGTGTGGCTAATACCTCCAGAAGTAGCCCTCAAAGCAAGTATGATGAAAATTTTGTTATTTGTGTTAATAATAGGTTAACATTAATTTACCACTTTAAAGTTTGCACAGCACTTCACAAATATTAACTCATTTTATCTTCACAACAACCCTTAGAAACAGATGCTATGATTACCTGCATTTTACAAATAAGGAAACTGAGGCAGACAGAGGTTCATTTACTGGTCCTGGGTCACACACTAAGTCTCTGAGGCAGGGTGTGAACCCAGTACTTTATTTGCCGAGCTACCTGAATGATTTATTATGATGTTTCCCATGTGCCCGTACTGTCTTTATCATGAGTCTACCCTGCCTACTACCCTTAGATGCTAAGAATGGAAAACTTAAAAATGATTTGACAGTTCCCTCCTCCAAACTCCACTATTACTGTCAAAGGGAATCACCGTCTTCCCATCACCTAGGCTTATCATCTTGGTGTCATCCTCTGTTCCTCACCTCTCATTCATCCCACCTATCTAATCTATTGCTGAATCCGATCCTTTCTACCTCAATGTATATAATTATTTTCATCACTGGAATATGACCCCCTTGGGGGTAGGGACCTCTGTATCTACAGCAGTTGCTAGCACAGCCTCTAGCACACTGAGCACACTTACAAAATGGCTTGTGGCTTGACCCAAACAAAACGTAATTTTGGATTCAGAAAGCCACTCAGTGTGTCCCAAAGGCTCCGAAAGGACTCTGAACATCAATTATTGATATATAGTTGTATAGAGGGTGTAGAAATTGTTCCCCTCTTCCCTTTTAAATATCAGATATTCAGCTAACTTTCTTGTCAAAAAAATCTTTCCTATTAAAATATATTGGAAAACTGGACCTCCCAGGATTATGCTATTTTAGCTTTTCCGAAAGTAGGTATATAAATATACATGCTTGGAGTATGAAATAATATACATGACCATTCAGAACTAAAAGGAAAATATGTAATTCTTGCAAATGCTTCTTTTTTGTTTATAACAATTCATTAGTTTATACTATCAAAAACGATAAACGAATGTGACTATTCTACTTTTTAAAACTGTAATGTCTACCAAGAAATAAGGCCTAGGGAGGTATCTACGTTTCATTTAAAATATCTGAGGAGCCACTGGCTGGAAGCCACAGAGAAATCAGGATCTTAGTGATTGGTCCTATAAATGTCTTTGCCTTAATGCTAGCTAATTAGTTAAGGAAGGTAATTAAAGGTCTAACTGAACAAAAAAATGTCAAATTGCCCACTTACATTAAAAGCTCAGTGGGTAACAGCTTTCTACATGATAAGAAAAATGCTTAATATTAAATTTGATTCCAAATATGAATAAAGTTTCTTTCTCTTCCCCTTTCAGTGGGAGAAAACCCCTAATATTTTCAACTGTCAGTAACTGGATCCAAGTTTTTTTAACTGAAGCTTGGAGGGCCACTTGGGGGGCCCAGGAATCCATAGGCCCTAATGAGTAATGACCCCAAAAGTAGATTGGGACAAGAATGAAGACAATGGAGCAAAGCAGAAAGAACCCTGAATTTGGAAT
The DNA here is from genome assembly GCA_023548195.1 of Bettongia penicillata ogilbyi. Lineage (NCBI taxonomy): Eukaryota > Metazoa > Chordata > Mammalia > Diprotodontia > Potoroidae > Bettongia > Bettongia penicillata. The sequence goes on along the minus strand of JAJHZJ010000266.1, from coordinate 7,876,695 downwards.
CAGAGGATCTGGGTTCGAGTTTATAAAGAAAGGAGTTAATGTTCCCTAATGTCTCTTAAGTTAGCATCCTATGAACTTGGCTTTATGTGATTAGGCTAGTAAAGTTCAAAACTTTCTATTCCATTTTCATGCCCCAAATTTCACAAAGCAGACTACATTTAGATGTATATTGGTATTCCTTATTTTGTGTGTGTGTCTTGGATGCCTTTGGCAATCTAGAGAATGAAGCCTATGCACTCAATGTCTGTTTTTTTAATTCATAATTTAGGAAATACTGCGTTTTAATTAGAGGTTAATGATTAGTGCAAATAAAAATGTAATTTTTTTTCACCATCCAAGTTCACAGATCCCCTTGAAATGTAGCTATGAACACCAAATTAAAAACCTGATTTAGAAATGTGGGTTTGTGTAACAGACAGACACGAAGCATTGCCACTGAAGTAGAATTCCCCAGGTAGAAGAAGTAAGAAAAATACGATGTGAGAGCCTATCTGATTTAGGGTTTTTTGGTATATAGACTCTTGTCCATTTTAACAGTAAAGCAATATGGTGGGTTCAATCTTGCATGAGGGTTATCAATATTGAAATAAGTGCTATCTATACTACTTTCCAGGATTCTACTTCCACCCTATGGCTCTTACAGAAGAAGAAACGTTTACTACTCAGGCAGAATACCACTGATAAAACTGCAAACTCAAGGACTGCTTTCCAGATTTGCAGAAGGGTTAGGAACTAATAACTCTGTACAGGTTTAAAACCCGTAGAACACTGTGTGCCACAAGACAAAAACAAGAAATGGATGCTGTAATCTCCAGCTGCTCTGTTAAACATTAACAGTGAACAATCATTTTGTTCAAAATTGAAAAGGCAAGGGCAAGGGGAAGAAAACAGACAACATTTTTCTCTCCTTAAAAAAAATAATAAAACTGACCTCCACTATGGACCAGAAGGAATAGGTTAATAAATTTTATGTCCCTTCCATTCCTTAATTTTCCTGGCCTAATGATGGGACTGTGAATGAAACCATGGAACTTTTCCCACTAGTAAATAGAAGGATCCACTACTATTTTATGGTATCCTTTAAGAAGAAGACACAGGCAAATCTCTATGAAAAAATTTGGTAGCTTCCCCTCCTTTATTGCTTAAATGTCCATACTGACAAATCAGAGACACAATAGCGTTTTTTGGATTTATTTCTATACAATTAAAAAATGTGCTTTTATTCATTTTACACACAAAGTATTTTTAAAAAATGAAAATTCAAATTTTTTTATATTGGGGAAATTATGCTTTAATTAAAAATTGTGAAAATGCAGATAATGCACTATGTTGAGCTTGTATTGTGAAAGGAAATGCTCATTTGCTTAAATTTGAATGTTTATGTAAGGCTAGTAAGTCATGGGTAGTAATCACACAAAATGTGCCTTCAAGGAATGCAAATTTCTTGCTGAGGATTAACTAGCAAAACCTTAATATCTATTTTTAAGGAGCTAGAAAGAAAATAATACGAATAGGACAAATTAGAAGAAATGTGAGTCTCAGTTTTTGTATCTATAAGATGAGTGTGTACTTTTTAGTCCTAAACTTCGATGATTCATCTGCTGAAAATGCTGAGAAAATGCCCATCTTCGAAGACATTACAATTTTTGGGCAAGGCCCTCACAGATACCTTACTCACACTTTCTGTAATGAACTAATAAACCGCTAAAAATTTCAGTAATTCCATCGTCCATATTGGCAGGCGAAGGAAATAAAAACTCATAAACTCATGAAATGAGTATGAGTTGGACACAGAGAGGCCTCAGGAGTCACCTTGCCCAAATTACACGAGAAATAATTCCATCTGCAACATATCTGACAAATAAGATTAAATTAAAGTTTTAAAAAGTTTAATAAGTATCTCCTGTGTTCAAGTAAGAAGTGGGAAAAAAAAAAAAGAAGAAGCAGCCTACCTGTTCCTGAAATATTTTGGCCAAGGGAGCACAGTCTGTCAGTTTTATAAACCTCACAACATCTGTCACCGTCCATTCTAATGGGTTACTCTCCAGAACAAGCTTGTCTTCCTCTTCATGTTTTACTTCCTACAGGAATCCAAAAGTGAAAAAGAGTAAAAGGAAATGGTAAAAATTGTGGCAATGCTCGATTAATTTTGAAAACCACTGAACCAAACCCTCCTAAACAGAGGACACTGGGAGTGTGTACGACACCTTTGGAAGCTACATGAACTCTCTGGTCCCTAGAGTCAAAAAGTGTTGTTAAATTAAACTACCAGTAACTCAGGTTACGGTCGTGCCTTTAGGGGTTTATACGACTTCGGAGCCTGTCACACAGGAGCAAAAAAACCAGAACATATGGGTTATTTAATGTAGCACACGTTAATAAAAAGGCAAGAAGTTTTAGCCCTACTACATAAACAAGCAAATTCTGGCACAAAGAAGGCTGATGCTTCGCTAAAGTTGACAGCGTCAGAAGCCATGGTGCATAGGTTTAGTTCTGTGGATGACCAAAAACAGGGATGTGCACCCAGGCCCGGTCAGGGCTTGTTCCCTGAAATATGCCAAAAAGTGGTGTACCACACCACTGAGAGATTTACCATGGGGCTCTATCTACGAAAGGAGAACCCAGGATGCAGAGGTTACAAAGATATTGAGACAAGGCCAGAAAACACCGTCATCCCAGATTCAAAGGGGGCTGCAGACTAATGGGGTCCTCTTTCATTTTTAAAGACTTGGAAGAAGGTCCTGTAACTCTTTCCACTCACTTGTTCTATGTTCAAAGTCTCCAAACAGAAGTCTGTTCTTTCACAGGTCATCTAATCAAGCCCTTAACGTGAAAAGGAATCATCCCTCTAACGCCCTGGACAAGCAGCATCCTCTTGCAGACCTGCTCCCTCTGAGGCAGCCCAGTCTACTTCTGAACCTCTCCGATCGCTTTGAGGCAGCCCAGTCTACTTCTGGACCTCTCCGATTGCTTTGAGGCAGCCCAGTCTACTTCTGCACCTCTCCGATTGCTTTGAGGCAGCCCAGTCTACTTCTGGACCTCTCCGATCGCTTTGAGGCAGCCCAGTCTACTTCTGCACCTCTCCGATCGCTTTGATTTCTTCCTTTACATGGCAGTGAAACCCCCTCTCTGCTCCTTCCAACTACTACCTCTAATTCTACCCTATGGTGCTCTGTCGTGCACGCCAGTCCTTCGCATATGTGCTGACCAACTCTCCTGTCCTCCCTTAGTCTCCTCTTCTTCAAGCTAGATATCAAGTACTCCTTCAGAGAAGGCTTTTCTAGGCCTACATCGGGGGCTATCACTTCACCTCTGGCCTCTCCTGTTTGACCTGGCTGCCCTTTTCTCCTTCGGCACACGAGAACGTCTGTGCTTTCCGGCTTCTCCTGGCTCTTTCCACGGGAGGGGGCCGATCTGATTCCGCGCTGCTCCGTAACGTGACGGCTCTCCGGGGACGGGCGGAGGGGACATCGGCTGAGGAAGTGTCGGTCTGGTCATCCCGAAGCTCAGAGCTGGTTTCTTCGCTCCCCGTGTCCTCCTCTTCACTTTCCTGCCACAAAGAGACAATACGTGGCTAACATGGGACAGAGCATTAGCAACTCAGGAAGAACTGAGCTTTCATTACAGCTCCTCTACTCATTCTTAGGGGGACATTTTTCAACCCTATCTCCATCAGGGACACCGCACTTTACTAACATGCCTGGGTGAGAAATACCAAGTATCCCTAATAGTCTAATAATCTCTGGTTCATGCCATAACTGACTATCTGTGCATAACAGAAAACATCCTTTCTTTAATAAAACAATCACACTTAGCAAATGTAGGCTTGTGTCTGTACGTAGCAGTTACAATCCTCTAAATCACATTTATCAAATGTGGGCTGGTAAGATTTTTTTTTTTCTAGAGACACTCACCTCTGCCGATCCTGCCGCAAAGTCTACTGTGGAGGATCGTCTTTTCTTCTGCACAAAAATGGATTTCCGTCGTTTCCTCCGCCTTGCTGGCTTAGGGGGCCCAATTTCAGTATTGTTTTCCCCAATTGGAGGTTTGACAATCTTCCTTCTCTTTCCATAATAATAAGCTATTAGGAAAAGTAAAATCAAAAATTTCATGAAAAGAAGTTTCCACAAAAATAATCTATTTACTAACATGCTATTTGTTCTGCATTCAATAGAGATGAAGACTCCTGGGCATTTTCTCTGGCTGTCCCCCAGGTCTAGAATGCTCTCCCTCCTCAAGCCTGCCTGCCAACTTACCCAGCTTCCTTTAAATCTCAACTCAAGCCCCAATCTTTTCATAAGAAATGATTGTTTAAAAAGACCTTAGAGGACATAGAATATATCTCCTCACTGGTTTTGATGAGATGGTGGAAAGCCCAACACTGTCATCAGTATCTAGACATGCCCATTCTTTACACTGTGTACCATGACAGCAATCTCTATCAAACAGAGTGCTCTTACCACTGGTACCTAGGTGTCAGTTTTAGAGGACAGATATGTTGAGTGTCCCTGAAGAGACCTCCACTACATTTCCTAATCTGAGTAAGACAAAAATGTACGGATGTCAAGGCATAGGGCAAAGCATCTATGTAACGTATCTATCCTGTAACACCTACTAGCTATGTGATCCTGGGCAAGTCACTTATCTCTAGCTGCCTCAGTTTCCTCATCTGAAAAATGGGAATAATGATAGTACCTACCTCCCAGGGTTGGTGAGGACAAAATAAGATAATATTTGTGAAGCATGGTTAAAGTGCTACAAAATATTAGCTACTATTACTAGAAACTCTGGCATTCTTCCAACTCAACTACTCAACAGAATACAGAATTCAGTTCTCTGACATATTAAATAGTGAGGAGTAGATATCAGTATAAATGCCAACATTCCCGGGAGAAATAGGTGTCCTAGATCAGCACTGATGAAGAACGTATTCATTAATATGAACTAAATTTATAATCAATTACTCAGTTAAAATCATTACTCAGAATGAAATACTTATGGTTATGACTGAGAGCTCATTAATTAATCAGAAGCTCATTTGTCCCACTATGTGGTTCTCATCTGATAAAAGAACAACGAAATGTAGCCAAGGAAGTGTTGTGGATGGGGGAGTCCCCTAAACCTTTCTCCAAATTGTCTACCCCTAATGATCCGTACATTCTTAAGTCCTGGTCTGTAAGATGATATGGTAGGATTATGTGACTTCTGATATGCTTTCTAAATTATATGATTCCTTAATAAATAAGCTAGAGTTTAATTCACACTGATGTCATTCAATGGCCGATATTCATCAGTTAAGGAAGTAAATGAGACCAAATAACTTTAACCCCATTGATTCAAATGAGTTAACGGCGGAAAATTTCATATGGATGATATTTGTGCTTATAAGATTCTAAACAAAACATTATATACATATGATTTATCATCATCTTTGGATCAGACTCTTAATAGAGGCAAAATACCCCTTAAGAACCTGGAATTATTATAAAGTACTCTCTATTTCTCCTGGGACACAAGTTGCTGAGCATGCATAAACTATTGCTACATGAACAATACCTCATATTTATTTAGCTGAATGTACAAGATACAAATGAACAAGTATCTATTTATGTTGGGAAATTCCAAACTGGGCATGCAAAGTCTGTTCAGATCTGATTTTTGGAAGTAGGACTATAGAAATCAGGGTTGGTTTTACAGAATGAAGTGAGCAGTGTGGCATCTTTTAAAGCTTTAGAACTGGATTCAATGACTGTTGCACCTTATTGTTCAAAATTCCATCCAAAGATTGTTTTATCATCTTCCCTCTGGCTCTTTATAAATTCAATTCAGCCATCAGCAATATTCACTGGGAGCTGACCCGAGGGATGTTAAAAGATTTTGCAGCTTATCATGCCAGACCTAGAAAAATCTTTAGTTTCACTTTCAATAGTATTTAATTTTAATTGCAGGTGCCTGCTTCTTTTTCCCCATAAGCGTGAAAGGAAAGAGTGGCTTCTTTTTTTCCCCAATACCAGAGGCCAAGTTTAATGTTCAGTCACGTCCGGCTGTTCTCACTAAGGGTGGCTGCTGAGTGGCCCACAATACTGTGAGTACTAAAACCTGTTTACAATTCATCGTAATCTTACAGAGAGAATCCAAGTTTTATAGACATTCAGTTCAATTCAAACATTTACCAAGCTTCCTCTATATACAAACCATCATGTCAGATTCTGAGAGGAATATAAAAAAAATAAAATATGATCCCTACTCTAGGATATATTATAATTTAATAGGGGAAAAGACATGTAAACCATGGTTACATATATACAAATAGCATAAGATATTATGTATGTGTATTCAGACATGCACATTATTATTTCATATGTATACAAATATTTTATATACATATATCTATATATGTGTGTGTGTGTATATATATATATATATGTATCTACACACATACATACAGTGTGTGTGCATATAACATGAATTAGTGAATTGATGGGAATTCTGGCATTTGTGGAGGGACAAGCATGCCTTCTCAGTCCTGAGAGAAACTTAGGACTGCTGATGTTTGAAAGGAAGGCAGATCCGAATCATGCCTCGCAGTACTTAAAGGGATACACACAGTCTTCAAGAGACAAAGAGGAAGGAAAGGGGACAGTAAGTGCTCAAGACCAGCAGCAGCAGGGAACAGTTATCCTCAGTCTTTAACGAGCTGAGCTAGAAAGATTTGCCAGTAGAGTGATAACGACTCATAAGGAGAAACTGAAAAGCAGCCTGAGCTGGGTCAAAAAACAGAGAGACAGAGGTGGGAAACAAGTCCCTGTAAGCACCTCAGAACAGAGAATTCAGGCTACTGCTTGGATTGACCGCTTCCAGACCCAAGGATACTACTAACACATTCTGCTTTTTCTCCCCAACTTCTGCTCTCTGTGACTGTTGAGTAGTACACTATAATACACTCTACTCATTTTGTTTACCTAAATGTTTCCTGAGTCTCGATATTACCTCAAACATAAAGATATTAGGGATTAACTAGAGATACACAAAACTTTGAATTTACAGCAGAGTCAAGCCTCTATCTGAAAGCTAGGTTTCTTGCTGTTTCTGTGTTTGTTTTTAAACTGGGGGCTCTGAGCTATTGTGATTGTACTAATACATTTATCTGATTCAAAATCCATAAAACAGCAGAAAAAGAGACTGCATAGACCAGAGACACATGATATTGTTCCTAAAATAAAAGTGAGCTACAAGTTGTAATCAGCTTGCCTATTAAAGAATCAGCCTCTGAGGTGAGAAAGGAAAGAGGGCCTGGTGGAAATAGATAAGACATAGGTAAAATATGTAAGGACATCTAGGTGATACGCTGGATAGAGTGCCAGATATAGAGCCAAAAAGACCTGAGTTCACATCTGACCTTAGACACTAACTATGCAACCCTGGGCAAGTCACTTAACCCTGTTTGCCTCAGTTTCCCCATCTGTAAAATGAGCTGGAGAGAGAAATGGCAAACCACTCCAATATCTTTGCCAAAAACCCTCAAATAGGGTCATGAGGAGTCAGCCACGGCTGAACAATAGCAACAAAGGTAAAATGGGCAAGCCACAGGAGAGATTCCACTCTGCCCCTTCCGGAAAAGAGGTGGGAACAGAAATCAAAGTACAGTCTGTAAAACCACTCGTTGCCTCTGCACAAGTAACTATAACATAAAGCAGAATATGACAAACACCTAACAGAGATACAAGGTGCTGTGCGAACTCAGAGAACAGTGGATAGGTTAACTGAAGAGGCATTTAGGTTAGTCCCAGGAGGTTGGGAAAGGATTCCCACAAGTCAGGGATGATGTGAATGACGGCACACAGGTAAGATATTGAGAGCGACGTCTGAGGAGCTATAAGTAGCTGTAGCTGGAATACACGTTATCCAAAGAAGAGGGGAAGAAAAGCTAGCAGAGGGGGTAGAGAGTAGTAGTGCTGTAGAAGGAGGACTGTATGGTGATCTGTACAAGGCGATAGATACTTAGTCCAAGTCAATAAAAATTAATTTCCGCTAGCGCTAACCTTCTGCCAGAACAGACCGGCTGAGCTGGAAGTCAGTAGGACTTTGGGGAAGTAACGACAGGTGGCAATTTCAATTAGAAACCATATCTGATGCCCACACAGTTTTATAAGCATCACTGACTTGTGACATTTTCATGGTTCTCAAGCTGCTGGCCTTGTGACACACAGCTCTCTAAACCAAGGCAAGAGGTGATTTTTGCAGAGGAACACCTGGCACTAGGTGGACACCTAATGAGACCACACATCTGGGCAGGAGTCCAGTCATTCTGGGTAGCATATTCCTCCACCTGAGCAACCTTTTCTGAAATTACCTATATCCCTCAAAGTATGTAGTCAAGTAGCTTATAAACTGCATCGCTTTGACAAACATGATGGACACAACTACTCCCACCACCACCAGGAGGTTAAACAAATTTAATCCGTACACCAACAAAACTATTCTTCTCCTTATTTTATACGTTGTTGTCTTTAAGAATGTTCATTCAACCTGCTGAGATTCTATTTGATTAGGAACAACTTCTGTCCTCTTCCCAATCATCCCTTTCACTTACTACTCTGCCTAAGAGGCAACGCAGTTCAGTGGATAAAGAACTGTCCCCATAATTGGAAAGGCTTGGGTTCAAGTTCTGACTTTCCTCTCTGTACCAGAAGCAGTTGTTGATTTTTCAATGACTTTTTGGAGTTCACCAAAATATTAAAATCACGAATTTGATCTAAACCTTCCTCCCAACTCGAAACATTAATATCTGTCTAGAACAGATACTCCCACAGAATTATCTCACAGACATTCTTGTACAAATCACTAAAAATAAGAGACAGTGATATGTGTAGGGTTTTTTTTGGAGGGGGAGGGTGGGTGGGAAGAGGAGGATGAAAGAGGGATGGAAAGTAGAAATATTGGCTTGCATTACTTCCACCATTAGGACTTACTATATTTGGTTTTGGTGTGGATGGAACAGTTTTCTGGGCAGATTTCAGTAACCAGAACAGGACTAAACAGATTTGGACAGCACTCCAGCTTGGCACAAACTCTCTTGCAGAAATCAGCTACTTGGTCGGATGTTCGTACGATTTTGACAACTGCTCTGTACGTTTTGCCTCTGTATCTAGGCAAAGAAAAAAATTTTTTAAACCCAACTTTTATTCATAAGAACAGTTTCTAGACCACATTTCACAGATATTATAATATCATATTTTAAAATAATAAAGCAATTTGTAAAGTGGCTTACTTTATTTGGATTCATATTTATGAGTAAATTCAATCAAGTTCAACCATCATGTAAGTACCTATATATAAGGAATATAGAAGGAACTTTCCACCTCCCTACTCACACATGAGTGTGAGGCCCTGGGGAAATAAAGATGAAATCAGACATTTGCTTAGATATTAGAATATAGTAAAAATAGTAACACATGCACAGAATAACCGAAATATTTATTAGTCATGAAGTACAAAGGACTGGGGCAATGCAAAATTTTAGGAGAAATTTAGAAGGTGAAATCTATTCCACTGGGGGGAATCAAGCAAAACAACATGGGAGAGAGATCCAACTCCATAAGGAAGTGAAGGATTTCAAATAGCAGCAATGAATGGAAGCAGAGGGAATTTTATTTTAAGAGTGGTAGACGAGAGCATACAGCATGCTAAAGGAAGGATGAAAAATGAGAATGCAGGAGTCGGTGAGTGGCAAACTTATGAACAAGTATTTTTATGTCATAGAAACAATGAATTTTGTTTATAAATGGTTCGTGTTATGAAGGAAATGTTAGAACAATCCACTACAACAAAATTTTCCATTAAGTAAATTCTCACTTGGTAATGTGCAATTTAATACATAGTGCATAACTAATGAACATTAGTACCAAAAATAAATGTTATGAAATGAAACTGAGCTTTTATCATCACATTTAATTTTTGAAAAATTAAGTACATAAGTAATTATATTACCATTTTGAAAACTATGCAATTCAGGATAAAGAAATCTTATCTTGGTAAAAATTGCATATCTTCTAGAAATTCAACTGATTTTTATTATTCAAAAAGGCATATCTGTAAAGAAATGACAGGGAGAAAAGATCCACCTACAATGCAACGTCACCTTTTTGTTTTAAGGTTACATAGCTAGTAAATGTCAAGTGTCTGAGACCACAATTGATCCGGTCCTCTTGACTGCAGGACCAGTACCACCTACCTGCCCCGCAAAGTCACTGTTTAAAAGAAGAAAAACACACTGAAGAAATAAACCAAAGAACAAGCCCTGGACAAATCTCAAATGTGAGCAATAATGGAGCAACGAGGGAGTCCCAGCATCAGTTCTGAACAGACATGGCCATAGCAAAGACTTCTGCACCTGGATCTCCCATTTATAGTTCAAGGATCCCTTAGTTAGTAAAGTTAGGAGAGGTAGTTTAGAGACAGTCATGATTTCTGGAACTACTTCAACAAGAAGATACAATTTTGGGAAAGCCAGAAGTCTTCCTCTCCGATCCAAGCTGGTCTCTTAATAGTAGAGGCTAAACAGGAACGTTACATTTTAGGTTACCAATGATGCTAATTTATCCACAAGAGGAGGCTATCCTGGAGAAGTAGGCAGAGTCCCCATTCTCACCTCCTTGTTTAAGGTTGTCCCAGTGTTGCTACTTTTTCCCTAAAATGTAGCTATTCTATGGAAACCTATGCCCCAAATAGAACAAAGAAAGAGGAAAAGGACTCAGTTGTACAAAAATATTTACAGTAGCAAAGTGGCAAAGAACTACAAACAAAGGAGGCAAGGGGGGGTTGTGCCCATCAACTGGGGATTAGCTGAAACAATTATGGTGTATGTGAATGTCTCCGTATGGTTTCAGCTTTCATATAAGGCTTGAGAAGATTTACATGAAGGGATGCAAAGTGAAATAGGCAGAACGAGAACCATGTATACAATAACAGTAAAGTAAAAAAAAAAACTCGAACAATTTTGAAAGACTTAGGAAACTCTTAAGAACGGTGCAACGACCAACCCCCATTCCAGAGAATTTAGGATGAAGCATAGGACCCACCACCCAACAGAGGTGATGGACTCAGGGTTCAGAATGAGACATATGCTTTGGACGTGGCAAAGAATTTGTTTTGATTGACTATTCATATTTGTTACAGTTTTTGTTTTTAATAAGGGATAGGAAGGAAAGGAGATAGATTTTTGCTAACTGAAAAAAGTTAGAAAATACTGAATGCATGCATTTTAACTGAAATTTCCTTCAAAAAGTTCCCAGATTCACTCTGAGGGGTTAAAGACTGCCAGAGACCAGGGGAGCCCAAATGACACTGGTAAATCACTATTCTCATCTCTTCTGTTCAACAATGTTATTCCTCCCAACAATAGTCACTGGTTCTTGCAAGTCAGGTCCTTTTATGTTTTCAGTTCTATAATTTTTCATAAGATCATCCTCAGGATTTTTTCCTCTTTTCTTAGAAGTGAAAATACTACCTTTCTTTAACCTACAAGAAATTTCAGTGAATACCCTAAAGGTAACAAAAAAGGCTGTTGTATCTAAGCTTTCCTAAATGTTTATTTTCATATACAATACTTGGATCATTGGAACTTATCCATTCTTTGAATTTAATCTCAATATCACAGACCTGGGATGGAAGGACTCCAGAAATTATTCTAATGCCTTTTATTGACATGATCCCTTATAACATTTATCTGCTCATTTCAATCCTAGAACATGGTGGTGGCACAGCAAGGCTTGGGATCATCTCTTTTCTAATGAAGGGAAACATTCACTGAAAGGTTACATGGCCACCCCAGAGCTACTTGTTGAAAGGTATGCAGTTGTCTTACAGAAACCACAACTTATCATGTGACAAAGGGCAACTCATTACTGTCAACAAAATCTCTGGTTATGATCATGATACGGGTTCTCTTTCATAAGCAGATGGAAGATGTTGCCTACAGTCTAGAGACTACTTCCTCACGTCATTTGTCTATCCTCTATTTTTCAACATGTCTCCAATTCTTCATGATCTTTAAGAGGCCATTAACAGTGCTTTAGTCATTTTATCCATCATTTGTTTCTACACCCTAGGATGTAGGTGTCATCTTGTGTTTCAACTCTCTAGAAGCTATTTTTTGGGTTGATCTTTTCAGTCCAAAGATTATTCTCCTTGGCAGATGAAGAAAGGAAAATGAAGAGTTGAATAATTCTGCCGCTTGTCCATCATTCTTTATCAAGGTCCCTTAGCAACAGGGTTAAACTTTTCTCTGATGCTCCTTAGATCCCAACATTGTTAGAAAAAAACAAAACTCATTCTCCTTTAGTGACCACTCTATCAAATCCCAATGCTAGTTTTCCTTTCTTATCAACCCCTCTGGTGGGCTAAACTTGACTTTCAATAGAACAGGAATTTAAAAAAAAAAATCCTTGGTAACAAGACCATATTCTAAGTCCTAAACTTCTATAAACTTATTTTTTCTACCTAATCAAGAACTTTCTTCTTGACGGCTTCTGTAATTCACTCCTGGGTGGCTCTCACCCATGACATTCACTGTGTTTCCAAATGAAAATGGAATCCAATTGTGTAGGTAGCATGAACTACCAAAATGCATTGGCAGTGAGGTTAAAGTAACATCCAAACTGTACATTTGTCCTTTGTTGTTATCATTCTTTACAATTTATATAGTCCTCGGGATACTTGGGTTTTGTACTGAAAATAGCTAAAAACCAGGCTTTCGGGTGACATTTTAAAATAGAAGTAGAAATACAAGACCCGGGTGAAATTCAGGTCAAGGCTTAAAGTGGGGAACCTGGGGCTCACAAATACATGCATGTTTACAGAATTCTCTAACACCTGTGTCTGTGGCCGCCCAAAATGGATGAACAAATTAGGCTATAACCAAGGTGCATATAGGGTAAAGATAGATGGGGAGAGCAAGTCCCTTAAAAGTGGGTTACCAATTTTTTGGTGGGGGCAGAGATAATTTCTTAGAATTTTGCTGGAAAGTACTACAAAAACCTAAGAACAAGGAAGATAAATTATAATCGTTTTCTTAAATAAGTACAGTTTCAATAAACATTAAGCATCTAATATAGGCAGAATTTTGATGCTGTAAAAACGCTATTCTTGTTACTGTTACGTGTGTCAGCTAATGAGGATGCAAAGTCAGCTAAGATGTTAGGCCTGCTCTAAAGGACCTTCAAAAACGTGCAAAAATAATGACACAATAGGCTCAATCAAGAGACAAAGTACAAAACATCCCATGGGTTCTGACTGGGGGAAGTGAAAGGGTTTACTGAGGATGACTACGACTCCATTTGAGGCGTGAAATGTCTTTAAAGACATGAAGAAACTTGAAGAACTGAAAATAGAAGAGGCACTAAGGAGCTGCCTTGATGCTGATGAAGACAACGATGATATTTTGTATATGTGGAGCGCTTAAATCATTTTTCAAGTTGTTCTTGTTCACTGGTTTCAATCATGTTTGACTCCTCTGTGATCCCACTTGGGGCTCTCTTGGCAAAGATACTGGAGCGGTTTGCCATTTCCTTCTCCAGCTCATTTTAAGGATGAGGAAACGGAGGCAAACAGGGGTAAGTGACTTGCCCAGGGTCACACAGCTGGTAAGTGTCTGAGGATAGATTTGAACTCAGGAAGATGAGCCTTTCTGATTCCAGGTCTGGCACTCTAACCACTGTACTATCCCCTGCCTCTACAGTTTTTCAAATACTTTCCTATATTTTTCTCATTTAGTCCTGTAGGAAAGCTATTACAAATATTCTCATTTTATAGATGAGGGAACTACGACTCATACTTACCTAGGGCAAATGTCCTGAGGGAGTGGCATCTATTGTCATCTAATTTATCAGGTAGCGTTAGGACTATAATCCAGAACTCATGATTCCTAATCATACTTTATATATATCGTAAAGGACCACTGAAATCAACTGTAGGGTTTATCCAGTGAAATCCTCTCCAGGGTGAGGGGAAGTACATGACAAAGAAATAACTCCTTTGTTCTGTACACTGGATTCATGAAGAGATACTGCTTAAAAAGCATGGCTTCATATTTTCTATTTCCTACCGCAGACTTAAACCTGAAGAAAAAATCCTTAGCTATATAATTTATTAAATGGCCCAGAAAGGCTACTGTAACACACTGAGATAAGATTTTAAAGCATGCCTTACAAGCAAGGAAAAGAAAAAGCAACGTGGAGATATTAAAGAGACAACTAAGTTGGTACACAATAGAAAATGCCCTGTCAATATAAATCACCTCAGAAGGAAGGAAAAGAAAAAATGGGAAAAAAATCACTGCATCAGAACCGATGGATGGTGAAGATAGCACACAATGGTCAGGAAGGCATCCTGCATGAAGAGAGTATCTATTCCATGCAGCTAATAGACAGGGTGCTCTAGTTAAATCCTTAACCGAGTTAAACTCTGTCCTCAGCTCTTTCAGAAAGTGAAAGCTGTTTTGTTTTGTTCGGTGAGGCTTATGCTGTTAGTAAAGATGTCAGGAGACCAAAAAAGAGAGTCATAAGAATAGATTACCTTGAAAGAAAAGGAAAAAACTGAGTTTTGCAAATAGATCACAAGTCTGACACTGAGGCATCATGTAGTAGTGAGGGGAGACTTCAGTTCATCAGGCAACCTGCAGAGGCCTCAGGCAGTCTAAAGCAGAGAAGCTAACATTTTGTTGGCCTTAACAATAACTTGCATCTTTGTGGATGAAACAATGAAGGAAACTCTTATTATATGACAGTTTTCATTGACCAGGATATACTAATTGCTAGAGGTGTTGATGATGGGAATCTTGGGAGGGAAATAATAATTCCATGTTAGAACTTATGGTACAAAAGAAAAGTTGGTCAGAGTATTTTTTATGTACCCTCAAAATGGGCAAACTGGGCAGGAGAGTGTTCAAAGGAAGGCTAGGTGGTATCCTACAGCCAAAAACTCCGGAGGGGAAATTCAAGCGCAGAAGTATAAATTCCAAGGAATATGGGATATTGAGATCAATGTAGAACAACTTATCAACCTACTCAGATTTTTAAAAGATTTACACACGTTTTGGAAAGGGCAAAAATAATAAGAGCCAAATCCAGAAGCGTGGAATTGTTAAGACCAAACTTGGCCCCAGAAAGAGATGATAAAATGCATCTCCGATTTCTTTCCTTCCATAAGTAGAGGACCCCGGGTATGGACGGGTGGACGGACACGCACGCACGCACACATACACACACCCCTTCAGACAATCAGTGGATTCATTCAATTGGCCCTTTCTCTACGTTCTAAAGTTCTCGGCACTTTTCTTACTTTATTTCCTGTATTATGGTATTCACGTTTTTTGATTTGTCGTATTCTTCTGGAGCAAAAGGGTCAAAAACATCTTACCTCTTAAACTAGATTAAAACATAATTAGGAAATATAGAACAATACAAATATAGCACAACATAGATAATGTTAATATGTGACTTCTACACTAACATGCCACCTGTAGGGAGGATCCTTAAGCACAGTTTTGTGGCCACCATTTCTATTTGTTTGAAACTACTTTTCTGGGAGACTCGTAATCCATAAATTATCTCTATACATCCTGTTTTTTGCTTCTTGTCTTCCAGAATGTCCTTCACTTCCATATATTTCTATTCCAAATCAGTTATCCTCTCATTTGTTTCTTTGGTGAGATTTATTCCCCTAGATTCAAATTCTTCCCTTCTGTCAATTATTTCTCCTGTGTAATTCATAAATTCTTTCATAATTCTTATTTCTCTTTTAAACCATTCAGGAACATCCTGCTGTGGTTCCACAGGGTGCCCTCATCAGGTATTAATTTCTTTCCTTGGTCTTGCAATACTTATTCATAGATGCTTGGATTCTTTTCCCCAATCTGGAGGTCATTTTATCTTTTGTTATTTATATCTTCCCTGCTGAGTTAGCTGCGTATGCTCCGGGTCCTTAGTTGAGTTTTCTTCCTCCTGATATCTTTGGAAATTTCAGATTTCCACCCTTATTTTCTCCTTTTTATTTGTGATGGTGTGTTACACCTCAAAGCCATCTCAGTCTTCCTCCTACATTGGGCAATTCATGTTTCACTGGCCTAAGGCTCAAGTTTCTCCCTCAAGTGACTTCTGGGAGAACACAACTGGCCCCAGAGAGTTTTGAGGCTCTTTTCTTCAGGTCAAGTACAGTACCATCCAGCCACAAACCCATCCCGGCCCTGCTTTCTTCTGTTCTTAGCACTCTGGCTGAGTACCCCTGCAGCATTAGAGCACTGCCATGCTGTTGTACCTAGCCAGGACAGGCTTCCCTGCCTTTTGGTTTTTCCTAAAATAAAGAGGAAGAGAGAGGAGTTGAGTTCTGCTGCAAGCATGTGGGTTGCTTTGTACAGCCCTGCTCCTGAAATTAGGTGGGAGATGGGCAAGGGGTTGCTGAGTGAGTTAGTAACTAGGGGTTAAGCCTTCTATGCCTTTTAGCTCATCAGTTTTCTCTTTCTTTGTGTCCTAAATGATGGAAAAAACTGAAACTGCTACATCACTTGCACATAATGACTAGTTTTGAAAGGTTTGAGAGGTCACAAGGATCAGAGAAAATAGTCCTCTGTCTTGCTGGTCATATAATCCAGAAGTCTCTACTGCATGAACTGTCAGACATGTATAACAGGATAATGGACCACGAACTGAAAGGGACCTCAGAGGCCCTCTAGGCCAACACTAACTTTTGTACAGGTGAGAAAACTGAAACCCAAAAGGGCAAAGAGACCTGCCCAGGGTCACACAGATAGTAAGTGGCCAATCCAACACCTATCCACTGGGCCATTCTGCCTTGTGCTGGCTAACTGTGCTGAACTGCTTGTTATACTCTTGGTAAATAAAAATTTCTTTGTTATGAGGGATGTCTGTCTGGTTAGGGTAGAAATGACAGATACATTCAGAAATGAAAATGAAGTAAAAATGATGGATGATAATGAAATTATTTTTGAAAATAATAGTATTAAGAACGTTAAATCTCAAAATAAATTGCAACTGGTAAGGAATTCTAGTCATCAAAAACTGTTTGTTTTGTTTTTTTATATCTATAATAGTTAAAATGGAAAAAAAAATCAAAGAAAGGATAGGCTCCATGGTTTGGGCAGGTGCTGCAATGATAACAGCAAGAAAGCAGTGGCAGTGGTGGGGGCGTGCGTAGTCAGAGCAGCAGCAGCTAATATTTATATAGTGCTAGCTATGTCTCAGGTGCTGTGCTTATAAGCATTTTATAATTATTATCTCACGTGAGCCTCATAACAACCTTTAGAGATAAGTTTAAGCAGTATGTCCAAAATACTGGAGAACAAGGAAGTACACTAAAAAGGCCTTTTCTGCCAAAATATCTAATAGTAGCTGACCAAACTATGTTATATAATACCTAATTTTTTATCATTGGTATTCAATAAAATGGTCATTAATAAATGATAAACACCTTAAATACTGTTTAAGCATAGTAAGAATCTTTTATGGGGATGATGAAAGTATCTTTGACACAATATAAATGAATAAAAAGATACCAGAAAACCCCTATCAAAGCTATATGGTAGTTCTCATGCAAATTTATACATCAATATCCTTTTTTCAATTATACTTTAAACTCCTTCCAGTATATAGCTTTGTACAATAATGCGAAAAAGCAGGAACTGTGAATGATAAGTGATAGTAATTGCCTTCCCCCCATGGATAATCAACACTATATCTTTCTTTGAAACACTGTTTGCAGTTGATTCAGTGACATATACCTTTGACAGCTCAGTGGATTAAATGTAAGTTAATTTATTCATGACAGCAAGGATTTCTGCCTTTCAGTGAAGTGGGAAAGAGCTCTCTCTCCTTCCTTCCCTCCAAAAGTAAACAGCGAAGTTGTCAAGATCTAAAAAGCTGTCACTCTACATCAGAAGGAATGAGTGACTCAACATGTAGCATGATAGCACTAACATTCCTGCTGACTATAAACCTGTCATCATTAGCAGCTGCTCAAAGATGCTATTGTGATCTAGCGCACTTGAAACCCGGTTGAGACAGACATTTTCTCATTATAAGTTGCTGTGTAAGATTCTGAAATGGAACTTACTGTCATATTTGATATAATAGGTAATACGTTGCTTTTAGAATATAGCAGGGCCAGATTTCACAATGCCTGTTTTGATTTTATTAGGCGAGATTTAATAAAAACTCTGGCTGAACTGGCAACACAAGAACTAGTGCAAGCTCTGCAAAAAGTACCAGCTCTGTTTTCTAGCATTTGGAACAGGATCCTTATGCTTTGCCCCTGTTATGAAGGACACTCAGTACAGAATCCACTCGAGGAGGAATTCCCTAGGGAAAGGGAAATTCTCTGGATGCCCCTATCTGCAGGTGACATTTTCCTGACACTCTAGATTAGGCCTAAGAGTCCACAGAAAAAACAAATGGATAAAGGATACCTTTCTAAACTATGATATGCCATTAGCACACAGAGCTAGTCCATTAGTGTGTGTGTATGTGTGCATGTATGTATGTATGTACGTACATACATATGTGTGTATCCTAGATGGACACTGCAGAAAGAGAACCAGGCTCAGCATTAAACAGAAGTGAGAGTGAAGCAAATTGTGTGGTGCTTTGAATGACCCCAAGCTTCTTCCTGAAATAAAAACCTATCGTTTTATTATAAATAGTTTCTGGTGATGGCACACAACTTTAAATTATGGAAGGCTAAATAGCTGAGAAATTAAAATGAGGTGTGTCATCCAAAAAGCAAGGAGAAACACCAAATGAATATTAATGGACCACAGCACAACAACAATTTACAACACGAACAAAGTATTGTGTAAGTTAGTATTAAAGAGATAAATGGCCGGGTCATGTATAAAGAGAGAGGATGACACTGTGTGGGTCATATGGATATCCAAGCAATACTAAGAGATCTTGAAGCCCCCTCAAGTTAGGTTGACGCCCTGTGTAAGATTAAGGGGAGGGGATGGATGAGAGTTAGACAAAGTGAAAAGGCATAGGACGGTCTACGATCTATGATGATAGGAGGGAATACCCAAATTACTGAGAACACAGATCTACTAAAAATAACCTTATCTGTATCTATTAGATTTACTCCACGTGTACAGAATTTGGGATTATGTTTGAGGACCAAAAAAGGAAGAGATTTTCCTGGTTGTCAAATTAATCACCTTCTAACATCTAATAGACTTACTTTGATTTTCTACCACTAGGAACTGACTACATGTGATAAAGGCTCTACTATTACTGATGATCTTCTTTTTAGTGGAGGAGAAAAAGATAATTTTAGAGGAGAAAAATCCCAATTTCCCTTTTCTGTGCCATATGAGATTCATAAGAATGAGTTGCAGACAGACTTTCCCTAAAACTTCCTTGAAAGTGAATGGATAGAAAAATTAAGTATTTGAAATGATGTAATGCTAATATTTGAGAAATAAAAGAGCAGAAGGAAAAATCTAATAATCCTTCATTGAATAGAATGGACATGTTACAATGTCCATCAAAAAACAACCCCCCAAAAGCCCTTAAATTTTTTATAGATACTGTCTATCTTGTATTGTCTAGTACAGTGTCATTATCCCATTTAACAAGAAGTCACGGTTCAGAAGATGGCCCTGAACATACTCACACTTGGAGCGCTAGTCAACTGCTGGCAATAAGTGGGATGTTCAAGATGAGGATAATGCAATGTGCTAGTTTTTCAAATATAGACCAAGCATCAAAAGGAAATAATGAACTTATATTAGAGAAGGATTTAGCTCTAAGTAAGAAATTCTTGATTCTTAACATTTTTAGCATGTTCTCTCTCTGGACTTTTATAGACTAGAATAGGTACTTTTTTACTTTCCGTGCAGGAAGCAACCTCACCAAGGGAAAGAGGAGTGCATACACAAGATCAGAAGTCCCTTAATGTTTTTTGTGCCATGGCCTCTTTGGCAGTATGATGAAGCCTAATGGGCCCCTCTTCAGAATAATGCTGTAAGTGGATCAAATCAAATGCACAAGATTAAAAGGAACTCACACTAAAATTATTCAATATTTTCAAAAGGTTCACATATCCCAAGTCAAAAAATTCCTAGACTAGCTATAGATAGATTCTTCTCTTTTTAACTTGTCTTCAATGTATACAATGTGCCAAGGGTGAAGATGAAAAAGTGTTTGCACAGTATGAATTGGGAGGAAATATGGATTCCAGAGGAAGTAAGCCAGTAAGAGCTAAGCTATTTTAGGGCACTGAGAATTTTTAAAAAACCATCAAGTTTCAAAGTATTTGTTTAACATATAGTTGTCTGGAGCAAAGTACATTCTCTATCACCTATGTATTCTTACATCCACTGAAACATTTGACTAAGGGTTCTCAAATTCATATTTCAGGAAACTGAAAGTAAACTAGTAAAAGTTTACCTGCAAATAAATGGAGATAAGAAGATAATATCTACCATCCCAAGAAACAATCCCCACTACCCACCTCCCTCAATCAGCCCCAGAGAAATGTAGATCCACTGTCCTAAAAAAAGAACACTTCCAGGGAGCAAGGGCTGTGTCTGTCCATGTGCTCATTCCTGTATCTTAACTACAGATATCAATACAGTTAAGTCCAGATTTGTGTGAATAAAGAATTCCCTGAGGTAGGTGCATCATTCTAATTTGCACTGCATATTTCCAATGGGCTGGAACCAATTACCATATTTCATATAATTATACCTTTGAAAAGTATGAATTCAAATACAAATGACCACTTCAGGGGATTCATTATTTGGACTAACCAGGGAATTATATTAAAGAATGTTCTTCATATATATGAAAAGCCTTTTTCCTTTACATCCACCAAAGCCTACATATGTTCCCTTTAAAGTTACAGCATCCTAGTCTGCTTTTCTAATGAACCAATCAGATACTTCCTACTGAACAATTAAAAAAAAATTTTCAAATCTTTACGTATAGAAAATACATTGCCTACATTCCTGTCCAAAATGTAATTGGATACAATAAAACTCATATAAATCTACATTCACACATAGCATATATTGCTTCTGGACAATAATTTAACTTCCTTTAGTTTCTTGTTTTGCTTTTTTAATTGCTCATTACTGGGTCAATAAGACATAGCAAACTAAGCATTACTCAAAGCCAGGTTTCCCAGAGTAGAAAACACTTACTTTGCTTTCAGGGTCTCCTCCTGGAAGTTCCACTGTGGGTCTTCCACAAGTTGCAATTCCCTCAATACCCTTCCCGGCTTGTAGGCTGCATTAATCACCATGCTAAGAACCTATGGTAGGAGAGGGGGAGAGAGGAAAACACAAGGCAAAACAGTCATTAAGGTGAACTTAAATGAGGCAATGAGGCTCATTTGTACACCTGCACATCCTTGACACTTAAAGCAATAACTGTTTCACCTAAGTTAAGTGAAACATCTTGGTTAAGTGTGATGAATCACCTTGAGAGACAACACTAAGCTGCTTCACCATCAACTGAATACAACAGGGGATGACCTCCATCCCAACTGTTAGGCAGCTACTCATTACAGAAAGGCAACATACTTTTTCTTATTTCTTCCAGGATAAATGAATTGAAACCGCTTTTCTCTAACACAAAACAAAACAAACATATTCCTCTCTCCAACAGGATGTTGCTCTAATCATTTGCTTAAGAACTAAAATACAGATGGAATAAATAAAAAGCAAACAGTCTACTTATTTTATCATTTTCTGGGTGGACAGAACCATTTATGCCTAACCTCCGAATTAGTGTAGCTAGGTAACAAACCTCTGCAGTTTCCGTGGAATTGTCCCAATTTATGAGAATCTAACCCTTGGCAAACTTCCCCAGAAACATATCTATCTAGGAGGCTTTGGCTCTGGATCTAATTCTCATATAACTTTGCCCTGACTTGTCACTTCTACTCAACGGCCAAGAAAATAAATACCTGATAGTTGATCTTTTCAAAAAGCTACATTGATAATCTTTTGTTTTTATGCCACAGTCATCTCTTGTGGTATACCACCTCAAAGTGAATGTTCCCTTGAAACAAAGACAAATAATGAAACAAAATGAGACAAAACAGCCACGTGTGGAAGAGCTGGCAATGTTTCCCATCTGTCTCACATGTTATCTACCAAGGGGAGGGGAGTGTGTTTCATAATCCATCCTCTGGGACAAGAATTGGTCATTGCAACTCATCTAAGTTATAATATTGTAATAATTGTTTATGTGATTTTCTGGGTTCTACTTATTTTAATTTGTACCACATTTCATACAAATCCTCCCATGTTTCTCTCAATGCTTCATATCCATCATTACATACTGTATAATAATATTCTATTACAATTTGTTCAATTATGGGTATCCACCTTTTTCAGGGTGCTTTTTTTTGCCTGCACAAAAAGTGCTGCTAAGAATATTTTGATATATAGGGGACCTTACATGCTCATGTTTTTCCTAATGCAACTTACTGATCTGAAGACACTTTTCCCTGCCAAGTCTAGCCTATGTAAACCTGAATATAGTCCAAATCATACTAGAGATTTCATGTTGGGGGTACAGTTGCCTATATTCAGATCAATACTGCACTTGTTCAAGGGCTGAGCATTCAAATGCATGTTCCCTCAGCTGAACTGAGGCCCATATTCACTTTGATGTGTTTTAACAATGAACAGAGCTAAGAAACCTGAATGTTCTGGCATAGTCACTTTTTTAATAAACAGATTATCATCATCTATTTTTCTATTTACTGAATTCATGAATGGAGGTATTTCTAGGTAGAGATACTGCCCAAGGAATTTGAAGGGACAAATCAGTATGGAAACAAATATGTAGGTAGGAGGGAGAGGGGTTAGGGATAGAATTCCACCCTATCCCCCAAAAGGAAAGAAGGATACCACAATATTTTTAAAGCAGCGAATAGAAGAAATGCTAGATCTCTTCACAGATAATCAAAATAGTTTTGAAAATTGGATGTTTAATTTATTATACACTTAAAAAGAAAAGCAAGTTCTATACAATAGAGATTTAATCTTCTACATATACAGAAATGCTCATTTTATTTGGAATATAAGTACAATTATTTTAAAAAAATCAAGAAGTATGTAGAAGACAGGTGACATAAGTGTTCAAACAGGGCAGAAATTTTGCACAACAAAATAAATTCTACAAGTGAGAAAAATATCTTATGTAATAGATGCACTGGCACTATTATCAAAGCAACATGCATTAATGCAATGCCACACAGTAAGGGCAGGCATCATAAACCAATAAAAGATGAATGCTCAGCCCCTAAAGAAGTCACATTCCCCCAAACACAGACAACCCACAAACATTGGCTGTACCCTCAGAATGAAGTCTCTTTTTGAATGCAAACAAATTTCATTGATTTTTTTTTTGCCTACACAATTAAAATCAATTCTAACATCATTCATTCATTCATTCATTCATACCATAAAAGCTACACAGCAGGCATACCTCTTTTTCCCTCAGGTTAGTACTTTCCTGATGTTTTGAGGGTCTAAAATTTCTTCCATCAACATGTTGCAGTAGGCATGCTAAAAGGCCACAAGAATGAATTACAAATAGTTCTGGTGTGATTGTGTTTTTATGTGTGTTTTTATTAGAATCAGCATTTGATTTTTATTGTTGGCTGTCACCACAGTTTATGGGAACTGAGCTTTAAAATAAATCTAATTAGAGCTGGCTGAAATAATGTACAAAGTGTTTACCAACAGACAATAAAATTTCAGCTGATTCTGTTCATTCTTTTCCGCTGAGAAAACCCCAAGAGCTACATTGCAGTAAGCTGAAATGCATTTTGCTCTTGTGGAAAAAAAAAAAAAGACCCATCTAGCTAAATTTAATACAGGAGTAGGCAGCAATTACATTGTACAGAAACGTCAAATGCTGTATCTTAAAAATGAGGGTATAACATATCATTCATCTCCAAATTTTCTCAGCCTTTTTGCAACGAACTGAAACCACTCCCTAAAGTGGCTTGAAGGACTTTTTAGCCATTCCCATGAAATAGCTTGGGAGGCTACAATAGCCCAAGAGCTTATCTGAATTTGCCATGCACATTCCAAGAGTTTCTAGTGTATATGGTAAGGGCACCAAGTGATAACAAAGGGGTAGTGACCCCAGTGGATGGTGCCCCTGGCAGCAGAGGATAAGAGGGGAAGGGTCATATATGTGGAATCAACAGAGCTTCTAACCCCAATTTGCTGGTCTGAAGGTGGTCAACAGAGCATTAAAATAAAAAGGAGCCTTATGTTTCTTATAATACAGAGTCCTATGGGGTTTGCTGAGAACCACTATGGAATCATCCTCAAATGTTTATTGGATGCCTGCTGCCACAGCTAAAATGTATTCCTGTTACTTCTAAACAAATCAATGCAACCATTATCAACACCTAAATCATTTACTCAATAAACATTTAATGAATAACTAAAATGTATACAGCACTACAGAAAACTCAAAGAAATATGAGATTATCTCTGCCTACAAGAAGTTTACAAATGAGTTTGGAAAATAAGACACAAGGGTTTTTTATTTTTTTTTTAGTAAATACACAAGATTAATTACTCATGGTACCATATGGGGAGTATAATAATATGATACTCTGCCTAATATAATAACATAAATGGAATTAGACTATGAAGTAACTCAACTGTAACTTTATGTACCCTTTCGCAAAGCTACTCTCATAAATACTTGGTCCCTATGCCAAGTACATGCTGTGATTTAATTTTTCGCCTTGAAAAATGGTTTCAATGCAGAAATTAATGGCTGTTTTATAGAAGTTAATGAAAAGAATGGTTTTAGTCAAAAATGTATCAAAGTAGTGTGTAAAGTTTTGTACAAGAAAGCAAATTAGAAAGCTAGAGAACAAAGATACTCAGTGCATAGCTCCAACACAACCTGTTCAACCAGCTATTAAAACTCTGAAAAGAGAGAATATGACATTGGTTCTGATTGTAAATATTTTTAAGCAAATATGCTGTTGTTCAGTCGTGTCAAATTCTTCATGATCCCATTTGGGGTTTTCTTCGCAAAGATGCTGCCATTGCCTTCTCCAGTTCATTTTTTACAGATAAAGATCTGAGGCAAACAGGGTTAAGTGACTTGTCCAAGGTCACATAGAAGTATCTGTGGCTACATTTGAACTCAGGAACTGGCTTCAGGTGCAACACTGTACCGACCCTGCCATCCAGCTGCCCCTTTCTCAGCAAAGCTAAGTCATTAGGAAGTGGTCACTAGCATAAGGACACTAGTGTTGGGAAATCACCTCAGCAGCCCACAAAACTCCAGAGTGCAAGGGAAGCCAGACTAAAATGTACCTGGGATATGTTTAACAAGATAAAAATAGAATACAACATAAATAATGTTAATTTGTGGTTTTCTAAGTCACTATGTAGCCTACAGCCATCCATTTCTTTCTCATTTCTATTCTCATCTGACACCACTGGTTTAATATAAGCTTCTTTATGGAACAATTAAGATGGCAAGGAGTATCACTTCAAATTTGAATTGGGGGTAGCGGGGGAAGTATATGTACAAAGCTTACCATCAGAGCCAACTAAATCAGCTCATCCTAAGAAAATTTATAGATGGAATTGGAAAGAGCACAACAAAGAGACAAAAAATATACAGATTTGTCAATGTTTCTACAGCAATCCACTTCAGGTCAACATCAATTACAATGGAAGCACCGTTTTACTTTGGCACCACAGAACTCAAGGAAATACAAATGTTACGAATATGAAGTAAAGAAAAGCAGACACATACAACCAAGCACCAAATCCAAGCCGCAGGGAACACCACAATTGTAAAAGCATCAAGGAAGTGTATAGCTGCAAAAGAAGGTGGATGTATCATTTAACAAAGAGATGAAGAGTCTCAGTGCCGCATGTGTACAATGCACACTTACTGAATAATTTAATGTTACAATTAGTAAATAGTCTCCAGTTATTTTCGTGGAAGAGAATACATTCTTTGTCATTCTATGATTAAATCAAACATAACAGAATTGCCCTAAAGGAAGTTCCCCTGCTTCTACGAATAACTTTAACTTGGACTTCATCTTCATCAAAGATAGCAGTTTCCGTAGAAAGTATTCCACGTTATTTGGGTTTCTTCCCCCATCGCCAATCTGTTTCTCTGACACCCCTCTAAAGACTTAGCCATTGAACCAGTACAGCGTTCTATTTTCACATTTCGTCAGCAATGATTTTACCTTAGTTGTTTAATTACACTTATCTTTTGAGCGGGGAAGCTTGTTTCTTGATCAGTGACTTCCTTGTAGTAGTTAAGCTTTTTATATAAATTTTTCAGTCTCAACGCTTTCCACCTATCCACCTACATCATTACAGAGCTGCTGAATTTGTTGGGTAAAGTCTGTGCTTGTAACCCATGTTTCTTAATTTTGTAAATTCTGCACTCCAATTTTTTCAGTCTTCCTTTGTCTTCTATGAAATAACCACTGTGATGGAAAGTAAATTATTTTTGTCCTTTTGGGAGACTGAAGTATTTTTCTTAACTCTTGTAGCACTGAAGTGTAGTTAGAGAGTTAGAGAGAGAGAGAGAGAGAGAGAGAGAGAGCGTGCGTGCGTGTGTTAAATCTTGGATTCCTCCTTATTGGGGTCCTGTGCATTCTATTTAATTCTGAGAAATTTTCTTGGATGATTTCTTGAAAGACAGTATCCACAGCCTTCCCTCCTTCCCCCAATTCTCTATGACATCAGTAATCCGGTAATTGTCACGATTTCACTTCTCAGTATCTTGCTTCAGTAGATGGATATGGATATAATTTGAATATTTCAATGATTTTTGAGCCCACATTTTCTATCTGTTGTTCATTATATACAATTCAGTTTTCTACTTTAGTAAGTCTATTAGTTGCCTGTATGGATAGTGAGAATTTTCTAATACACAATTCATACTAATAAGAATAAAATAACTCACATTTACACAGCACTTTGCATGTTATATCTCATTTGAAAAGAGAGGAAAAGACAGATGGGCAGCCTTACCCAGGGTCACAAAGCAGTAAGTGTCTTTGGCAGGGTTTGTACTCAGGTCTTCCTGAATCCAAGTCCAGCACTCTGCACCACAGCACCATTGATGCCTTCCCACTTTTTCCTTATTTAGTCCTTTTCTTAACTTTCAATTACACTTCATTGATGATGAAAAAAAAATTCCTTCGAGATTTGATCTGGTTTTTAATTTTGTTTTTTTGAGTACAGCAAACTGCTGTTTGATTTCATTGAAGTATTCTTCTGCATATGGCCTCAGGATATCTTGTGTTGTTTCTAATTCATTTCCATTCAGTACTTCAGCTGATTCATTTGCTCAGAAACAGGGCATCCTAACCTCAAGTCTGTGAACTTGTTTAAAAAAAAAATTCTTTTGATGACTGCCTTTCAATATAATTAGCTTTTTTTGCATTCCTATGTATTTTATTTTACACACTTACAATATATTATTCTGCAAAAAGGGTCCATGACACACAAAATGTTAAGAAACTCTGATCTCAAGAGAACTTTACTTTGATCATTTAAAAAAAAATCGTTGAAAGCGGATGAATGCTTCAGTTGTTTCTCTCTTTTTTTGGTGTGTCTATTTGTTTTTAGAGGTTTTTGTTTTTTTAAGCATTCCAGTCAGAAATAGAAATAGCAATGGTGGTATCCATTAATGTGCAAGAAAGTTAGATCCTTTTAATTTTAAAAATACCAAAAGTTCAGTTCAGACTGCATCATCTCTCTGTAAGATCCATATATCAGACACTTCATTAACATCCTAATGAATATGATTTATGTATTATCTACTTACTTGAATCTACTTTACATACGTTATATGGGAATGTGATTTGGTTCAAAAGGCCTTAACCACTATAAATTCACAAGTTAATTGATTCTAAAATATAATGAATAAATTAATAAAGTGAATTCACATCTTGTAGACCTATCGCTTACTATACAGTAAATTATTTGTCTTTAGATTATATGTGTGCATTACTATATATCCTCATAACTGAATCTAAATGTATTTTTCATAGATACTCTAATATAAAAAGTGTAGCATTTTTGTTATCTACAATAAGGTACTTGGAATATATGCTTACTTAAATTCACCCTATTCCACCCTACCCCCTACCCTCATGTATAAAATACAGCAAACAATAGGTAAACCCTTTGAAATATTTATTATGAATATTAGGTCAAATGGTATAATTTAGCCACTAAGTGTCTTATACTAAAGTCTGTATTCAATGCTTTCTGGACAGGTTATCTATCAATTACAAACGATCTTTCCTTTTAGATGAATATATTAAAACACAGCACTTCTTTATTTTGGAAAAGTAATTTCAATCCAAGTAGTATCATCATTCCCTTTCAAGTTCCTCTGCCCTGATGGCATCCACATTTTGAAACATCATTGTCCCTCTCTGACTCCATCACACTGCCTTGGCTTCTCCAACTTGTCTCTCACAGTATGGTCATAGCCACTCCATTCCTTTCTTTTCTGGTAATCCAATACCCTAGGCCAGTGGCCTCTGGCTGCCACAGGCCTTCATAGAATCCCTGAAAGAGGATGAAAGATACTCTCTCCCCACAATGCCCCCCTCCCCACCCACATACACAGAAAAAGAGGATACAAAATTTTGCCTAGAAGCATTAATTCTCAATGTATTTACTAAAAGTCACTGGACTTTCTTATTTTGAGACCATTTTTCTAATTCATTAATTATATCAATCATATTCCTGTTGTCCTTAGCAATGTAGCTATTGGTTTTTCCTAGAAAAAAATACCCCAAAGAGAGTCATAAAGAGCAACTATTGAATATGGAGTCAGAAAGACAAAAGTTCAGCTCCCATGTACCCATGGGCAAATCACTTAACTCCTCTCAGCCTCAGTTTCCTTATCTGTAAAATGGGGATACTACCTGCTACAGCTACCTCTGCAAGGTAATTTACAAACTCCAAGTGACATATTTACCTTATTACCATCATCATCGTCATCAAATGAGATCCTCTGGGATTAGCTCAATCTTTCTCACTCATAATTGCTCTTCTGTGTTTTAACAAGGAACAAACTTAGTCCTAAACTTTATCATGTCACTTTTATATTTAACTGTAATACCTAAAAATGACTGTCCTCTAGAAAGTACTTTGAAAGGTGTATTATGAATGTAGGTTTTGCACATTATGAAACAAATTAAAAATTTTAAATGCAACATGACTACGTCAAGATTGTCCCCTGCCTTTGCTCAATGCCCACCTGCCCTAAACATTATGCAAATTGAACTAAATTTTAATTTTCTTGCTAATGAGTACATTACCTTATTAGATTTCTAACAAACTATATGGGAACTCTTGCTTAAACATTACCAAATATAATTTAGGAATTTTGATAACCAATGAATTTTTTTCAAATATATTTACTATGGAGAAATTTCTCTTCCATTAAAGATCTAGAAAACAAAAATATTTCTAACTTCAAATCATTCTATCAATAAACATTAATTAAGTACCAACTATGTTCCAGGTACTGTTACATGTTAAAAAAAATACATCTAAATACATTAAAAAAAATCATTTCTCTTAACAAAAATGATTTTTACAAGCTGACTTGTTTACCTAGTAGAGTAATAAATCAAGGTTTCTGGGTCTTGAAATCCTTTGCCTTCAAGTAAATTTAAAGAGGTTCAACTAGTTAAATGTTTTGTTTTTTTTTAAAAAATCAACAGATCCATTGAGGGTTCTCCCTACAGCAACGTCTGGAAGGAAATTTTACTAGTGAGCCAGCATTTGGTCACCTCTGTGTAGATTTCTGTCAGGGTCCTTTCTGTTCCTCAGTCAGCTAAGGGTTCCTAATTATGGCAACTGCTGAACATTGTCTAGAAACCAAACATAACAAAACCTTTCTTCTCTTCCAATTCCTACCAAGATCTACCAGATTTCATTTGGTTTGTACATTCTATTTTATCAAAAAAGGAACACAAGTATGACTTCCCAGAAGCTCCCCCACCCTGTCCTGGTTTAATTAGGAATTGAATGGCATTTTGATGAGTGTGTGTTTATGGAAACTCCATTGCGTAGCATTGTAAAATGCTTCAGAAACTCAGCAAGTTCACTGGACAGAGTTCCAAAGGCATAGTTTGTATTTTGGTAACGTTGTTCAAATCGAGTACTGAGGTTCTCCAAAAGGTTTCCTTTGAAAATACATCATTTAAAAGGCATTTGAACAAAACTACCTCTGTTTTGAAAAGCTATTTATTTCTTTCCACCCCCCACCAGGATCCCATTATCATATTAGCAACGTCCTGTTCCAATGACATTATCTTTTAATCTCATTCGGATACATATGAGCACAGGGGAAAAATGACAAAGCTTGAAAAAAATGTTTCTCCAGGGGAAAAAAGAGAGTAAAATGTATCTCAGGAATAAATAATTCCTGATGAAGTCAAGAAGTGTGAGGTATAAGGAGGGACCAGAAAACTCAGTGACAAAGTAGGAGATCAATGTGACTGTGAAGAGTGACTGTCCCTTGCATTGTGAAAACCCAGGGAACAGTGATGTCAGTATCTAATGCAAAGGCAGGCTCACTATTAACTTCTCATAAATAATAAATCGCTCTAAGAATTTACATATTTTGGGATGTTTCTCTTTGTGGAGTGGCACTTTGAAACCCCTTTTACTTGATTTTTGAGAATGGTTATAGATGAATTTTGGAACTCATCTTTGCTAGCCAAAATTCTACCCATCCTTCAAGGACCATGTGGTAAGCTACCTCCTTGTGAAGACCTGTCCTGATCCCAGCAATCTGAAAGGATCTTTTTTTACTGTGATCCTTAATGGTCTTCATACCTGGTACAAAGGAATCCCAATGGTTTTCTAAGGCAAAAAGCCTTCCACACTCAAAGAAAAAACTATGGAATTCATTAGCAGAATGTAGCAGATCATGTTTGTGTGTGTGTGTGTTTGTGTATTATGTTTTGATTTGTTACATGATTTCTTCCATTTATTTTAGTTCGTCTACATAGCATGACTATAGTGAAAACGTATTCAATAGGAAAGTATATGTAGATCCTATACAGAATAGTATGATATCTTGGGGAGGGAGGGGAGTAGTGGGGGATAGGGATGAGGCGGGGTTAGAATCTAAATTTTATGGTAGTGATTGTAGAACATTAAAAAACATAAGTAAAATAAAATTTAAAAAAAGAGATCTTTGGTAAACTTAGAGACATCAGTTTCAGTTAAGGGATGAGGTGAGAAAAGGGTTGAGGGATAACAAAGTAGAAGTGGTGAGTACAGGCAGTTTTTTCAGGAGTTTGGTTGAGAAAGGGACAAAAAGTATGGGAGTAAAATACTCGAAGACTGAGGGAAAAGAAAAAAATTGAGAATGCTTGAAGACAGGAGAGAAGGCACCAGTGGAAAGGGAAAGGCTGACAATTCAACGGACATAGAGAAAGCAGATAACTTCAGCTCTAATCTCCTGGGTAAAATGGATGGAAGTTCAATGAGATAAAAGCTCACATGAGGAGGAGCTGGCTTTGGCAAGGAAAAAGTCCACTTCTTTTTAAGAGGCTAGAGGAAATACAGAGAGAGTGAGAAATCATGCCAAGGGCCTCTGACATGAAGAAGTGTAACAAATTCTATCGAATGGGCTCAGTCTTTTCACTGAAATAAGAAGCACGGACCTCAGCTGAAAGGATGGGAGTAGGCGGAATTGTAGGAGGCTTGAGAAGAGGTTTAGATGTTTCTGCAGCAAGGAAGGGAATCAATTAAAGAGGAGTAAAGGGACCACCTTGCTGCACCAAAGGTCTAGTAGAGATTAGGCAACATAAATGTGAAGGGCACGAGGTCAGCCTGACTGCGTGAGCAGCCCACGAGGAGGAGCTGAGGAAGCAGACCCAAGGCTGGGTTGGTAAGGGATGAGTGCAACAAGAAGGCAGAGGATTCAAGAACAGGTGACATTATAGAACTGAATTGGTTAATTAAAAGGCTGAGATTTGGAAAGGATGAAGGTGCAGTTAGAGCAGGGGTAGTGACCTGCGAAAGGCGGAGGAAAATGATGAATAGGTTTAAGCATGGTGCAAAGGGTGAGAGAATGATGAGAAATTGTGATCAGGGAGAAAAGGTCAGTTTCTGATCAAAGAGGAACATTTGTAGCTAAATGGTGAGACTTACAGTGAGAACATTCATGAGGAACTGAAAAACTAGGGCACCTTAAAGAACATTAACTAAAGAGTATATCGTCCTCTAGTATAAGAGTAGCAGCTGATACTGAACCTGAACCTATTGAACAGAAAATGAAAATGAGTTGGGGGACCATAATCTATATGTGAAGGGTGAAAAATTCTAGTAGAGTAAATTTTAAGAGAAGTTGTTCAGAATATTTACAAAGAGACAGTCTGGAAGTGGCAGTGGAAAAGAAGGAACACTTTTGACTCTTTCTCTGGGACCAGTGCATTGAAGGGCACAAGTGAAGGTATAGATAGATAGATATAGATATGTAGATATAGATATATAGACATACATCTGTCCAGTGCTAGAGAAAACAACCAAGGCTGAAGCATCGTTTAGGAAAAGCCAGGTGCTCTAAGGGCAAAGAGATCAAAGAGGTCCAGAATAACAGGATGTTTGCTCATCATGGAATTCCAGAGGGCCTAGTGAGAAGAGATGAAGTGTAACATGGGAAGGGTGGAGTTAGGGAGAACAGAGGTGAAAAATTACAAGGTAAGCGATGGAAGGAGGAGACTCCTATATTGGCAGTGATTAAGTAACACTCGGATAAGGACAGTAATAGGTGGTGGGACTTCATTAGTTATATAGCAAATCAAGATTTGCATCAAAAAGTTGCAAGGCTTCTAAATTAACAGGCTGTATACATTCATGTATAAACTGCACCAATTATTTAAGACTTGGCTTTTTCCCTCTTGCATTCTTTGTTACCAAAACTTGCTAATTCTTCTCTAAAACCATGACAAGGGGAAACCAGTAAAAAAAAAAACCAAAAACAAATAAAAAACCAAAACACAAAATCAGGGCTTCACAGGATGTAGAAGGGCTCCCAGCTCACAAATTAAAAAAAACAAAGTATAATGAAGATAGGGAAAACAATAGGGATAAAATATCCTACTGACCCAGAAATTAAGAAGAAGCAAAGAGATATAGTCAATTATTCAAGGAGGAAGATCTACTGCTGCTCATTAAACCATTTTGGGGGCAGGAATGTGGATTCTTGGGTATAGAAAATAACACCACTGACAGAACCTGAAGAGCAACAAAGGTAGGGGGTTAAGCAGGCACTCCATTCAATGCGGAATTCTAGGGCATGAAGACCAAATAGAGCTTCAGTGCAGTGGAACAAGTAGAGATTTCATTGGAGCCTCCAGCTCAAACCTATTTCACATGTCAGTGAAGCAAAGAAGGGTAGCAACAGGCCCAGAGTCTTCAGTGACAGCATGTCTGGCCCCTCTCTTTCCACTTCACATGGTGTGGATGGGCAATATTTCAATCCTCTGCTGTGTTGCTGGAAATCATAATCCACTTGACTGGCTTCTATCTGTCATCCTTATTGGAACCATCTCAAATCCAGAGATAATTACTAGAGGGCAACATTTTGCAGACTTGCTAATATTCTATTATCCCAAGAAAGCTGGAGAGAAGAACCGTGATGATGGATTGTGATCTCTAACAAACCCTAAAAGTCAGGTTGGTAATGGGCTGAAAGGTTGCTCAATAAAAGCTGTACTTAGGAAGCATTCTATTATGTACAGTTGTAATGCCAGGACCTACTGCAGATAAGATATCACTGAAACCCTGACTTCTAATGTGTCCCACAACCCAGATAATTTATTTTAGTACAGCTTGCCTTCCAAAATTGTCACTTAGGGTTGTAAATAAATCTGTTAATCAACAAGCCTTTATTAAGTGTGTACTGTGTGCCAAGTACTGTGTCAGGTGCTGGGTAATCAAATACGAAGAACTAATCCCTTTGTTTGAGGAATTTACATTCTCACAAGTGAGCCAATAAGTAAACATATAAAAATATACAGATTAAAATAAAGAGAATAAATACAAAGTGGTTACATACAACTTAGTTTGGGAGAGAGGGCGTATAAAAGAGTAATAAATCAGGAAAGGCTACAAGTAGACGATAATGCTTGATATGCATCTTAAAGGAAGAGGTAAGGAGGCAGTGTATTTCAAGCATGGTGGACAGCCAGGACAAAGGCGGAGGCTAAAGAGAAAGTCCAGTTAGGTAAATCCCAGCATATGGGAGGGGGCTTATTCAAGGAGGCTGGGAAATTAGTTGGGATCAGGTTACAAAGAGCTTAAAAAGTTGAATGTCAGAATTTCTCTTTTATCCTGGAGGCAACAGAGAATCACTGAAGTTTACTGAGTGAGTAGAGGGAAGGGTCACGTTCAGACCAAGGCTTAATAGAAGGATACAGTGGGAAATAGGGCCAATAGGAATGGAGATACTGAAGAGGAAGGAGGAGGATGGAATGACTCAGTATAGGCTAACGGTGATGACTCACAGTGCTCACACCTGAAATTCTCATTTTATGACCTATTAACCCTCCCCTGCTCTCCAACACACACACACACACACACACACACACACACACACACACACACACACACCGGCAGCATCCAACACACACGCATGCCTGCCTTTAGAACATTCTAATGGCTATTCCCATCTCCTTCTCATAGCAATGATTTCACTCGTTTACGCAGTATTGCATTCTGCAGCACCTGACCCCACTTCTCATTTGAATGACTGTGTGTGCATGTGTATGTCTCTCTGCCTCTCTCATTTATTTTTCCCCATCTCTCAAACATTCATGAAGGTGGAACTGGTTACACCTATAATTTTGCATTTCTTGACCAGATCGTAATAGGGATAAACAAACCTCTTCTTTTCTCATTCCTTCCATCTTCTGGGACTGACTGAGACCTGTTGAAATCTTGATGATATTGCTTCTCTTGTCCCTGGCTACCCTTTCTTTCATATTCTGTACTCTGGGGCCACAGTGAGGGAACCCTAACATTCCCTGACCCCATTCTCCTTCTAGATTCACCTTCTACGCTTCCCAGAAACACTCCCACATCCCCCTTGTTCTCCAAAAGCACTGACTTGGTCCCAGCCTACTACTAACCAAAATACAACATCTTCGTTCCTTTCCATCTATACCTTCTAAGATCAGGGCCTCTACTTCCTGTCCTCTCATGCTTATGGAAACAATGCAATCTAGCTTCCAACCTCACCTCCAGAGTTCCCAGTGAGCCCTTTAATCACTCAGTCTAATGGCCTTCTCCATCTTGATCCTTGCTGACCTCTCAGCAGTATTTGACACTTTTAGGCAGTGTCTCCCCTCTAGACCTTCATGCCGCAGCTCTTTCCTGGTCTCTTGCCATGTATCTGATTCCTTCTTGCTTTTCAATCTCCTTGGCTAGATCATTTATCCATGTCCCAAGACATACCCACTGAGAATGAGTTTCATCCAAGGCTCTTTTCCAGGATCTCTTATATTTTACCTATATATGATGTAAATTCCTGATGATTCCAAGATCTATGTAACCCAGTCCTAGTCTCTTTCTTGAGCTAGTCAGTCCTACACCATCAACTTGCCTTTTGAACATCTCAAACTGGATGTCCCATAGACATCTCAAATTCAATATGGCCAAAACAGAATTCACGATCTTTCCTCCAAAACCTTCCCCTCTTCCAAAGTTTCTTATTATAACTGAGTGCACCATCTTCCCAATCACCAGGTTTATTAATCTGGGTATCATCCTGGACTCCTGACTCTCACTCACCCCACAAATCCAACCATGGTTTACCAAGAACTACTGCTGAAACATTTTCCCCTTCTTTCTCCTGATAATGCAGGCCCCTATCATTTCAAACCTGGACTATGGCAACAGTCTTCAGGTTGGTTTTCTTCTCCCAAAAGGCTCTCTTTGTTATAATCCATCCTTGACTTTGCTGATTCCTACCCTTTTGTTATGTTGACATCAAAGCTTCACCAAATCACTGTATCTACCTGATATTTATACTGAATATACCTATATATGTGATTGCTATCCATTATAATATACAATCCTTTCCAGTCAAGACTTTTATTTTTCTATTTGTATGTTCAGAGTCTAACACACAGTAGGTATTTAATAACTAAAAACATAAACCTAATTAAATCAAGTCTCCTCTCTCACTTTTAGGTTTTACCTTTCCAAAGACCACTCCCACATATATACACACACTGACACCACTACTGTTCTTTAGACCACTAGGAAATGAAGGGTCATTCAACATTATGAATTTCCTAGACACATTGTTGTCCTATGTTTTACATCACTGTGATTTCTCTTGTATCCATCCTCTCCAAAAGAGCCATCAATTATGACACCTTTTTTTTTTACAGAGGAAGAGAAAAAAAATCCACCCAAACTGATCAATACATCAAAAAAAGATATTAAATCCAGTGCTCCCCACATGTCCCCCTGACCCACCTCTGCAAATTTTTAAACATGTATTTCTAATATCACTCAATGCCTAAAGAGAGATGTTCTACCTTCTCTTCAATTACCTTTTCAATGTTAAATGTTAAATACACACACATGCACACATAAATAGAGGCACTGACGCTACGGGGAAAAGCATTAGCATAAATATTGGTTTGGCATAACTTATATTTTTCTTACACTTATAGAACTGAAGAGCTTGCAGTCCTCTCCGGGCTCATGCATTTGTAAACATCAGCAGAAACCTAGTTCTGTCATCAGTAAAATGTTCAGGCCTCGCTCTGAAATTTGGCCACTGTCACCGATCACATCCTGAGCTTTCTGATTGGGAATAACTAACTAGTTCTGACTTTAAGAAAATCACTGAATAAAAGTCAAACAATCCAAGCGTAGAATGGGCTTAACCTTAGGCTGCCCTATTGGGCAGCACACCTGACAGATATCTGAATATCTTATTTCAACAACTGGAAAAGACAATTCACTCAGAAACAGCCCTGAAAAATCCATTAGTTCAACATATTTTCCCAGGCCTTTTCAACACACCCACATACACCCAGACACACACAGCGTCATAACAAAGATGTGCCGATGGGCACCAAGTAGCAGTAACTTTCTGGAAGGCAATAACTAGTGAGGATCGCATTTTACATTTTTATTAAAATCCTTCCTTGTGCCTACAATCTGATATCTTTTTGGCTCAGCTTAATTTCTTCTGGGTTGGAGGTCCCATGGCAAACCACATGGATATTGTTAATCAAGGCATCATATCACATATCCCATTTGCTTGGTTGGGAGAGCACCCAGCAATGGAATCCACTTTCCACCTCAGCAGGGCAGAAGCTCAGCCTGCCAACGTGCATGATATAATACCTTCCCTGATAAATTACTTTAAGAGGGTAAAACAGGAAAAAAAAATTGTTTCATTTTGCTGATGCCCCAACTCATGGGTTAAAGTTTAATTTTTTGTGCCGTGAGACAAATGAACTACAAAAGGTTCACTAGTCAATACTTGTCACAAATGAAGAAAGGGACATTGTTTTCCCTCTCCTTAAGGGAGAATCCTGAAGTTTAGGAAAAGAACAAAAGGAACTGTAAGGAAAAGTCCAAACATTGACCAGTAACTTCCATTCATCAATCTAGCTCTGCATGAAACAGGCTCATCTGGAAAGAGGCAGGATAACATAGAATCATAGTTAGAAGTCATTTCTAAAAGGTCATCTAACCAATTCTACACCTGTGCAGTAGAGTGCCAGCCCTGGAATCTGGAAGACCCAAGTTCAAATCTGACCTCAGACACTTCCTAGCTTCCTAGTGGGCAAGCCACTGAATGCTGTTTGCCTCAGTTTCCTTATCTGTAAAATGGAGAATGAAACAGCAAAGTGAAATAAGGATTCCAGAGAGAAACAAAGAATTAAAAGGGATCTGAGGAGGCTAAAATAGAGAGTTGTGTTGGAAGACTGGAAGATGGAAAAATAGGATACAGAGGAGAAAGAAAAAGGAGTAGTGAATTCTTGAACTGAGGGGACAGGGATAGAAGAAGCAGCTCACAATACCCCAAGAAGAAGGAGTTAAAGGGGTAAGACAGGAAGAGTGGGGGTTGGTGGCTCCCAGGAGAGAAGGGGGTACTGAGGCTGCCATCTGTCAACATGACATCACTAACAATGAAGTGAGTGTGTTTTCTCCTAATTCATATATCTAGGAGGTAACCAAGAGCTCCCCAAACTTAATGACCATCACTTACCTTTGATCCTTCATGGGATGAGAACTTATATTGCCAGAAGCTGAGACTAAGGAGCCCTGAGAAGACACTGGGTACTGTGTGGTTTTCATGATTGTTTCTAATTAAAGTGGAGGAGTTCAAAAAAGAAAGGAGAATGTCAAGGGAAGAGCTGATGAAAGAAAGTGGTAAGTGGTCAAGAATGAGATGTGGATTTCTGAATCATGGGGCCTACAAAACGGGAAAGCCATCTCAGGGCGAGGGATGAAATATGACTGACCAGGGTTGGTTAAAAAGAATGCATTTTGTCTGGAGTCATGCAGATCAAAAAGGCTTCAGGCAAAGAGAAAAGGGAAAGACATGGATCCTATATACAACCACTAGGCCAGATAGCTAGAGAGTTGTTACAGCGTGGAGAGAATAGCAGCAGACATGACCAGATGAAGCGATCCAAGAAAGGATTATAGATTTTGATCCATAAGGAACCTTAGAGGTCATTAAGTTTAACCTCATTTTACAGATAAGGAAACTGAGGCAAACAGGTTTAAGTGCCTTACCCAGGGTCACAATGTCAGTAAGGGCCAGAAGTGAAATTGGAACCTGGGTCTTCCTGATACCAAGTCAACTGATCTACTATACCACATTATCTCAGGTGCCCAATCTTACGCCTTAAGATAGCCTCAGTTATCTAACACAGATACATAAAATATAGGTAACAGACAAGGTGAATTAGAAATCTTAATGCAAGTAGGCACATTTGAACTCCAGGATATCACTGAGACCCAAGAGGAAGAGCCTTATGACTGAAATAAGTTTCAGAGCATATGTTCTTTGAAAGGAAGAAACAAGACTGGGTGAGGCATATGTGGATAGGGAGAAATCAGCATCACTTTTTTTTAAAGATATGTTCATTTGAGAATCACAGAGAGAAAGAGTTGTAGGAAATGCCTTATTTTGGAGGAACCATGGAGGGAGAAACAGAAAAATATACTACAGAACAACAGGACAGAAGGGGGAAATGCATGCGTTCAGAAAACCCATCAGATGCTATGAAAACATGATATAGTAATGGTAGACTTCAATCTCTGGTCATCTAGAATGGACATTCAACTAAAAGAAGAGCAACTGCGCACTTCTTGGCTTGACAATGACAGTTACATCCTTCCAAAAAAGTAAAGAAATTGATCAGGGGATTTGCTGTTGTGGAGTTGCCTTTGAGTAAGGCAACACCAGCATAATTAAGGTGAATTATTTATCAGCAATATCATCTTTTAATGGAAAGGAATCCAATGGAATAAGATGTTCTCTTATGAATAGTGTAAGTGATATGATATGACAGATATAAAAACTAAAGTGTTTGTCAACAGTACGTTCCCTATGTCCCAAGCGATGCATAGTTATGGAGTCTTGGTGGAGCAAGGTAGAAAACAGCTGTGGAATGACCAATCTGGTGTGCCCAGATGAGGACTGGAGCAGTTTCTCTGGAACTAAAACCAGCACACTACCCACAGAATGGGAAGAGGGAGGGAGCAGAGAGATTGTTCAAGAAACAGTCAGAAAAACAACAACTTTTTTAAATAACCACTGCATCTTCAAACCAAAGGAGTCTTCACATGTGCATATTTTTCCACGAGCATGAACTGCCCATAAATCTTTGCAGGCTACATTTGTAAACACTGATGATAAACGATAGGCTTTTAATTTTTAAAAATGAGAGACAACACTTGTGTGTGTGTGTGTGTGTGTGTGTGTATGTATGTACCAATAACTGGGACTATTCCCCTATTCCCCCAGGTTTTGTCCTCAAGTTCCATCAATAGTATCACAATGATTTTATCAACATACTAAAATAACCCATAGTCATGAAAACATGATACCTCTTTAAGAACCAGCACACATTTGCCAGGTCCGACAGACTGAGGTAGCTCTGCGATCCTTCCTTTGTTCAGGTAGGGGCCTGAGAAACACCGGTGGTTGATGAAAAGCTGAGGGCAGCAGTATTTCCCATTGACGGTACCTGAATGAAAAAATCAACATAGCTTCTCCTTGAGGATCACCATTTTTGTGTGTCAGGGAACAACCAGAAATCTGTATGAATTCACTGGGCTGGGAAAGTCTCCTGAAGAAGTCATCAGACATCCTTATTGATATGGAATCCAGAGTGGGAAAGGGAACAAGTCTCCAAAAGGAATGGTTATTCCTAAAGTTTTAAAGAAGACAGGGCAAAAATCAAGTTGCATGGATTCTGGTCAAAATCTTGTGGAGCAACTTGAAAAATATCCAGGTACAGAGTTGTAAGTTTTAGAGAAAAAGTCTTCCTATACATGCAGTTATGATTCTTACAATGCAGAGAGAGATGAACTTGAAATCAGTAGAACCTGAGCTAAAACTCTGGCTCAGACTACCATTTATATGATCCTGGTTACTTAACTTCTCTTAGTCTCAGTTTACTTCATCTGAAAAATGGGACTAATAATCGAATCTATCTCACAGTGTTATTCTGATGATCAATTAAGATAATACATGCAAAGCACCTTGTAAACCCTTAACGCACTATATAAGTATTAATTACTATTACTGTCATCATTAGTAAAAGACAGGGACAAGTCAGTTAACCTGTCTGTGTCGTAAGCTGCCATTTAAAATAAAAACAAAGCATTCTAAATCTAAAAACTGTAAGTCCCTGGAAGAATGCCAATGGGTAAAATTTATTTTCCGGACAATTACAAAGGATGGTATTTTTGGATATGTGTGTATGACAGCAAAATGATAGCTCATTAGGTAAGTTTACTGCTTGTCTCCAGCAACCTCTTATAATTCGCAGATAAAAATAAGTTATTAGCTTAAAGCCTGGCTGAAGAGATTCAAATCAACTCTAAATTCCAGAATAACAATGATGTTTCAGTTCAAATCATTTCCAGTTGGAATGGAAAGTGTTAACAGATTTCAGGAACGCTTTCTCTCATGAAGTAGTCCACAAAGGACAAAAAAGGTAGAGGGTATAAATGTTATTTTCCTGCATCTAGGAAAAGGGGAGTAAAAGATTTTATAGACTAGCAATTATAGACTAGAAAAAAGTAGCTGACATGGTTCTTTGAACAATTCTTTAGACTGAATTCTACACAACTGCTAAGATTATTAAGCCAGTTTTTGCATTTACATGAAAATTCTTCAGTAGGATTAACCCCGCCAAGACCCTCACAGAAAAATAATTTTAGTAAGTCTACTCATAAAATTATGCTTTTTAATGCAAAGATAGTTTTAGATAAAGGCATCCTCCTTTCAAGGTCTTGCAGCTTTTAAACTTAGGATCTTACATTTTAAGATTTCTAAGTTTCTGAACCTCACAGAATTCAAAGTTGATCTTTTATTTGGCCAGAAAATAGTGTTCCTTAACCAAATATTACCTAATACAAGACTACCATTATTATTTTTGTAGATTAACAAAGGGTAACATACAATAGATTTTCAGAAAATAAAGTAAGATTTCAAAAAAAAATCCTCATATTAATTTTTCCCAAAGAAAAAACACCTCCCTCACCCGCCCCATATCCATGAAACCCACTGCCAATTTTCAAACACAGTCAAGTTAAAGGAATAATAAAAATAAATCTATCCAATAATCAAAAAATCTATCATACTCTGGTAAAAATGTGTAAATAGACAAAAATTAATACACCTAATGACCAGAAGGTAATAGAAAAGGGGAAAGGCCTCATTTAACCACAGAGGAAATAAGAGGAAAAGTATCCAAGTAATTCCCAAAGAAAAAGAACCAGCTGTAAAGATGAGTGAAACATGAGGATTTACCTACAAGCTCCACCTGTTGCCCAGGGCATCGCCAAGCAGCTATCAATAGCTAGGCCCAGGCTGGTGTCACTCACCTGTTGTGTCTGGCTGAGGGAATGAACAAAGGTCATGAGGTATTTTCTCAACAGGCACTGTGGATGGCAATCTGTTAATGAAGAACAGAACACAACCAAACTAAACAAATCGTGGAGAGCGGTGCCTTCCTATCGCCCGCCTATCCTGTTTTGAGGAAGTCTAGTGTCCTGGAAAGAAAACTGGCCTTGGAGTGGAGAAGGGACCCAACTTCAAATCTTACCATCTACCCTAGCAGTGGCATCCCCATGAGGCAGTCCCTTAACCTGAATCTCAGCTTCCTCCTCTGTGAAATGGGAGTAACACCTGTAGAACCTGAGGATCGTATGAGGTAATGCATATTTTGTAAGCCCTAAAGTGTCATATAATTGCCAACTACGATTATTAATCTTCTGCATGATAGTAAGAGGGAAACCTGTGGCCACCCTATGATACAAGAAGGGATGTTTGCCTCTTGAAGCAGTGTGAGTAATCATTTCTGAAGAGTTAAATTTAGAGGAGTTGTTCACCATCAACGTTTACCCGCAAACCATCCTGCAGTAATAAAAGGGGCCTGTCATCCACATGCTCTCCTTTGCTACCGTGAGAATTACCACAATAAACTGGAAATGCTGCGTTGCTTCTGATAAGACACTAATTATGTCAAGTCTATTTTACATTAAGTAAAACACTGATTCAAGTCCAAATATAAGCCATAGACGTTGTCATTAACATCAACATTAGAAGAGCTGTAGTGGAGGGCACAATGGTCTAGTCATGCAGTGGATGGAATTTGCCTCAGAATCAGGAAGATGCGGGTTCAGTCAATCAGTAAACGTTTATTAAGTGCCTACTGAGTGCCAGGCACTGGGCTAAGTGCTGAGAATACAAAAAAAAAAAAAGACAAGAGTGCCAGCCCTCAAGGCACTTACAATCTAAGGAGGGAGATAGCATGCAAACAAATATATACAAAGCCAATTATATATTGGAAGTAAAATAAAAGGAAAAGCATTTGAGTTAAGAGGGGTTGGAAAAGGCTTCTTGTAAAAGGTGGAATTTTGGTTGAGATTTAAAGGAAGCCATAGAGGTCAGTAGGTGGAAGCTGAGGAGGGAGAGGATTTGAGACATTGGGGGACAACCAAACAGAAAGCTTAAAGCTAAGAGAGGGCGTGAGCTGCTTGTACAATAGCCATGAGGCCAGAGTGATTGAATTGAAGAGTTGTTGTGTTCGTCTGTTGCTGACAAAGAAGACCATGCCATAAGAGAAATAATGACATGACTTGCACATATTTTGAGTGAGGGAGGACTGTGCAGGTCACCGGCCTCACAGGTTGGGGAAGGAGGTCCTGGATGACTGGAAAGGTAAGTGGGGGCTGGGTTATGAAGAGCTTTGAGGGCCAAGCACAGTATTTAGTATTTTTTCCTGGAGGCCGGAGTTCTTGAGTTGGAGGTGGAGTAGGGTGCATAAGTGACACGGTTGGATCTGAGCTTCAGAAAATCACTTTATGGCAGAATGAAAGATGTACTGGAGCAGGGAGAACTGAAGGAAAGCAGACCCACCATCAAGCTATTATAATAACCCCGGACTCAGGCCTAGCCTCTCAAAGACACAGACAAGTTGTGTAACTTCTGACATCTCAAGAAGCAACTCCAAGACCATAAACTGAAGAACAGTAGTTGCTGATCTGCAGCGATAGACGGAGCTTCCTAACTGGAGTGTCCCATACCAATGAAATCAAAGGTCAAGTAAAAAAAAGGCCGCACTTGTAGAGCACTTGGAAGAACCTTGTGGGTTCATCAAGTATCATTCCTTAAGAACCCATTCCCTACAGGGAATATGAAGACTTAAGGGATATGTTTTGGTGGTGGTGTTTTTTGAGTAAAGTTATTCATGCTCTTAAGGAAAATAAATGGCAGGATATAGTTACACAAAACTGAGTATTTTCAAAGTATCTCACTGGGCAATTTTTTGTTTACTACCTTTGAAGGAACACTGAGTCCTAAATGTGGGAAAACTATTTAACATCACATCATTTCCCTCCAAGTAGAATGGTGATGGCAAAACTAATCTGTTTTACTGGGCTTAGTAAAAAATAACTCATCAATAATACTGTAAAACCTATTATGAAACATAATGTTATAAAACTGCTTTAAAACTGGGACATAAAGACACAGATTGGGTATATGATCACGTTTCACATATTTCAATTACAATTGTTCAATGGCTTATTGAAAACTCCTATGGATAATTTTGCTAGCACAGGAATAGTCCCTCTACCCTTTATCCCAAATGTCTGAATAACCATCAAGAAAAAAGGGCAGTAAAGCCCAGGCTTCTACCCCATTCCAGTTATATTCTTTTAACAACTACCTCCAACAAAAATAGTTGAGGGAAATAAAACATGTAATAGCAACAGAATACTTTGCCTATACAGGGTGTCCCAAAAATCTTACTGCAGTTTTATGCTTTGGTAACTTAAAATTGAAGCAAACAAATATTCCTACCATTAGATTATAAGCATTTTGAGGGCAGTGGCTATCTTTCACCTATTTTGTATGCCCAGAACTTCTCACAGTGCTTGGTACAAAGTAGGCACTTAATAAATACCGATTGGTTGGAATATTCTTTA
Source organism: Bettongia penicillata ogilbyi (assembly GCA_023548195.1). Taxonomy (NCBI): domain Eukaryota; kingdom Metazoa; phylum Chordata; class Mammalia; order Diprotodontia; family Potoroidae; genus Bettongia; species Bettongia penicillata. Next base: position 7,831,913 of record JAJHZJ010000266.1, on the reverse strand, counting down.
AGGCACACGCATAACTTGCCTCTCCTGCCCCACTCCTTGGGACCATAACTGTCATTTCATCAGTGTGGGAGACCTGGCTGATGTTGAAGGTACCTCTATGGATAAATACCAGCCATGTACCTGTAACTTACAGCCTTAGAGTTAGCAGGGGCACCGCTAAGAGGTACGTGATTTGCCCACAGTTACACAGGTAGAATGCTTCAGAGGCAAACCTTGAACCCAAATCCTCTTAACTCAAAGGACAGTCCTTTGCTTGCCATGTTATAGAGCTTGTCATGCTGCCCTATTAATGAAAAGAATTCTGATACCAGAGGCCAAATTTACTCTATTTGAACTAATTGTTGCAAATCATCTCTGCTATGCTTTTCCTTTCAGAACTGCAACGTAGCACAGAACTGATGTTTTAAAAATACGTGACATTTTACTTGGAAAAATAAATGAAATAATGGAACTTCAGAGCTTGACCTGAAATGTGACCTGGGGAGTGAACAAATTTTGGCCTCTCTCAATAAGCCCATAATGCAAAGCAGCTCGTTTGCATTGTTTTGACTTTTTCCCCCCTTCAGATCTCATAAAATACTTTGTTTCAGCTCTTTAATGCATTTATTACATACTACTTTGTACCACAGCTGTATCTCATAGGCCTCTAGTGAACTGTAATACCCATGAGGACAGGAGCCAGGTCTTCCTTTGTACCTATCTCTGCACCTACATTATTATGCACTCATGAGGCATTTCATATTCATATAATTGAGTTCTGAGAAAAGAAAACCTTAAATTATTAGAGGAACATGGCAGGACTTGCTTTCAACTGTCTGTTTCAAGAAATTCAACTCAACAGATCTTCAACAACTATTATGTGCAAAACATCATGCTAGGGACAGGGGATGTGTACAGAAATCATAGTCCCTGTGCTCAGAGTTTGAAATTATCATATTATTTTCAAAAAATTCTTCAGTATTACTTATTCAGTATTCATTTAGCAAGTATAAGATAAGAGTATGGAGGCTCCACCAGTCATCCAGCTTTGTTCAGTATAATCTGTATATACTTTGATAGCTGATTTTAAAAGTTATCAGGCTAAGCTTTTTGAACAAAACAAAGAAAAGACTGGAAAGCTTGATTATGTGAAGTACAGAAAGCAAGGACGACATTGTAACGATACTGAGACCGGGAGATAGATGTTGGTTTTTCTGTCATGGTCAAGTAACTGTTACCTATGCTCAAAATGAAGGCTTATATCCCTTCTATAATGGAAACTGAAAAAGGCTTATAGGACACTCCCTTGCACTCCAGGTTGTCAGAGAACCTGAGGCGATCCTATAAATAAGGATGAAAAGGAGCTTCAAGTCTGGAAACAAAGAAAAGAATCCTCAAAAGGAAATTCTGAACTCTTTCAGGAGGCAAGAGGGAGAAAGAAAGAGAAGAAAGAAATCAAGTATGTGGAGCTAAATAAAAGACAGGTTTCTCTGAAAGGGCAGGCGGCTAGATACTCTAAGAAGGAAGTGGTTGCTGATCTTTCAAAGAATGAAGACGTGTAAGAGGCCCAAGTGCCTATCACCCAGTAAAGGTCAGAGGTAGAAAAGATGAGTTACGGAGGAAGAGAACTCAGTCCATCTGCTGCAACAAGAAGAAACTCCACTGTCTTTTCAGAGCATGAATTCGGGAAGGGACCAGGAACGTTCCAAGCAGATTTACTCAAAACTAACCACTTTGAATGAATTATGATAATGCCAGACCCTAGAAAAATTCTAAAGATTTTGAAGCCTTAGGCAAGAAAGCAAAGGAATAAGGATAGAATTCCACCCCCAGCTCACTGTTGGCAAAAACATTATGAGAATGGTGGATTTGGAAAATGGTACCTAATAAATGGATTTGGATTTCTGGACCATGGCTAAAAATAGGAATTACAACATCTTTAACAGGGATGAAGGGTAATCTAACAAGGCCTGTTTTTGTTTTTTTTAAGAAAATGTATCTACCTAGAGTTTTACAAGTCTAGTTTAAGGCATAGGGATAGGAATTGGATTTGTGATTTCACTGACATAGGGAACAACTCCCAGGTGAGAGAAGTTCTACCATTGAATGCTGGCACATTCTCTACAATTTCTAGTTTTATAGAATTATCTAGGACATGGAGAGTTTAGAGAACTGGCCCAGAATCATACAGCCAAAAACTGGCAAGATTTGACTTTCTCATCTCCTTGGCTCTGAGGCTGGCTCTCAACGTCTCTCTTATAAAAGAAGGCTTTAAAATGATGAACTGAATGAATGAGCATTGCCATCTGTTCCGCCATTGCTCCCTAAGATCCAACAACTCTCACTATCTGCCCTGCTGCTATGTCCTCCAGACTCCAGGTCACTGGCATCTGACCTGTCAACATAACCCTAATGACTTCAGATTTGTCACTTGCCCCACTGCTGCAATTTAAATAATAATAGCTACCATGTATATAGCACTTATTATGAGCCAGGCACTGTGAAAATAGGATCTCACTTAAGCTTCACAATGACCATAAAGGGCAAGTGTTATTATCACCCCTACTTTGCAGATGTTTCAGGAAACTCAAACAGAAGTTAAGGGACTTGACCAGGGTTATACAGCTATTACGTGTCTGAGGCTGGATTTGAACTCGGATCTTCCTATCTACTGTACCACCTGGCTGCCTTCCTCCACAACTGCACCCTCTTAGAAGTATGTATTATTTCCCGTAATTTGAATGTGAGCCCCTGTATACTGTCAAACCTCCCAAAACTTCAGAGAGTCCACCCAAAGTTTCTAAGGGCCTTCCCCACTTGCCCTTGACATCATGGGCACCCCTGAAGCATTCTGACTGTCCATCTGTCACCCTATGTTCTTGCTACATGACCACCTTGTTTTCTCTTTCTAACATGTACCTCTTCAAAGCTCCTCACTGGCTCCTTATTGGGTACAGCCTGCATGTATTTATCACAGGACTCCTGACTATCTTATGTGACACTCATTTTTAGTTCTTCTAAGGCAGGAAGATTCCATGTGTTGCTGACACAGAGCAACAGCATAAAAGGCTGGTATTTAAAGTATAGTCCTTTGCCTTGGTGGGAAGCCTGGGGAAGGATCAGTTAAAGAAGTCTACAGTTTCCCCAAAGCAATGCAGTCTGTTCTTCATGTTCAATTCTGGCACTCAACTGACAGAATTACAGATATCACAAAGCTAGGAAGGCTAGCTAACACACTGGCTAACAGAGGCAGGATCCACAAAAGATCACAGCAGGTGAACAAGACAAAATGTAATAGGGTAAAATGGAAATCTTAACACTTGGGTCCAAAAGAAAATCTACTTCACACACACAAGAGGAGTACAGCATGGCCAGACTATTCAACATGATAAGAACTGAGAGGCTCAAAGGTGCGCCACAGAAGGTATCTAACGAGGTCTCTAACTACTCTGGAATCCTGTAATTCCACAGGCATAGGGCCTGTTTTATTTCTGGTTTAAAATATTCTAGATCCTGAAGAGCCTAGCAGAATGTCTTTTACTAGAAGGTTAATTAGCAGGAACTGAATGAATGAAGGAAAAGATGTACTAGACTGATCATTGTACTAGCTCTCCAAGCTCTCGCTCAACTGCTCCGTACAACATCCTTCATTGGAAGAAATATCAATAGTGTGGTTTAGGGGGGACTTACTGTTTTTCTGGTTGTACGACCGCAATCTTTCTCTTCTTTTGTACTAGAAGGCAAGGAAAAGAAAAAAAAAGAACTCTGTTATTCTGACATTCATGCAACTGTGTCTTAAGAAAGTGTATATTATAAAAATAAAATGCCCTTAAGGTAGCATTTTTAAGAGAAATGACTGCAATCATATAATAATTTCTTCTCATGTAAAATTGGTTATTAACGCATCAGAAACAAGTTCTCTGTAGGACAGAAACATTTAATGTTATCACTGCATGGTGTGCTCTATTTCAAATGTTCTTTTAAGAAAAGGCAGTGGAAAAACTCATAGATATTGTACCACGCAGAAACATACTGTTGCAAGCATGATTACCCAGCATGATTTTTTTTCCTTATAAAAACTGTAAAGTTTGAATACAATTGCTACAAAACGATAATCTCAATTAGGTATGATTTTTAACTAAAACATATTTTACTCTTCAAAAGGGAAAGGCTGATGCACTGTAAATTTGGCTGTCAAATATTAACATAAACAGATGGATTTTTTTCCTCATTTGAGGATATTTTTCTGCAAACAACCCATTTCATTTAGATTTATTACTGTCTATTCTTCACCTTAATAAAATTAGACCATCACTTCCTGGTACTTATTAATTTTGGCATAAACTAACTGCATCTCCCCCTAAGTAAGTAGGAACTAATTCCAACACATCAAAAGCTGTGAAAATCCGAGAAAAGTGTAATATACTTTGGATTATTAATTATAAGCTTTTTTTGTGGTCTGGACCTCTGTTGTCAGTGATATAGGGAGTTCCTGGTGTGTCAAATCCCTCTCTCAATACAGCCACATGCCTTCTTTGCAACTGGAAACTCTCTAGTTTTAGAGAGGTTAAGTGATTTATACGGGGTCACAAAGGCAACATATATGTTAGAGGCTAGAGTTGAATTCATTTCTTCCTGACTCTGGAGTGCCAGCCTTCTATCCAGTATACCATACTGTGAAAGGTAGTATGATTCAAAGGAAAGAAGATCAGTTCTGGAATTAAAAGGCCTGGATTCAAATTCTGCCTGTGATACTTATCACTAAGAAATCTAGTCCTCAGTTTCTTCAGCTTTAAAAAGAGTGTTGGCCTAGATAACTTCTGAGACCCCTTCCATATCGGCATCTACGATCCTATTATCCTAAATATTAATTTATTTGGAAGAAATGAAATTAGTATACTAGTAACAAAGCAGGATCTGGAGATAACTAAGATAATCGGTAAAACTTCACTCATTTTGAAACTTAGTGTTCAGTATCTACTACCATAAATTACCCTGAACTTTGTGAAACTTTGGATTCAGTGAGTTATCCCCTAATATTAGGGAATGCAACACTAGACGCAGAAGGTTGCAATGATGTGGGGATACTATCACATTCGCCTTTCTATTACATAGTTTCTTTACTCAGAAAAAACTCATCAAAGGTCTTTTACTCTCACAGAGGAGAATCAGCTAAACACGCCAAATTCTGTGAGAAATTAAACCGTGGATCAAGTCAGTGACAGAGCTGGTACTGGTGAAATCTGAGACTGTCTACGAAGGCGAAGTTTTAGAACTGATGTGAGACATCTGCATCACTTGGGCAAAAACACCAGCTGTTGGGGATGAACTCATTCTTCTCATCTTCAAACCCCAGCAAAGTGGTGGGGCTGCAAGGGAGTGGAGGCCAGGGGGAATCTCAGATGGAAATGGGAGAAAATTCAAAGGCCACTACGTACTTCCTTAGTCTCCATGCTTACCTACCCCCGTACCATTCACTGCAATCACTTTGTTCCGAGTGCTCATTATCTCTCACCTACAGTAGTAACAGAAAATGCCTCCTAATTGATCTTCTGTAGCCAGTTTTCCCCTTTTCACTCTGCGGTTCACATAATCTTGCTCTTGCACCAGTGTGATCCCAGAACACCTCTAACTACCCCAGTGCTGCTTCCCAATGCCCAGGGAAGGAAGGGCCTCTATATTCAGGCACCAAGTAATCTGACCAGCCCTAGGTCACACTATTCCCTTTCTGTACTCTATACTGCAACTACACAGACCTCTCTGTAACCCTTAGTCTCATTCCTCTTATCTGCAAACCCATACTGTTTCCCATTTGCCTCCTCCACCCACACTTGAGATCACTGATCCCCAGACTAAAATTCCTACTTTCTTTCAAGACCCAGCTCAGCTGCCACATTCTCAATGAAGCCCTCAGCCAGGCTCTCTCCTCCCCAAGGGATCTTCTCTGCAGTTAAATTTCCCATACCCCCTTGACCACACATCTCAGTTTCAGTAACTACATTTCTCTTTATATCATAGCTATTTTACCCCCCCATTAGATGGCACCTTACTTAAATCTCAGTGAGCCAAGAGTAATGGTCTTTCTTTAGATGCGTAATGTACATAGTAGATAGTGAACAAATGTTCGTTGATTTCAGTCTATTTCTATCTGTAAGGAACTCTTAAAATGAAGATTCCTTGACAACTTTCGGTTACATAGTTCCATATATAAGAATCGTCCCTGGGAAAGACTGAGAAATGATGGCACACTTGGAGACAAGAAGACAATTCTTTAAAAAAAGACAGTATTCAGTCTCCGAGTGCTGCAACATTTGGGAAAGTTTTGATAATCATGGATAGGTAAAGTGTTCTGAACTTCTGATACAGAAAGCCTGACAGAAAAATACTGACCACCATTCAACACTGATCATCCAGTTTGTAACTGTGCCCTAAAAGACCACCTGAGATTTCCACTCAAGGAGCAATCCTGTCTCCTCTATTAGGATGTGAGTATTTGACTCCAGGCACTTCCTACTTTTTAGTTTTAATCACACAGAGTAGGACCAGAGGAGGGAAGTAATTTTGTTAAGTTTGTACAAACTAGTTAGTAGTATTTGAGGAAACCAAATGGTTTAGTGGGCAATACCATTAAACTTGAATTCAGGAAAGATCTGAGTTCAATTCCCATCTTAGACAATTACTAGCTGTGTGACTGTAGGGAAGTCACTTCACTTTCTCAGCCTTCAGTTTTGCCCCCATAAAATAGGAGTGACAGCATTTATTTCATTGGGTTATCATGAGGATTAAGTTAGATATGTAAAACACTTTGCAAACCTTAAAGTACTACACAAATGTGACCCATCAGAAGTAGTAGAGTTGGACCTGGGAAACATTTGTGGCTAGAAAAAGCTGAAGTGAGGACCTTTGAAAAGGAGAGTCAATGCTGGGCCTCTGGAGCAACATCTTTTTTATTTCCTTCCTAGTCATGAACTTTTATCCTGTTCATACATCTAAGTAGCTAATTTTTTCATGTTTCTCTAATATGTTTATAATATAACCTTTATAACTAGGTCAAATATGCATTTGGAGCTTATCTTAGCATAATATATGAGATAATGGTCGAAATCCAATTTATTCTCTATTGTCCTTTCCTAAATGCTGACTACTATGCCTATCTGTACCACTCTCAAACTCTCCCTCATTGCAGCTTTCCACTTGGTATTAGAAGCTCAAGTACGTGGGGAAAAAAGAAACACACGCGCACACACACAGATAATGGTGACAACAAGAGCTGGGCCACTTCACACCAAGATTGTATACATGTTCTACCTACAATGCAGTGATCTTTTAGCTCATGAAGGATTTTTAAAATGAACATGCACGTGGCAGAAACGTGTGCATATTTAGTGTATTTGAAAATGTAGGAAACACAGTAAATGACTGAAAGCCATTTTGGCTGCCTATACGCACTGCTACTACGATTGTGGAGAAGGAAGGAAGAGAGAGAGGGAAGATGGGACATTTAAGTGCCTACTATATATTTACTATATAATAAATGTTTTTAAAATTATTACGTGCCTACTATATACCTATTATATACTACTATACACCCAGGGCAGCTAGGTGGCACAGTTGATAGAGAACCAGGCCTGGAGTCAGGAAGACTCAAATTTCAGAGTTCAAATCCAGCCTCAGACACTTACTAGCTATGTGATCCTGGGCAAGTCACTTAAGTGGGTTTGCCTCAGTTTCCTCATCTGTAAAATGAGCTGCAGAAGGAAATGGCAAACCGTTCCAGTATCTTTGCCAAGGAAACCCCACATGGGGTCATGAAGAGTCAGACACAACTAAGATGACTGAACCAATGTGCCAGGTTCCTGTTTGTGCTAAATGCTCACAAATATGATCTTATGTGATCCTTACAACAGTTCTGGGAAACAGGTGCAGTTATTATCCTCATTTTAGAGTTAAGGAAAGTGAGGCAGATAGAGGTGAAGTAACTTCACTCAGCTAAGAATTGTCTGAGGCTGGATTTGAACTCCGGGTCTACTGCTCTATCCACTACAATTCCCAGATGCCTCTTTGCACATCTGAAATGGCCAAGTGTCATCAGTGTGAGCTTTTCTCATACTTGTCAGGAAGTTCCTAACTAAACTGTGTAGACTATGAAGGTACATGGCAGAAGAGAAAGTCTACTGAACTGGGAGCCAGAGGAGACCTGGTCTCTAGGTCTATCATTTACTAGCTGTTAGATTTTAGCAAGCTATTCAACCTCTCTGGACCATCACTTCTTCACTCGGTCAAAGGAGCAGAAACTGAACCACAGCTCCAATGAAAGATGAATTGGAATGAATGAAAAAATATAATTCTGTGACCTCTGAAAGGCATGGAAAGCATACTGGGAATGACAAAAAAGTTTATATTTTATTTATATTTTTTTAAAGCAATTCAAACATGCTAGCTCAGCATGAATCCTTAGCCAAAATCAAGCACCCACGAAATGATGAAAATAATAGTTTTTAAGAATTTCGGATTTGTAGCAAGTCTCTGTAAGATTTCTTGCAGCATTCTTTACCTTAAGAAATTAAACATGATGCTCTGCAATGTATGTGCTCTTATGGAACACACAGGAACAAAAAGTAAGATTTAAATGTCTTAATTTTGACACAGCTGAATATATTGAAACAAACCTGCCTCATCATGTCCAAAAATGACAAATCTTATTGATGATTCAGTGTTAAGCATTTCAATTAACCAACTGTTTACGGTAACTCAATGAATTATTGGAAGCAATTATGAATCTTTTAGAGAAAATCTTGTGAGAAAAATTATCCCTTTTCTAACAGCAATAATGTAAAAATAGGAAGTAATGACATAGATTTCACTTAAAACCTTTCAAATCTACAATTTGAAGACAGAAACTAGGTAGGGACAGCAAATAGAGTGAGGACTCCTGGTGTCTTCGTAACTTTTTACTATTTGTAAAAGCACTTAGCACAGTGCCTGGCACATAGTGGGGGCTAATAAATGTTCATTCTGTTCCCTCCTCCCCACACCCCATCATTTCCAATCTATGAAATGGCCAATAATTACTGCTTGATTTTATGGAGATGAATGAAAAATGGGAATTCTTTAGCTCTCTGGGAAATCAACTGATGGTAATTCACGGTATGATAAGTACTTCAGAATTGGGATAATGTTACATCACGTAACTAGGCATACTGAGCGTACTTACAAACTGCTTTATGTGGTGGAGTTAAGGGATAAGCATTTGCTTCACACCAGCCAACTGGGAAGATGTCCATAGACTCTACATCAACAATGTACTCTGGAACAGGAGGCTGCAAGCCTGCAGTGGAGAGAGGCAGTGTCATTAATTACACAAATCTAAACATTCCTCACCAGCAAGAAAAATGAAGCTATACAAAAATAATATCTGAAGAATGGAGTTACCCAAAGAGCAGGCAATACAGATCCTTCACATCAAAAAAAAAAGTTCCTAGGTTTAGTCTGGCAGATAATTTCTGTTTTCATTGGGAATGATTCCACTGATCAAGTTCACCATCCATCCACCCTGAAACACTGGCATAAAATCTTATCATTTATACTACACAAAGAGTTCAATTGTGATATAGTTGTCCTGATAACCAGTTGCTCTAAATTTCTTCTAGACAAAGCCACTGGGAAATAATGTATTTGCCTGGCACGCTGCATGGATACCACTTTAAATGGATCCTCATAGTTTTAAAAATATATCTGGCATTTATCTATACTGAATAATGTCATAATTCTAATGGGGTAGGTAAAGAAATTATGAGGCCATAATCTCTTCCTTTTGTGACATCCTATAGAAAATCAATAAGATCATTTAACAACTTTCAGTCTCGGTTTATATAGTTACAGCTGCTATTTCATTTATTATTTGTGGCATATCTATAGCATCCTTTCATTTTTATATTGTCAAAATATGCCATAGGAAACATCATCACTGAATAGCAGAATCTCAGAGTTAAAAAGTCAGAAATCATAAGACTATGGGTAAGAGTCTAATCAGGATTGAAATATCCCAAATAAATCATAACTAATCACTATTTGAAGACTTCCAGTGATTGCGAATTCATCACCTTCTACTATAGTCTATTCCACTTTTTAATGGTTCAGAAGCTTTTCCTCACATTGAGGAACAATGCCTTCTTTAATTTCCACCAATTGTGACTATTTCTTCCTTCTGAGACCTCTTATCCAGTCCTTCAAAGAACTAAAAAACAACTCTTGTGTACACCCATCTCCCCTCCTCACCCCACAACCTTCTTTTCTCCGGACTAAAGACTTTTCTCCAATGATCTGGTGCCCCTGTGGTATCAGAACTAACCATATAAAGAAACTCTCAGCTTCAGATTCTGCTCTGTAGGAAGCTTGCTTTCAAAATGCACATGGAAGACTTGTAAGGTAGGGCAGTGAGTTTAGGCATTTTAAAGCAACACTTGGAGAAATGACCAACTCACAACATATCATGTGAACTCTGTAACTCACTCCTGGAAAGTAAGTGAAAACTATTTACATTAGTTACAAAATGAGATTGGTGGGGTTTAATGGTGTGGCCCAAAAAAGAGGGAAAGAATGAAAGAATTACATCTCCTTGTCTCTTCAATGCAAACAAAAGACATAATTCCAGACTCTCAGTACGCTTTCTAGTTAATCTAGGAAAGATACCATAATAAAAAACATCTTGACAAATCCTACTCAATAAAACCGATTTAATTCTCTCCCTGAGGCCATCAAACAGAAGCGGGTATGTGCATATAGTAGCCACAGAGTATTAACTGTGGGAAACTGTGTTGTCATACCTACATGACTATGTACTATTAGTCTTTTCTATTTTGACCAAAAACCGTAAAATTTAAAGCTGAAATTCCATAATAAAAATTAATAAAGCCAATCCTAACACAGAAAAGACAATACCTCAAGGAGATTGCTAACTTATCACGTTGACAGAAGTCTCTTAATAAATTCTTGATTTGTGGCCTGCAGTTTCACTGATATACAAAAACAGATTTGTACAGCAATGACCTCTTACAATATCCTTAACTCCTCATCCTGTTTCACAGTGGTAATTCTGCTTAGTTATGAAACTTCAGTAATTAAGGGAAAATCCATTACAAGCAGATTACTGGTAAAACAAGTTGAGTATTTAGCAATTTTTCTATGAATCAATAATTATGTTCCAGAATGCCCATACAGAATTCTTGGAAGCAATCCCAGTGAGTCTTGGACCACAGATCCTAAGATAAGAGTTCTATAAATAGGCAACTGAGTCATTAACTCGAACCACTTAATCATTTTGTGTTTGTTTCTCCAATGAAATGAAAATGATGTAGTGAAAGTCCATTATAATATGCTTACAATTATACTGACTCTACTATATCATGAATTAAATGACACCCCTCCCTCAAACCAGGTAACTCTGTGAAGGAAATGTCTAACATAACATCAATAACTTTTTAAAATAGGTTATCAAGTTATGTTCTTATTCCCAAATATTTATACGGATGTTTCCATCCATTTGTTTCCTACCTTTGATTCATTATAAAATAGATGGTTTGAGGACTGAATACATCAATCAGTGATAATAAGTATTTATTAAAGCACACCAGAACTAAATCAGTCTTTGCTCTGCAGGAACAGGGACATGCAGAACATTTTAACAGACAAATAAATATAGGACTTATGCAAAATAAATGCACAGTGACTGGAGATGGGAGGAAAGGAATATAACAACCTCCTCTAGAAGGAGGTAGCACTAGATCTGATCCTTGCAGGGAGCCAGGGGTTCCCATAGGCAGACGTAAGAAGAGAAAGAACTCCATGAGGGCTGGGACGTATTCGAAGGCACAAAGGTGGGAGATGGGTAAAGCATGCATGGAACATCAAGTATGCCAGTTAAGCTGGAGTGCACTCACATGAGGGGGAGTAATGTATAATCAGTCTGGAAATATAGGCTCAAGACAGATTGTGAAAGGCTTTAAATACATCACTTAGCAGAGTGTGTGCTCTTAACCCAGAGTTAAATAAAGTTACTGACAGATAAAATCACTTTGAAATATGAGTCAGGTCTCATATGCACATATATACATTACCATTATTATGAGTTACTCTGAACTTCCAATTTGTTCTCAAAGGCACAAAATTATTATAATTATCATTCAGCCCTGACTTTCTTTGCTCAAGTCTGCCATAATTTCATGGGCGTGTAAGTGTAAGCAAAAGAACAGGTTTTATAGAGCACATATTTCAACAAAGGGTACTGATTAAAAATCGTTCCAGTCCAATATCTAACTCAGTTGGCAAAAAGCAATATCAAATAATGAATCAAAAAATGCCTGCAAGTGAAGCAACTGCCCAAGTAACAGCTCTAAATTAATGAAACCCAGATGGAGAAGCAACTCTTGCGCCACTGAAAATCTCAGGATTCCCAGAGGTGGTCAATAAGGCAAGCTCTTCAATGTCTTTTCCCCTTACGGAAACTGTATGTCTTATTATCCTCAGGAAGACACTGCTAAAGGGATCTGAAAGGAGAACGTAAACACCACTTGCTTTGCCACTGCTCAATGGGCTCATTAACCACTGAGATTTAGTTGTTTGACTGCTCTATACATCCAGATTTGCACTTTGCTACAAGTAAGATGCGCTATGACCAAAGGACTGTACATTAAACGCAACCTTTCTGGGCAACCGAAAATGTGTTTACATCCATCCTACTCTCCATTTAAATTTCTTTTCTAACCTTATCACTAAATCAACCATTTAGAGCTTTATTACCTATAGTTATTTATGCATGTCACTGAATCTTCACACAAAAAATAATTTCATTATGGTCACTCTATATATGTAAGGCCACCTTCCTTTAGCCCTAAACAGGCCCTTTAAGCTACACACTCATGAGTCACTCAACAAATAATAGTTGAGGAAAAGGTCCATTCCTTTTATGCAAATGCTCATGTAAAGGTCAGATTAACGAAGGCCAGATTCTGAAATGGTAGGTCACTTCCCTTTTAATGGGATAAAAATAATAAAAGATCTAAGAATATTTTCTGATGTACAAGCTATATAAATGATCCTGCTAACTGCGATGGTACATTTTTAGATCTTAAAATCGTTATATTCTTTGACATGGGGGTGGGGTGGGATGGGAGGGGGGGGGCAGTGTTATGTCCTCAGATCAGCTGATATTTTCAACTTCCAAAAAAGCTCTAATTGCCTTTCCAACTGCAATCAATGCATCAGTGTCATTCAAATGCTGACACACAAACAACTCAGGATGAGAATAGAATTCAGAGTCTAGTTCAATTCAGGAAGTAATTCAAGTAATACTAGAGCAAAAAAAAAAAAAGACAGCTTCTGTATCCTATTCAGGCATCTGTTATGCTGCAATTATGTGCCAGGCCCTTTGCTAGGTCTTGGGGACACAAGGATGCAAATCAAAGAGGGCTCCCTGCCTTCAAAGAGTTTGTATTTTTTCCCTGTTGTACATTCCTCTGAGGAGCAGTTCAAGTGACGGAAATCGGTTTTTTGAGTGTGTATGATACCATAATATTCAAGAAAGTCACCATAGTGAGAGCAAAAATGTGAGAAAGCAGAGATGATTCAGATGCAACTTCAAGGGGAAAACAGACAAGGGTTATTACATCCATTTAGAGTTACACAATTTAGAGCTGAAAGAAACCTTAGACACCATATAGTCCAATCCCCTCCTCCATATTGATGAGAGAAAAGAAGGTCAGACGGTGAAGAACCTTGCCCATGACGGCACAGCAAGTTAGTGACAGCACCAGGACAAGAAGCTGGGGCTCCTGACTCCTTGGTTCAATGCTTTTTAAATTATCCCACAACCTTCTCCTCTTTGCAACTCAATTCAACATTAATCTGGGATGAATAAAAGCTGTTAATTTGAGCGTCAGCTTCCAGCTTTAGTCTTCACTTTCTTGGAAACCAAAGAGAGTTCCAAATTTGGGTATGTTCAGCAAAAGCAGATGCAGAGGAATGAGAAAACAAAATGATGAAACGTTGGCTTGATTGTCTGAAGAACTGAAAAATGGAATCATTTCATCTTCTTGCCTTGCTCTAGCACTCCCCAACCGTTCTAGGTACAAGGATAGATTTTGTTATTTCTTGCTCTAAAGAACATGCTTTCCTCAGACTTCTATACAACATATTGGAAAGTACAGGGTCAACGGAAGGATGACTAAAGGAGAATCAAAGGAACCTTTCATCAAAAAAAAAATACTTTAGGTAGAGAAATGATAAAACAGAACAACCACACTAACCCTCATCGATGATGGCAGAATCCGAAAGGGGCAGAAATGAAAAAAGGGAGAAACAAGAAAGGTAATTACTGTGGATAAAAATGGGCATAATACTTGTCATACACAGATATATGAGTTATACGGAATGCATTAACTTCATCAACTGGCTGCCTGCCCAAACAGGTTGGTTTGACAGGCATGTGATGTCTTGTATTATTAGTTTATTAAAAGAACAAAAAAACCTTCATTTTTGTTTTGGGTAACTCTAGAATATATGATGTAACTGCCTGACTTGCATTCCAAGATCCTGAGCACTCTACTAACTGAACATGTTCACTTTTATGGTGGCGAAAGTAAGGGAGGAAGGATACAACACTGACGTCTGGCTGCGCAGATTTCAGATTCTCTGAATGTCATCAATGCACGGATTCTGCTTTGCAGTCACACACATACGCTTATTCCCTTAAAATTGTTGCTAAACATTGTTTCTATACCTTAAAATATGGTAAAAAATGACAATTTGACATTAGTCCAATTGTAGGAGTGAACACCTTGCTTCTCTAACCCCAGAAGGCCAGTCAGGCTCAGATCATGACAGGTGTAACAGCACATCTGACCAGCTCACAGTACAGTGCTGTGGATACTCACCCCTCATCCTAACAACTGCTAGTTCAGATCAATTCCAGGGCTTCCTTAGAGCACAGGAGCCATTCTAAAGCAACATCAGGTCACTCAGATTCTAACGAGAAGATTGTCTCTCCCTACGGTACATCTAATCATCCCATCTTAAGATCTGAAAGACCTCGGTTGACCGTAGGCCAGTTGGCACCAAATTGGACCTTCTGGTCCACCTTAAGCCAGAAGAGAACTCCAGAGGCTCTGATGAAATCAATTTTTCCTTTAGAGATTGAGAAGTAGAGTGTAACTTGTCCAACTGATCAACAAAATGCTACCTCACTGCTAAAATGTACCAATGTTCTTTATGGACCATATGCCAGTCCACCACACGGTTCAAATGAAGCAGATCCTCTGTAACCCTGGGTCACCACTTCCTTAATGACACCACTAATCCAATGATTGTTTGAATTGTCTGACATAAAACATAAAGGCTAGGCAGGTAGTTCAAAATAAACACAGAAAATCTCAAAACTGCGCAGTAGCTGATGAACCTTTTTCTATACTCTTACAAAACCTATTCTTGTCACACAGTAAATTTAAATTCAGTTGGCAAGCATATCTTCCTTCTTTTTAATGGGTCTAATCTGATTCAATCATTTTAACATCCTGGCACCATCACTTATTTAGGTAGAATGAGTTACCATTTGTTTTTCCTTCCATTTCTGGTTTTTTGTTTTTTTTTTTTTTTACAAACTAAGGGAAGTGCTTAAAGAATACTTCAAAAAATGCATATGTATTTCAATTTTATGCAGCTATTTGTACAAATAAAAACATAATAGAAGTGAAATAAGTCTGTTGAAGTTTAGAATTAAAATTAAAGTTAACGTACAGCTAAGGGAATTTTCTTAATACCCACTGACCTGCCTTTCAAAATCCTGCTTTTTTTCTCATTTGGTTCAGATTCCCCCTTTATGAATGTCTACAGACCTGAAGAATGCAAAAGGATGAAGCAAGAATCACATTAATAATCATAAAAATGGCTCATAATCTTTAGTACTTTAAGGTTTGATGAAGAGTTTGCTTTTTCTATTTATGTACAAAGTTGAAGGCACCTAAAAGAATTTATTATCAGCTCAGCTGCTAAAAAGAAGTTAATAATGAGATTAGAAAGAGGTAGTGTAGGGTAGTGGATATAGAGCTGGCTGTGGGTTCAAGGCCTGCCATTGATACATATATATATATATATATATAAATATATATATACACATATATGTGAATATATATTATATATAATATATATAATATAATATAATATATATATATGGTTCAGGTGACCCTGAACAAGTCTTAAGTTCTCTTGTGTTCTAGCCAACTCTCTAGGACCTAATGTTGCAAAAAAAAAAAAGGTACCAGTGAATTGTTATAGGGACTTTCCCCATCAGCACTTCCCCATCCCCTATAGCACTGAAATCACAGGCCCCAGCGACACCTCTATATTTTACAAAATGCTTTCCTCAGCTGTAAGGCAGGTGGGTGCAAGCACAGTCATCCCCACTTGAGAACTCGCTAAAAGAAACATAATCGGTGTTGTCTTCATTAACTTTAGAAAAACATATCAACTGCATCACTAATTCATATCTAAGGTACTTTCCACTCTATTATCTCAGAAGCTTTATTTACTTTTAATGATAACAGAATGGGAAAGGAGAAACTGTATCGACTTTGGCACCTTCTTTGAATTTCTCATAAATGGTGATGTGACTTGACTTGGGTATGACATTTAGTATAAAAAAAGTTGAGAAATTCTGGCTGGTTCAGATCTTTTTGAATCTGTGATCCAATGTGTTAGCTTCATATTGGAAAGATTGGTTAGTCATTAACAAATATATGAAATAGCATCAGATCACAGATTTAGAGCTGAGTTAAATAGCTGAGAAACTTCCCCTACAGACCTCCCTCCAAGTTATCACTGAATTGTGAATCTAAAGGGCCCACCATGATTTCCAGTCTTTGGTGTTCATTCATTCAGTAACCTCTGACTCTTTGTGATCCCATGGACCATAGCACACCAGGCTTTCCTATCTTCCACTATTTATTTCCCCAAGTCTGTCCACACTCATGTTCTTTGGTTCATAACACTATCTATCCATCTCATCTTCTGTCTTCTCTTTTCCTTTTGCCTTCAATCTTTCCCAATATCAGGGTCTTTTCCAATGAGTCTTTGTCTTCTCATTATGTGGCCAAAGTATTTAAGCTGGTGTCTAGTAACTAGACCCAAATGAATTATATTCCTGGGTACTGAAAGAATTGGCAGATGTGAATGCTAAGTTGACATACATGATCTTTGAAATATCAGAGACAAGAACGGTAGTGCCATAGGAAAAAAGAAGCAGATGTCAAGCTGATTTTCAAAAGAAGAAAGAAACTGAAGTCTATAAACTCTAGGCCAAGGAGTTTAACTTTGTTTCTTGGAAAAATTCTAGAATATTTTATACACACACACACACACACACATACATACATATATAACATATATATATAATATTAGGTATATATATTTATATATAGGTATATATTATATTAGTTATATATATATAAAATATAGTTTGCTAACATATAGAAAAGCTGTGATCACCAAAAGTCAACATAATTTCCTCAAGAATTTGTCGTATCAAACTAATTCACTCAGTTTTACAAGAGAATTACTAGCACTAGTAACTCAGGGAAATACTACAGATTTACTTTATTTTTAATATAGCAGAGCATTTGGCAAAATATCTCATGCTATCCTTATGGAAAAGTTGGAAAAACAAGGACTAGACGGTAATATAGTAATGGTAATTTAGAGTGATTTCAACGGCCAAGTACAACAAATAATCATTAACAGACTAGTGTCAACTTGGAAAAAGTTCTCTAATGGAGCATCCAAGGAATCTATCATTTAACCCGTTCTATTGAACATTTCTGTCAGTCATTTCTACAAAGAGCTGGAAAGTATGCTTGTCAAATCTTCAGGAGACACAAAGCTAGGAGAGTCAACAATCAGGATCCAAAATTATCTTACCTGGCTAGAACGTGAAGATGAAGTGTAAAAAATGAAATGCAATAGATGTAAGATGATATAAATCTATGTTAGAAGATGTAAATCTATAATGAAGATATAAATCTACATAGATATAAAGCTTTACAGACAAATTGCTGCAAATATGAACTACATTTAGGTTAAGAAAATTAATTTCCTAGTGCAAGAATGGAGGGGGGAAGGTCTAGACATAGTTCATGGGAAAAAGATCTTGGGGTCTAGATTATAAACTCAGTATGAGCTAATATGTCATGCCCTTCAGCACTTAGTAAGCCCTTACTATGGGACAGTTACTGTATGATACAGCAGCCACAAAAGCTAATATGATCTTAGGCTGTATTATGAAACTGTGCAGAATTCTCTCCTCTGAACACATTTGGAATGCTGAGATCATTTCTGGGCACCACATTTTAGAAAGGGCATTAAGAAGATGAAATCTGGCTAGGATAAAGCAATGAGGTGAATGAAACACCCTTAGAAACACGTCATATGAGGTCAAGTTCAATTGACTAGGAATGCATGGCCTGGAAAAGAAATCATTGATGGGAATATGTTGACAGCTGTCATGTACAAGAGAGAGAAGACTTATTCCTGCTTGGCCTCAAAAGTAGATCTAGGAAATGGCAGATGAAAGCTGGAAAGAGGTAGATTTATGGTTGATATGAGGAGAAACTTACTAACAACGAAGGTCATGCAAACAACTATGGAATTCATTGTCTATGGGTCTCCAAGCTGAAGGCTGGAGATGCCAGAAGGAGGATATTCTTGTTCTGTAAAGGTTACACTAGACAGATGGTCATTGAGGTCCTTTCCTAATTTGAGACTGTGATTTTATAAACTCGTAAGTGCCATCCTGAAACCTTAAGTTATAAATCTTCTGTTTGTTCATGATTGTAATTACCTGTAAGATCAATAAGCAGCTATTTCAGGAGCACTCACTGTACGCCTTACACTGTACAAAGTGCTTTATAAAGTTTAAAGTAAAAAGACATGGCTCTCTGTGTCCTCCCCTCCCTGTGAGTTTACAATGAAAAGCTATAAATAAAATAGTCTCGCAAATGCTTGTCATTGATAGAACACATTTTTCTTATTTTACTAGGGAAGAGCTTTATGATGTTTAGATGAGGAAGTGACAAAAACAGGTTATAGTTCCAAGCAGATTCCCGTGAAGTAAGCTTTGATACTTCCCTGGCAGATGTGAGGGATTCTGCTCTTTGTATTTTTAAAAGACTGGAGTTCAAATTCCACCACGTGGATACTGACTGACCAATCAATGAGGGTCTTTGTCACTACCCAGATCTAAATTCACTTAGCCTGATACCTCTACCTCAAAACTAAGGCAATGTGGTACACATCGAAAAGAGCAGTAGCACTAAAGCTGGCTGATCCAGGTTTGATGATCACCTCTGATGCTTACTACCTGTAGGACCTTAGGCAAATCACTTAATCTCTGCAGGCTTCTGTTTCCTCTTCTGTAAAAACGACAGAACCAGCCTTGAGGCCCACTGAGGTTTCTGCCAACTCTAAGAGCCACAATCCTACAATCCATTGTTTTATTCTCTCAAACTACGAATGATCCAAGGTGTCCACAACCATATGGTATGAAATACATATATGATTAGTGCTAGAAGGGTTCATTTTATATGACATGTAGATCAATAAGTAATGATAGCCAATAATTATGTAGCACTTCTCATGAACAAAGCATTTCACATCTGTTATCCCATATGAATATACATTTTCATTTATTCATGCAGAGATCCTTTTCCCTTTCTACTCAAAAAGGATGTCACTGAGACCTAATCGTTCACTGATGTTTGTAGCGAATGACTAGCAAACTTATAAATCTAAGTGAAGTAGAGCGATTCCTAACATTTGCTCACATCTACGTACAATATGGTCTTTCCTCCCTAAAATGGCAACACTAAAAAATGTTCCCTTTTTTTAGTTAACTCCAACTTTCCCAACAAAGTTCATGCCTCACTTAAGGAAAGGCTTCAGCCTGGCTCACAACAAAGCTATTCACTACAGAAACACACACCTCCAACTATCTCTGCAGCAACTCAGTACCGATAGCACCTATTTGACTCATGAGCCTCTAAGTCAGTGAAACAGAATCCTGGCCTCTGATGACACTGGACCATTTCAGGATAACCAAGCCAGCTCACGTCATAAAAACAAACAAACAAAAAAAAACCTGGAAAAACTCCAAGTGATGAAATGCCTAAAACTCGATCATGCCGGACAGACACAGTCCTGTTTCCAATTTCCCCCAAGCACAGAACTATATACACAATTAAACTTAACTCTGTGATGACCTACTCTCCCAAAATGTCAAGGTAAAATGCTTTGTCCCAGATAGTAGAGAAGGATGCCCCTGAGGACCCAAAACCTATAAACCTGTGGATGACTTAAAATTTTTCAAGTTTTATCTATATAAACCCAACAGGTCCAATGCAATGGATTTGAGCTCTGCAGAGCTAGAAAAGCCTGCTCTTACCAACTTCACCTGAGGCTGCTGTTATATCAAGGAAGAACGTATGTTAATTCCCTGGCCTACAGATAACCATAGTCTCAAAAAAGAACACCTAAGACACTGCTGGGTCACCATTCGGTCCTTCAGATACCAGGACAGTTCATTGCTGAAACACCCTCAGATATGGCTGCAATCACTGGTAACTTCTCAGAATTCTATGACTGACCTCCCACTATGGGGCAATGTTGTCGTTGCTGGCATGTTCCTCAACTTGTTTAACAAAATATCTTGACTCAATCCTGCATGGACATATGGATTCATGCCCTATATGCCCCCACTCCCATGTCTTTTCACTTTTTGTAAGAGCATGCTCTTCACTTAATGTTGTTCCTTAGATTTTATTGGCTGGGGGTACCCAGTTCACTTTCCAATTGCAAAAGATTTTTCTGAACCATCTAGGCATAAATATCTCCTTATCTATGGCTTAAGACTGGTAGCCAATTTGAAAAACAAACAAACATTTATTTCATACTTTTAAGCACTTCCAAAAACATCAATAAAATGACTTTCTTGTCCTCTGAACCTTCATGGATTTCACACAAAATTGCAACCTTCATGCCTTTCATTCTAATTATGGTTTTCGTCTTCATGCACATGCCCTTTCTTCCATCTTCTCACTGGTGTTTACTGTTACTTCTGGGGGCAGATACCTGAGAAAAATCCAATTCTGCTCAACAAGGCAAAGGAGAACACCATCACTGCGTAGGAATCCCTTCTATAGGGGATGAGGAGGGATTGTGGATTTAGCATGACTTGACCACAAAACTTGTCTACCAACATAATTTACTTTGTCTAGTAAAGTCTTCTCATTGACTTCTGGTCAATATTATCTGACATGCTCTAAGGCTGAGCCAATGTGTGTTCTCAGTTTCTAGCAAAATAACTCCTTGCTCAACCAAATCTCTTTCTGGGACCCAGGAAATCTAACTCTTGATTCCAGAGAGTCCTAAGGAAAATGAATGAATGAATGAATGAGCATTTAGCATGTGTCAAACCCTATGCTAAATGCTGTGGATACAAACAACAGAAAAGCAAAAACAGTCTGAAGCCCACAAGGAACATGTATTCTAATTGGGAAGGCCACAAAAATGGGAGAGGGGACTAGAGAGAGGCAATCAGGTCTGCACAGACAGGGTGAGTGGATCAATAGAAGAGTAGACTGACATACCCCATCAAGAAATAAAGACAAAACAGTTTTGATTGTGGTTTATGGTTCCAGAACTAGGAGATTAGAAGGGAGTGGGTGAGTTGTTGGGAGGAAAGTAGTACTAGAAATGACAACCAGCTATTATGCAAGGGGAGCCAGATCTCTGAGTGCCAGAGGAAGACTCAATCTCTGACCTTAATAAAGTTAGCTAATATCTGCAAGCATTTATATTCCTTATCTGTAAAATGGAGATACTTTACAGGATATCTTGATATGTGCATATATATTTGTATGTATATGTCTATATATAGGTATATGTGTATATATATACATATATATACACATGTGGAGATATAGGTATGGATATATATCTATGGGGAAAACAGCACTGGGCACCCACCTACACCCTGCACAAAGTACCTTGGCCTTTAGCCTCCTGGGGCTTCATTAGAGCCCCATACCACTTTTTCAGTTTGGTGCTGCTTTGGGGGATTTTCTATCAGATCCTTCATTCTCTATACAATTCTGCCTTCTGTAATGCTCAGTGCTAATTCCCTTCCCCCTCCTCTCCTCTCTGCTGCTTCTGATCTACATTATCAGCTAGCCAGAGTCCCAGGAGGAAAACTGAGTTAGGCAAAAGGCAGATGGAAGTGGAGGGTCCTCAAAAGTACTGTGTTCTATGACTTACACAAGGTGTCAACTTGAATTATTTTAACAGTACAATAAATATTTCTGATGTCAACTATACATATGCATATATGTATATATCTATGTGTATATATAAAAATACATATATACACATATGTACACATATATACATACATACACATATACATAAGAATATACAAATATAAAAATACACACACCCTGTGATACTGGCCTCCTTGCAGTTCCTCAAAGAAAGACTTCCATTTGTCTCATCAATTCCGTGCTCTTCCATTGCACAATTCCAGACATTTTAACTAGCCATCTGCCTTGCATGGAATGCTCACCTTCCGTATTTCTCTCCTAGCTTTTTTCAAATCCCAGCTAAAATCCCACATTCTCCAGGAAGCCTCTTACAAACCCTATGGCCTTCCCTCTACTGATTATTTCCAATTTACCTTATACATAGTTATTTGCACACTGTCTCCCCCATTAGATTATGACCTTTGTGAAGGCTAAGCTTTTTCTGAATCCACAGTGCTTAGCACAGTGCCTGAAACACTGTTATTCACTTGCGTCTGACTCTGTGACTCTGGGGACCACAGCACACCAGTCCATGGGATTTTCTTGACCAAGATTCTATAAGTGCTTTGCCATTTCCTTCCTCAGTGGATTTAGGCAAACAGAGGGTAAGTGACTTGCCCATGGTCAAACATCTAGTAAGTATCTGAGGCTGGATTTGGACTCAGGTCTTCCTAACTCCAGGCCCAGCTCTCTATCCACTAAGTCACCCAACTATCCCTCCCAAGAACACAATAGGTGCTTAATAAATGCTTACTGATTGATGGGTCATATGGAAATGTATGTGAAAGCTCCTAAGTTATTCAAATGTAGATTTCTCTTTCCTCACATAGGGCCATGGGAAAAAAGAAAAACCTGAAAACGTTCAAAAAGAAGTGATATGTCCTAGACATCAGCCACTGGGAAAAAGGCCTGGAATTCTGATTAGACCCTGGCTTGAAATGAAAAATGCAGTTTTTAAAAAGATTGTAGGAGCGTTGGTTCTCAGGAGACACAACCTCTGAGAGCAACAAATACAGAGTCTTCTAACTGCAAAACATTTCACAGTTAAGAAAAACAAGGAACCACGAAGACAAGTTGGTCTACTGGGCAACTTCAGAGATCCCTCTGATGCACATTTGCCCTAAAAAGAAATCTGAAATGTATATAAGGCCACTTGGAATTTTTTTTCTGTGCTTGGTTTAATGTGGCTACTACGCGGTTGGCACTGACACAGTAAATATTACTCATAATGAGAACAGCAATGATGACAGTAATAGAAGCGATTATCTGAGGCAGAATGTTTATATAAAAGAAAACCCATTCCCCAACACCAAATCCTATCATCACAAATTGTTTCTGATGGCTGTCAGAAGCTTTTCTGAAAGAGCTTGGAATCATTTCCAAACACGCACCTAAAATAAAAATACCCTGCTCACAGATCAGTTATTCATTCCCCACCCTCCAACATCTGCTCCTTTACGAGCCCTTGAAAGGATGTGCAACTTCAGAGGAGTCAACCATTATACCAAAATGATCATTTTAATTATCTAAAAGTGGTCCATCAACTACTGGGTAAAAATACTTCAAATCAATTTAATGCATAAAAATAACTAATATAATTAGTGACAAGCACTATGCAAATTTAAAGTGTGATTTCAATGCTCCGTAATCAGAAAAACCACCATCATAAAAATAATGTAACAGGAACAAAGTGACCAGAATGAACCCTCAATGGCTCCCCACCCCCACCTCACCCTGGCCTTAAGAAAACGTAATAAATGGGAAGCTATGATTAACGAGAAGTATGATTAATCTGTCACTTCAAACATTAAATGCTAAACAAGGGCAAACAATCAAGGAAAGACCAGCAGGAATTTTTGTTTTCTAAGTGGTGGGCGAGAGGCCTGATTTTCCTGAAGCTTTTCAGTGGCTTTAAACCTTTCAGAATAAAGGCTAGATTCAGCCTACACTGAATGAATCTGGGACCTCATCTGACACGTTTTCCTTTCCATCAGGGCAGATCAATCCTACCTGAGGTTTGTCGACGTTCTCCAACTGATGCTCCAACAAAAATTTCTTCAACATGCTATGGAATCCAGGTTCTAGACCCTTTCACACACTGAAGGCCAGTATCAGTCACATTATCACCACAGGGTGACCCATCTCCTTTTCCAATAATATATTCCTTCAGCGATACTCCTTAGTCTACCCTTCCTATGCACAGGACATTACTGGAAAGATGTTAAAAACTACCATACATCTCCCTATTGCCTTTACGGTCACCCACAGCTTGGATTCTCGATATTTCGAGATTCACAGACATAATGTCATCATGGAGAGAAGAACTGGGTTTTCCCCAAATCCAGCCCACTCTCTTTCTACTCAATTCGAGAACCAACACATAATATCTAGTTCCATCCTTAACAGATGAACTTCTCTAGATAATTAATTGGTTGTTTGTTCAACTGCCTGACTTCATTTTCTTGGCAAAAATACTGGAGTGGTTTGTCATTCCCTTTTCCAGCTCATTTTACAAAAGAAGAAACTGAGGCAAACAGGGTTAAGTGACTTGCTCCGAGTCACACAGTTAGCAAGCGTCTGAGGCTGGACTTCAACTTAGGGAGATAAGTCTTTCAGATTTCAGGCCTTGCGTTCTACACGCAATATCACCCTGTTGTCCAGGATAATTAGTAGCTGTGTTGTTGGGTTTTTTTTTTTTAAACCAATTTAGTTTTATTTGTTTGGACTGTTAGGAAGATTTCTTTTGAGTAATCATGGATCTCAATGAAAGAGGCCCTAAGAAGGTTCAATTCAATAAGCACAATACTATACACCAAGAGCAACATCTGGAATACTGCCCTATCAATATGGAATCTCTTCCATTTGGACCTTGTAGAAGACATCCTCCATGACTACAGCAAACAACTTTGGTGATCATACATTTCCTTATCTTAGACGCTGCCTGGCGTAAATCATCAGAGTCACTGAACAAAAGATATCTTTGTGGCTCTATTTCTCAAAGAATACTGTATGATTTTAACATATGCATGACAGACCTCTTCTTACAAAAGCCTTTAAAGATGAGCTTTGTTCTATCAAATCAAATGCTTTTCTGTAATGAACAAACACACAAAAGAATCTTGTATTTGCTGCATATTTCAGTCAGTTATGCAATGGCACACATAGAAACTGCTGGAGAGAATTATTTATAACAGCTTGCCTTTCCTCTTTTCTTATTTTCATCAAACATACCCTTTGATATGCATCTCTATCATTCTTATAGTGGTGAGGAACAAAAACATTTTGGGAACATGGTTAATGATGTAATCTCAGTCCCCTTGTAGGAATAATTATATCATCAGTGATTTTTTTTTTGATATGCTTTTGGGATCTTTGAAGTATCTTGTAAAAAGATCTTGATATTTTCAATATAATTATGATTTATATCAGTGTTCTACAAACTTTTCTAATTACATACTCTTATCTGTAAATATTTTTGAGCACATACCCCCAACAATGTATATTTATCTTCAAATGAGATGTACATCATAAAATGTGTACAAAAATAGAAATTTTAAAAGATGACATAAAGATGAAACAAAAATATTGTTAAATGTTACAAACACTTTTTACTCTCTAACAATATTTTTAATATAATGTTTTCAATGGCAACAAAGAGATTGAATACTTTCTTATTTTCAAAATAAAACTGAATGTTCTACAGATTTGTAAATAATAAATAGTAATTATACAGTTAGTCTAAGCAACGTTGCTATCCTAGCATGTTAATTTCTTTTTTAATTTAGATTATTTTTTTACTGAATATTACACCATATAACAATCAAATAACAGATCCTGTCAGTAAATCATGTTTTTCTGTATACATGCACAAAGCAAAAACACAAGTGACGTATTTCAACTCCACACAAAGTCTTCAATACAAATTCATTCCATTTCTTTATATGCTTCTACTTACATACATTAATTTCCTACTGATGTTTGGCTAGTTTGGTGGTGTTTCTCTCTGAGTGTGAGAAAGTAGCAAGATTAGCTGAACTTCCTGGGTACAGGATGGGAGTAATTCATAATCAAGTTAGAAAGGGCAGGCTGTGAAAGGCTTTAAATGCCAAAGAATGAAGTTTACATTTCATCAGAGCGGAGAGGTGGCCACTGGGGAGGGCATGGTCAGACCTGTGTTTTAGGGAAATCACTTTGGCAAGTTTGCAAAAGATGGAGTGGAGTAGAGAGACCTATTAGAAGGTTATTCAATAGTCCAGGAAAGGTGATTACGGTTTTAATGAGGGTGCTGACTACGTGAGTGAAAAAGGATGGATGTGAGAAAGATGATGTCGATGTAGAAAAGACATGATATGGCACTGAGGAAGGGGCACTGGAAATGGTGGGAGAGCCTTCAACACAAATAGGGGAATTTTAAAGAGGAGTACCATTTGGGGAAAAGATAACACAATGAGATATGCAATGCAGAGTACAAGTCATCCATGCTTGCCCATCTCATATGGTTTATCCTCACTTAAAATAAAAAGGAAGGATGTAAGGAAGGGCTCTCACTCACCAGTCATTGCCCTAGCAAACAGCCTGTCCTTTGAGAAGCTCATCTAGGGCAAGGAAGAGGTATGCTGGGAGGTGGAAAGTTTACTAATGGCACAGGTATAGCTAGTGACATGGGGGGGGTCCAGTTGGTTTGATTATAAATGTCTTGAGAAGCCAATATCTGATGGGAATAAGTAGGCAGTTGGGAGCTTGCACAGTGGCAAGGGAGAGCATAGTGGAGGAAGTGCTAAACCAATGATCGGTGAATGGTTGTGCTGGAAAGAAGACTTGTGATTGTCAACATCTCACCCTCTGTCTAGCAGATCACAGTAGAAGTCATGCCTTGTGGTCATGCTGTGGCTCCCATTTTGAAGATTCTTCAGTGTGTCCTTGGCCTGATCCTACAACTTTTGCTATCTTCATAGTCTTATATACCATTTCCGCTACCTAAAGGAAAAGTTCCTCCAGTATTAACGACAATAATAGGCTGTAAAACATTTGTTCCATTTCTCATAAGCTTACCATCCTCCCAATAGGGGGACATCTACCAATACTCTTGGGATGTTGTGGTATATGCATTTTGAAGTTATCCTTGTCTCCACCAGTTTACACTCCTTTATAAGTTAATATGGCTCTGAACGTTCCTCTATGGAGTTCTGCAGATACACTGGTATTCTAAATCAGTGGAGGCCCTGACTGCTTCGTCTTTTCCTTTGACATTTTGATCACTCACATGGTTTTGGGACTCTCAGTGCTTCCCTGTTGCAGTCAATGATTTACTACTGTTTGTTTTTGCTAAAACTGTTGGTAGTTAAGATCAATATTTTCACTTTTTCCATTTTCTGGTACTGATGGCTTATTTTAATGTCAGGGTGAAATCATTACAACTTTATGCGGTGACCTGATGTTAATGTTAACCTCTGGTCTAAGTAGCTGAATGTCTGCTGCATGCAAGCATGCCTCCATGGTAGATTTTGACAGAACTTCCCACGTCAATAACCAGATATTTCCTTTCAGTTAGCCTATAGCGAACTTTATTTCTGTGATATTATTTCACAATAACATCACATTATCATGTCTTCACCACCTGCCACGTCTCTCATGCAAAAAACCATGCATGATACAAAAGTATGAAACTTCCAAATTGTCTGTAAGCCTTTGGGCTCCTTTTGTTTCTTGAACCTGAGACATTTTTCAACATATTTTTGTCCTCTTTTCCTGTACCCATCTTTGCACTAAAATAATTATATTAAAAGCTTAAAAGCACAGGTTAGACTACATCAGATTGTCATCTTGGGGAGGGAGAAAAATTTGGAACTGAAAATCTTATAAAAAAATGAACGTTGAAAATTGTCCGCATTGGAATTGGAAAAAAGAAAATACAATTTATTTAAAAAAAAAACCATAGGTTAGAATGCTAGATTGGAAAATATTTTTTTTAAAATAGCTGTAAATGGTCTAGGAAGCTGAATGCTCTACTTTTCCAAACCTAGTATGAGTATTCCACATTAACTAGACTTCACATGACAGGCTAGTGACCATACTCTGGAAATGTGAGGAATAATTAAGTAAAAGCTAAACGAAATATTCCAATGTACAACAGCATATGAAATAGACTACTGAAACAAGATGATTACTGCTTGAAAAATTAAATACTAGATGTTTCTCATAAAAGCTTGAGAGCCAGAAGGCTACAGAATCTAGAGGACTAGGCATTAAATACAATGTCAAAAGCCTCGAAATTGAAACCCAGGAACATCTTAATGGCTCTGTTAGCTTCCCCACCTATAAAATTCAGGACACTGTTACTGCTGGGTTTGTTAACTAATTAACAGCTGTAAAAGCACTCTGAAAATATAAGCTGCTAAATAAATAATGACTGCAGAGGAATTTTAAACATAATGTGTTAAATAATAATGAAACATGGTCTTCCAACTTTACCATTTTTGTTTTCAAAGAAAGAATGTAAACAAATCTTAAGCCTTGGAATATGTTTCATCCCAGTGCAAATTAAATTCAGTGTTTTGGAAATACAAGAAAAATCTTATTTCTCCAAGGATAGCCAACTCCATCCTAAATGCGGTAATGAAAATAAAGTGTAATCTCTCTCTTCTGTTTAACCCTAACAGGCTGTGCCATTCTGAGATGTACTAAAACTTGAGAAATTGGACATTTGAGAGGATTGTTCCACTATTCAACTGAACCTCAAAGTGTAATATATTGATTGCATGGGCATAAAAGTCAGTATTATAACCTCAATGACAACTGTTATTAAAATTAAGCGTTAATGAATTTTAAAGCATTTCTTGGGGACGAATGGTGCCAACACAAACAGAATTCTTTTAAAAGTTAATGCCTAGAACAGTTGCTCTCCACCTTTTCCAAACCAACAAAATACCATATGGCTGAGAATGAGATTCAGAAGATATAGATCTCCCAAGGAACCTTTGATTTTGTTGGACTTATTTTCCAAGGACTCTAAAGGGAATGAAAGGAAAGTCAAAGCGACCTCTGCAAGTTTCCAAATTTCATGCTTAGATGTCAGTGTTATTAAGACCTTCTAAGATAAAAACCACAGGTCTGGAGAGCCAAGACTATTCCAATATACCCATACAAGCTAACATTTTGCATTTTCTTTTCAGAAGATATACTTATCTTATTAAGTTTCTGAAATAACAATATTAGGTGTTACAGAAAAACGTGTTGGTGAGTTTTTTGTTTTTTTTAAAACACAAATCCATTCTAATTACTTCTTCCTGAAAAACAGACAACAGAAAACTATAGATTTATCTCTAAGGTATCCAAAATCTCGTTAGTGTTGCACTTTTCAGAAGACATAATTCATATCTCCCCAACTCCACCGATCACGTTTCCACCTC
This sequence comes from Bettongia penicillata ogilbyi, assembly GCA_023548195.1. Lineage (NCBI taxonomy): Eukaryota > Metazoa > Chordata > Mammalia > Diprotodontia > Potoroidae > Bettongia > Bettongia penicillata. Next base: position 7,802,131 of record JAJHZJ010000266.1, on the reverse strand, counting down.
TACCCAGAGCGCACATAAGGAATGATCTTCTCTGCAGCACTGGAAGAACTAGCTAAAATCCCAATCACTACACATCTGAGACAAGAGCCGACACATTCTTTTGGAAAATATAAAACAAAACATCTACTAAAGATAACGAAGCAAAAACAATGCAAATAAATAAATAATGCAAACATGCAAATATTTTATCTAGATAAATAGACCCCAACATTCCAGCTTTAGTGACTCACGTTAATCTGATTGTAGCATTAGCTTTTATGATCACACAAGCGAGAAGACCACTGTGTTCCAAACATAATTATCTCACCAACATCTCATTTCATGAAATTATTAGTTAAGAAGAGAGGCGCAGAATGAATTTATATTTGATTAGTTTCACTTACTTAAGAATATTGAATAACTTAAGGCTAATCTGCATAAAGCAGAGCAAAGGCAGGGCTGCTGGGAGAGGCTATTAGAAGAGCGGAATTCACATGCACGCATGATGAAGCTTTCCATACGTACCTTCCAGGTGAAGCCACATCAGCCTTCCCTTCACACTGATGACAGAGGCCACGCAGAGTTCCCCGGGGTTCCTGGGGTTTACAACTTCAAGCTTCATATTCTTTGTAAAACCACGGCTGAATGATGTCTGGAAGGAAGCAAGCATGCATGTTGAGTCAATATGGTGAGATGGGGTAATTAGGCTGTGCAGAGAGAAAATGTTAAGTTTTCATTCCATCATCAGCAAGCAGAGCTATAAAGAGAACTGAAGATTATCTAACCCCTTCCTTTTCGACATGAGCTGATTTGTCCAAGGTCATGCAAGAGTTCAGTGAAAGAGTTGAGATTCACACTCAGGTCTTTTGACTCATAGTTTCATAGTTTCTTCCACTATGCCAGTTCTTCTAATTTAGCTCCATTTCACTCACCAATAAAATAGTGGGAGACTAGAACCATTCCCCCACCTTCTTTCCAATATCCATTAGAACTGAACTGTTTCCCATTAGAGGGGAAAACTCCCGGCTGGAAGCTAATTTATAAAGGATCAATAGCAAGTTACCTATGAGTTTACTTTACTAAGCACTTAAGATATGTCAGAGACCATAGGTCTTTGTAGCTCCTAGGTCATTACAGAGTTTAAGTGGCCTCTGGAGTTCCTGGGAAGGCATTAAAAATGGGCACACAGGACTTGGACCTGCCACATACATGCAAATCCCCAGAAAGCTTTTACAGCTTCATGTAAGTCTAACTTTCTTGGCAGCAATTAGGTGGCTCAGTGGATAGACAGGAAGACCCAAGTTCAAATCTGGCCTTAGACACTGACCAGCTGTGTGACCCTGAGCAAGTCACTTCACTCTTTATTTCAGTTTCCTCATCTGTAAGATGAGTTGGAGAAGGAAATGGCAAACCCCTCCAGTGTCTGTGCCAAGAGAGCCCCAAACTCCATGGAGACCCGGACACGACCGAACAACAATAAACTTCTTGCCTTCCTATCTAGGACAGGGATGAGGACAGGGCCTGGGCCTATAACTTCTCTATCATGAGGCACCTCCCTCCATGGATGGAGCTTGACACCTTAACCTGTGATCTTAAAAACTGTCCAGGGCACTGAGACACTTAGACCATGGTGTGTCAGGGGTAGGACCGGAGCAAAGCTGAGAGGTCAATTATTTTATCACATCATGCTGCCTCTCATCATCACCTGATAATAACTCATAATATTCTGAATAGCATTTCATTCATAAGCAAGAATGATGACACTTCACCCATTAATCAGTCATTTTCATACCACCCTCTGCCAAATAAAGATCTTAACCTCATCATTAACCCTATTTTACTATGAGAAAACAAGGTACAAAGAGACTTGAAAAAACATCCCAAAAGTATAACTTGATTTTCCAGAATCCAGGCCCAAAAAGACCATAGGCAGACATTACAAGTAATACTATAAATATTGGCTGAATACAAATGATATTTTTCTTTTTATAGTCCCTGAGCATAGTCATCTATCAATTCTGTGTGTTAATGGGAGATATCCTGAGGGCACCAGTGGATAAATCTACACCTGAGTCCCACAGGTCACTTCTCTTGTGCATCCACTCCTGACTCTATGGACACCTTTCTCCATCATGCTCAGCTGCCTTCACACCCTGGAAAATGCTTCCACTCTCGTGATCTCTTCTGAACACTGAATTTTTCCCGAATTCCTAAAATCAAAGCTCTCCAGAACCTCCAATCCCCCGGTCTCCAGCTCCTTTTTATGCATCATCTTCCCTCACAGAACAGAAGATCTTTGAAGGCAAACACCGCCTTTCTCTCTGTTCATATTTGTATTCTTAACACTTGGCACAGTGCCTCGCATGTAACATGTGCTGAATAAATACCATTAATTAACAATTTCAGGGTCATTCCTGAAGAAACCTTTCAAAATAATACCGACTAATGAGAAACATAATTGGTATTTCCTTTTTGAAGTCCATCCTATGTGAAGATAATGAAGTGAAATTTCAGAAAGACCATTTAACCTCCCTGTGAGTGAACTTTCCAATTTGCTTCTGTTTTTATACTCAGGACAATGGCATCGATCCTGCCATACTCTTCTGGCTAGTATCATTTATGGTCAGCTAAGCACTTCTGCAGACTTTAGGTCACAGTTTAAAAATTTATATAATTAAGAAGCGATCCATAATGAATTGGTCAATACAGAATTCAAACCCAAGACTCTAGCCTTTTTATCTAGCTACGTACTAAAAAAAACTGAGCTATCTGGTCACGTGCATGCAAATACAGCATCTAGTATCCCCAAACAACCTTCTACCCAAGTACTAATTAGCCCTGACTGTATTTACTTTCTTGGATTCAATGAGATTGGGACTGTTTAGAGGAAGGACTAGGGCGTGACCAAAAAGCAAGCAAACAAAATAAGAAAAAGGAAGAAGGAGATGGCTCACAAAATAAAATCTGTCTCTGGATAGCAGAGCTGCTCTGTCTTTATCTGCTGACGTTCTATTTTTCTCTTGCTCCACTTCGGTTGGTATTAACAATCCCTATCACTACTTCAGCATGCACATCTTGTCCAAAGAATATTTAGCCCAATAAATTATATGGACATTAGAATATATAGGAAAAATATGCTTATCAGGCATTGCACACCATACAACTAACTATGAAGGTATGACATGGAATTGTGTGTGTCAAAGAAATCAGTCTCATTACCTTGTAATACCTCTGTGTGTCATTCAATTAAAGTCAAATACAGTCTTTAAGCTGAAAAAACCCAATCTACTTCTAGGTAAGTGGAATGGCAAGTTATTTGCATCTATTTACACCCAAATCAACTGGTTCCATACCATTATTACTCATTGTGAAGTCTGATTCCATCACATTCCCTGTTCCTCTTACTGACTGTCCCACACACTGGGGATTGAACTTCCTTCAAAACAATTCACTCGCTGCCTACTAACCATCTTAGTAAGTGAGATTTTTTGGGTTTTTTTTGAGGTTCACTGCTTTCTATTGTAGTTAACATGGAGAAAATCAAACCACACAACCCACTTTCAGTTCAACTCAACTCACTGCTGGAGGCTAATTTGTAAAGGATCAATAAGAAAACAGCTACCTGTAAGTTTATTTTACTAAGCATTTGACTGTGTCGATCCATTTCATAACTGCCTATGATTGTTAAACATCCCCAGGGAAATGGCGACAATGCACACACTTCCACATGAGATCTGCTGTGCTACACTGGAGATGTGTGATTAAAAAATGAATTTATAATAAGCCTTCTATCAAAGGGCGCTTGTAGCGAGCTGACAAATTCAACAACCTGCCGGTTAATGCAAGGCATATGCCAACAGGCAGATTATAATCCTGCCTATTAAATAAATCAAGAGCCAGAAAACAAAGGGGAGCATTTTTGTAATAAGCCTTCTGCTAATGAATACAAGCAACAACAAAATCATTAAAACTGATTTCATCTTCAGAGAATATCTGTCAAGGTTCAAGAGCTGGCAGGTGATGGGGGCCTTGTGTGAGCCCCTCTATTTTAAAGCCTTAGTAATAGTGAGAGGAGCTGAGGCAGATACAGAGTCACAAAGGACTGCAAAGATGAGAGAACGAAGAAAATATTTAGTCAAGGATGATGCTTGGCTCCTAAAAACAGAAATTAGGTAGAGATGTTCAGAATTTTCTCCTTAAGCCCAAAAAGGCTGATAAGGAAACATCTCCTTTAGCAGGAAAAATATTACAGGAAGAAACATATCAGGGAGTTCTCTATGGAAGAACCTAGAAGTTGATCAATTCTAAAATAAAATACAAACTCCTATTTGCTATTTCGATGTCTTCACAACTTAGCCCCTTACTATCTTTCCAGCCTTTAAGAGAGTATTTCTTTTAGACACATTCTACAGCACAGTCATTCTGACCCACCGGCTGCTCCTCACACAGGACAGTCCAGTGCCCTCTCTGTGTCTTTGTCCTGGCTGCACCCCCCATGCCTGGTATTCCTCCTCCTCTTCAGTTCTGCCTCTAAGATTGCCCAGCCTCCTTCAAGACCTTCCTAGGAGGTCTTCTTTCCTTTTCCCTCCCATCTACTAGTACCTCCCCTCTAAGCCAGGGGTTTTCAACCAAGAGTCCATGGACTTTTAAAAAAAATAATTGGCATATTACGACATAATTGGTTTTCTTTGTAATCCTATGTGTTTTATTTTAGACACTTGTAAACATTATTCTGAGAAGGGGTCCACAGGCTGCCAAAGGGGTCTATGACACAAAAAGAACCCTGATACTCTGTATTTATCTTGTACAGACTCATTTATATATGTTGTCTCCCTTCCTTAGAATGGAAGCCCTTTTAATGCAGGAACTGTTTTGGTTTGTTCTTTATAGCCCAAGTGCTGAGCAGGGATACCTTAATGAATGCTTCTTTGATTGACCACCCTTGAGGGACTAGCAGAGGAAAATTCAATCCCTTTATCACCTCCCATCCTTTTAAATACGTGAAGGCAAACATTATGTCCCTTGGAGCCTTTCCTTCCATGGGTTAGACAACCCTAGCACCTTCAGTTAAGGCTGTTTCTAATATCTGATGGGCACTTTTAGGCTGTCAGCTCTCTGAAGGCAGGGACCGTCTTTTACTTCTTTGTATCCCCATTGCCTACCACGCTGCCTGGCACATAGCAGGAGCTTAACAAATATCTGTTAACTGATGTTTTGGGACACATCAAGTTTATCAATATTCTTCCTAAAATGGTACCCGACTAAATGCAATACTACAGATATGGTCTGACCTGTGTAGTATACGCTGGGCTCGTCATCTACCTCTCATAATCATATTAGCTTTTTTGGCTGCCGACTCATAATGTTGGCTCATTCTAAGCCTGGAATATACTAACACCTCAATTTGGCAGCTGAGGAAACTGACGTCCAATGAGATTAAGATATTAAATTCAATTCAACAAGTATTTAATAAGAATCTAACAATATAAGGCACTATTGAGTAACAACAGTTTACTTTTTAATGTTAAGGGACATGAAGTTCCCTTTATTTTTGATTGGTTTTCTCGTCTATAAAAGAAAGGTTATTCTCAAGGTCCATCTCCCTAAATGCTAGGATCTGATAATGTTTTACAAACTCTAGGATATGAACCATGATGATGATGGTGATGATGATGATGATGTTGATGTCTGAGGACACAGGCAGACAGAGAGCGCTACACTTGGCACCAGAAGGGAAAACTCAGATACTTCCTAATTGTGTGATGTTACTTAATTTCTCAGAGTCTCATTTTCTCCATATAAGAAGGGGAGAATATGTACAGTTGCCACCTTACAAAGCTGTTGTGAGGAATCCCAGTCTCTGAAGTGCTCTATGTGAGAAACTGCTGGTGTTCTTCGTGAACTGTGAGTGGTAAAAGACACAAATGACAGAAGTCCAACATGGCCTCAAGCCACCATAAGGGAGATGAAAGAAGAGACTGGAGAAGAAATAAGGTGAGTTTCAGCTTAGTGAAGTGGGAAGATCCACTGAAAGCTAGGCAGCCTGGGGGAGGGGGTCCTGGAGAGTCAAGAAGACTTGAATTCAAATGCAGCCTCAGACATTAGCTGTGCCTCCTTGGGTGTGTCACTTAACCTCTCTCTGCCTTAGTTTCCTCAACTGAAAAATGGGAATAATACAGCACCTACCTCTAAGAGTTGGTGTAAGGATCACATAAGATAAGACCTGTAAAACACCAGGCACAGAGCCTGGCACGTAGCAAGTGTTACATAAACGTTTACTCCCCTTCTTGGAAGCAGAGGACCTGGATTTCAACTTTGACTCTATTTACTCTTTGTGATCTTAGGCAAGTCACTTAAATCCGGGAGGAGGGTTGAGCCTAGTTTTGCTAGTTACAAAAGAAGGAGACTGGCTGAACCAGATGACTCCTAAGGCCCTTTCCAGCTCTAAGTGGATGATCCAGATCTATCCATTAATACCATGAAGTCAAAACAAGTAACTGCTTGAATCTATCTAGGGGAGGCAATCACAGTGTGTAAAACAAGGTGTTCTCATGTGCCATTATGGTTACTTTATGTGCCATAAAACTCCAATGACTAGACCAGTAAGATACACTTGAAAGAGGTGGCTGCTCAGAATAAGCTCATTAAGAACAGAATATAAAGGTATAAGTCACTTAAAGGCCTTTGAATATCCTCAGACAAAAGCACATACACATGTTTAAGAGGGTCTTAAGAATGTACTTTGGGGATGATAGAGTGCAGCTATTTATACCAAACCCAGGATAGCATTTAAGGATCACAGGCAACTAGGTCAGAGACTTGATTCAAAAACTCAAAAGCTTTTATGATATGACAACATAATGATATATCATGTCCTTGTATGTTATTGTAGCTCTATAGAAAAACTCATAAACAGACCTCTGGATTCATGAGGCCTTAACGAGAGCACCGACATTCAGGGTATTTATACACAAAAGATAATCCTTCAAGTTTTAATACATGCAGTGAGAAAGGAAAAAGAAAATAACATGTCAACCAAGGAAAAGAGTGCTAACACTGGATAATAATCTTATTTAATTCAGTTAACGAATAACACACTTACATTTCTGAAACAGAAATGAGGCGCGGCCTCAGCACCATGCTGTTTCTGATAATCTGCCCAGTCAAAGTCCTGGCCAGCATAACCTGTACAGGACAAAGCAGATAAAAATTAGTACTTGTTAGGCCAAATTAGAGACCGTCAAGTAGCTTGGTGACACTTTCATTGCTGAATGAACAAGAGTTACAAAACTACCCCTGATAAGGAGATTAATTTCAATTAATCAAACAACAAACATTTATTAAGCACCTACTATTTGCCAAAGTCCTGTGCTAAGTACTGGAGATACAAAAAGAGATAAAAGAAAATCCCTGCCCTTAAGGAGTTTATAATCCAGTGGAGAAGACCCCATGCAAATAAATATATATAAAGCAAGCTATATGAAGGATAAATATGAAATATTAAAAGAGGGAAGTCAGGGAAGGCTTTCTGGATGAAGGTGAGATTTTAATTGATACTTAAAGGAAGCTAGTCAGTCCCAGGCATGAAGGACAGACAGAGAAAATGCTCAGAGCTGAGAGAGAGAATGTCTTGTTCATGGAACAGTCAAGAGTCTAGTGTCACCGATCAGAGAGTAAGTGTTGGGGGAGTAAGCTGTGAGAAGAAGACAATCTAGGAAGAGGGCAGGTTGATTGTACTTGAGGTCAAATAGCACTGCTTATGTCTGCAGTAGCATTGGCTCAATGGGAAGCTTATCTGGTTCATAGTTCATTAACTTACAATTTTTCTTAAAAGAACACAATTAAGAAGTTAGAATATATCATCCCTTCCTTTTCCCTCAAAAGCAGTAATTCCCTGGTTAAAATAAAGGTCAAAATTCAAACCCCAAAGTGCATTTGTAACCATTTAACTGCTACACCCTCGTCCGTCCCAAGTTAACATAAAAAAGGTTACCTCCCTTAACATCCCTCATTGCCCTGTTTTTCTCCCAACCTAAATGGTCCACAGCCTGATGCCTTTACAGGTATCTATCTGATCATCCCTAAGGAAAATGCAGCCCTTCTATTTAGAGCTGGGTCTCAGCTGCATCACTTAGATCCCCCCCCACACACGCTGGTTTTTTCATTTTATAATCTGACTTCTTAAAAGCACCAAACCCTTTTTCCTTCCACTAATAAAAGTTTTCCTTGTTTTTTGTTTTTCTAAGGTTGTATTGATTCTCTGTGAGTTTCTATAATCATCTGGCTTTGGAGACTGCCTTCTCAGGTCAAAACACTTATGTTTACAAAAACAGAGGAAGAAGCTTGGGTGGAGGCGGCAGCATTGAGAGAAAGAAAGAAAGAACACCGTGCTTGGAGGGAGAAGATCTAGGTCCAAGTCCTGGATTGGCCACTAATTAGCTGTATGACCGTGGACCACTAAACTTTCTTAGCTTTAATTTTCTCATCTGTAAAGCAGAGGGAGTTCTGATAACCGATGCTCTGAAAGACCCTTGTAGGCCTGATGTTCTTTCATTCTAGCATCATAAATTGGTTTCCTTTGCCTGACTTAGCAGAACTGCTTTCTCCTTTGTGTAGGGTTCATTCCCTTCTCTCTTCATGAGAAAAAAATTACAATGGACAAGACGCCATTCTAGACTAGCATACTTCCACATTATAACCTTCAAAGGCCAGTGTAAAGGATGTGTAATATTCAGAAATCTGAGTTACTATTGTGGTTCCCTGGGATCTTCTGGTTAAGAAATCATTTATTTCTTTGGATTCAAGCATGATGACAAAAATGAATACTTAAACATATCTAACATAAAGAAGCCACCTTTATTTTTACAGTCAAATGGGTGGCTTTTGTTTTTACACTACAGACATCTCCCAAACTCTGCACTAATATCACACACACACACACACACACACACACACACGCAGAAAAAGAAAAAACATCTATATACCTACATATATACATATATATGTATATATATGATTAAGCAAAACCAACACACACACACAATCATTATCAAAGAGTGTTTACAAGATGCTAACATAAAACAACATTCTACAGCCACAATCCTCATCCCCCTTTCAGAGAAGTGGAAAGTGTGTTTCATCTGAAGAAGTCATGTTCAAGAGATGGAAGAGCCTATAAACTTGATGGCAAAAAAAAAAAAAACCCAAAAAACAACAAATAATTATAGTATCTGTTATCATCCCTAAAAGGCAAAGTATGAGAATTCACTTAAACATAAAGATCTTTGAAACTGATCAACTTAGTGTTTTAACAAACCAATTAGCTAACTTCAGATAAGGAACATTTTAATTCAGGTTCCATGATAGGTAGGCAAAGATTGTGAAGCCCCCAGGAAATAAGCGCTATTTGTGCAAAGAATAAATGGGCTATAGAAAAATGAAAATATGAGCATGTAAATTATCTAGATAAATTAAGAGTTCACATCTTGAATCCAGTGAGGCTGCCCTTTCTTCTTTCTTTCTTTCTTTGCATTTTTTTAGGAGGCAACTGTTGCTGTTGTTGTGATTGTGTTCATCCTTCGTCGCTGAAGGAGACAGTGACATCAGAGAAATGGTGACATGACTTGCACTTGACTTTGTTCTGAGTGAGGGAGGGCTGTGCAGGTCACCAGCCTCACTTCTCCTCCAGAGCCATCTGAATCCAGTGACCAGATATTCCTCAGGATGACTGGAAACGGTCCAGGATATAGTGGGAGACCTTAGCTTTTTCAGGTATTTACTTAGAGGGAGATAGTGTCCATTAAGTGAATAGGCCTCTTTAAGAAGTAGTCAAGGAATGGAACTTTTAATGAGCAAAAGAAAAAAAACAACTACATGAAACTGGGAGGGAAAGAAAAACTCTTACTACTGAGAATCACTCTAAGCCACACATTAAGTGACACTTGGGCATTGAAAATAAAAAGCATTTTCACTAGAGCCCTCCATGGACTCTGCTTGAAACTGCGGCCTAGAGTTCTAATAAACACTGTATGTGCACCCACAAGTGTCCAAGGACAAAAAGTGACAAGGCCTTCAGAGGCCTTAGAGTCCAAACCCTTTATGTGATTAGAAAGGAAACTGAGTCCTACAAAGCTGGATAGCCCAGTGTAAGACCACCGATAAGATCCAAGGATTAAAAACACCAAGGACTTCAAGAGCTTTTGAGCCAGACCCCCTACAGTGAGCACGCGACAGAGGCCTACGGACCTTCAGGGACCTGCATGTAAGCACCTTCAGGTTCCAATGCCTAGGGTTAACAAGGCCTTACGAGCATTTCCACTCGAGGGCCCTCACTGGATTCTGCCTGAACCTGGGGCCTAGAGAGCTGTGGGGACCATTTTGGGATCATCCACAAAGGACAAAGGACTCAAAATGACAAGTTTTTCAGAGGCCTTGGAATCCAAACACTTCTTGTGACTCTAAAGGAAACAGTGCTAGAGAGCTGGACCGACCAGTTCAAGATCCCTAAGAGGGTCACACAGCTATTACGTATCTGAGGTCAAATTTGAACCCAGGTCCTCCTGACTATTTTTTATCCCCAGTTTTCTGACTCTCCTTCATTTGGACACTGACTTTCCATTTTATTTCTGCCATGAATGCCCTATCTATGTCTGGAGTTATTTGGATCTGGTGACTGTTATCCTCCCTGGTTCTCTCTTACAGACCCTTCTGTAGCCAGGTCCCCCTCTTTGACCCTCCTCTCTTAACTTCCACACCTCTTTGCCTGGGCTTCTGTTTTCCCCTACTAGCTACGAGGGTTACAACTAGAAGCTGAGCTACCTCCCAAACACATCTGGACATGAAATGATTCACAATAATAACTCAGTTCTCAAAACAATAATCTTCCTGTGGGCCTTAATGGAATACTATCTCTACCTAGTTCTACTGATTTTTCTTTGGGAATGTTTGATCCCACAATATCATGTAATCTGAGACCTCTGAAAACAACTACCTTTTCTAAGAACCAATTTCTCCTCCCTTCCATCTACATACATGTTGTATTCTTCTTGTAAGCTTTCTGAAAAAAGAGATTCTTTCTAATTTTAATCCAGAAACTTGGTGCTTAATGAATGTTGTTTTTTTTATTGCTACTGAACTGAATTATAAAAAGCTAGGTTTCTATTCTATCCTTTTGGCCTAGTATGCTATCATATCTACTTCATCAGGGACTCTCAGTCATGGAATTATTCAAGTTGGAAGGAACCTTGAGTGATTATTGGGTCCAGTCTTTCACTTCCAGCACTAGCAGCTCATTATCATGGCCCACGAACAGTGTCGTTTCCTTGTGCTGCACCACCTGCTTAGACTTCTCCTTCCTCCCCAAGGGACCTCAAGTCACTGCATCTCTTTAAATTCCTCTTCCTCTAGGCTTGATAATGAGCTCTTTTTCTAAAGCAGTTTTGTGACAGCTCCTGGAGAACTGCTACATAAAAACAAATTGCTTTGGATTGTATTATAAAGAGACAGGGGTCAATTACCCTCATTAATCAACAAAGACAGAACAAGAAGTAACAAGGCTTAACTGAAGTTGGAAAATGTGTTTAAAACCCTGTAGAATAAAAAAAAACATGGGGGAAAACTTTAGAATTATTAAGATTTGCAATAAGCAGTCAGGGGAGTCTGTTAAACCACAGTAGCTACAGCCAAGACTGATTGATCAAGATGCAGTTCTGATTGGCACAGGTCCAAAGGGTATAAAATAGATCATCCATTTCCTTACTACCAAAATAAATTGACATCAGACAGATAGCTCCATGATTTTGTTACCTGTATCTTGGATAGCACTCAAATTATTCAAAGGATGAAATATTGATTTAGTATCTACTATGCATTCAGCACTGCAGTAAACTCTATGGCAGTAACAAAAAACACAGCAATAATAGTAACATTGTGAAGGGGGAAAAAAACACACTAGGATGAGATTACAGAACCTGTGTTCACATTCTAACACCACCATGTGCTACCTGTGTGGCATGGGTCAAATTTTTTAACCTGACATGAGAATGAGTTGGACAGCTCCTTGAAGTTTTGAAGGGGGGGGGGGGGGCAGACACATACATAAAGACACATGAAAGATTTTTTTCAGTCATATTTTTGCCACCAAATTAAGAGATTTCAATACATTTTATATATGCACACACGTGTGTATATACAAATACACAAACACATAGTCACACAATACCAACAAGTAATAAGCACCATTGTATCCTAGGTAAAACAGTTATTGCTCTCTCTCTGTTAAGTGACTTGCCCAGGATCATGGAGCTAGGAAGTGGGTAAGGCTGAATTTGAACTCAAATCCTCTTGCACTGCACCAACTAGCTGCCCCTTTTGATATTCTTTTAATAGTCTTTAAAATAAACAATAACAAAAAAAATAAGGTCCAAGATTTTTTCCCACAACTTTCGTCTCTTGCCCCACCTCTGCCTTTTTATATTTTGTCAGTCAATCCCTCAGTTACGACTTGTCCATCAATTCCCCAATTCCCTCCAACTATGTCAGCACCACCAGCACAGATCTCCTCTAGAAACACTAAATCTATTCCAGTCATTTTCTTGTTTTTGCTCTCTTCAAGTCATTTGAAAATAGAGTCAAAGCATGAGACTCTACCATCCTTAATGGTAAAAAAAAAAAAAAAAAAAAGTCTGGTATAAAAGTTTTCGTGGATCTTTAGAGACCATTAAAATCTGCAAGATCTTTAGTATTCTTTCTATCTGCTCTGCTGCCATCAACTAGAGATACCCAGAGGGCATCACTGTAGTCATTACACAGGACTGAAAGCTAGTTTAAATTTGTTTTTCCTGAGGCCAAAGAATTCATCATCAACTGGCTTGGCTGGTGATATAAGAATCTCTGTTCTCAACTAAACTGGTCATCAGAAAATGGGATTATCTATTGTAGGAACTTATTCAAAGCCTTTCTTCCATATGCCCTATGACCCTGGGCATCCTATGACACTTGCATCCTCAACGTTCCCCCACACAAGACATAGGTATAGAAAAGGAAGAATATCATTTTATCAAGTATTCAGTTAATTAGATCAAGGGGAGCCTAGCTAACTTTCTCTGGCTATTTTTAGCCAAGAGAAATATTTAGGTGGGATATGAGAGCTGTCTTCAAGTATGTAAAAGAAGGATGGAATGAACTATTTTGAACTCCTTCAAGAGCAAGTGAGAATTTAACCAAGAATGAGAAACGCAAAACACACACACACACACACACACACACACACACTCACTTACCATTTTCTTGCAATAAAACAAAGAGGTTCAAAACAGTGAATTCAATCCTTCCTTCTTCCTTCTCCCTCTGCTTCCTCTGTCCACATAAGAAATCATATCCTTACCTGCAGGTGCTCTGCCCAAAGGAATATAAATTTTGATTTCACAAGGTATCTGGGGATTTCCAGTCATCCTGATCTATTTCTTGCCACTCAACCCAGATGCCTCCAGAGGAGAGAGTGAGGCTGGTGGCTCTGCACAGCCCTGCCTCATTTAAATCCAGTTCACCTGCAAGTCATGACATCACCTTCCTGGTGTCATTGATCCGCTTCGAGAAACGGAGGACAACCAACACCTCTCTTAAGGCTCCCTGCAGTTACTTCTGCAACATGTGACAGCTTCTGTTCAGCCATTACTCACATAAGCGAACATTTTACTTCAATATGGATTAGACAAAACAAAAATCCAACCACCCACCATATACCCAAAATCAAAGCAAGATTATCAAGGAATACAAACCCTTGGGTGGTGTGAGGTTGACTCCATTTTTAAGGCACCACTGTACAGGTAAAATCCCTAAGGAATCTGCATGGCACAGCATTGAGATTTTTGTAGCTTCTGGTCTCAAGTCATCAATAGTCACTTGCAAATAATGATTGTTAAAAACCTAAACATAAAAAGGAAGCCAAATGTTAGTCTCATGTTACTAATTCCTTAGACACTAAATACTGGCACATTTCTACGCACAGGCAGACAATGAATGTCTTTGATAGGGATGACTAAATCAGAAATTATCATCTTCCATGGGTGTCAGTGAATCGGTCTAGTTGTCAAAAAAGTAGAGATGGTCATCATGACTTCTTTTCCAAAGAGAAGCATTAAAAGTACCTGGTAAATTTTAAAAGGTAGATAAAGAAGAAAAAAATAAAAGGAAAATCATATTACATGTACATGTATATATGTGTATGTATGTATAAAGAGCTGAGGAGGAGAGAATAACATCAACAGAATTTGAAAAATTAAGAAAAACATGGAAGCATCTCACTTAGAAGTGACCTGAAGGAAAACTACGATTGATACAGAAAGATTTATCACTTGGTCAGTCAAGCATGACTGTGCCAGTCACTGCGCTAAATTTCAAGAATACAAAGAAACGAAGCCCCTAGTCACACGGAGCTCCCATTGTCATGGGGGAGATGAGAGGACAGACAACTACACTTATGCATACAACACAGGATAAAGTAGAATTAATCTTGGGGGAAAAAAACTAGCAATGGAGGAACTGAGAAAAATATCTTGTGGGATTTAAGCCAGGGAAGCCAGAAGGCAAAGGCAAGGGTTCCAGTCATAGGGGTCAATCATTGGGAAAGACCAATGGAAAAGGGCAGGGGGGGAAAAAGGAATAGTAGAATAAAGGGAAAAAGATGAGGGCAATTCGTACAAGCAGGACAAAAGGGTCACATAGCGGAGCTGTCCCAGTGCTGAAAGCATGGAAGATGAAGAGATGAATTGAAGGAGACCAAAAGGTTACCAGTAAACTTTCCTCGACTTGTCAGAAGAGCAGTGAACAAAGACCTCGGTTCTGAACTGCAGCAGTCACCTTGCTGAGGAGGTGAATTCCTGACCTGGCTAGGATTCTTGGAACCATCACGTATGTAATATCGACTGACAAGCCCCTCAATTCTGAGCTATTCTTCAGATAATATCAGTAAAAATAAACGCTGTCATAACAATTCAATTACCTAAGCAATGCCATTAAAATTTTACATAGCTTTTGAGAGTTCTCACGAGGTCAGCTAGCCCATTTCCTTGTTTCAAGTGTACATTACACATGTCACAGAACCATAGACCACCACCACCTAAGTTCAACAAACCCTTATTTTCCAGATAAGGAAACTGAGGCCTAGAGAAAAAAAATGCCTTGTCCAGGATCACCCAGATAGTTGGTAGTAGAGTCAGGATGAGAAGCCAGGATTCTGAACTCCCATTCCAGTGCTCTTTTTCCTATACCACGATGTTGTTATTTAGACCACAAGGAAATGCTTCCTTTAATGCTTCAGCTGGGTGCTTTATTAAAAGTTCCGGTTCATGCCTGTCTGCATTTGCCTCTATTCATTACACTTATTTCTTTTTCCTTGTAAACATTTTTCCTGAAAAGAATAGCCTTGGACAAAAAAAAAAGAAATTTAAATTACGGTAGTCATAACAACACAGTTTATGCAATACTGGTTAGGGCAATATTCTAAAACATTTCCTTAAGGTAAGAGGAAATGTATTCTTGTAATGATCCTGATATCTAAGAAAATTCTGGCAACTTATGGTACTTCTTTACTGAAA
Source organism: Bettongia penicillata ogilbyi (assembly GCA_023548195.1). NCBI lineage: Eukaryota > Metazoa > Chordata > Mammalia > Diprotodontia > Potoroidae > Bettongia > Bettongia penicillata. The sequence goes on along the minus strand of JAJHZJ010000266.1, from coordinate 7,786,556 downwards.
GATGAGTCTTGAATAAACACATGATAATTACTCATAATAATTCTGTGCACTGCAAGCATAAAATGTTTGAGAAGTGTGATTATGAGAAGGGCAAAATGTTAAGTAGGATGACTAACTGTTTCTTTGAAATCTTTGATACTAGGGAACTATACAAGGAAATAATGGGATGATAAAGCAGACAATTAAAATATTAGGGGAAAATAGTTTCAAATAGGACTGATGAATGAAGAAAAATATTCCCATAAGTAAACCCCCGAAGCTAGATTGGGAATAAAAAGGATTCAGAAACATGTACAGACACAAAGCTACACCAATTAGAATTAGAACGTCATTTTCATTTCTGCAACTATGATTTAACTTCATACATAATAATGAACTCTAGGCCTAAAAAAGTGGGACAGAGGTGGAATCTTTGGGGCTACCAAACTAACCCGAAAAGCTATAATCCCATTCTGTTATTCTTTAAACTCCAGATGAAGGTGACATTGCAAAAATAGTCATCTTTTAAGACAACTTGATAAATAATACAAATAAACCTGCAGCTGGCAATACTGTGTCAACTGTTGCTGGAAAGAAGGGAGACTGGCCAGGCTCCAACAAGCTATCATTCTTCAGTCTTTGGAAAGAAATATGCTAACCCTAAAAGCAACACAGTATGAAGGCCTCCAGATGGTGAAGCAGTCTCGAATGTGAAAGGGGGAACTCTTTTTACAAATCTATATATGTTGGCTCTTGAATTATCATTCTTTAATACTATTTAATTCCTAAACTTTGAATCATGCCTCTCTCTCCTTCCCCGCCCCCCACCAAAAAAGGCCTATCTTTTATAATATTGGTAGTATCTTGGAACAGAAAAACTGAAAGGAGACAGATGGAAAGGATGAGTGGCTCCTAGAAAGCTACTACTGCTATTAAAAAGCAAAAAAAAACTCCTGGAGAAGAAAAGGTTAATATATGAACTTTAGAGCCATGGGCCTAGTTAAAATGACCACAGGGCAATTACCTAAAATATTTCTTGCTTCAATACCTCGAGGTTCAATAACTTTGTCTCAGTGGGTTCTGCCTATATTACCACACATCCCAACCCCGATATGCCTTAGCAGACAGGTCTTTGAGATTTGTTGTGGCTGAAAAATTCATCACCCTGCAGCCAATATGTTGATGAGTCTATCCAAATTTAGCTAGGCTGTTCCTCAGGCGACAGACTGACAGAGTCAGTTGCTGGGCCCCTACTTGAAGTCCTTCCAAACTGGAAAGCTCTGCCAGAACTCGCTGGCAATAGCCTCCAAGAACACATGGTCAACTCCACACCATGATAAAGTATCAAGGCAGCAGTTTGGTGGGGGTACCCAAATCACATAAACAATAGCTATATCCAAGTTATTATCCGGTAACAAACAAATTAATACTAAGGTGATAATATGTGACCCTTATCTATAAGCACAAAGACAATGAATCCCATGGGATTTTATATTTGATCCTGGAGGTGACAGGAATCCATGATGCAATATTGGGTTATGATCCTTTCTCCAATCTCAAAGACATTATTACCTTCAACACCTCTGCCTCATCCCAGTAAGATGGGAAAGAACTGTATCACGTTCCCCACTTTATACATAAGCCATCTGATGGGATTTACCCTAGACTTCTCAAAGAATCTCTAGCCAAACTAGAAATAGTACCAGACTGTGAAGTAGTAAATCTATGTTTGTGTCTGCTAGATGGGCCCTTCTGCCTCTCCATGCACAAAAAAACATTCCAGAGGCCTGACTTTGAGGCTGAACCACTTGTTTAATCCCCTTTTCAGGGGTGCTCACCTTAGTCACTGATGCAGGACAGATACTAAAGGGCTCGCTCATATCCACTGCCTCCAGTTTCATACCAACTGTGAAGAAATGGCTTCGTAAATCCGCATGATCCTGTCGAAGGGGGAGAAAAAGAGTGAATGCAACTATAGTGCTGAAAATTAACTCAGGGACTGTCAGGATAACATTCTCAAACATTTTATTTGGCAACCACTGAAATCTGCCTGAAATAATTAACTCTCCTGGCTTCAAATTTCTAATTACTGCAACGTACAGCAACTTTGATTATTTTCTGCAGGCTAATAGCTTTTTTCCAGGAATTTGGAGAAGGAGGAAGGGGTTTGTCCAAAGCAATCTTTGGATTTAGAAAGAATAGAGAACAAATTCACATAATACTGCTTTGTTCCTAATAGGCAGGAAATGCTGTTGGTTAAAATATAGTCCAGTTATGCTAATGATAGTAATAATAGCAACTCCTTACATTTATATAGTCCTTAAAGTTTATAAAACACTTTCCTTACCACACTGTGAAGTAGATAAAAGCAATCATTCTTTTTAAAGGCAGAAGCAGTGACATGCTTGAATTATATGATCTCTTCTAATGCAGATGACAATTACCCCAAACCACAGCATAGATTCTTAACCAAACTTAAAAAAAATGATAACTGCATTTTCTATGTAATTTGTTTTCCTTTGTATGCTGTGTTTTATTTTATGCATTTAAAAACATTATTCTAAAAAAGGGTCCACAGACTATGCCAGACTGACAAAGGGTCCCCGACAAAAGTTAAGAACATCTGCTCTAATGATTATCTTATGGATAACAATTTTATCCCCATCTTCTGTCACTAAATGTATCTTATTTCCTAATCAATAAACACTAACTGAACACCTACATTGTAGAGATGTGTACATATAAAGATTGCTAATAGCTGCATGATTAATCAAGACCTCACCTCCACTAAATAAGTTTATACATTTCCTCTTGCTTACTACTGGGATATCAGATTTATAACCCCTCATCACAATCCCCATCAGAGTTTTCCTACCTTCTCAAGGAAACAAATTCCAACATTCACTTTAGTCATATGGCTATAGATACAGCTGGCTAGAAGCCTGAAAGTAGGATTTATCTTTCTGAGATGAAGGCCACCTCATCACTCATAGGCTATATAAATAGAAGTGGATAAATGGATGTATTTACAGCCTAACCCATAGGAAATAATGGCCAGAGATAAATTCTGGCATTTCAAAATACTTACTTTAGTTGAGCATGAAGCGCACATGCCTCTATGGGGGTTTGTTTTCATCTTTCCTTGAATTAAAAGCTAGTCTAATGAATTTAGCTTTGCTAATATGAGTCTGATTACAACCTACAGAGTCCATCAAATGCAGGATGGTAATGCAGAGACACCTACTACCGATCACAGCTGATTAAGCTGATTTCTACAGACAATGCCAAAGGGAGGCTAGAGGGGTCCTGAAGTCACCAAACTTAGGGATTAAAGATCCAGTAGCACCTCTAACAGACTATTACCACCCAAAATCTGCCCCTTCAACTCTTCACTTCTCTCAGTGAAGCGATAGGAGCCACAGATTATAAACACCCTAACAGCAACAGAAACCATTTTCTCCTCAATTTTCTTTCCGTATGTATCCCTCAGAACTCTCTGCACAAGGAAATTACTGCACAAACTGTTGCTTACCTGGACCAATCAGCAAGCATTAACTACGTGCTTACGAAGTAGCAGGCACCGTACTAAGAATGGAGGACACAAAGACAAAAGCAAGGCAAACAGCCATGACCCCCAAAGAGATTATATTTCCATGCCAACAAAACCACACAAAGGAAAATGCAACACACACGCACACACATCATAGTTAACAAAAATTTAAATAAGTTAAACTTAATTACACAGTTTACATTTCATTGGTATGGCAAAGTGACACTATCTAACAGTAAGAACCAGTCTACTTTTCAAAAATCATTTGGAAAACGTGGCTCAGAAAAGCAAGACAGAAGGGAGAAATGACAATAAACACTAACGTAGCACTTACTGTGTGCTAGGCACTGCGCTAGGTGGTTTACAAATATTTGCTCTGATCCTCATGACAACCCTGTGAGGCAGATGCTATTACTACCCTCCTTTTACAGCTGAGGAAACTGAGGCAGGGAGAGGTTATGTGACTTACCCAAGATCACATAAGTGATCACACAAGCTAGCAAATATCTGAAGCCTGATCTGAACTTGGGCCTTCCTGATTCCAAGATCAGTGCTCTATCCCTGTTGCACCATCTAGCTGGCAAAAGGAATATTAATATAAAAGTTTTTAAAAATCAAAGTTAAAACGAAGGTTACTGGTCAGTAGACAAGGAACGCCTCATTAACTAGGCACACAATCAATTTCTCAAGAACTTATTAAGTGCCTATTATCTACTCCACACTAGACACAAAGAGAAAAAAATGAAATAGCCTCTACCTTCAAAGAGTTCCCATTCTATTGGGGCAGAGGGGGAGAACTTATACATATATAAGATTATACAAAGGGAAGGAAGGACTGTGTTCCTGACACAGGGGGTGGAGGGGGAGCAGCCAAGGGAGGAGATCAAACTTTATGTCTAAGGAACAGTACACGCCCCCCCGCCAAAAAAAAAAAAATCCAGGCAATGTGGCTGAACATGAAGAGGAATGATAAGCACCGTTCTCCCTTCCACATCATGACTTTTCCCCATTGCAGTTTTGATGTATTACATGTTGACATAAGAAATTAAATGGGAATTTTAGAGGAGTTTTGTGGAAACTACAGATTGACAGAAAACATTTAGAAACTTAGAAATGCATAAATTATACATGTAGTATTGTATAATAATATATTTTGTCTTTTACTACCACAATAATTAAGACTTCTTCTCTGGTAGGAAGGGAAGGCCAAAAACTGCACACAGATTTTCTAGATGGTAAGGGGGCACCATGCCCCTAGCCCCCATGATATGCAAGGTAAAAATAAAGGACTTTAAAATGCCTGACAGAGAAATGAGGGGTGAGGGACCACTGGAGTTCACGGAAGAGAGGATTGGCATGATCAGTCCTCTGTTTTAGGAACATCATTTTAGAAGCACCATAGAGGAAAGACTGGGAAGAGGAGGGACCTGAGGCAAGTCACGCAATCTGGGGGCTGCTGAGGCAGTCCAGGTTAAGAAATGATGAGGCCTTGAAGCAGGCCTCGGTTCCCAGAGCTGCTGGGAGCCTGTTCTAGTAGTAAGCGCGGCAGGCAGCAGACCTGCATTGACATTTTAAAAACCCTTGGGGTCTGGAGAGCCAAGCCAGTGGTCCATAATAAATGCTGGGAGTTTCTCCCAAGCTGGAGAGACTTCGAGTACAGGCCTGATGACTGACTATAAACATGCCTGCTTTCTGCAGCCCAGTCTCATTCTGTTCAGAGGCTTTCCCCCAGGCTGGGTGCAGGGTGATGAATTTTCCCTCCAGGTAGTTCTTCATCTATTAATCATGGAAGTTTTGCAATCTGCATCAATGGAGGAAGCAAGGATAAAATTGCAGATTGTGAATGAGGCATTCTAGTCTGTCAACTGGCAGGCAACAACACTGAAGTGCTTACTTATAAGCTATACTACTACTATAAGTAGATCTTTCAAATTACAGAGAATTATGGATTTTTTTAAAGCACTAAAACCTTGATTTTAAACATTTTGATGGCAATTTTTTGGAACTGCATTACACATATCCTCATTTTCTAAAATCAGTGTATATTATGCTAAATATAATTTAAATTTAATGACCTGGGGTCATTATTTGTGAACCTCAATTGGGATAGGGATGGATGGAAGAACGGTGATTTCCTTAAAATACATGTTTCCTCCCCCCATTAAAATGTTAGCTTCTTTCTCCCTTTATGTGCATCCCCCACCATTTAAAACTGTGCCTTACACACAGTAAGAGGGAAAAGGACCTAGGATTTAACTGGTATAGAGAATTCCCACATGAGAAAATTGTCAGGCTTCATATGCTTACTAGCTGTGTGGCCCTGGGCAAGTCACTTAACCCTGTGGACCTCAGTTTCTTCATTTGTAAAGATGAGCTGGAGAAGGAAATGGCAAACCACCCTAGTATCTTTACCAAGAAAACCCCAAATGGAGTCACAGAGAGTCAGAACTGAAGTCACTGAAAAATAACAAAAATAATACTAATAGAATGTTTTAACAGTGCAATGTTTTCTACTACACATTTACCCACTCTCTTTACAGACTGATAAAAATGATTTAAATGACACTGTTCATGACGTGTTCACTTATTTTTTTCCCTCAAGGTTTTCATCAGTGTTAACTCTGCCTGCCTCATTCTGGCCCAGATTTTAGGACCTTTTATACTAGACTAGCCCAAGTACAACTACTCACCTGATTTTAGACTTCAGACCTATTTTATCAGAGGATCATGGATTTTGACCCAAAAGGGAGCTTAGAAGTCATTCTGTCCTCTACCATCACCAACCCCATTCTATAGATGAGGAAACCAAGTCCCAGAAATATTAAGTGATTTGCTTGGGATCCCCAAAGTAGGAAGTAAGAGTCAGGGTAACAACTCAGATACCCTTACACCAAATGTATGTCTGCTTATAAGATGCTATGCAAGGCCCACCCCAGGTTTTCCCGACTCCTGTAGATCCACTCTTCATCCTGTGTTTCCAGTCTCATCCTGATCTCCCAGACATGGATCTACAGCCTGTAACAACATATTAGGAATGCTTAGTATCAACTGTGCTGTCTATTTTAACACCCATTTGTCTGGTGGAGGGTTTCTCTTTTAGAATAAATTATATTAATTCAAAGAAAAATACTTCCTTAGAGGCCTTTCTCACTTCTGTGCTTACTCCACAGAGTTTTAGCTGTGGCTATATGCCACATGGTAGATGTTACTGGATGCAAACTTCAAGGTATATGTGCTGTTAACAATGTTATTTACTTTTCTTCAGCTTAGTGGTCCATGAAAGCCTTCTTAGGCTAAGAAAAGACTGCATTCATGTGTAAGTCACACAATATCTCACTGTATCCTTAATTGAGTCACTTAACTTTTGTCTCTCTTTTCATCTATGAAAATGACCATATAACTCTTTTACCATACAGGGCCAGGAAGTGAAATGCTAATTAAAATGATTGTGCTGTGTATTTAAAAACAATAAGGTATTCAGTTCAATGGCAATATTGGGTACTATCCTATATACACATTTTTTCAAATAAACTTCTATTAATTTCTTCTATTTTTCACATAATTGACATTTTCTTTTTTTTCCTGGGTAATTTAGTCATTTTATAAATAAGGCCAGAAAGGTCTTAATAAAAGGATGTCCATTTAGCCACCTCTCTTAGACCAGAGATCCCTAATGGCAGTAGGGGCCACAGTTTACATGCCCTTCAAAGAGAAGGTGTTCTGAGGGATGTCCAATCACCTCTAAATGGTCCATCAAATGGGAGGTAGACTATCTTGGGGTATTATAACTTAGGTGACTCAAATCTTGATTAAGGAGATAATAATTAATAGGGAGAATCAAATTTCCCCAGATCTATCTAAGAAAACATAATGAGTAAGAAGACACCCATGAGTCTAAACTTACAATTTTTTTTTGACTGTCTGAAAAGATCTTGGCCTGGGTAAATCTCTAAGAGAAATTTCTCACGCAGGTTGATTTCTGGATGATGAAGTAGAGAAAGGTAAAAACCTTGGTCCTAATACAATAGTAGTTATTAAACATAAGGGAGAAATATTCATTTCTCACATTCCCTCATTTATTAATCGAGAGATGAAGTCTCCTCAGTGAATCACTGATATTACAAACACTTTACCAAGGGTTCTTAACTATAGGGCTTATAACGGGTAACACAGTGTGAGGCAAAGGGGAAGAAATTGATTGACAAAACCAAAGGGGACAGTTCCCTTTAGTAAGTCTGACTTTCAGATAAAAGAGACAAAGGAAAAACATAAACTGAAAAAAAAAATGTTCATTTAAGGCTCAGAATTCTCATCTCATACAGCTGCCTGACTCTCTGGTCTGGGGGGGGGGGCGGGGGGGGGGGGCCTCAAAGCAGTTTGCAGCTGATGGTCTTCTTAGGCTCACATACCTTTTCTGATGCATCCCTCACCCCTCTCCCACAGAGTGAGCCCATATTTTGAAAACTGTATAAAAGGAATAAAGAAGGAAGCGGTGTGGGAAGCAGTTCAGCACAACTAATCAATATTATGAAAAAAGTCTTTCATATGCAATATTCTAAGCCTACCATCCTCCTCTCCCTCACCATCCCTCCCAACCAGGCTAGTGATGACAAAAGCAGAGGTAAAACAAAACAACAAAATATCGGGAGCCATACTATTAATTTTGGAATGAAATCAGAGAGATGATTCACTCTGGACACACCTAGTTTGAACCCAGTCCTACTATCAGTACTGGAAGCTCAGGGAAAAAAGAGGCTCCAAGATTTTGCAGATGACCTACAAAACAGATAACTTGTTTATCAATAATCAAGAGCTCACCAATGCATGAAAAGATTCATTTTGCCTTTGCCAAATTCTGAGGTGCAGTTCATACACCAACATTATCAGATCAAGAATGACATTATACCTAAAATCCTTTGGTACTTGCTACAGCCTCAGATCATTTATAAATATGCGAGATATATTCAAAAGAATTTTATTTTAAATACACTGGAGCCCAGTCAAAAGGGATGTGGAAAACCTACTTCTCCTTAAAGATGTTGGTGATGCCATTCCCATCTACATTCATTTGCTACACATTTGATTCTTGCCCTAAAGTAGTTTCATATTGACCAAAACTCAAATGCCATTCATTTAATTTGAGGAATGTCTTTTCAAGTAGCTATAACAATTTCTCTTCAAAGGAGCTTATTTTTAGTCAAGTATAGTGCTAGTGACATTGAAAAAAGAGATCTTTAAGTCCCTACTTGCTTTTCTACACTCCTATCTCAATCAATTTTATTCTTCCCAGGGTCTAGGCAGGAGCTGGATTGTACTGAATGACCTCTAAAATTTTGTTCTACCTCTGAATTTCAGTAATCTTCTGGTCACTCACTTCTGGCTGCAGTTGTTGTATGGTTTGTCCTTCATGCTCAAAGAGGTCCATGGTATCAGGGAGATGATGACACAACTTGCAACTGACTTTGACTTAAGTGAGGGAGGGTTGTACCAAGTCACCAGTCTTACTTTTTCCTCTAGGGCCATCTGGGTCCAGTGACCAGATATCCATCAGGATAACTGGAGATGGCCCAGGAGACAGTTTGCTATTTTAAGCTAAGGTCTTCTCAGGTTCTCATTTTAAGTGAGGCAATGCCCATTCAGTGAAGAGGCCTCTTTAAGAAATGAGTCAATGGATGGCCCCTTTGATGGGAAGGAAAAAAAAAAAAATCAAACTGGGAGGGGAAGACCTTCAGGGCTGTGGGCCATAAGAAAAACAGTTACTATTTACTTACACACTGAGCCAGGAGGGCCCAAAAAATAACCATTAGGTGTAGTGACCAGAAACAATAGCTTAAAGGAGTCACACTCACCCTTCTAGGACACAAAGAGGCCACTGTAATGGAATGCTACATGGTCTTTTCTCTGATGGAGTGACTTGGGCACTAGGAAGATGTAGTTTCATGTATTTTTTTTATTGGATAAAAAATGACTAAAGATGATTAAAAGAAGGAATGGTTGATGGGGCAAGCTCCAGGAAGAGACCAAGAAGGACGAGATGGAGGGCACATGTAGAAGGGCTAGCTATAGAATGAAACAGGACACCTCTTTCTCAGAGGCAAAAGTACAGGAAGAAAAGTACCATAACCTAGGAGGTATCACAGGTTTGTAGGACCATTAGAGGTCACTGAGATGACCCTCTTCATTTTACGGATAAGGAAAAAAGACTAAGAAAGGAAAGATGGCTTGCCAAAGTAGATGTCTGAGGCCACATCTGAACTCAGATCTCCCTGACTCCAAGTCTGCCGCTGTATCTCAGGCACAATTTAGCTGCCTACAAGTGCCATACTGGTATGTGAAAAGACTTGTTATAGGGAGGCCTAAAATAAACCTTAGAGATTCACGGTAAAATCTTTATGAGAAAATGTGGAAAAAGTTTGCACAGGATAAAGATGCATAAATGGACTACAATATGTAGCAATAGGGGGAATTATCCACATTCATGAGATCAAAGATCCATTGACATACTGTGCCCAGAATGGAGGAGTATTATGGTCAGTTCTATATACCAAACTTTAGGAAGGTTATTGCTAAGATGGAACATATTCAGCATGGTGAAAAGACTTGAAATCATGACAATGGAGGTGAGTTGAAGGAACTGGGGCATCTCTGATAAAGTTTGACAAAAGAATTAAGACTAATCAGTTGGACACCCTTCACTGTCTGGGGGTCAGGGACCCAAGCCTATACACCTCTATTTTCTCATCTATAAAATATGAGCAAGGGGAAGGAGTAAGATCACTTAACTCCTGGGAGAAATGCTAAATGGTAACTGATTACTTGCGATCATTCAAATCCTACATGTTGGTCAAATTAGTTAGCTGTAGTTTGTGGGAGTTTTCTTCCTTCTGGGAAGATAAAAATAAAACTGTAATGCTGGTAATGTCTACTCTTTATGTGGATGAAAGGCAAGATATATAAATACAGCTATTAATAAAATACTACTTGAAAAAGAAGACTTGATATCAGTCAACAATGATGGAGCGTAAACAAAGGTTTGGGGGTTTTGAGCATAACAACAAGCTATATTATTGCACACTGAAGCTCTGGATAGATTATAGACCTTAGTTTGAGCTCCTGTTCAAGCTTGTGTGGTAGGGAGCAGGGTATTTTATTTATTTCATTTACAAAGAGGGAAAGGAACAGAACACAACATGCGGTCATTTTAAATTCAACTCTTCTCTCACTTATGTCATTTTAGAGTTGAACACTCTTATTTTCATCCCAGATGATGAAGGAATTTGAAGTTATGCTCTTTTTAATTTGGGTATGGCTATCAGCGAACACTTCATCCTTTTATTTACTCCCTTAGAGGATTACATCCCATCTGACAGACCTTCAAATACAGCTAGTAAAGCTTAAAACTCCACTAAGACCTTTGGGACATCATGTATATGCATATATGCATGTACACGCATATGTGTGTACACACACCAATGCATATATATGTGCATGTATATACATATATATATATATACATATATATGCATGGTATATGCATACACACACACAAAGGCAGAATGTGACATATAGCAAAATAGCTTCCCAGAAGACATCACAAACATTTTTTAAAGTACTTGTTGAAGATTTTTAATCTAAAGAACAAAAATATATATTAGGCAGAAATCAGCACTTGAATGCAGGGCTCTACTACTGACTAATATAAGACTGATGCTTTAGCTGAGCCAACTTTGCATTATCCTTTCCATAATTACCTTCTCTATTGTTCATGATGTGGCATGAAGAAAAATATCGATGCAAAAATATCTTGAAAAGAGTAACAAAATATTTTTAATGTATCATCTTTTCATCAAAAGAAATACCGTGTGAGAATTTTTTTTCCATTCTGACACTCTGATTGCTTTGGTCTATAGGGAATTAGAACATTGCATAGGCTTCTCTTCAAGACCCCAATTAATTTACATAATTTCCAAGAACAGGTTTCAGTGAAGTGAAAGGAAGGCTGTTAAATTAGTATTATACTCAAACTGATACATAATGAACTGCTCTTTCCATTATTTATTCAAATAGACATAGTAGTATGCTACACTTAAAAATCTCCAATGCAATTACTGTAATGTTGCTGTTTTCTTCCCTATCAGTGACCTAGTAGTGCTCATGTTTGGTGACTCTGAAACAAAATCTTATGCAATAAAAAATTACTCCCTAAATATTGGTTTTACCCCAAAACAACCACTAGGATTACAGTATTTATTAAATCGATAAGATCACTCCATTACCATTTTTTTTTGCAACACATTAAATTTAACTCATGAACTATTTATAACAAAAACATAAGACTCCATAAGCCAAACTCGTAAAAAGCACTTCCATTTTCTGATTACAATGACAAAATGGGTTTTTTTTAACAAGTCAAACACTAAAGAAAAATGCTTTTAAAAAAAGTGTTTATAATGAGAACCATTGCCCTGCAACTTGAATCCAAATGCTTCTAATTAGAAACTATTTTTTTCACAATATTCTGAACAAGTAGCTCTCCAAAGCTTGTAAATAAATGGATAAATAAATACGTGTCAGTATTAACTGCCTTTCTTCAATAATAACATTTAGCATCCTGAGTGTGTTTTTAAAGGGGCAAATTATCCATTCTTACTTATATTAACATCATGAGAAAGGTAGACACAACTATATGCCTTCTTCATATCTTCTTAATTCTTTCCCAATAAACCAAGGGCTTTCATGTTACCGCAGCAACACTCTGTACAGTCTGAGTACTCTGGGCTGCAAGAGAGCATGGCAATATCACTGCTGGACAATTTCCCCCCTAGCTTCATACCCCAACCATGAGAAAATAGCTGGTAGAATTACTGATGTGTGCCCCTTCTGCTTAGGGCATTGAGACAACTAAATGTTACCATGGTAACATCACTGAATGCTCTTAACTGTACTGCCCCCACCACTAAGTCCTTATTCAGCCCTTTCCCTTCAAAGAAGGAAGTATGTAATGAATAACAGTTCTAAGGGGGAAAAGAATAAGGGGAAGTTCCCACAAAATACACAATTTTGCTTCTTGTTCTTGTCTCTAGCTGTTGATCCGACAGCTATTGAAAAATGACCCTCAAGAGTAATAATCTTGTGAATAAAATGAAATGCGACCCTCCATAACATCCCCTCAAAGGGAAGGCACACAAACTCCCAAGCAGAGAATCGATACTGCACACATCCCATTCATCTCTTTTCATCCCTGCTGCCCTCAGCTTCAACTTGTTACCCCTCCGCTTTCAGCAGAGGGGACAAAGTAGACTTTTGTCATTTCCAAGCCTCTGTCAGAGGACCCCTGAAAGGACCGTTCCATCCATTCCCTTCCTTCGTTTTCGTGTCTCCACAGGTAAGCCACCTTGAGCTACCTTCAGACCTTCTGAGAGGAATCACCATGGACTGAGCCTCAGAGTTAGGACTCATTTTCATCCTATGGTGACAAGCCTAGATGGGGGAAACTGACTTATGCAATGACCACTCTGTGCTGTGGTCATCTTTCTTTAATGCCATAAGGACGGCTACCCATGTGTAACCAATACATGTGGTAAAGAGCTAAAGAAAGAAAAAATAATAATAATTCTGGCAACCCCCCAGGGTATCTCATAGCATTTAATCTATGTTTAGAGAAGTAGAGAGGCTGTTTAATAGCAGAAGTTTTCTCTATCCCATGATAGACCAACATCCTGTAAATAATTGAGTTTCTGTTTAAGAAAAGGGGGACTCATTCTGACCCCAGGCACAAGATTATAGAGGTCATTACTCAGGCCCACTGGAAATGTGATTTAAATCAGTAAACATTTATAAATACACAGTGCCTACTGCATTCAAAACACTATTCTTGAAGGCTAGAGCAAATACAAATTTAGATGAGATCCAGTCCCTGCCCAAACAGAGCTGACAATCTACAGCGAGATATGGTACAAATACCTCCATTAACGAGCATTTAATAAGTGCTCATTACATCCAGGAACTGTACTAAGCTCTGAGGACAAAAGAAAGGCCAAAACAGCACTTAAGGACTCTAATAACAAATGTAATATTAATTTACAAAACGAGCAACAACAAATAAGGAAAAGTTAAACTACTGGCCCTTTACACAGACAATTTTTATACTCAAAATTCTGTCATTTATTCATCATTTTCTGCTTCTTTGGCATATTAATTGCCAATATTTCAATTACAATGCATGGAATGCATACTTCTCACTCAGTGTGGTCATGTCTTTGGTCTGTTTGTCTTTTGGGGGGGGGAGAAAGTGGAGGGGTGGATTATTCATGACCTCATTCTCATACCCAGTGGTCTGAAAGAGTCCATGCATGGTATGTAAAAGCCTAACATATCAGAACCACATTTTTCATGATCAGATAAATCTTAACTGGAAATCATCACTTCCTTATGGAAATAGGATTAACCATCAATTAGCTGTCAATGGAAAATTATGATGAAAAACAGAGAATCATAACAATCACAGAATTTTGGATTTTAGTTATCACTCAGTTCTAGCTCTTTCATTTTACAAGTGAAAAAGTCAAAGCCCAGAATGATGAAACAACTTGTCCAGGGTCACAATGAACATTTCTTAAAATCACCTGTCTTCTTTTATCGAATTTATAATCATTGAATTATATTCAACAAAAGACAGGTGATTTTAAAATTTTATTCAGTCTACATTAAGTTATATAGTTGTTATAATAGCTAGAATATATTGTATTTAGTTATAAACATGTACATACATATATATGCACAGACATAGGTACATATACATAAAAGATGCATATGTGTGTATTGTATGTGAATATATGATCTCTCTATAAGATACAAATACCTCATTTTATCCTCACCACAATCCTGGGAGGTAGGTGTTATTTTTATTCCCATTTTTATAGAAGAAGAAAATGAAAAGAGCCTCTGTCCTCATGGAACTTACATTACCACTGGGGAATATATACAAACAAATACCAAGTTCATACATTGTAACTGGGGGTGATAAAACATTTCCTATCAACAATGTAACAGATTCATGATCTCCCTAATATGCACAATCCCTCCACAAATACCAACTCATACTTTCTCATCCTAATTCTGATCCACATCCTCAGAGAGGCATCATCCAAAGGCTCTATGAGACTCAGAGCGCTGGAGCTTCAGCCAATGCAGCATTTAGGTCACCAAGCTTTTTTCTCTTATTTTTTCTGGACCCATTTTACATTTCTTGTGCCCAAGTCCTCACTGCTGGCCATCATCTTGATTATTTCTGTTAGGGTATGTCTTAATCCTCTCACCTAGAGAGTCACAGAATCACAGCTGGAGTTAGAAGAGATGCCAAGAGGAATCTCCATCTGAATGAGAAACTCCTCTACATCTTTCCCCCTAGTCTTGGACGCTATTTCTCACTGCATCCTAAGATCATATCAGCTTTAGTTCACTATCACATCATGCTGTAAACTTGGAATGGAGCTTGCAGTCAACTGAAATCTCCCATTCTTTTTGAAATAAATTTTTCTTCATTGCTAGTGATTTCCCCTCCCCCCCAATTCTTTTCAAATAAAATACCGGGCGGTTGGTTATACTTTCCCTATTTTATATTTAGTGAAACTGATTTAGGAGGGGAAAAAAATCTCAAGGGTAAGACTTCATATTTATCACTATATTTAATCTTATTAGATTTCGTTCAATGTTTTAAGATCCTTGTGAGGAGGTATTGTTTCATTCTTTGTACTTCTATCTCTGGTGCCTAACATAGTATCTAACAAACAGTAGGCCTATTGATGGGTTATCTCTTTCAGTGTTGACGAACATGCCATCTATGTTTTTCCTATGCAAGTCATTGATAAAAAATGCTAAACAACACAAGGCCAAGCACAGATGACCTTCCAAGTTGACGTGAAACATTAATCCTCAGGTCCAGCTATTCAAGTAGTTTAAAATGAAGCTTCTCATACTCTGTGGCCCACATCTCACCATCTTGTACACAAGGTGGTGGGTTCTATGAAGTTATAAATCACATTATAGTACCTGGTTAATTTCTATGACTTTTCTGATGATAAGAAAATGTTCTCTTCTTAGAATTTTTTGACTGTGTATTATATTACTTTTCAATTTCTTTTTGTTTTTACTTCTAAAATCAAATTTCCCCCGTTTCCCCAACTTCTAGTTCATAAGTGTCTACTTGGTACTAGACAGTTCTATAGCACCTAGACAGATACAATCCTCCATATCATCCTATTAGTCAGCTATGGATTAGAGACATTGCAATCCCATATTTTCTTATCTCTTCAACCAATTATTATACTCAAAACTGTAAAATGTTGAGCTGAAAGCGGATGTAATAAATACTTCCTTGTTCCTCCCACCAACTGCCATTCTGGAACCCTTGAAAAGAAGGGAGTGATCACACTAACACACATCAGAGATGGAACTTGTCCGGTCCAAAAAAGAAACTAGGTAACCATTATTGAGGTAACAGAAACACCACGACCTCAAATTGGACACAGATTAGGAAAATTATACCACCTTTGTCCCATCGCCACCTCTCCCCTGAGGCCTTACAGAGATCTCCTTTAAGATATCTTATCTCAACATAAAAGTCTTATGCACAAGTTTCCTGTTTTTCCCTTCATTAATGTGGAATTACCTGAATTACTAAATAATCAAACACTCATTTAGAGAGGCCTTTACAAAAATGTGGAAACTGAAGTGGAGTGGAGAATGAGACCAAGGATTCTCATTTAAAATTCCTCAAGCTGACACAAAAGAATCTCATTCAAACAGATGCAATGAGTGGTCGTAATTAAAAAGACCAGGAGATGTTGTCAGGTATTTTGCTAAAATAGAAGTAAAATCTCTCTATAGCATGCTTCACCACTGACCAGAGTCAAGAAAGATCCAAGTTCACATTTGGCCTCAGACACTTATAAGCTGTGTGACCGTAGGCAAGTTTGCCTTAATCCTCTAGAGAGGAAAACAGCAAAGCACTCCAGTATCTTTACCAAGAAAACTCACCGTCTGACTGGTCCACGCAATCATGAAGAACCTGAAATAACTGAACAAAACCACCTACCACTCGGAGGACCTTGGGCAAGTCCCTTAACCTCTTAGAAACTGAGTTTCCTCAACTGTAACATCGGGGGCTTGGACTCTAAGGTCCCTTCTAGTCTAAATCTATGATCGTATATTATTGATAGACGCAGCTACATGTTTTAGTTTTTATTACAGTGAACTGTACACATACCAAGGATCCTACTAGCTATATTTATCGTTAGATCACGGCTTCATAAAAGTGAATGTTCCCTAAGGTCCATTTGTAGAAATGGCATTTATGTGCTTCAAATTTAACATCCAATTCACACAAAAAAGACAAAAGTACTCCTTCCTCCATCCCGCCCCCAAAAAAATACCTTATCTCTTGACTTTCTAAAAGAACTATTAGAAATTTGTCTTAATGTCTTGCTCAAAGAGATTTCTACATGAGATTCATTTGTTTGCAATTCACCAACCTGGGAACTCTACCAAAGCCGACTATTACCTACACCACAGAAGGAAAATAAACAGTCATAACTACCACCCAAACACTTGAACTATTTGTGAAATCATTAACAAGAACCGTTCACCTCTACCAAATGTTCAGGGTTGGGGACGAGTAGGAAATGGGTGTTGATTTTGGAGACAATGGAAGGATCCTTTGCAAAATTTTGTTTGAGGGCCCAGAAATTAAATTTATAACACCGGCAAATGCAGAAAGCAGCAAGCTGCCAGAGAAATTCAGGAAAGCTAACCTTCAAACATATCCAATTCCCAAATACTATTTGCATTTTTTCTTGATAAGAGAAATTATCAGGGAAAGAAAATTCTGTCTTTAGACATGGCCACAGGTTTTTTCCAACGAACATATTAAGCTGCTGAACAACAAAATATTAATCACCATAGAAACTGCAAAATCACAATCCATCCGTGCTAAAATTCTAATGGTGTACATCCTTTCTTACCCCTTTGGCTATACCAGATGGAGTGGGAAGGAAAGTCTTTTCTCTCTTTGTGGAATTTAATCTTCCCTCCACAGACCCAAACCCTGGTCTCATATGGGAAAACAGAAGAGAGATGTTTTTGCTAAAGGTTAAGTCTACATGCATGCTTAACAGATACATACATTTATATCTAAGAAGTGAATAATGGGGTTAAGAATTCTCACCATATCCTGTGATCAAACTGTTTGAATATTCTCAATCAGATGGGAATATGTACACGTAAAGCATTTTTAAACGTCTCTAAAAGAATCAATATTCTACACAATATGTTTTCATCATTTATTATTAAATGGGAATCTCCAGGAAAGAAATACACTAAAGCAAGGATTAACAATACAGGTCTTTGAGACCAGACTCAAAAATTAGCTTTAAGTAATTGCTTTCACACTAGAGTATTCCCTCATAAACACCCTTCCTAAATAGATTTCTGGGGTGTTTTACCTAACTTCAATCAAGTATTCCACATACAAATTGGACTTATCTTGGGAATGCCCTATGCCAGGGCCTTGGAGTCTTCGGCCTTCAGAATGTGTGGCAATCTCAGTTCATCCCTTTTTCATGGTCTTCTGACTAAAACTTCCTCTTCTTAAATCTATCATTAGGTTTAAGACCCTACCCTCTACCAAAGGCATCACCATCTTTCCAGTCTCCCAGGCTCATTACTTTGATATTATCCTCCATTACCCACTCTCCCTCAATGTCCAAATTCAGGTGCCAAATCTTGCTATCATCAACCTCTAACAATGTCTAACATGATCCTTTCTCTCTACTCCCCCAACACAACATTAGGACAAGCAGGCCCTCATCACCTTGTCCCGAGATTATTACAACAGCCTCCCAATAGGTCTCCCTGCCTCTAGGTAAAATATGTTCTCCTTTGTTTAACTTTTAAAGCCATTTACAAGCTAGCCCTAATCTATCTTCTGAACCCCAAAGGACATTTCTCCTCTTCCAACATTCTGTGATCCAGATAGAGCACACTTCCCTCTGCCTCACACATGAAATTCCATCTCCCATCTTTGGACCTTTGACTAGCCCATCTCCCATACCAGTAAATGGACTCTCCTCACCTCTGCCTCCTAAAATCCCTCTCTTCCTTCCAAGGCATAGTTCAAGCACCCTCTTCTGCCTGAAGCCTTTCCAGATACCCTCAAATGCTACTGCTCTCTTTTCCAAACTATTTTACATTTAACTACTTTGTATTTGGTTATATTATTCTCTTTAGATTTACTTTTATATAGTTATATATGTATTTCTTGCCCTTCCCATCACAACATAAGCTCCTTTTGAATACAGAATGTTTCATCCTGAGTACTTGGACACTCAGATCCTAGCACTGTGGCCTAACACGTTACAGGTACCCTAATAAATGCCTGCTGTCCGACTGATTTACATAATCATCTAAGTATAGATTTCGATGTGACTTTGATGACAGTGAATGTAGGATAGATTCCCCCCGCTCAGGGTTTATGTAACTGGATTTCCCCCCTTTTTTTAGTTTTTACCACAGAGGTAGTCAAACATAGTAGTTGTGTACAACTGTTCAGATGATAGCAAAAATGCCAACTTTAGTTATAGCATTTAGTTCTGGAAAGGAAGGAAGGAAGGAAGGAAGGAAGGAAGGAAGGAAGGAAGGAAGGAAGGAAGGAAGGAAGGAAGGAAGGAAGGAAGGAAGGAAGGAAGGAAGGAAGGAAGGAAGGAAGGAAGGAAGGAAGGGAAGGAAGGAACAGATAAAAATATATAAACATAAGGAACTCTTTAGTAAGGAAATTCCCTTTAAGAATGCAGGTCAGAACCTTCTCTACAACTTAGAGTCTCGTAGGGCTCTTTGGATCACTGGGAGATTAAATAACCTGCCCAGGGTTGTGCCAGTGTATTTTCGGGGCAGGAGTCTTTCTGACTTTAAGGCCAGCTATCTATTCACTTGGCCACAGTCCTTCTTCTCCCTACTATACATTCTCTTTCTCCACACATGTACACACACATGTACACCCACATAGATATAAGTTAATAGATTTCCCTGAATTCCTCTTCAACTGAGATGATTTCAGTTCTTGAAATTCATTTTCCTAGGTTGAGTTTCCAACACCTTTCTTTCTAACTCAAAATGAATCACAAGCACATTCAATGTTTCCATCACTTATTGTTCATTTCAAACATTTTCACAGAGGATGAAAAAAGACAAGGATCAAGCAATGTCATTTTTTAAAAACATAAAAAGGGATAATGGATGGTTGGTGATATTTCAAACAGTGTTTTTCTTTCCTTACACATGCACGTTAATGAGGGTGGTTTGACAAATCCTCCCTCTCCCCACCCCGCCCAGCCCCAACCAACTTCAGAAATTTGCATTTCCTTGGAAGACAGAAATAGTTTGCCAATAAATGGCAAATTGGGAATACTTTTCTTCATTTGCAGAACATCTGTTTGATAGATACATTAGCTGCAAGTGAAGCTGCTATAATTTAAAATTTACAAGCAAGTAGGGTGAAGTGTAGATTACAAGTTACAAAAATTACAAAGAATAAAAACTAATATAAATTATAATAAACAGCATGGATCCGTGAAGATTTCAGAAAAGATTTTCCATTAATTCTCAACATATGAATTTTTCTTCTCCCCCCATGCACATATCTGAAAACAAACCTTTCTCGAAATACGCTAATTTCCAAACACATTTAAGTTGTGTCTCTACACCGCAAGTGAATTACAGACCTGAAATAATCATTCAGATAATTCTAGCCCCACCAATGACTAGCCAGCTAAGAGCCTTATTTTACAAAGACAATGACATAATGAACAGAAACCTAGCTAGTCTCCATGCATATCTGGTTCAACATGTGAGTCTAAACATGGCCATGCTTACAGGGACACTGAGGCACTTGACACTGGTTGATGGTGGAGCACATTTCACTAATGAGAACCCAGGCTCCAATGCATGAAGACTTGATATTTAAGGAATGCTTACGTGACAGTTAATCAAATGATGGCTCTGGTGGCTCCACAGGGGGCTCAGTGTGAAATTAATTTGGTCATCTTGGCTGCCAGATATTTTCCTATCATATCTCCATCAACGATCTGCCTTTTCTGAGCTCTGATGATTACAAAACTGGCTCAGTCTCGGACAAACCTACCCTCCTCTAGACAATTTATTCATTCTTCAATGAAATGCCAACCTGACTCTTAAAGCAGCCACCTGCTAGCAGACCAGTATTAGCATGCCCATAGACTGCTGGAGCTAGAAGGGACCTCAGGAATAATCTAATCCAATTCCCTCATTTGGCACATGAGGAAAATAAGGCCTATTAGTGAGAAGCTCAGAGCCAATTAATGCATGGATTGTTCATTAAAGACATACTTTACTAAAGTTTCAGTGAAAGAAAGGCAACACGTTCTCCCTGCAAAAACACAAGCTGCTTTGATAGCTTTGGATACAGATAGAGCCTTCTCATTCCCATTTAGCCCTACCTACCTCTATCCAGGAGAGGGGGAATAAATGTAACTGGATGTTCAGCTTTTTTCTTTGAACCACAATGGTGGTCAAAACATAGTGAGGCAAAGCTGTGCTACTTGTTTAGCCGGTAGTGAAAAGGTCCATTTTAGTTATGGCATTTAGTCCTTTAGAGAGGGAGGAAGTGAAGGGGGGAGGGAGAGGGAGGCAGGGAGAAAAGGGAGGGATGGGGGGAGGAGAGGGATGGGGGGAGGAGAGGAGGGAGGGAGGGAGAGGGGGAGGGGAGGAGGAGGGGAGGGGGGGAGGAGAGGAAAGAGAGGAAAGAAAGGAAGGAAAGGAAGGCCCTTCATTAAAAGAGGTAACAGTAGTGTTGGTAGGAACGAGGAGTGGGCTCTAATTTATTAATCGCCTTTATAACCCCACTGATAATAGACACTAGTTAAAGGTGAACCTGAGTCTGGCAACACTACGTAGAAGTACACACACATGCTGTATGGTGTGATTCATCCCATCAAAACACCCATTTATCTGAAGTGTAAAAAGAATGGCCTTGAAATACTGTTCATCTCAGCCCATTAAATGTGCTTAGCTTTGACTTGTATCTCATAACAGCTGAACATTATGACAATTTCCCACCACAACACGCATCTAGGATAATTCACTGCTGAATCCAAACACATATTCCTTGCACCACAATGAAAATAACCAGAAATAAGTTTGCCTGCTGGGAAACTGTGATGATCAAACAGTGATAACGGGGAAAATACAGAGCCTATTTTTGGACTCTGCAGGAACATATTTGCATGCTGAAACTTCCAAAACTTAAGAAAAACAATAGATTTTTTCATTCTTTGTATTTTTTTAAAATTGTGATCACCATTGTGATACCACACCCATTTAGCTTCAGGCTTAATTATTTTTACATACATATAACTACCTATAACAAAATTCGGCAACGTTCTAAATTTTTCATATTCTCCTATAAAGACAATTTTCAGTATCTTAAAGCTTTAAAATTCCATCAAACAAGCATTTATTAACTTCCTCCCATGTTCCGTGGACCATGCTGGAGATACAAAGACAAAAATGTAACAGACCCTACTTTCAAGGAGCTTATACTCCATCTGTCTAAGTTTAAATGATGGGCATGTAATTTTTTTGGTAAAGTTTGGGGGTGACAATCAGGATTAAGCTACTTGTCCAGGGTCCCACAGGTAGTACTATGCATCTGAGGCTGGATTTGAAAACTCAGGTCTTCCTGGCTCCAGGATTGGTGCTTTATCCACTGTACCACCTAGCTGTCTCTGATGGGCATGTAATTTTTGACCAATGACCAACAAAAAGATGAATCCACAAGTAACCTGGGACTGTTATTCCAATGCATCAGATATTAAAGACATTTAGGATTTCTCCTATTCACTAATTTGAAATGATTCCACATTATGAGGCGGTAACTTCATAAAGTAGGAAAAACAGAAGTTGATATTTAAAAGAAAAAAGAAAGGTTGTAATTATGGGCCAAATTAGGTTTTAAGATGTGAAACTAGAGTATTCATTAAAATATAAGATTAAGAGAGTTGGTGTCAATATTTCTTTTCCTTTTTATTCAATGGAGCAATAAACCTATCCACAATGAGAATGTATGAAAATAAGTATTTGACGGGCATTTGGTAGTGCCCAACAGATATTATTAGACATTGTAAGAGGTACAAAAGTGGCATATTAAGTGGTCTTTGCCCTCAAAGAGATTTTGATCAAGAGAAAGAAGATTAAGTAGAAAAAAAACTCATCAGTGACAATTTCTCAGGCACTTCACGAAAATGACTTCCTAAGTCTAAGCAGAAGTCAAAAGAAAGCAAAGATTATATTTTAGGAAATTTAGGTGAGCTACCAAAATATGAATCATGAATGAATTTTCTTTTAAATTAAAATAAGCTAACCACAAAAAAATAAACTACTAGTACGTTTATTCATTTTTTTTAACTTATGAGCTTTTTCAAATGTACTCCTAAATAATCAACCTGTACCTCTAATTATGCCCTTATTATATTAACTCGATACAAAATTTATTAAAAATGGAATAAAAAAGTTATAGAGGTTTATATATGGCTTCATTTTTCAGTATTACCTCAGGAAAGCACCAAGGACTGCGTGTTACATAATCTGAAGTGATTATATATTAGTTCATTAACAGGATCAGTCAGAAAACAATGTTTAGGCAACCCTGATTTGTCAGCAATTACTGCTACTGGTGCAACAATGTCTTCAGTCAAGCAGCTTAAAATGTTGTAAACATGTCAAGCAGTTCAAGACATATATCTATATCATAAATTAAGATACAAGTCTTTTTAGCCCCATTTTTATAAACAGCAAAATTATAAAACAGAAAAATGAGTCATTTTTTCTCATCTGCCAAAAAATTGAATCAGTAATGGAAATAAAACTTAGAAAACAAATATCCAGACAACTACTTATCCTCTTCTTAAACAAACATTTATTACGTAACTGCTATGCACAAGGCTGTCTGAATACAGTCCCTACCATCAAGAAACTTAAAAAATAAATATTTTTGTTACTTTTTAAAATCACCATAAAACACAATTAGGTTGTTCTAGTCTAGAAAATGAACATATATGAGGTTGACTTGGAACTAACTGGAAAAACTTCTAGAATTCATAGGACTACGAATCTAAATCTGGAAGGCCCTTCTAAGGACATTTGATACAACCCTCTTATTTTACAGGTAAGAAAACTGAGGCCCAGGCTGTAATGGT
This sequence comes from Bettongia penicillata ogilbyi, assembly GCA_023548195.1. Classification (NCBI taxonomy): domain Eukaryota; kingdom Metazoa; phylum Chordata; class Mammalia; order Diprotodontia; family Potoroidae; genus Bettongia; species Bettongia penicillata. The sequence continues at coordinate 7,762,742 of JAJHZJ010000266.1, read as the reverse complement.
AATTTAAATGGGAAGATCTTTCCCATTCATTAATAGGTCTACGTGACCTGCATGTCTCACATGGAAGTCTGAGCAGCCCGGGGAGGGAGAAGTTTGCCGAATGGGTAGAACAGGAAGAGGCACAGCTGGGGCAGAGCTGACAGGAAGTTGGTCTTGAGAGCAATCAGAGATAGGAAGGAGGCAGGCTGCTGGCTATTGTGAGTGAAAGAGTCTGCCTGTGATTTGTTTTATGGAGCTGGTTTGTGGGAAGCCTAGCTGGGAATGGCTTGCAGCTGGCATTGTCCTCCACATGGTTATTGGGTATAGATTACGATGGATTTGGCCTTCTGGTGTCTGAATAAATGTTTTGGTTCTGTCTTCCACATGGAGAGTCTTTGAATTTCGCAATTCAGAACTGCACTGGAATATTCAAGGCTGCCGTAGGCACTGTGAATGTCATGTTGGTGCTACACAGGCAGATTAAAAAACTTGACCAATGCTACAGAGACATTAAGTGTCAAAGGCAGGATTTGAACTCAGGACTTAAGACTATATATTCAATGCTCTTCCCATTGTAATATGCTATTCTTATATAGACTGAACTTTGCCACCTACACTGGATGCTACAGTACATAAAGGAGTTCACCTGATGTCAGGAATATCTGAGTTCAAATCCAGCCTCAGGCATTTATTAGTTATGTGACCCTGGACAACTGATTTAACCTCCCCTAGGCTCAGTTTCTTCATCTGTAAAATGGGGAATAATCATAGCAACTATCTCCTAGTGTTGCTGTGACAATATTTGTAAAGTGCCTTGAAAACCTTAAAAGTACTAAATAAATAAACTATTATTACTTCTAACAGTGTTTTCTCTTTGTCAAATATACAGGGGACAGAACACTGGCCTGGGAATCTAGAAACATAGATGTCTACTCTGCTATGGGAACTTCAGTTTTTCTGGACCTCATTTACCCCATCTACAAACACAAAAATAGCCTGGACTGGGTGGTCTCTTTTCTGTTCTAAAACTCGATGATTCTATACATATAGTCTTTTTTTCCCCCAGGATAAAAGAAAATATATTCTTACAAATTCTTATAAAACTTGAAAGAATATCAAGCATTCAATCAATTTCAGACTGCTCAAAATTTTGCAAATTTCCTTTCATTTTAACACATAGGTATGTAACTCTTACTTATGCATGTGTTGTATAATCAATAACTTTAACCTCATGGGTAATCACAGGGAAAAACTGAAAAAGTTAGACAAAGCTACCTTACATATAAATAGCATTCTCATAATACATTGTCTGCTGAATCAAAATGGAACCTAGAGAAGACAGTGGGTCAACACTAGAATTCAAATATCAACACTGATTCCTCTTCCTTTGTATAGGGCCATACATTTAGAGCAGGGAGGGAATATCAACACTGAGCACAACCTTTACATTTACACAAATGAATAAGTTGAGGCATAGGGATGGTAAGAGACTTGCTCACGGTCACACAAGGAATAAGTCACAAAACTAGGATCAGAACCCAGGCTTCCTAACTCATTATATGACTGTATCTAAACGATTTATATTTAAATATCTGACATGGAAACATCACCAGAAAGGAAGCTTTCTAAAGTGGAAAGCTAGGGGAAATGATTGGCAAGAACACCAACACATATTTTGATGTGAGACTTTGAAAACATTCGTATATTCGTTAGTTTCTGGTATCCTGTCCAAACACATAGAAGAATGAACAGCTTACCTTGAACACTTCCATTGGAAGAGGAAATTTTGCAGCATTATTAAGAGATTTTTCCAGAGCACATTTCCATTCAGATGTTGTCTTCAAAGAATAGATTTCTGGGTGAACAAGAACAAATCACATAACAGTGTATAGGCTAGAGAGTTCTACAGCTCTGTGTGTTCATTCACAAATGTTAACTCCGCAAACACTTGGTAACAACCTAATAAGCACAGCAGTCACACCGTAACTACTACAAAGACCCATTCCCAAATTTGTGAGATTAATGGCAACTTGGGATTCCATTATACAATGTGCAAAATGGGCTAAACAAGGCTCCTCTAAAGGGAGCATTTGCATACACTCTACAAGCATTCTAAAAGGGATTTAATGGTATTAATCACATTAGCAAGACCTTCAGTGATGCACTACCCCACAAATCACCTAGGAAACAATATCCACTGATGAAGAACTTAATATCTGATGTATTTCCCTACTAAAAAAGTGTTCAGTTGCCTATCAGTCACCATTATTACAGCACATTTGTCACCAAATCTCTAAGCTTTCTGCATGCTGAAAAGGAGATCCATGTAAATCAGAAAATTACTGAAAGGTAAATTAAAATTTACTAACCAAGTTTAATATTTACACTTGAAATGTTGCTGTTAACACACCACATGCTACACATATTTGTTTCTGGAGCAAAATTACCCATGTGGGTTATTTACTCTGAGTGTAAAAATTTTAAAAAAATTTTAAGAAATTGTCAAGTAATGTTTTTACCTGTGGCTGAAACTTCAAGGGAATTTTATGGTCTGTTCTCAACAGATTTAAGACCTTATCAAAATAGGATTTGCAGAAGCACTCACTGGAAGTGGCTATGTTTATACCATCACTATATCAACCCAGGCTACTTTAGATAGACAGACAGGATATGAATATGAATTTAAGTACAGTTAAAAGGCAACATTAAACATTTGGGGCTATATTTTTAATTCCCTGCCTGTCTGCTTCTTAACATGGGGTCATATATTTTGATCCTCAATACTTCTGGATTCACCTTGTACTTTAAGTCCTTGTAGGATGTGTATGTGTTCATTGTCTCTTTATTATTTTCAGTACCTTTCACGGTGGAAAAAAATGCTGCCCAAACTTACTGAGCCAAACTCACTGAGCCATCAACACCTCACCCAGATGCACTGATGGCTAACTAGCTACAAAAACCCAAGATTAACTAGTAAATAACAGCAGACTATATTTGAATACAAATAATACTTCAGTGTTTGGGAGGAAAGCCTTGTATTGAGGCATTTTTTTTTAATACACAAGTTACCATTTACAACCAATAAAGGTAAAGAGATAAAAGAAATAGATCATGGAACTTGGCGTATCACTATGAAGTCAGTCAAGCCCTGAAGTGTCTTCATGGTTGATATTTAATTTCTGAGGACGAGCCTACCATTCAGAAGATAGCATACACTCAAGGAATACCTTCAGATTTGCTAACTTATTTAAATGGTTTTTCCATCACGAACTGCCAAAGAGAACAATTTCTGTAGAATTTACTAAACTTAAAAAATGCACTGAGAATATGGCTTAAGGTAATGAAACTTAGTTCTTGCCAGACTGGAATGATGGCTTTGTTCATTATTAAGTAGTCATTTTTATTTTTTTATACTAGGGTACTTAGACTGGTACTAATTTATTCTCAGTGTGGAATAACATGCTCAACAAAGCCCTATTCTGATGCTTGAGATTAGCATGGACATGAACCAGGTCTTGAAGACTTTGCCAGTGGAGTACCAGCTGTGAAAGTTATAGGATGTTGGAAAGGCTTTGAGGATGATACCAACAAGAGTCTGATTCTGCTTTCCAGGGATGAAATCCTCAGCCTAATTGAGGATGAAAATCACCACCAGAAAGCTAGCCATTGGCCAAGGCAACCCACTAAACAAAAATAGAAAATGGCTCTCAGTCTTACATAGCTTCTCTGGTGACAGGGGCAACATGGCTTGAAAAGGGGGCATAAAGTGTTATGAACCAAAGATTGTGGATGTGAGCTTATTAACGAGGAATTCTATGAACTGGAGTTTTTTAATATAGTGTAACTATTTCACTAAAATTGGTTTCTATCAGTTTATGAATTTAAGAATGTCATTCTAAGAAGATGTCTCCAGACGTTTTCTTGGATGCCAACATGATCAGTGATAAAAAAAAAAAGTTTAAGAACTCCTTTTTGACTATGTAAAACTCTCATTTGATGGTTATGCTAAAATGGTACTCTAGCCTGATAATCTAAAAATAAGAATCTTGCCCAATGATCACTGACTAAACATAATACTAGAAGAACTGAATCCTATCCATTGTTGCCATTCTCACTCTACATGGAACAAGGAAGGTGAAGTGGTGAAATAGCAGACAACTGAAAAGGATTTGGAAGAGTGGGTTTTCTCCTACACCCACTCAAAGATAACAAGAAACATCACCCCATGGGATATTTGGTCATCTTATACTGCAGAGGTCCTGATAAGACCACCATGAAAACAACTGCATCTATCTATCCAAGAGGCCTAAAAGGCTTAAAAAAATTATATGGAGAACATATTAAAGTCCTCCAAATTATACATATATCTACATTTGATACTAGATGACTTCAAAGCAAGGTGGAAATTGGTTAAGATGAATAGATGTATTGGAAAATATGAACCAAGGAAAAGAAATGAGAGGGGCCAAAAATGGAAATTCTTACACAAATGCCTCTTGTCAATATAACATGAATACTTTCTTCCAGCAAAACAAAATCGGTAGGCACTGAACACAATGAGCTAAATAAATACTGCAACAAATGTAACTGATTACATTTTGACAGGAAATGATTCACCGTTGATAATAGAAGTCATTCCTGAATCATCCGTCAGGGTACAGTCAGACCACTGACTTCTAAGGCCAAGTACAAAATTAGTACAAAGCTAGAAAAAAATGAGAAAAAAGATATGGTGTACAATTAAAACAACTCCATCTGGGCAGGCTTAAATATATTACTGATGACCAAAAACAGAGGATATGGATGGAAGAAAGAACACAGACCACAAACTACAATCATTTTATTCAGAATTTTTTTCCAATAAGAATCAATTACCATAACAAACGAACCACAAAACAGCCTAAAAGGTTTCTGAGTCAGCACACACTTGACTTACAGCCAAGTTAAGGGGATAAAATACAACGCTGGTTTAGGAGAAAAACTGTGCAAAATCTAATGGAGAAGGATGATGAAGATTATGAGTAGTATTCGTCTCATCGATCAGACAGGTACAGTTAGGGATAAAATCAGGGTTTAAATAAAACTTTGCAGGTGACCCAAGTAAGGAAATAATTCCCAGAGCATTTAGAGATGAAAAATAGAAGGTCAACAAACAGAAGAAAAATGAAATAGATCTATAGTTTTATAACAATCTTTTTTTCACCATCAAGGGGGGCAGAGTCAACACATTTAGACTCTTAATATTCCTGTCCTGGATGGTTGAAATGATATTACATAAAACAAAGAAAAAGAAGCTAACTTAGACTAAGTGCACATAGAGGAGGTATTTGCTGGTGGTGACAAAATTGGGAGGGTACTCAAAGATAGAGCCATGGAGTTACTGCAAAGGAAAATACCAAAGGGATGGATAAGATGTCTTAATGACTTCTTTCACATATATATCAACTTTTTATGAAGATAATCTATATGTCTTCATATATATATATATATATAAAGACAGTCTATCATATATCTAGAGCAACCTTTGATGAGAGTATAAGAAGGGAGTAAGGTACACTTTCACAAGTGGTATTACATAGGAAACCATATTTTTATTATCAAACAACTGACAAAAAGATACAGCAAATCTAGGGTTCCATTCTGCTTTCATGTTAATTATAAAAAAGCATTTGATTCATTAGATCAAAGCACTGCCTTGAACACTTTCTTCTAAGGTGCTTCCTATCAAAAAGTTGCTAAAAGATCTAATAACAGATAATATCCTTTGTGGATGAAAGAATGAATGGAAAGAAAAATTATAAACCATTTACTAATAGTATATGTGTCAGGCAATGTGCTAAATTCTGGGTAATAAAAACTCAAACCATGAGGTAGGCTCTGCTCACAAAAAGCTTATACCCTAAATAGGAATCTTTTCCAGCTTCAGGTCTGCTTCAGATATAAAGATCTGAAAATTTTAAGAACATAGGTAGATAGCAAGGTATAAACAGAAATTTGGAGGACAATAGTAAGTTTGATGGTAAGTGTTCAAGGATGGTGAGGTTAGATTAGAAGGGCAAAAGGTAAAGCTTGGAGGACCTGCAGATTCAGGGACTGGGCAGATGGAAAGGCCTGGCAGACCGTCATCTTTTCAGAAGGATTGCAGATAATGACTTCAAGCTCATCTAAATGGTGAGCAACCACGTCACTGTTCCCATCCTGTCTCCTCACTGAAGTCTGTGGAAGGATATTAATGTTAGCAGTTTCTCACGCCTGGCCTCCCTGATGGAGTCTAATCTGAAGTATCATTCAATGAAATGAAATAGGGAGATGTAAGCAGAGTTTGCCTCTATCATCATGGAAGGCATTCAGAACAGAGTCCAAGCTGAAGAGGGTTTTCTTTATCAATGGTGAGAGTACTCAAGGTTCCTGTTGGTGGATGGCACTATGGCTGTTGGAAAAAAAAAAAAAAATAAGTCCTGAAACACTGGCAAAAGCTCCTGGAAGAAATCCATAACTGCTCTAAAGAATTAGGTTTGACCTCCACATCAGCCTGAGGAGGGGGACCACAAGTGGACTGATTGAGTATGAAAAGAAAATGGCATTCAGTGCATGATGCAAATTTATATGAATGGCGACAACTTCACGAACATTGTTTATCACCCATATGTCTTTTGTTTCTCAGGAAGCAAGACCTTTAGTGACAATAAGAACAATTACAATCATTTGTGGATGAAACTGGGAAATGGCGGCTCTCTAGCAACATCAAGTCAAGAAAGCCTGCATCTTCCTTAGTGGATAACCCAGATGAATGCCAGAGGGTAGTTGGAGTAAAATGTATATGAGTAGTATGCACCCTATAAATGTAAGTCTGCCAGATACGGATCAGCCTGGAGTCATACTGATAAATACAGGGCTGGCATGCCAGATCAGGGATGCTAGTTACTGCAAAGGGCCAGGTTATATGAAACCTTTTAAAGAAACTAGGTTCAGAGGAAGACACAAAATGAGAACACAGGATGAAATGAATGAGAATGGGGACGTAAAGGTAATAATCAGCTTACTAGATAAAGTCTAAATGAGGTATGTCCCGCAGCTGAGAGAAACAGAGTAAAAGGCTTCTTTGGAGTCAGAAAGAAAACAGAGGGGTCCTGCTAATGGAGCCTAAAGGAGAGTAAGTCATCAGGTCAAGGACCATCCAGAGAACAACTCCAACTGGAATCAAGGAAGGGGAGGCCCAAGGTCCAACTACAAAAGAACTCTACCATTCCAAGGGCTTCTAGATTTCTCTCGAGACCACTCTGTCTAGGCCTGGGTTAGAAGTGATACAGACTTGCAAGAAATGGCAGTGAACCCGAGGATTATGGCTAAAGGAACGCCATGCTGGCCAAAAAAGGAAATAAAAGTGAGCAATGCCCAAGAGACTCTTTAATACTCTAATTTTATGCCTAGCTAAGTACTTAATGGAAAGTTATATATTTATGTTTTAGTAATACATATAATTTAATTAATAACTTATTTATGTTAATAAAATACACAAAATAATGAGAGCAAAATTATATTAACAATTACTATATTAATTAGCTATAGCACACACCCTAAGATCCTGTCATATAGCAATAAATATGAGCTGTACGCATAAATGGATTCTGACTGTGATATATTACAACAGTCAGGAGGCGTTTTGGGGACAGTGGAGGAGAAAGAGAAAGGAAAGCTACGAAAGCCCACCCCCTCACCCCAGGTATGGCTCACGGACTTTGAAAAACAAAGGACCATCTCTTCAGTCTTAGCAGAATTGCTAAGTCTAATGGGGGAACCTCCTTTTAGGGGAGGGAGAGGGGCACTGCCCATGTGATTGAAGGCCAAGCACTACTCAAGTTTATAGGTCTAATAGGTAATTTCTGTTTCTCCAGCCCTTGAGGGACCACATAGATAGGGCTCATCCTGGAAGTCTTGAAACTACTACCAAACCAGCAATTACAGAAACTCTTCTCAGACCAAAGCTTCAAGGCCAAGGGAGTAGGAGGTAGGGATAAAATCATAAAGCTAAACCACACCCAAAAAGAGGCTTCAGCCAGTGCACAGAAAATATCCCACTGTCCTCCTTCTAGGAATATTGCATATGAAAACAGAATTTAACCCTGAGGCTTATTTCTCTTTTTTTAAAAGGTGAAAATTAACTGCAGTGTTGTCAGCTATACTCAACCACCTGCAGAAGCTAAACACCTAATAGTTTCAATAAGCAGAATTGCACATGTGTGCAATTCATTAGACAGAGGCATTTCGATTACACTGGCAAGTTTATGGACAATAAAGAGTACTGTTAAAAGAGCATAAAGCATTTTCTTAAAATGCTAGTGTTGCAGGTAATTTAACAAAGTGCACCATGTCAATGTGTGTTTAGGGGAAGTAATAAGCAATTAAAATGTGTCCTGATTCATCTTTAACTAGAAGCCTACATGAAAATGAGGCAATCTTCCTTTGTAGGATTTGGCAGGCTGCTTTATAATAAATACTACAGGAAACAGGAGGGTAAAAAAAAAATAACTTGGAAAATTCAGAGACCAAACAATCCTATTCAATTCGACAAACAATTATTAAGGCTATATACTATATGCAAAGGCACAATGCAAGGCACTGAATTTTTTATTTGTTTCTGTTTTGTTTTGTTTTTTAAAAAGGAATGTGATTTCATCCATAGAGGGAACATCCAGCAAGAACATTCCCTCAACCAATTAAAATAAGCACCCTCTGGGAGCACTGAGATGTTACTGACTGCCTAGGATTACAGAGCATGTCTATGGACCATCTAGTACATAAGGCTACCTATTCAGGGACTGGTGATAAAGAGACAAAATTGAAAGAAACAGCCCCTGCCTCATGGAGTTTACTCTCTGCTAGGCACAAGGGTTCTTATCAGGAGGCTTTAAAAAAGTATATTTTGATAAGTGAATTTCAATGTAACTGATGACCTTTGCATATCCTAAGTGTTTTCTTTCATGTATATAAAGGCATTATTCTGACAAGGGATCCACTGTCTTAATCAGGCTTCCTCCCAAGGGATCAATGACACAGAAGAGAGAAGAATCCCTATACTAACACGTGGCTGGCACATATAAATGCTTCCCCCTTGTTTGTCCTATATAAGTAAATACAGGAAAATTTGAGGAGGGAGAGTATATTAATAATTGACAGGAAGGGGGTGAAGGGCCACAGAGCAAATGAGCTGAGCCTTGATACTGAGAGACAAATGAGGTAAAGGATGCATTCATATCAGCATCTCCAGCATCTGGGCACGTAGTAGGTGCTTAATGTTTGTTGGCCAACATGGGAGCTAGTTTTGCATATATGTAGGGAAGAAAATAGATGGAATGGAGAATGGAGGAACACCTGGCAATCCAATTTAGCTAGAACACAGAATGCATAAAAAGGCACGTGGAATAAGGCTAGATGAGCAAGATGTGGTCAGATGGTGGAGGATTTTTAAATGTCAAACAGAGGGGCTTGTGCTTTATCCTAGAGGCAATAGTGAGCCACTAACGGTTTCTGAGCAGAATGACATAGTCAAACCTATGCCTGAAAAATATTCTTTTGGCAGCGGTATGAAGGTGGGTTACAGGGGCTAGAGGCTAGAGGCAGGGAGAATAACAAGGAGGCTACTGTAATACTCCAAGTAGGTGGTGATTAGCACCTCTGCCGTGGGAGGGTAGCCAGGACAGTGAAGAAAAGGGCAAAATACTGTACAAAACGAGTAAGGAGAGTCAACAGGATAACTAGATATGGAGCGGAGAGACGGTGAGAAAATAGAAAGAGAAAAGAATCACGTATGACTCCAAGGCTGGCAACCCGAATAAGTACAAGTACCCTTAAGAGAAATAGGAAAGTTTAAAGGAAGGGGAAAAGAAAGAGAAGGAAGAGATGGGTGTAACAGTTAGGGCATGTTGACTTTGACATGCCAGGGAAATAAATATTCAGGAGATGTCCATTAGGCAACTGGGGAAGAGTGGGACTGGAGCATGGAAGAGACATAGGGTTAAAAAGTTCAATTTGGAGGGATCTGCATAGAAATGATTGATGAAACCATAGTAGATGACAAAAACATACTGGGAAAGAATATAAAAAGAGGAGAGGACCAAGGTCAGAGGGAAAAATCATGGTCAGCCAGAGGGAGAAGTGTATAATGAAACAGTAGAAGAGATTGGAATGGTCAGTCTTGTAAGAGAACCAGTCTAGAACAGAATCACAGAAATAACAATAAAAATAATAGCTAATATTTATGCGCTTTGTGCAAAGCACTTTACAAAGGTTATCTCCTTATCCTCATATAACAACCCTGGGAGGTAAGTGCTATAGTCATCCCCATCTTTATATATGGGGAAACTGAGTCAGGCAGAGGTTAAGGCAGTGTCGGAGGTCATACAGGACCTTGGTTCTTCTGGGCTCCAGGTCCAGTGCTCTCTCCACCATGTGCTTGCTGCCTCTAAGTCACACAAGCAAAGGAAGGGAAGAAGACCCAAGAACCACTGATGTACAACAGTGTCCAAAGCTGAAGTCTAGGAGAATGAAGACTGAAAAGTCATTGCACTTAGGAATTGAGAGATCAAAGAAATTTCCAGTTTCAGTAGAGTGGCAGGGTCAGAACCTTGACTTTCGAGGGTGAAATGAGGGTGAGCAGAAAGAAAGAAGGAACATCAAACACGAACTAAGAGCTCTGTTTCTGCTGGGAAAAACCTGAAAATGTCTGTAGGCTTCAGGGAAGGGGTCAAAGAAAGGGAATGACTAAGGCGAAGAGAGGGACAGATGAAGCAAGCTCCTACACTTAGAGGAAAGGGTGAAAAGAAAAGGTACAGATGGAGCAAAGGACTTTAAAGGAGAAAAGAAGCAGCCCTGTGTGTAGAGAGTGAGGCTAAGGAGGTGAAGACAGCGGAAGCAGGTTTGGAGGAAAGACCACAACAAAGGGCCTTGATTCTCTCAATAAGGGAGGAACGTAGATTTGTCTGCTGGTGAACAAGGGAAGAAGGGATAAGAAATGGAGGGGGTGTCTGAATCAGCTCAGATGGCTTGAGAGGAGATGACAAGAGGGACGATCAAAAAGAAAAATAAAAGGACTATTATGTAGCCATCAGGGTCCAAATGAGATCAGAAAGCAGGAGTTGGCAAGATTATCTGATTCCTTCTAATGGTACTCTGCAGTACCAGGAGCAGAAAAGAAAGATGGTGGGCCTGGGGACTGGCAGGAACCAAATGGCGCCAGGAGAGAGCTCAAGGAATTTAAGAGCAACATCTCAATGCACAATGCGCCCGCTGTGGGCAAAGCAGAAATCATGAGAATGAAAAAGAGATTCAGAAGTAAAGTAGGAGAAAGAGAGGACAGGAAGTCATGATACGATTAAGAATGAGCAAGGCATTCACAGCTGATCTACATAAGATCTAAGGTATGATCAGTTACGGGGGCTGCTCACAAGCAATGAGAAAAGGGTACAGGAATGAAAGGTTAATAAGTGGGTGTGGCAAAGAGGTTTAAGGGGACACCAACATGTACACTACAGTCCCCAAGAATGAAGGCAGTAGAGGTGACAGAGGAAGCAATCATGGGGGGTACACCAAATTCCTTTATTAGGAAGGGATTTTAACTTGAAGGCTGGTAGACAACAGCTTTTGACACCGTATTGGTTTGGTGGAACCCTCAGTCTAGAGCTATCATAAAAAAGGGCACACGTAAAAAAACCAATGCTAATCAGGAAAAGACCACAAAACATCAAGATGAGCATCTCTCCAGAGTCTATCTTAATGACCCTAGTCAGGCAAGTATCCATCCACATGTCTTATTGTCTTAAATCTGATTATTTGGGAACAGAAAAAGGCCCAATTCAAATAACATTCTACCAAGCAATCTCATGTCCCTACTGGGCAGATGAGCACCAGAAATGCCGAATTCAGACACAAAACTGCAGAATGAGGGGGAAAAAAGACAAGAGAATGCTCAGACCCAACCACCCTCACAATCAAAACCTTAGTGGGACAAGCCACCAGGAACATAATAAAGACAACTGAATGAATGTAGCTCATCCCAAAGTTACAATCAATCATGAGCATTTATTAAGCATCTATGGGTACACCAAATACTGCACTAGGCCCTAGGGTACAAAATGTGATGCAGTGGACAGAGAGCACCAGCCTGGAGTCAGGAAAACTCATCTTCCTGAATTCCAACAATTACTTAACTGTGTAACCCTGTGTGGCTCAGTTTCCTCATGTGTAAAATGAGGTGGAGAAGAAAAAGACAAGCCATTCCAGTATCTTTGCCAAGAACACTCCAGATGGGGGTTACGGAGGGTCAGACCTGACTGAAAAAACGACTAAATTACAAAGAGAAGAAAGACAGTTAATTGTGTGAAAAGTAGGTAGCAGAATCCTAGACAGCTACAGGCTATCTTTATCACATCTCCCTACCTGTCTGCAATCAGCCAGCTCGCACTAGACAACGTTCATCTGTTCAACAGTAAATATGGTCAGATAAAATATCCTTGCTACCTGAAGGAAGCCCGGAACTGCAATTCACCTTCTCTGGCATTAGGAAAATGAGATTATAATGTAAATACTGCATTTGTTCCTATCTTTAAAATAATTTTTTAAACACTTGGAACAACCTGATTCTTTGATTTTCCCATTTTTAATACGAAGATAATATCTTTCTTTCTAACTCATATGAGTGCTAATAGTCTCAGTATAATTACAGCCAAGTTTTTATCTTGTAATTACTATATTTGAAGAAGAACTAAAAGGCGCTGAGCCTGTGTTTCCATTTCCTCTCTTTTCTTCCTCCCATCTCACCCTCTCTTTCTATTAAAATGTTGAAAGAAAACTTTCAGATGACGACTGGCTCTTCTCATGTCTTTAAGCACTGTGATAAGCTCTCCAGAGAAAAAAAGGAACTACACTTAATTGTTTTAGAAAATGAATGAGATTTTTTAAGATTAAAAAAGGCATTCGTTGCCAAAGGGAACAGATGCCATAGACAGATATCTCACAATAATTTTCCATCCCTTCTACCTGAAGGTGCTTTCACGATCGCAGTTTTAGGAACATCCCAAAACATTTTCACATGTTACTCACAATTCTTTGTTTGGTTATCAGTTTTTGAAATGAATGGCAAAAGAATTTCCTCCAAAATTTTATAAGGTAATTTATCCTGAATTGAAATTTACAGCTACAAAGTACGATTTTCTCTGCTAAGCTATGAGTTTCCCATGGGGTCCAATCTTAGATACTTCATAACACTGACGTGCCCTTTGTCTCTTTGCCTATGGAAACAGATTGTTATTATACTCCAAAATTATCAAGATTATAAATAGATTTCCTGGCTGCCTTTCAAAATGTTGCCAGCAACAATAATAATGAAATACCATCTAACATTTCTATAATATCTCACAAATTTTTAAAAGAATACAAATACTCTGGGAAAGAGAACTAAGAAGAAAATATTATGCCCTTGAGAACAGCTCCAGAAAAAAAATTTGGATTTGTACTATATCATCAGAGCTGGATTGTATAGCTAATTTCTTTTACATTTTTAACTGGGGGAAGAAGAGTGGGGAGAGCTTTTGGGGAAGGCCTTGGGAAAACCCTGTGATTTAATGGGACCTCCCAGTAAAAAAAAAAAAAATTCTCCATTAATGCTGATCAGCAACTGTTCTGGTACTTATAGGCCTATAGAGCTACCTACAGAATGCAGAAGTTGAGGGATTTACTCACAGTCACATAAACAATACATGTCAGTTAGGAACTGAAACCAGGTCTTTCAGACTCTGAGACCAACTCTCTCCACTGCTAGGCTGCCCTCTCTTGTGAAACGAATAGCTAAGGAAAATGCTCTGGTGCCTTTCATAACCCAAGAAGGTGAGGTTCTTTCCAAAGATGGTTTTTTCCAAAGGAAAGAACATTTTCCCTTGTGTCTCTAATTCCTCAATAGCTTGTGAAAGTTTCACATCCAAATGTTGATAAGGTCCATAAGCTATGAGACATTTAATGGGATGCTGCAAAATGTCTCACAGCCAATAATAAATGTGTTTCTCACACACCTGTTATGTACCTGTTTGACTATAGATTGCGTAATGACTACTAAAAAGAAAAAATGCTATCAAAAGAACAATTCCTGGAACATTAGAGAGAACTCTGAAAGCTCAATTGTCCCTACTCTGTTGAATGGCTTACTCTGGTTCTCATCAAAACAGATCGCCACTCTCCTTTCCTATGATGCTGCAGCTTCTGAGAAAATCCCAAATCTTGAGCCAGAAGTGTTCTCGGAGACCATCATCCAGTAGAAACCCCTTATTCTGCCAATGAGGAAGCTTATGCTCAGACAGATTAAGCGATTTGCCAAGTCACACAAGTAGAATAAGTATCAATTAGGATTTGGCCACAGATCTTCTGATTATACTGAGCTACAGTCTCTGATCTCCTATCAAACTGTGAATTCCAACGTTTGTGTGGCTAGAAAGGAATTGTGCACACAATATATGTTTAATTAATGATTTGGAGGGAGGGAGGTTGCCACTTCTTTATCACACTCTATTTACTGAGTTCTAAAATTATCATCTTTAGAAGCTATTCCAAAATGCATATTTCACCTTTAGCAATCTGTGTTCAGAACACAAAGAAGCTAGAAGTTTGTCGCACGTGCACATCGTTTAGGAGATACAATAAGCCCAGTTTTCAAAATGACTCCTCATTGGCTCAGCATTTTTTTTTTCAGTAAATCAACCAGATTTGAAAAGAATGTGAAATAAAGTTTCATGGCAATAGATAGCAAAGGCCTTGCCAGGTCTCAAACTTCTTTCTATTTATCAATTCATTTCCCAGCATCCAAAAAATGAACCTGGACACTCACTCATTTCCCTCTAAGGAGGCAAAATTCTTTTGAAAGACATTGTCCATGTTAAAATGTTATTACATTCATTAGCCTTTACCTGAAGGTGGGTCCATTCTGTATTTATTCTCTTGACACCAACCGACTGGTCGAAGTCTGTAATCCAAGTAAAACAACCACTGGTCATAGGATTCAGTCTCCTCCAATCCCACACAGCGAAGGCGTAATCTTCCTCCAACATTTTCAATCACACTAACTATCCAGTACTGAAAGGGGTTCTGAGAATCCTGAAGTTCTATTAAGGAATCAACTGTAATGAGGTCTACAGGGTTTTTCCCTCGCAGAGGCTGTTTAAACAGAAGCAAAACTCCTTATTTTAAACTTTATTTTGAGACTTCTCATGGAAACAGATGACAGCAGAAGATTATATTTTTTCACACTACCATCCAAGCTATCATCAAACAGTCTGGTGTTTCCCTTCCCCCCACCCCATCCTCTTTATAGCCAACCCCTACATTTCCCTTCTTACACACACACACACACACACACACACACACACACAAAATTTTGCCAATTTCTATATTCTAGCAACAACATCACATGTAAACAGAAAATAACAGTTTGCACTTATTTCTTACCAAATAAACCACACCATCACCACCCTGCCTCCCTTCCCCATCTGGGTAAAGATGTCTTTAAGGTAATTTTAGTTTTAAGAGGTAGAATAATGCTGGAGCATAAAACACATATTTATTAACAGAGAAAAGGCTACTCTCAACAGATGGCTATAATACAGGTTTTTTAAATGACATGGTACCATTCTTCAAAAAGTATTCCTTTAAGGATCAGCACCATTTTAAATACCAGTCATCTCTCATATCATAGATATGTCTCTGTCACTGCTAATGTCCATCAGTAATTGACTAATTTGCAGACCATGACTGTGTAGTTATTTCTTTCCTGACATGATATGATAGCTGGTTTATTTAACCTACAACAGTTGAAATCTTCATTAAGAGTTGTTACTACATTAAAAGGTATTGAAATAATTACACTTCCTGGGAAAAGGGTTACGTAAACTATCTATCTCTAACATATTCTAATTTTCTAATCATACCAAATAAAGACAGCAGTCATCAATTAAATAGAACACTGGAGTTTTCCAGGTTTGTTGGTTTCTGTTTTTTTTTATGAAATGTCAAAATGATGGTTACCTACTGAGGGCCATTTGCTAGCAGAGGACAGATGCATGCACATATTTATACAAACACACACACATACACCCAAACACATACACAACCATGTGTGTGGTGGTGGGCATATATGTGTTTGGGTGTATCTGTGGGTGTGTCTATGTGTGTAAAAGGGAAAAAGATCTTAAGTACAAAACTCTACACACTATATCACCTTTTTTAAACCTAAAGGGACTGCATCTTCAATTTTTAACATTCTTGTACAAAAGGCACAGAACCAAAATGCTTTGCCTTCTTTTGGGTGATTATTAAATGATAGATTCTGCAAAATTGTATGAAACACATTTGGCAGTTCATTTTTCAGTCCAATAATGCTTTATACCTCAGTATAATAATTTTGTTATTTTCACTTTACATAGTAAACATACAAATGTCTTGTCACGACAGTCTGTCAAAGCAAAATAATGTTGCCAAATCCACTCTCATGATTGTCAGCTATAATATTATTTTCTTCAGCACAACCTATAGTTTAATACCAAAAGTCTAATATTAACCTTAATCCTTTTAAAAAAAAAAAAGAGTAAGCTATTTTCATTCGGTTTGCATACGGAAAGCTTACTAGGTTATTAATTTTCACTGAGGTACCTTACCGCAGGGCAATCCTTCTGAAATAAAATATTTACTGTGGAACCATTTATTAAACTAATCCAAGAGTCTGCACTAGAATGTGTCTAACTTCAGTTGTAACATGAAGTCCTACAGAATGATATGACAGTAAGGCATATCTTTACGACAATAATGTAGTGACTGATGCACATGTTACCACTGCTGAACATTCTGCATTGCCATGAGGATAAAAGGTCAATATTCATGCAGATCTATTTGTACATTTTAAATCAAGTTCACAAAGGCAAGGGATTTAAACTGTTTATGCCAGCTAGAACACATTTGATATTTTGGGGTCCTAAGCTAGAATGTCAGCACAGGTAAAATGTGACCACCCCAATCAAAAAATAAACTCTAAAACAAAATAATACATACACCTTCCAGTAAATTGGCGGGTGCTGTTCGAGAGCCAGTCAAATCATGTATAAGAAAATCCGTCCAGTCAGCGTACTTCTCTTTGATGGCTGTGAAAAGGTGAAGAAAGAACATGTAAACACAAAGAAGTCAACCAGTTGACAGCCCAACCACTATTTCAATGACTCTAATGGGGCCAATGAATCCACCAACAAATACTTATGGCCTTATCTATTCTGGGAACAAACATTACACATATTAAAAAGGAGTAGAGAGAGGCTGGCCTTGCTTTTGAGAACTTTACCATCTGAAGGTTGATTTGAGATTTATATAAATTCAATTCCAATACAAACCAGTGCACTAGAGTGCTGAACTAGAGGATACAGAGAGCACATACTGCAGAAAGTCAGAGATGGAAAAGACTGGTGAGGATAGACCAGACTATAGAAAACATAGATCAGAGGACTGAGAACTAAAAGGGATGTTCTCTAGTACAAAGAAAGTGTACGGACAGATTACTGAAGACTTCAAAAACCAGGAAAGTTTGGTGTCAAAGCCGACAGCACTCCACTGAATAGGCAGAGGGTGGTAAGTTAGATGGAGGAGGCAAAGATGGCGGGGAGGGGAATGGGGGTAAAACAAACAATGTTAGAAAAGCCAGTACAGAAGTGGTTAAAATGGTCAGGCAGGGCCTGAACCCTCCAGAAGGGTGACAGTATGAAAGAAAGAGAGACAAGAGAAAGGATAAACAAAGTCTGCTAGCCAAGAGACAAAGGCAGGGAGGAAATCAAAGACTATCCCCAAGGTTTGGGAGTGTCTTAGGATGCAAGGGAATGGCCCCACACACACACACACACTTTGTAAAGCTGTTTCACTAAATTCTGCATAAAGCAATATTTCTTACAATACTGTGAAATTATATGCAAAATTTGTTTATTAATACACAGATGAACACAAAGACTTTTCAAAAATGTTACTGTTCATTGCCACCAGCCATGTGAAAAACAAAGGGCATTCCCTTTAGGAGAGAAAAGCATAGTTAAAAAATACCTTTGCCAGAGAGAAAGAAAAAAAAAAGACTGCTTTTCCATGAAGAATAAATGCCAAGAGGGTAAGGGGCAGGGGGTGGGCACATCCCCAGTCGCCCTGATAGGTATCTTGCCACTGAACCCAGATGACTCCAGAGGAGAAAGTGAGGCTGACAATTTCACACAGCCCTCCCTCACTTAAATCCAACTCACTTGTAAGTCATGGCATCACCTTGATGTCATGATCCGCTTTGAGAAGGAAGGATAAGGAAGGCATCGTCTGTTTTGGTGCTCCCCAAGACTCGTGAACAGTTACTAGGCGGCACAACGGACAGAGAACTGAACTTGACATCCTGTCTCAGACACAGACTAGCGGTATGACCTTGGGCAAGTCACAATCTCTGCCTTATTTTCTCACTCATAAAACAAAGATAATAATCACACCTACCTCCAAGTACTGCCTTGAGGATCAGATGAGATAATTTTGCAATAATAAATATATGTAAAATAAACAAAAAGATCTAATACCTTACTAACCTTAAAGTTAGTAAGTACTTAATCCTTAATAAATGCTAAATTCCCCTATCTACGCATTTTGACTTTTAGTTTCAAACCAAGATCAGATATGCTTCATGTGTTATAATGCAATTCCTTTCTCTAAACTTCTGAACATTTATTAAGCTTTCTGAAAATAGGGAAATTGAGCTGTTCCATGGATCATCAAATAGCTATGTTTTTAAATATATGGGGATAGATTTTAATCTACAGCAGACAGCCATATCAACTCAGCATCCATTCAAGCCACTCTTACCTTGACTAAAACCAGGCAGATCATTAAGTGTTATTTCAAGACTTTAGGAATTTGTAAATCCAGTAACACATTAGAATAACCTAATTTTACACAACAGTGCCTCAGTGAAGAAGTCATATCTCCCAACAGGAATACGTATATGAGTAAACCTAAATTGCAAAACACCATCATTTTTGTAAGTTATACTTTAGGATGACAGGAAAATATTCTGTATTTTAATCAGAGCTGGAAAAGTCTTCAAAGAAAACAAGTACTGAGTTAAGAGACAGCAGAGAGAATTATTTGGATTCAAGCTTTCAGAATCTGGAAAAATAGGACAATTGCAGGCTTTGAACCCATGCTAACACGGTGTAAACAGTCCAACAACTTGTCAGCTTGCAGAGAAGTCTCCTCAGGATAATTGGTACACCTGTATGTAGCCCCCAAACAGAGTAATATGTTCAGGCCCTCTCCTTGAGCAATCTGACTGCTGTACTGGGGGTCAAATGTGCTAACGGTGACAACCTGCTCTCCTTATCTCTTATTGACATAGCAGATAGCAAGGCAAATATCCCATCCTACACGGATCCACTCTTGGCTCATTTTGGTGAGTTCAGGGAGGTAGACAAGTGCCCTCTGCTGAAATACAGATCAAGTCTCATTCTGAGGCATTCCTTCTCAGGCACACGTAGTCAGGAAATTCTTGGGATAACAAAATAACAAAACGGGAATTTCTCTTAATTTTCTTTCAAGTACTCAAGAGTTACTGTTTACAGCCAGTCGTTTACTCTCTGAAAAGTCAAATTTCCTATAATTTACCTCTGGGCTAATGCAACGTAAAACTTTTGAGAGTCCCTTTAACAGCAAGGAGATCAAATCAGTCAATACTTAAAGAAATGAATTCAGGCTATTCACTGGAAGGTCAAATACTGAAGCTGCAGCTTAAATACTCTGGCCACATAATGAGATGATGGGACTTGCTGGAAAGGACCCTGATACTGGGAAAGACTGAAGGCAAAAGTAAAAGGGGACGACCGAGGGCAAGATGGACAGATGGGGTCATGAAAACGACAAACGTGAACTTGGACAGACTCTGAAGAGATGGTAAAGGACAGAAAGGTCTGCCTGCCATGCTGTGGTCCAGGGGTTCACCAAGAGCTGGACACCCCTGAACAACAAGCAATGCAACAGAAATGATAGCTTAAAACAAAATTTCTATCACATGTTACTTTCATAGACAAGTTAGTAAACTCCATGATGAGCTAGGGTGATAGGCACACCCTATTAAGAATAAATGCCCACAAATATGAAGGAGGTTTAAAAAAAAAGTTTACTAGATGACTGTCTTCATTAGGTAGTGATATTGCTGAAAAGATATTTAAAGGTCTAAGTGATACTATCTGGTTGAAAAATGGAAAAATTCAAATTATTTCATCTCTCAGCTGAACTCCTCCTTGTTCCTTATGATCGTCTAAGGGGTTTTCTTTTCCAGCAATTTTCTTTTCTTTTAAAAACAGATTTTAAAAAACCAGTTGCTCCTAGCTTCTGGAATAAATGGTTTCTCTCCTGAAGGGTCTAATTACATTGTAAAATACATTTAAATAGAACAGTTTTCAAAAC
The DNA here is from genome assembly GCA_023548195.1 of Bettongia penicillata ogilbyi. NCBI lineage: Eukaryota > Metazoa > Chordata > Mammalia > Diprotodontia > Potoroidae > Bettongia > Bettongia penicillata. The sequence continues at coordinate 7,742,261 of JAJHZJ010000266.1, read as the reverse complement.
AGGTTTCCACACACTATCAAACAACCCAATTAGGGGGTCTCAAACACATGCACATGAGCGCTTGCACGTGTACGCACGCGCACACACACACACACACACACACTTTGAAGCTATCTGGCATTATGTAAGCAAAAACCTAATTCAGCACCTCTAATGGACTGTTAACAATCTTAAGAATGTGCCACGGTCCCTGTAGTCACAAGAAATCTGCAGCAAAACGCATTCATTGGTGCACAACATGCCACAGTAGAGTCTGGCTCTTTAAAGAACACCACACACACACACACACACACAATAAAACCAATGGCCAAGACAGAACAGAAGGGCTGAGAGCAAGCAGGCTCATGTATCAATAGCAACAGTGGCAGTGGGTGATTTCCAAGCAACTCACGTTCCACAATTGGATTGTTCCCACTTAGAAAAAGTCATCTATTCCTAAAAGGTGTCTGTCTATGACTTAATTACTCCATTCAAACTCACCCTTGTTCACAACAGGAGTGGGCCCATAAAACAAGATGCCCCAATGAAGTATAAAAAGCTAAAGAGGAAACTTACAGAGTGTGTCTTGAAGTACCTGGAAACTTATTAACACAGAAGTGAATTCTTGCTGGTCAAATTTAGGGTACATAAGAGGAAAATCAGCAGTGGAAAGAGCTGGTCAACAAACATTTATGAAGTGTCTATTATGTAGCACACACCAGACTAAGACTCCCAATGTTTGACATTCTAGTCTTGCTTCACACTTGCCTCTGGGATGGCCTGTCTTTGAATCTGTCTCCTAACCCATTAGATTGTGAGCTCCTTGAAGATAGGGAGTTTCTTTCTCCTGTTTTTGTATCCCAGGTGTCTAATATAACATAGGGACTCTAAAAACGTGTACTGACTAACTACTGAATGAAGATGATAGCCCTTGTAAAACATGCCCCAAAGAGTCACTGTGTGAGTGGGTGAGAACTGTCACTACTGTTCCTCTCAAGTCCTGTCCAGGTGACTCGTCATAGAGGAAAGATAACTCCAAATGTTCCAAGGCTACGTAAGTAGCCTTGAAATATGTTACACCAATGCAGGAAGTCCTTAGAGTATCCAGTGATGGATTACATGCCTGCTGTCCAAAGACCAGCAGAACTCAATTGAAAGGGGTTCGACACCAGGTGAGATTAAGGTGCTGAGCTTTTAGGATATGTCAAAAGTCACTAAGTGATAGAAAAGTTGTGCCTCATTATTGGGGGGGGGGGGGGAGAGAAGTGAACTCAACGTGATAAAATCACAGGCCTCTAGGTTATAGACTTATCTCCACCAGAGGTTCTTACGGAGAACAGAAACAGAATCTTTCATAATTGGTTCACTGAGGAACAGGGTGGCAGACCAGATTATCCCTATAGGAGGCCTCAATTCAATGATTTGGCCAATTAAATCAAGTGTTAAGTTCCTAGTGTGTGAAGTATGCTATACCAGGGAGTATAAAGGCCATAAAAGAAAGAGATAACATTTTCTGCCTTCAAGGAACTTATGATCTAGTTAAGGAGACAATATAATAAGAGAAATTATATCGCAAATTAGAAAAAAAATGCTAGACTCATCAGTGGGAAGAATCTGAGTTTAAACCCTGACTCTGAACTTGGACAAGACCCCTAAACTCTGAACCTCAATTTCTTCATCTGTAAAATGAGGGTAGCATCATCTATGTTAGCTACCTCACTACATAAACTAGGCTGTGCAGTTGGGTGGACAACTCATAGAATCAGTCATTATGAGTGCACTTATCCAGAAAAGAAAACTGGGCAGTGAATCGGGTCCAACCTTGAGAAAGAAGAGAGAAGGCTGGACTAACCACAGGGAATGATGTTGCAGTTTGAATGACCTCAGGCTTCTGCCCCTCTTTTTAACATACTGTATGGCTCCAAGCCACGGAACATCATGGTGACCAGCGCATGAAGGTAAGGAGCTACCTTCCCGTTTGTGCGTTTGTGTAGGACAATGGTGGATGTGAATTACATTACCAGTAAAAACATGTGGAGGAGAACATCCTGGATGTAAAGTCCATCATTACAGAGACATGATTAGAATAGAAGATCAACTCGTCATGTACCGAGAGCAAGGGACAACCAATGGATAGCTTGGGTATTTTCCTGGTATCCACAGAATGTCAAAAGTCCCACAGGAAGGCCTGCCAGAAAGTTTGTTTAACTTCTTGCAGAGGAATGACAGGAAATAATGGACATCTCAAAGAGAAGAGGGTACAAACAGCCCCACTAAGAGAGAATACACCTATCAATGACGTCATAGGTCCCTCAAAGTATTAAAGAAATTTAAGAAATACAAGTTCCTTGTGCAGATCAAGCAAGGAAATACATGTAAAGTGTTTTGCAAACCTTAAATTGCTACCTATTACTATAAAATGACATAAAAGTAAAATTTTAAAATATGCCTACATAGGTACTAATAGAATATAAACTGGGATTGGCTAAAACGTGACACTATCAGTGAGGAATTGTGCCCCACACTAAGACCTTTCCAATTAAAAATTCTATAAAAACAAATGTCCTGTTTCTAATTTGCACTTTCAAGGAAAATCTCACCTCATCTGCTAAATACACCTGACAAAAGTCTGAATTCTTGTTTTAAAAAAATGGTTCAGATAGCAATAATGTTATTCTATAACATGCATTTGGCATGTGGTTGAATACTAATTTCTCAGTTTTCACTTCTGTTGTTTCACCTAGGGGTAAAACCACATTTCAGAACTTCAGTCCTAATTCTACAATTATGAAAAGATTATGCTTCATCCATTGGATAAAGTCTTAGAAGTCTATTCAACCCTGATCTCCAAAGCAAAACGGGATCGTTTGTCTTCTGATAGATATCACCAAAGCCAAACTGAAAATGTAAGTGTACCTATACAAGAGAAATAGTTCTGAAAAGTTTCATTTAAATCTTTATTTTCATAGCCTAAATAAACAGCAGTTGAAATGCATGACAGAAGCATTATTTAAAGGCAGCCTATATGAGTCCCCCTTTGAGGAGAAGAATCTTTTTATAATCTGAATAATAATTTTCTTTTCTGGATAGCCAGGTTTTTTTTTTAACTTTAAAATTACTATTGTTATGCTGATGCACAATTTATTGATAACATAGGTTAAAATAGTACTAGCTCTCTAAAACCCTCTTATCTGTGACAAAACTGAAGTTTCTAAGAATCAAAATTATACAATATATAATTTTTATAAGAACTATTTTTTTAAAAAAATTTTCCAGAGAACCATTTCTTCTAAGTCCAGCCTTTCCAACCCTAGGATTTTAAGTCATCACTAAGCGGGCTATGATGACTCTGCTTGGAATTATTTGCAAACGAAGGAAACTGTATTGGAAAATAAAAGTAAATAAATAAAAATAAAGTAAAAATAAAATTCATTTGATGTTTCTTCATGTTAAATTCAACTTGGTTTTTTTCCTAAATAGTCAAAAATATCTTCCAACTTGAGGTCTCTTTCCACCAAGTGTAAGTCCCTAGTTCACCCCAGCAATAATTAATCTCTGAACCAAAAGATCCACAATTTAAAAAGACCATGATATAGACAGCTAATTAATCTCTGATTTTTACGAGAACAGGATCAACGCAGTGACGAGGGAACCGATAGTGACCGTGGGTGCACACGACAGCTGCCAAAATGGGTGCGCGCGTACATGCATCTCCCATCAGTTGGTATTTTTCCTACATTTAAATCAGATGTATGTGTTTTTGCTGCTTTTCATGTTATGTAGTAAAGCATTGTTTCAAAAGAAAAAATTATAATCAGATGTTTCTCTAATTTCTAACACATAAACACAACTATAATCATAAAATTCATCAAATCTGGAACAGATTGACTTCAATTCAAACTGTGCATCTGTGTTTACTGCGTTTCTCATGGCTCTAGTGTTCACTTATTCTAACAATCCGATATCCATCTCTTCTTACCATAGGTGATCCCAATTCAATGTAAACCTCTTGTGTTTATTTTTTAAACAACTATTCCAGTGGAAAACGTTAGTCGTCATGGTTTCATGCACAGATCTGCGTGTGACATATTCTTTTGGGGGGGGGGGGGGAGGGGAACATTTCTTTAATGTGGGGCTTTGGTGGAAGGACCAGAGATGAACCAAGTGGTCCCTACAAAGACAAAGATTGCTGCATCTATATTTATAGGTTTTCGGTTTGATTGCACCAGGGATCCTGGCCTCTACACTTTCTCTGCACCCAATCCTCACCTCTGTTTCCTCTTCCCTCAGTGCTGCAGAGTCCAGTCATACAGCTGCCTATGTCCCTGCCTCCACACTTACCCTCTTCCTTCACTCATTTGTTCTGCCCTCTCCAGAGGCTAACCCCTATGCTGTCCCACAGTGACACTTCCTTTCACCACATTTCTCTCTGTCACCTCCTGACCCTGCTGTTCCAACCTCGGCTCCTCTGAAATTAGGGAATAAAAATAAAATGACCAAAGAAGGCTTAAATAGAGTACAACAACATTCACAAACATGCAAAAACTTGTTTTGCAAATTTTTGTGCTCAACAGAACTTATTCAAATTCTGTCAAATTGCAATTATTATATTATCATCCACCAAAGCTCATGCAAACTTTTGCTAGCATAACCTACAATAACGTCCTATTTATCAAGCAGTATATTTTTATGCTCATATATGGATTTTTCCACCTGATTTTCAAAAATATTTGTATTTCTATGTAAATTAACATCTTTTACATTACTCAGGCACACTGTAATTTCCTTTTTTCTGTCATGTTCTGTCATGTCATATATATATATATATATATATATATATATATATATATATGTATATCTATCTCAGGTGGGCACATCTAGGGACAAGGACTTGTAAGTGCCTCTGAAGTTCTACTTCACTGTGATCTTCTGGGCATATTCAAGCCAGTCCCTTTCAGACAAGAGCAGGCAGTACACATGGGGGCTACAGGGCCATAATTCCAGGCGAATCATCCTCCTTCCCTCCCCCCTCCTCCACTACCTGAGGGACCTACTGTCTCTGTGAAGACGGTGAAGTCCTGCTCACTCATTAGAACAATCAGAGGTCGGCCAAGCAAAAGTAATTACACTAACTTGGATGAATTAATGATAACACCTGCTTCTAATAGAATCAAGGTACACCTCCTGCCATCTGGCATCATTTCTTTAAGGGGCCAAGAAGCTAAGCAGCCTTTAAGACCTTTAAGACTATTAAAGAAAATTTTAAAATCTTGGCATTAGCCACTGTTTAGAGATTTCATCTAGCAGGAAATGGAACTGCTGTTGTTATGCATTTCCTTCCAGTCTTTTCCAGGAGCCAATCACCACCTATCATGGATGCAGATGTAGAATATGAAGTCAGAGAAATCTGTTCCAAATTCTATAACTTTTAAGTCTTGTTGGATCCATGCTTATATTGGAAATAAAAATCAAAATATTCACTTCAAATCATTTGCTTTAAGCACTCTTGCATTTGCCATAATTTCCTCTTAAGACATCAGGTACTTCCTTCCACCATCATAATTTTCCTGCGTATCTATTTTCCTACACAAAAGTCATCTATTCCGAATCAACAAGTCACCTAAAGTCCACAGTTCTAAGTTCAATGGAATTAGACACCTGCTTGCCAAAGATTTTATCCCCTTAGGGCTATCTCTTGTTTACTCTCATAAAATAATTTTTATGTCAGAGTAAAATTGCCTTCACTGTGATTTTTCAAAATTCCACATTTAGGTACAGAAAATAGTAGAATAAATGAGCACACGAGCATAAAATCTGCACATTAGCATGAGAATTGCATGTGTCCAAATAAATGATTCAGTCTGTTTTCAGGCAATTTTCAAGTTAACATCACTATTAATTATCTTTTTATTTATTATCATTATGTTATAATAAACGTTACCATTTCTTGATTTGCTTCCCTCTCCTTTTCCAAAGAACATTTCATTCAACAAATGCATAAAAACAGCAGAAAAGACAAACCAAACAGTAATAGGTGAAGCATAATTAATGAGGGCCAAAAAGGGAATTTTCCCCAGGCCACATCCTTAGGAACACTATTTCACAGATGAGAATTAGTTTTAAGAAGTCTTAATAGTTTCTAGATGAAGAGTAGGAGCGATCACCATTTTCCCCATTCTGGGGAAATGCTCTAAGTGAAAACATTTTTTAACCTTGCTGATTTATGTCAGTTATTAGCAATAATTGAAAAGTATAGAAAATACTTATTGTATCTCTCTGATCCTTAAAATGGCCCTAAGAGGTTGGTTCTATGGGGATTATCCCTCTTTTTAAAAGATGAGGAAACTAGGGCTCAGATATGTGTCAGAGGTGGCACAGGGACCACAACACCACATTTAAGTCTCTGACACTAATACCTAATAACTTAAAATTTCGTCATGATTATTTCTTAAATTATATGGAGCTTTACAGCTAATAAAGTGTTTTCACAAGGTCTCATCTGATCCTCACAACAAGCCTGTAAGATACACAATGCATACATTATCCCCACTTGAGAGATAAGAAAATGGTTGCCCAAAGATGTCATGTAATTTGTTCCAGATTATATGTCTGAAAAGGGCTATAACTGAGATGAAAGCCCCAAATATTCTGACTAACCGCAGCGTTCCTTTTTACTCCACAATGCCTTCTGGTATTTCTTTGCATAAATACCACAATGAATTCTCAACTATGCCAGAAGTGCAAATAAAACGTTCATATATTTTGACAAAGGCATATGTCCCAAGGAGGTCAAAGACATCTGGAAAGGTCTTATATAAACCACAATATTCATAACAGAACTTTCTGTTCATGAGATGAAACAATCTAGGTGCCTGATCCTTGGGAAATGGATGAACAAATTGACATAAATTAATATAATGAAATATTTTTAATATAACAGATGGCTATTCCATAAGATAAAACAAACATGAATAATTCAGAGAAACTTGGGCCTTCTCTGAACTTAAACAGAGAGAAAAATATACACAATAAGCATAATAACATCAAGAATGAGTCAGAATCCTGTAGGATGCAATGATCACTCTTGACACAAGAAGACCTAGAGTGAAGCATGCCTCCCTCTCCTCTGTAAGATGAGCCAGGACTACTAGTGCAGAATGAAGCACCTGTCAACAGGTTTAGGGGTAGGGGTCAGAATTATAAAATCATGAGACCCTCTTGCAGTCTGGCAAAGCCTATGGACCCATACTCCAAGTAAGGCTGCTTTTTTAAAATGTATAGTTGAAAGAAATGCTAAATTTTAGTTAATGAGAATTATAAAAATTGTTCACATTCTCTATGACAAAGGAAGGTTTTGATGAGGGACTACACTGAGAAATGACCAACAGAAAGTCAATAAAATCTTCCTGGCGTGCCTATGTATATGTGTAAAATACAGTCAAAAAATACTTTGATGACTTTAAACGTGACAATTAATTTGTATGAACTTCATTTGAACTACTGAACAACACTCAATTTTTACATCTTTTCTCAACATGCAAAAATCTGGATTTCAAAATGGATAAAATGGGGGGGTATATTTTTTAAAGTTTGGGATGTTCTTAGAGGGTGGGTTTATATCATGGTATTATTTTAAATTCCGATTTCTTCTAATGGATCTGAAATGTTATCTGATTTAGAAAAATTCTACTTTTTGTTTACACAGGTGTTTTAAGTGCCCACCTATAGAAAAAGGAATGTGCTTTTCTTATACATTAGCAATCAGACTACAATCGACATTAGACACTCCAATTAGCAACCACTGGCTTTTGCAAGGCATATACTCAAATATTTTTAAACTATACAAATTAATATTCATTTGTTCAATAAGTATTCGTTAGGCACCTGATAGGTGCTATGTAAGAGAAAAAGATAAAAATGATATAAATATACCTACCCTCAAGGAATTTTTATGTTATATACGGAAAACAATGTATATACTGAAAATTAACTATAAAAAATATAGAAAGTCACTTCTGGGAGAAGTAGAGCCCTCACAACTTTAGGGGGTTTCTAGCCAAAGAGACTGAGGAAAAAGAACCAGGAGATAGCAGAAACATGAAAGTTTAGAGGGGAGAGAACACCTAGGACAGAGATTCTTAACTCTTTTTTTACATTACAGAACTCTTGCAGGCTGGTGAAGTTTATGGGCCCCCTCTCCAAATAATGCTGTATTTTTAACACATAAATGAAAGAAATGCTAAATTTTAGTTAATAAAATAAAAATATTACTTCCCCCCATCCAAATTTACAGACTCTTTGTAATCTGTGTACCCCAGGTTAAGAGCCCCAGATATAGGAGAATAAATCGGATAACAGTCTCAAGTGCTTAAGAGGGGTCAAAACTGAGAAAAGACCAGATTTAGCAATTAAAACACTATTGGCACCCTTGGGAGACAGCAGTTTCAGTTGAGTAATGAAGTCAGAATGCAAGGAGCTAAATTCTGGTGAGAGGTGGAGCAGTGGGTGGGAACTGAGAGTGTAGATAGCTTTTCATGAGGAATAGGGAGAGGAAGGGAAAGAAAAGAGGAGAGGAGGGAGAGACAGAGAGAAGGAAAAGAAAAAAGAAAGAGAGGATAGACGGAGGAGAGAAAGAAACAGAGAGAGATAGAGAGACAGACCAGAGAAGATGAGGTAGCATAGGTGGTGTGAGGAGAAGAGAAGGGATGGGACAAATGCCAAAGGAGTCAATCAGGAAAGTGAAAACAGACTGGCATAAAACCCAAAGAGTACACAGCTGAGAGGATACAGTAGTGAACCCAGTTAACATAGTCATGAGCCTTCTTCCGTTGGCAATCAATGGCACATGTGGAAGTTTAAAAAAGCGTTGGGGTTTGGAAAAGAGTGGGCGGCAACAAGAGAAGGGAAGCGGAGAGATTCAAAGGCATAAGATAACACAAAGTTGAACTAGTTAACCACCCAGGGGAAACCAAAAGGAATAGAATATGTATTCGTTGATCAAAAATATACAACTAATCAGGATCTATTTACAAGCCAACTAAAACTTCTCCAAACCATTGATTTTTCATGTGCAATTATGCTATCTTCTAATTGTATTAGATCAGCAAGTCCAAAAGCATAAAATGTCATTTTTATTACAAATAAAGATTTTTTTTTGAAAATCTTTAAGCCAGGGAGCCAAGATGGTAGAGTAGAAAGATGCATATACTCTAGTGCTTCCCCCACAGCCCATAAAATACCTGTAAACAATGACTCTCAACAAATTCTAGAGCAGCAGAGGCCATAGAATGAGATTTCCAGCCCAGGGTGACCTAGAATCTGGCCAATGGGAAAAGTCTGTCACACTGGACCTGCAACACCTTTAAAAATAAGCTAACTTAATTGGCAAAAGAGGTCCAAAAAGCCAATGAGGAGAAAAATGCTTTAAAAAACAGAATTAACCAAATGGAAAAGGAGGTTCAAAAGCTCACTGAAGAAAATAGTTCTTTAAAAATTGGAAATGGAACAGATGGAAGCTAACAACTTTATAAGAAACCAAGAAATCACAAAACAAAACCAAAAGAATGAAAAAAATGGAAGATAACATGAAATACCTCACTGGAAAAACAACTGCCCTGGAAAATAGATCCAGAAGAGAGAATTTAAAAATTATGAGGCTACATGAAAGCCATGATCAAAAAAAAAAAAGAGCTAGACATCATCTTTCATGAAATTATCAAGGAAAACTGCCCAGAGGTTCTAGAACCAGAGGGTAAAAATAGATATTGGAAGAATCCAAAAATTGCCTACTAAAAGAGATCCCAAAAGGAAAACTCCTAGGTATATTATAGCCAAATTCCAGAGCTCCCAGATCAAGAAGAAAATATTGCAAGCAGCTAGAAAGAAACAATTCGAGTATTGTGGAAATACAATCAGGATAACACAGGGTCTGGCAGCTTCTCCATTAAGGGATCACAAGGCTTGGCATGATATTCCAGAAGTCAAAGGAACTAGGATTAAAATCAAGAATCACTTACCCAGAAAAACTGAGTATCATACTTCAAGGGAAAAAATGGTCATTCAATGACATAGAGGACTTTCAAGAATTCTTGATGAAAAGACTAGAACTGAAGAGAAAATCTGACTTTCAAACACAGGAATCAAGAGAAGCATGAAAAGGTACTTTCTAAAGTTGAACTATTCACATTCCTACATGAAAAGATAATATTTGTAACTCTTGAGACTTTTCCCAGTATTTGGGTAGGTGGAGGCATCACACACACACACACAGACACACACAGACAAACAGACAGACACACACACACACACAACACGTACAGGTTGAGCTGAATCAAAAGAGATGATATCCACAAAAAAATAAAACTAAAGAGTGAAAGAGGAAAATACCAGGAAGAGAAAGGGAGAAATGGAATGGAGCAGGCCATCACCCATAAAAGAGATAAGAAAAGTCTTGTTCAGTGGAGGAGAAAAGGGAGGAGGTGAGAGGGGAAAAGTGGAGCTTACTCTCTCCACATCTGACTTAAGGAGGGAATAACATATGCTCACTCAGTTTGGTACGAAAACCTATCTTACACTACAGGAAAGTAGGGGAGAAGGGGACAAGTGGGGTGAAGGGGATGATAGAAGGGAGGGCAAATGGGAGAAGGGAGTAACTAGAAGTAAACACTTTTGGGAAGGGACAAGGTCAAATGAGGGAATAAAAAAGGTGGGGGACAGGGCAGGATAGAGGGCAATATAGTTAGTCTTACACAGCATGACTATTATGGAAGTCTTTTGCAAATGACACATATATAACCTGTACTGAATTGCTTGCCTTCTCAGTGGGGATGGGTAGGGAGGGAAGGAGGGAGGGAGAGAAGTTGGAATTCAAAGTATTAGAAATGAATGCTGAGAATTATTATTGCATACAACTGGGAAATAAGAAACACAGGTAATGGGGTAAAGAAATTTATCTTGCCCTACAAGAAAAGAGAGAAGATGGAGATAAGGGAAGGGTGGAATGTGATAGAAGGGAGGGCTCATTGAGGGAAGGGGTAATCAGAATGCAAGGTGTTAGGGGTGGGGGGAGGGGAGAGATGGGGAGAAAAATTGGAACTCAAAATCTTGTGGAAATGAATATTGAAATCTAAAAATAAATAAATAAAACTACTTTTAAAAAAGGAAAGAAAAGAAAACCTTTAAGCCAGACAACCAAGTGACTTGCACAGAGCAAGTATTTCACAAAAGCTTGAACTGAATTTAATTCATCTAGAGTCCACTACACCATTAATAAAAAATAAAAATTTTGTGACAGATCATGGAATGTCCCTCTCAACAGATGCAAATCAGATTAGTATTAATTTGTAACTTTATAAAAATCAATTCTGATTTTACCTTCAGTAACTGTAAATATAATTATCATTATATACAACTTCAGTGAAAGATAATAAAGAGAGTCAACAGAACGATTCTCACTGTTCAAACCAAGATCTAGCATGCTTACAATACACAATGAAATTATTCTCTTTGGTAAAGTAAAACAAGATTAGAAGCCTGCATTTCATGAGAAACGTCGGGCATGTGAACAATCAAGGGCAGCTTTCTTAAGCATGATATTCCTGTAAGCATTTGATAAAGCCACCAAATCAATGATTAGACAGGTGGTAGTTAACAGGCATGTCTGCAAGCAAATTATGCCCCTCAAATGTAGTCAAATTTTGAAATGCTGAAGAAAACTGTCCACTACCTGCCTTCTAAGATGCTTCAAAAAATGAGAGCTCTGTTTACAAAACAATTTGTGCTCCTAGGGAACAGGTAGAATTTCAAGGCATTATTCTTCATAAAAAGAAATTTTTCAAGTGTTTTCACCAGCTCAGCTGTCTCAAAACAAAATTTGTATACAGTTAAAGCAGATTTAAATTCTTTCCAGTTTTGCTGTAGATATACTTTACTATTCCCACGGTATGTGTACGTACACACACACACACACACACACACACACACACACACACACACACACCCATCTGCAAAGCATATGAACATTTAACAGATAAAAACTACAGGGATTATTAATAAGAATTACAATTAGGGGTGAGTATGTATATACTCATGGTTACACATGAGTCTGCTCTGAAAAATGAGAAACATAAGTTTATCATATATTTCCCAACAACAAAATGTCAAAGGTTCCATTTCAATCCAAGAACTGACTTCATTCCTTCTCCTCTCCCTTCTCTTGGCAACTCTAAAGTTTTATCCCTGAAACGGCTATTTTTTCCTTTGAGACTTTGGCGTCTATGTCTTGAAATCACAGAGGTACTCATGTGCGTATATTTGACTACTGTATTCAAAAACAAAGCTCTACAGATGGTTTGTTCCTAGAGTCCAACTAAATAAGACAGTGTTGGCAGGTAGGATGCCAACTGAAACATTAAAAAAAGGTTAAGTGGCTACACCAGATCTAAGTAGACAGGGCCCAGAGAATCAGAAATAACAGAATTTCTGAACTAGGCTGGCAATTCTGCAAAGTAATATTCAAATCATGCTAAGAAGTCAACTAAAAAGGCCACAACTTGTAGAGTTGCCACTTACTAGACACAGTCTGTAGACTGTAGTCCAAGGACATCAGTGATTAAAAAGAAAGCCCTCATATACACTGATGAAGCAGAGAGACCATCGGTATGGATCATGACAACAAAACTGGTGCTGATTAGGTGAACGATGCTTTGGGGTTATTGGTTTGTTTTTTTTTAAATTACCTTATAAAAAACCGTTCTCTGTAATGGGAGGCATATAATGCCTCCATTGACTAAGAACAATGTCAATCATTTGAAAGCAATAACTGTATAAGCATGTATGCTTACATAAGGACACATTCATGTGAATAAACTCACAGTCCTTGATGTAGCAGCAACTTACAGTAGAAAAAAATGACAAATGTAACGGTGAATTGCTGAAAAAAGATAAATCAATCATCCTGCGCTTCCCTGGGGTCCTATGATCTGTGGAGCTGACTCAGTGGAATATCTCTATCACTTCCACTCGTGTAAAGAAATAATCCACTATCATAAGAGGTAGCATGTATATTAAGAGATGAAGCATTAGATTTGGGAGTCCGGAGAACCTGAGTTCAAACACTCTTTCTCCAGACCCTTAGTGGTGTGACATTTAATCTTTATGTGCCTCATTTTCCTGATTTATTAAATGGGTATGGTGGGAATTAAACCCAATGGCTGCTAAGGTCTCTTCCAGCTCGAAATCAATGAAATGTCATTGGAATGTTTTGTAATTTCAGAAGGTAGGCCAATTTAAAAACTGCCTTTCTTAAAATGTGAGCAATCACAAATCAAATAAGATATAACTTGGTCTCTCTGAATAGACTGTACAAACTATTCCCAAAATCAGTGAGTTGTTTTAATTATAAGTCATGGAACACACAAATTCATAAAATGAAATCAAACTGAAATTTAGACTTCACAGTTTCTTAGATTTATAACTGAAGTTTCCTTGGAGACCATCTAGTCCAACATATGAATTTTATAGATGAGGAAATCTTGGGAGGTTAGATGACCTGCCCAAAGTCACAATGGCAGTAAATGGCACAGCTAGGGTTTGAACCCAAATCTAATTCCAAATCCCATGTTCTTTCCTTCATACATTGCTACTCCCCAAATAAAAGCCTACCCCCAGTATTTCTAGGTAGTCTTCCATCTCAGTATTAAGCAGACCCAATCCTTCTCGACTTGAGAGACTAGACAAGATCATGTCAATTCTGGAAGTATAGCCATAGATCTGATCTTGGTCAAAGAAGAACATCTTGGGTTTTTGTTTTTTAAGCAATATCATGTTTCCAGAAACTTTTGATTAAAATCAGTTTCATTGGTCAAGGCCCTACGATTTCATTAGTAGGTAGGTAGAAGAACTCCCTCCCCCAAGCAGATCTCAACCAGTTGATAACAAAGTATTAGACAGTTGGCTGAGGCCCAAAGAAGTTGATTAAGTGACCTGTACAAAACTAGCATCAGCGGAGTTGGCTGAAGTAAAAATCTACCCTCCTGTGAATACCTCAAAACAAAAACAAAATTCTCTAAGAACCAGTTCCTCGTCATTCCCAGAAAGCACTCTTAGGAGAAAGTCTAGAATTTGCTAAGGATAAAAAAGAAACAAAAAGTGGCAGATTTTGTAAAACATGAATATGTCATTTGGACCAAGAGTGTCCAAAGATGCTGGTTCATTACAGCTTTCAGGTTTTAGTCTGGTGTAAGAGAAGCAAAAAGTCATGCTTTTAGCTCTACCATTGCCTACACCATGCATTTGTAGGAACAGAGTGTTAACAGGTCTGGATGAGCTCAAACTTCACCTCCAACTCTAGAAGTCTGATTCTAGGACAGCTACTACCCTGGGCAAAAAAGAAGGTAATTTAGTAAGAGCCAGATGCTCCACTACACCGTAGGGATCCAAAGAAAGTCCCACTTCCCCGAAGAAAAATCATTCCTGCTCTCAAGTAGCTCACAGTCTAATGAGGAAGACAACTTGCAAACAAATACTTACACACAAAGAGGGGTAGGGGTGGAGAAAGAGGGAGAAAGAGACAGAGAGACAGAGAGAGACAGAGGGAAAGGGCAGGTAGGTGGCACAGGGGATAGAGTACTGGACCTGGAGTCAGAAAGACCAGATTTCAAATCTGACCTCAGACACTTACTAGCTGTGTGACCCTGGGCAAGTCATATAATTCTGTTCACCCTGGCTCATTTGTAAAAAAAAATGAGCCAGTGAAGAAAATAGCCAACCACTCTAGTATCTTTGCCAAAAAAAGTCAAGGACAGTTGGTCCAAGCAGGGGTAGAAGGGGGTCATGAAAAACTGGACATGGCCAAATGAATGAATAACAACTCTTTCTACCTCGCCTGTCTGCCTGCTCCCCTTTCCCCCATACGTATGTGTATATGTGTGTATATGTATACACAAGAGAGATATATACATATATACAAACAAGATATATATATATACATGTGTATATATACACACACATTGATGTATGTATACACACACATATGCATATACCTATATATAGGATAAATTACATTCAATCAAGAAAGGGAAAGTACTAGCATTAAGGGAATCAAGAAGTAGTTCTTGTAGAAGGGGGGATTTTAGCTAGGACTTGAAGGATGCCAGGAGGCAGAGTTGAGGAGGGGAATGCAAATTACAGATTGCCCGAATGAGGGCATATAGTCAAGACAGCCACTGAGATAGCTCAACATACGGTCTATAATATGATAGTCTTGTACAGCCTGCTAGACATCTTTGTCTGAATGTTCCATCACTGTCTCAAAGTCGTTACCATCTTCCTTAAATTCGTCACTTATCCAAACTTCCTATCCCTCCCTTAATGGGAGCTACCCTCAGCTCTCCCTCCCCCTTCACTCCCACATTCAGTGATCCGGCATGTCCTGCTAATGGTTACCTCCACGACAGGTCTCACATCCTCCCTGTTCTCATCACTTATGTGGCCAATACCTTAATGCAGACTCCCATCACCTCTCACCTAGACTATTAGAAGAGCTTCCTAACTCATCTCCCTGATTCTGGTCTCTCCACTCCTAAATTTTCCATAAATTAACATTCCTAATGCAAAGATCCAAACATGTTGTCAGACCAGAAGTTCTAACCAGCCTTCACAGCCATAACCAGGGAAGTAAGTCCCATTACAAAGAGGCCAGCTAACCCACCAACGTCCAACCAACTGCTACCCACAAGGAAGGCAAGCCAGCCTAGCTGAAGCAGCTGGGCACCCTGAGGGATACAGAGGCACAGCATACACCAGGCGAGTCAAACCAGCAGTAGCATTTGACATCGCCTCCCTTCAGACTGATGAAGACAATCTGGAATCCTAAACCCAAGAACCTTGGGAGCAGCCCCTGTGAACACAGCCTCAACCACTCCTGCAGGTGCTACAGTCACAGTTAATGAAAATTTAAAAAGGAAAGTTTTTGCCACCAAAATCTTTGGCACTCTCAAATGGTTCAAAATCAAAAACTAGTTAGATTTTTCTCAGTAGAAATGACATTAAAGAAAAGGCAGTACCATCTGTTTTGCTCCTGTATGCTAAGGATCATGGGACCTTTCCCATCTGATTTTCAGCTAAAACTTTCCAGATGTGCTGTCCTCCTCATTAGACTATGAGTTCCTTGAGAGCAGGGGTTCTCCAATTGTATTTCTAGCAATTAACATAGCACTTTACACACAGTAAGTGCTTTAATAAATGCTTTTCATTCATTCATTTCATTCTCCTACACAAAAATCTTCAGTGGCTCCTAGACAAAATCCTAATTCCTCAGTCTGGGCCCACTTAATGTTTCCAGATTAATTTCACATTACTCTCTTTTACAAACTCCATGTTTGGGGGCTGGCCCTGCTCACTACTTCCTAAAATCAATATTCTACCTCCTGTACATAGCCCAGGGTCTCTCCTATCCCTGGTATCCAATTCTTTATCATATTCATAACTCTCAGAATCATGGCATGATGTTTATTTAAATAAATTAAAGCATCTGAAGGTCTCTGGTAGAGCCCTGTGTCAGACTGGTCCCAGAAGACAGAATGAGAAGGAAGAAGTGGAAGTTGTAAAGCAGTATTTACACTGAATAGTAACAAAAAACTTCCCAACTTTAGGAGTTATCAGATGTTTAATGTACTCTCTCAGAGATGACGAGTTCTCCCTTCCCAACGATTTATAAGCAAAAGTTGCATGGCTTCTTGGTTCTTATTCAGCTATGAGTCGGACTAGATAGAGTCTGCGGTCCTGGCCAACTCTTAGGTTCTTTGATTTCATGAACAAACAATGTAGATAGAGAAAGAGCTGAACTCATCATTAAAATTGGAAGAATATGATTTAAATCGCATTTATTCTTCCCACACACACACACACACACACACACACACACACATATCATCTTGCTAAACAGTGATGCCACATAGTCATGAATCATAGAACATTTACCTCCAAAGGACCAAAACTGCAGGTCACCGAAAGAGCAAGAGAGAAATGAGAGAGATATAAGTAGATCAGTCAGTCAGTCAATAAACATTTATTACACACCAACTGTGTGCCTGGTATTATGCAAAGAACTGGGGACAGACAGGCAAAAGGCAGTCCCTGTTATCAAGAACCTCGGTCTAATGCAAACAGCTAGCTAGATGTAGGAAAAATTCAAGATAATCAACAGAAGCAAGGCCCTAGTACTGAGCAGCTTTGCTACATATAACAGAACAGCATTTAAAAGTAAGAAGTGGCATAAATAACAGCATTAAATTAATATATAAGGGAAAGGTCAATAAGTTAGTCATGTAGAAACCATGAGTAAGAATAAATGGGAAAAACAAATGTGCTGCTCTGATAATCGGAGGATGTTAAAATACTTTAAGTTCTCCAGCTGGTTGGGAAGGTATCCTCTATGGAGGATTTATAGAAGGCCACGGGCAAGAATCATATAGAACAGGAAGAGTGGTGGTTTTACACTCTATTCTGGAGGCTGTAGCATAAACCAGTAAACTCATGGTATACTCAGGTATCAAAGAAGTCTAATACTGTGTCAAGAAACCTAGATTCTGACCTAAGAATTGTTTATTTTTCGTAGAAATTTTATATCAGCAAATGTGAGCTCCCAAAGCAAGTGTATCCAAGTCATTCTTCTCTCTTCCTGTTCCTGACCATTGACTGAAAGTTAGATCTGATTCAATTTGTTTCCTAAAAGCAAAAATAATTTGCCATTTGGAATTATAGCCAAAGGATCAGAAGCAACTTTCACAAGAAAAGCAAGTCTCATGGATGAGAGGAGCACACACAAGAAATAAGCAGAAACCTCTAAGTCAAACAAAGTATCTGCTTGCCCAAAGTAGCTCTCTGTCCAAAAACAAACAGGGACTCTGTCATCTCAATCCAGATCACTTTCCTGACTCAAAAAACTATATGCAAGGAGATCACTTGCAAAGTGCTTAGCACAGTGATTGGAACACAGTAGGTGCTTAATAAATGCTTATTTCCCTTCTCTTTCTCCATTTTCCACTGCTGTAATGTAGATGACGCAAATTAAAATCCTATCTCATATATTAACTACTTCTGTGAGTCCGGGCAAGTCACTTACGCTCTCTCAGGCTCAGTTTCTTCATCTGTAAGATGGGAATAACAATACCTACCTCACATCCATCATCATCATCCTCATCCAATTAAGAAATTTTCAAAACTTCTCTTGGTAATTTCTTTTAAAGTCCCTTATATCTAACCTAAATATTTCTAGCTGCAGTTTTAACAAATGCTGTCTTATCTATCTTCACTGAACCTGCACAGATGGTCACTATTCTGCTTATCGTAAATTTGACAACTCTAATGCACATTGCTAAAACACATTTATAGTAAGTCCAGTTTCAGTGGTCCTACATCATCTTCTACAATTAAAAAAAAATATATGGAAGAGCCAAGGTATAGACAGGCTATGAGTTCCTCTCAAAGTCAAGAGAATTCAAGAAAGGTCTCCAACACATTGGGTGGACTCCCATGACTTCATTTATGGAAGGTCATGGACAAGAATGACACAGGATGGGCAAGTACGGAGTGGGGTGGGGGTGAGTATTCACGAATGGAGGGAATAACTTCCAAGATGAAATCACAGATCCACCTGAACAGGAGTGATGTGTCTTCTAAAATGTAATTAATATTGTCACAGTCGTCATGTTTGCTTAACCATAATGCTAGGAGGAATTACTATTAATTAATCACCTTTGCAGCTAGCTAGTGTCACTTGCAAAGTAACCTGAGAATCAACTCAGCACTCCAATGGCAGTTACGGCATTGATTCAGCGTGACCTGAAGTCAACTCCCAGACGTTCTCCTTGTTGCCATCCCATATACAGAGATGGTCAGGAAATGATGCAGGGTGATTAGGAATGGCAGGTGGCAGCCCCTCACTCTTAGAGAGGAACAGAATGGCATCAACTCACTACGCTGGGGTCAAAGGACAGCTGTGGCTGATCAGACCAATAAGTGTGCACAAGATTCTACCATAGACTGGGCACAGATAGTCCATATAATTAGGAAAAGAGGGATAAAAGTGAAACAGAATGATCAGAAAGAATTTTTTATATTCTAAGTGCTATATAACAGCCTGAGTATTTAAAAAAGAACTATCTCTAACAGAAAAAAAGGACGTGGAGAAATAAGAAATTCTTTCTTTCAGCAAAGCTAAAAAGTCGAAATACTTCAACTGTTACCTATACTTGGTTACCAAACAACACACCAGTATAGGTCTCTGCCCTCATTACGATCATTGAGGAGAAAAGCTCTGAACGATGACAAGTCCTTTAGGACTCTTCCTCTCTGATCCTTAAAATAAACAGCAACCAAAAAAAAAAAGTCTCTGCTGTAACCTATCATGAAATAGCTCAATAACCATTGTGTAGCAGGGTCACTGTATGTAAAAGACTACAGGGCTTTTCTGCGTGACCGTAATTCATTCTGAGTGTACCATAAATTCTGCCTGCTTTATTACACAAATAGAACTCATCTGGGATCACTGCGTGACACAGTTCAAGAACTCCGCTATAAATAGAGCCTAGGCAAATTCCCCAAATCTTCACTCTATTAATAAAATGAGATCAAAAGATAGTTGAGGAAATATGCATTTACAATGAAAATTATTTAAAGTAAGACAACACTGCAACTAATACCCATTTATGTGCCTATTTATTGTAACACTAAAACCACAGCAAACAAGATCTGGGAATTTAACGAAATAAAACCATTTTGTAAATCCCAGAAAGCTATTCTAATACTTATGCTGGGCAAGAAATTCATGCTAAGTGAAAAGAAAAAAAATTGTTTTTTATTTTATTCATAGAGTCCCTCCATTGGGGAAGGATGGTTAATTGGGGGGAAGAAAGTGAAAAACCATTCAGGCTAGCTAAGGTTTGTTTTCATTACAAAGCTAGGTTAAGACAACTAGGCATACTGTCACAATTCCCATGAGCTCTTAGCCACTTTTACTGCTTTTTGTACTGCAACAGAGAACCCTGCAAGCTGTGGAACTGCTCACATTTCTCCAAGTATTAAGAATAAATGTGAAAACCTGACTTTCCAGGGAGTCATATCCAACCAGGTACTGATCCTTTGAAATCTCCTCCACAAATAAAGTCACCTTTGTAATCAACAGGAAGAGAGAACCAGAATTCGTGCTACTATTATGAATTCTCTTAGGACACTGAATGACTTTCTTTTTAGGAGATGCCTCCTTGGTTACAATCCCAGTAAAGAGATGGATGTCATTCAGAAGAGGAAAAGGTTTAAATGTACAGGAGAAACAGAATGATCACACTTCCACTCAAAAATTGGTAAACCTCAGTCCCTCTTACCCTGCCTTGGCCTCCGAAATCTATCACATAGGCCGAATTGCTCATCTAACGTTATGAACAGATTTAATATTCTATAATTTGATGTCTCTACTGTTGGTTCAGGCCACTCCATCAGATTCCCCTTCCTTCTCAAAAAAAAAAAAAAAAAAAAAAAAAGTTCTTTCGTAAATATCCATTGGAACTGGTTTTATCAAAGAAGAAAGAGGAAAATGGTGATGAGATTATCCAGTAACATGGAAAGGGTCCTCAAACTGTTGAGGCAACAAAAAGGAGAATGATAAATGGTGAGTGATCTTGTGTGTATGCAAGACTTCAACTCAAGTAGACCACTCATAAATACATGGCTTATTAAACAAAACCTTCAGTTAAAGGGGATCACTAATACACGAATATTACACACTACATACTAATTCATAAGTTCAGAATGTATTTTCACATAGAAATAATGTTATATATAATAATCTGTGCCATTATGGCAGGAATAACCAATTTCAGCTACAACTTACCATCAACACTGTTTCAATGAGTAAATGCTCCTGCCAAGTTATAACTGGAGAACTTTCTTATGCACGTACCAAAACTACTGTGCACTATAGGTACCTGTGTCTGGCAGAGGCTTTGTTTTATTTCAGTTTTTTAATCCCTTTCCCCTCCCCCAAGCCAGCACTGGGCATTCAGCAGGCCCTTTAAAAATGTATGTTTTCTCTGTCCCTGAAGCAGTAACAGCTGGGCAGAGAAAATAAGAACAATGGTTTTTGTCTAGGGCAGCTCTTCCCCCAAAGGGAACAGATGATCCTAGGCCAACAAAACTTGATAACTGGGCATTTGCATGACAAAAAGTACTTCTATAGGGCAATCACTCCCCAGTGTTCAGAAAAGAACTGGAGAAGAAATACGCTTAGGAGTGGCTCCAGCTCACACAGAAGGCTCAGACAGCAGGGTACCTTCAGAAGGCACTAGAGGCCAGTGTTCCTCTTATGCCTTAAATCAATGGGCAGCTCAAATTAGGGATTCCCTGTTTCCAAAAATCTCTAGTTGTGTAGCAGGGCTCCCAATTTACATTATTAACTAGAAAAACCATTCACCACGGCAAAATAAATGGAAACCTCTCTCCTGGTAAAACTGCTAAGAATGAACATGGGTGCATCAAATCAGGAATGACCTCTGCATTTGACACTGATAATCAGACTTCTTCAAAAACTTCCATTGATCACAGACACAAAAAACAACCAGTCCCTCTTCTGTTTTTTTTTAATTAGAATTACTTTATTTTTTTTTTTTACAAAACACATGTTGCAAAAAAATTGCTGCAGAAATTGAGCTTGTGTAACCAGCTTCTTAATAACACAAATACTAAGTGTAAAATGGTGCCTGAGCCAATTACAAATTGGGCAATCAATCCCTTCGAAAATCTTCCTCTTAGAGGATAGAATACGAAATGTCTGGCAAGATTATCAAGTCGCATTGTATCATCTAGTCCAAAGAGGAGCACATATGATGTTTAAGGAAACAACACTAAAAAGATGTGTTAGAACAGAATCAGCTCTGTTGAAATACTGTGCGTACTTGCTGTTCTAAACACTAGGAAAGCCAGTGAAGGGAGTCTCTAGTAAGGAGTCCCAGGAAGCTGAATGAGGCTACTTCAATTATGTTCCCTTTTCATGCAAAATTGGACTTGGGAGTCAGAATGCCCCTTAGTTCAAACCCAGACTCTGACACTTACTAGTTCCGTAACTACTACTGTCATGGCAGGCGAGCCACCTAACCTCTCCAAGGAGATTTCTTCATCTGTACAAGGCCAACACTACCTGTGGAACTTACCCTCCTCCCAGCGTGCTGTTGTAAGGCTTCAAGTACCAGAAAGGCTGACATTTAGCCAGCTGCCATTATTATCCTTTTAGCTAGGAGTCTTTTCTGGATCCAATGCCTTCCTTTTCTCTCATTAGGAAGATACAAATAGATCCAGAGGTTTGCTGGAGACAGCTTAAACCAAAGGTCTGATTGTTAAAATTCTGGTGTGAATATTTACACCCGGGAAATCTGCAAACACAACAATTTAGAACTTCATTTACTGTTTCGTTGATTGCCTAAACTTGAGGAAGTGGTAAAGAAAATGTTAATGATGCAGATTAATAGTTCTATTTATGGGGGGGCGGGGGGGGGGGGGGGGGGGGGGAGTGCAGGTCCTTAATGTTTCACTGCCACCTAATGCCTACACACTCCCAGTTCTCCAACATAGCTCTTGCCTAATTTGCCTTATACCTGGGATTTCATATTCATTATTCCAGAACTGACCCTCCTACATTATACCACCTATTTCTTGCATCTAGTCTCTCATTATCTTAAATTATCACTATAGATTTTTTCCATGTTTAGTAAGAACTCAGTGAATACTATGAAATTCTCTATCACCCCATAGTGACCCTCAGCAAGCAAAGGAGACCTGGTGAGATGAGAAGAGTCATCTTTCCCGTTTTGGGATTTTGTTTGCTTTGCTGCTTTGAAACACTTTAATATTCCAAGGATCTGACACATCACTCATTCCTCCCCACATCTCACTAGATGGCTTTCATGAGATGAAGGAGCTGAAAATTTCATCACCTTGGGGTGCCCCCTTCTGGTAATAAACTTATCCAAACTCCCCTAGAGTGGTCCTCAAATGACAGAAATCCAGTCTTTCCCTGGGTCAATTCTCAAAGCTCTCTCACTTTACGGAGTCCTGTAGAACTTGCCTTCCACTGATTTAGCCCAGAGAGTGCAGGATCACTGTCCCTATTGGGGTAACTACTGGTTACCCCAATAAGATCTGAAGGGATTCCCCAGGAGACATGCTGGCACCAGTGTTGTCATATAACGAACCCCAGGATTGTTTCTTCATGGGAATCACCGGACCAAACATCTAAGACTGAAAAGTTGTTGTCACGCTCTTCAAAGTTACTGATGTAGCCTTCCCTTTCATGGAGTTTTTGAAGGGAAAGAAAACAGAACACACAATTTGTTGCCAACCCTGTGACAAAGCAGAACAGGAGATGTCTCTATATTCTTCTAATAATGAAAGTCAATCATGGCCACTTGCATGAGAGTAATAGAACTTTCCCTCCACCTAAATGATCAGTTTAATCAGTTAAATTACAACTGCTGTATTTTCCCATCCATCAATATTAAATTTTATTTCATTAGTAAAGAATAAAATAAGACCATCAATTCAAAGACACTCCCCAAAAGCAACATCACCACCACAAATACCAGAAGTTTTCCACTGGAATGAATGTCAAAGGAAATCAAACTACCTGTAACCATTTCTTAACATTGGTCATGCACTGTGTGGAGGATAGCAAAAGATAATGCATTCCAAGCGCTTTGCAGCCTGCAATCATATTCTCAACTTCAAGTAAGTCTTTGTTTACAGACAAGGGAGGATGTGTGGTACCACTGGAAGAAGAAATGGAGAAGTTCAAATTCTGGCCACCTGCGACCTGTGTGACCTCTCTGCTGACCTCTCCTCTCATCTCCAACTGCCTTTCAGACATCTAAAGCATAATAATTCCTTATCTTTTCTCCTAAATCTTCCCACCCCCACACCTCCCTAATTACTGGGGCAATACCATCCTCCCAGTCAGTCCCTCAGGCTCACAACCTAGCAGTCCTCCTGGACTCATCACTATCTCTCATCGCCCATATCCAAGCTGTTGCCAAAGTCTGTTGATTTACCTCTGAACATCTCTCAAATAAGTCCCCTCCACCATGACACTGCCATCACTCTAGTGTAGGCCCTCACCACCTCATTCCTGGGCAACTACAACAGCCAGCTAATGGGTCTGCCTGCCAAGTCTCTTTCCACCCTAATCCATCCTCCATTCAGCCACCAAAGTGATTGTCCTAAAGCATAGGTCCCCCTATATCACTTCCTTGGCTCCCTACTGTTTCTGGGATCAAAATCTGCATCTTCTGTTTGGCATTCAAAGTCCTTCATAAAGTAGCCCACCTCCTATCTTTCCAGTCTTTGTACACCTTACTCCCCAACAAGTATTTTTCAACCCAGCAACACTGGCCTACTGGATGTTTCAGAAACAGAGGACACTCCATCTCTCGGTTCTAAGCATTTTCTATGGCTATCCCCCATACCTGGAATGCTCTCTCTCCTCATCTCCACTTAACTACTTTCCCTGGCTTCAAGACTCAATGAATTCTCATCTTCTACAGGAAGTTTTTCCCAATCCCTCTTAATTCTAGTACTTAATAAATGTTGACTGACTGCCCTTGATTAACCTGCCCAACTTTCCTCATATGTAAAATGAGGGTTTGGACTAGAAGATCCTCCCTCCTATGGATGAGTTTATTAAGTATTCGTCAATTCACCGCTCTCCCCCCAAATACTTGGTCTATGTCTGTATTTAAAGAAATCTACAGATATTGGTGGCTTAATGTAAGTTCTTGGCCCTAATATTTATTGCACCCTATCCAACGGTTATAACTCAGAATGTTCAGAAAAGATGATGCCAAAAGGCATTAAAATAAAACATTTTTTAAATTAAGGTTAAATTTGTCAGTAAGTAGTTCACCATAGTTAAAAGACGTACACATTAAAACAAAACTATTAAAATATTTGAAAACATGGGTTTCATGGCTAAGTACACGTTCTATTACACTCAAGAAACTAAGTAATCTCTTTAGAAATAGATATTTATCTAAAGGGAGCAGAAGCAGGAGAACATCGAACACAGTTACAGTCACACTGTGTGATGTTTAACTTTGATAGACTTGGCTCTTCTCAGCAATGCAAGGTTGTAAGACAACTCCCAAAGATTCAAGATGGAAAATGCTATCCACATCTAGAGAAAGAATTATGGAGTTGGAATGCAGATCAAAGAATAATATTTGTTCTCTCTCTTTTCATTTTGTTTTTTTCTTCTTTCTCATGGTTCATGCTATTGGTTATAATTCTCCTTTCCAAGATGACTAAAGTGAAAATATGTTTAATGTACATGTATATGTAGAGTCTATACCAGACTGCATGCCATCTCGGGGACAGGGAAGGGGAAAATGTGGAACTTAAAAGCTTGTAGAATTGAATGTTGAATATTTTTCTTAAAAGAAATGATGCCAGTTGGGTAAGTACCCTGATGATTAAAAAGTAACATGAAACCCTTTCCTTCTTCAAAAATAAGATCATCTACTCATTGGCTCTCACTAACCCTCTTCTAGCCACCTTACCCATAAACGAGAATACAGTACCATGGCAAGAACACTGGACTGGGAGTCAGAAGACAGGAATTAAAACCTGTTTCTATCCCTTACTCCCTGTGTAACTCTGTACATGTCAACTGACTTATTCTGGGACTCAGTCTCCTCAATTATAAAATGAGGGGAGTGGCCTACGTGGCTTCTGAAGTTCCCTCCAAGCTCCAAACCTATGACCCCAGCTGCCCTTTCAAATGGAGGAGGTCTGCAGCAATGAAGGGAAACAAAGCATGTGAGCCTGTGTCCATCCTCATGATTACAGCATATATGTGAACCTTTAACTCTTCAGTCACATAACACCAACACAACCTGGAAGAGCAGCCACGAGGATCAGCAGTGCTCCACTTGACCCCACTTCAGAAAGGATCAAGCACATATGGTGAGGAAAGCAGGGCAAAAACCAAAAATACAAGCTGAGCTCCTAATTCTTCTCCATTCTGATTCACAAAATCACCAAAAGACCATCCTCAAGGGTCTCCTCCTTTGTTCTAATCTCTGAGGAAGATAGGACCCATCTTCTTTGCCAAAGCCAACCCTTCTACTTCAATGTTTGACTCCATGCGATACCATCTCCTCCACCATGACTGACTCCACAGTTCTCCCTCCCCAAACCCTTATCTGTTGTTCGGTCTCTCCTTATCTTACCTATTCCCTAGAAATATACTCAGGTCTCCCAATCCTTTAAAAAAAAACAAACCTACCATCCCTTTTATTTCTTGCCCTCTCTCCTCCCTTAATCAAACTCCTAGAATCTACCCTCATTACCTCCACTTCCTTAATTCTCAACCCTTTGCACTCTAGCTTTCAAAACCACAACCTACACTAAAACTGTTCTCTACAAGGTTATTTCTGTTTCTCAGAGTTCACCCATACCACTACCTCTACCTTCCGGAATCCCTAGCTTTCCTCAAAGGTCAGTTTAAATACCACCATATATGAGGTCTATTTTTTCTGATGCTATTACCTGCAGCTGTTTGTGCTCCCCACAAACTACCTTGCATTTACTTTTTACTTTGTGTATATTTTTATATGTCTATGTATATGTCATCTCTCCTTGATGGCATTTTAAGCTCCGGAAGGGCAAGATCAGTTTAACTTTCATTACTGTCTTTGTAGCCATAGCACAGCATATAATTTGCATTTATTAAATAGCTGTTGATTGCTTGACCATTTTCTCCTCCTAAATGCTGTCTCCTCCCTGGATTTTTCTGACATTGCTTTATTTTGAGTCTCCTATCTACCTGCCTAATTTTTCTCATCATTCACATGCTATATTGTACATGCAGGGGTATATCCCAAGGCTTTGTCCTAGAGCCTTTTATCTCTATAAGCTCTCTTTCTAGGTGATCTCAGCAACTACCATCCATTCAATTATCTTTTTGCAGATGACTCTCAAATCTATATATCCAACATGCCTCTCTCTCCAACTGCACATCTCTGATATATAGATGTGTGAGTGTATATGTATCTGTGTGTATGTATATATACACATATATATACATATATATATATACACATCCACTTGACTGTCCCATACATATCTCAAATTCAACATATCTCAAAGATAACTCAATTTGTTCCTCCCCAAACCAATTTTCTGAATTTCTCTAGCACTCATCCCCTTTCCAGTTACCCATATTATCAATTTAGTATCTCTCTCTTCCCCCACATCCAATCAGTTGCCAAGTTTTGTTGATCCCACCTCCACAATATCTCTCACACACTTTTTCCTTTCTCACACAACTAATACCATTGAGCTCATTCTCCATCACTTGAACTATTTTGCAACAACTCCCTAACTGATCCGGTTGCCACTACTTTCGCCCCTTCCCAAGATATCATCCATACAAGTTGCCAAAGTGATATTCCTGAAGCGTAAAGTCTAGCCATGTCATTTCCCTATAGTGAATGGAGAACACATTCTACCTTCAGGATAAAATTAAAACTCCTGTATTTACCATTTCAGTCCCTTCACTCTCTGGCTCTAATCTATTTACCCAGACTTAAATTCACCTTACTCCATCTTGGGCTACCCTGCAGTCGGTCACACCTGTCTCAAAAAAAAAAATGGTATTTTGTGTCTCATTTTTAAAAATACGTATTTTTAAAGCAAAGTTTAGAGTGTTTTTTAAAATTAAGTTAAATTATCATTTTTTTTGGTTTGACAAATAAAAGGAAGCATTCAACATTTGCCTTCAAAAAAAATTTTAAATCTTTGTAATATATACTCCAATGAAATGTGCGACACACACTTATGACCATCCATTTCACCTCCCAAATATCTCTGGGCCTTTGCATAAGCTCTCTCCCATGCCCCCAAAGGATCCCCCAGCTCTCCTCTGCCTCTCAGAATTCCTAGCTTCACTGGAAGCTCAGCTCAAGGATCATCTCCTTCTGTGAGACTTCTCCTGATCCTACTCCCACTCCCCAAAACGGTTTTTTTCATATATTTTATATTTATCTCTATCTATCCATGTTGGTTCCCCTTCCCAAGAAAGTGAAAAGTTCCTAAAGGACAGGCACTATTTAATAAATTCTTAAGTCATTAATTAATACTTGTATTACAGGTTATGGAAGGGACTAGTTAAATCTTTTCTTCTAGGCACTGCTATTAATTACTTAGTGTTAGATGTATCACTATTAGAACATCAGCGAGAAACAGAACTCGTAATTCTGGCAGAAGACAGAACTGATAATTTTTTCTAAACTACACTTATCTGACTATGTGGCCCACCTTTAAAAACAACTATTAAATTTACCCAGAGAAAACTTCTACCTTACTAGAAGGAGACAACAGTGTATTCTGGTCATGACAACCTCAAGCTTTGGAGAATTCTAAATACTACTACAAATACCAAAGGTTATGCCCAGAATCTAATGTCAAACACTGGCTCTTAACAAAGCTATGGGAAAAATCTTGTTAATCTGAGATATATGTGTGTGTGTATGTGTATGTGTATGTATATGTGTGTATGTATATGTGTGTATATATATACACACAT
The DNA here is from genome assembly GCA_023548195.1 of Bettongia penicillata ogilbyi. Classification (NCBI taxonomy): domain Eukaryota; kingdom Metazoa; phylum Chordata; class Mammalia; order Diprotodontia; family Potoroidae; genus Bettongia; species Bettongia penicillata. The sequence goes on along the minus strand of JAJHZJ010000266.1, from coordinate 7,713,655 downwards.
GTGTATATATATATATACACACACACGTACATATATGTATGTATATATACGCATCCTCTTTCTAATCATGGAAATGAGTACATCATTGCTGCACTATCCACCAAAGGAAACTGGGAATTAATGAATTAATGAATGCCATGCCTGGCCTGATATATCATAGGATCATGCAGCTAGGTGGCACAGTGGCTAGAGTTCCAGGTCTGGAATCAAGAAAAACATGTTCAGATCCACTAGCTGTGCACACCTGCACAAGTCAGTTACTTAACCTTGCTTGCCTCAGTTTCCTCACTTATAAAATGAGCTGGAGAAGAAACAACAAACCACTCCAGTATCTTTACCAAGAAAATCCCAAAAGGGACCATAAAGAGTCAGACACAACAGTAAACAACTGAATGATAACAAAATCATAGGACAATAAATTTTAGAGCTGGAAGGGATCAGGTCCAATCCTTTCATCTTACAGATAAAAAAATGAAGGTACACAGAAGATAAATAACTTAACCAAGGCTAACTTAATACACACACACACACACACACACACACACATATAATAACTTAACCCAGTTAAATAGTATCTTTGACAGAATCCCTGACTCCACACCCACTGCCCAATCCACGACTCTAATTCAAGGGCCTGTGGCTTCATCAGTGTAGGAATTCCCACACAAAAGATGTTTTAACAACTTATCTAATAGTCTTAGGAGGATGTCTGAGACCAAGAGAGACTGTGCTTCGTCCATGGTCACACAGCTATTATATCTGAGAAGCAGGATGTGAACCTAGACATGGGTCCTGATGCCAACCAGCAGTCTACTCAGTAAGCCCCGCTGCCCTTAATAAAATTCCGCTTTAGTGTTAAACTAATGTAAGCTAATGCTCAATTAATAATCCACAATAATGGAAGGAAAGTGATGCAAATAATAAAAACATGAATAACTTTGTAAGTTGGTATGAATGGTACAAATTTTAAAAGCAGATTATATTTTTAATTCTCTTCCACTTGGGCTAACATTAAAATTGATGTGTATTTCCTGAATACACAACAGTAGCAAGGGAAGACAGCTTAAGGACATGGAGAAGTAGAATGGGATAAATGAAAAAGAAGTCAGTCTTAGAGAAAGGGAACCCCAAACAGAAGTCTAAGCTCTGACACTAGCTAGGTAACTCAAAAAAAAAAAAAGTCATTTAACCATACAGAGCCTCAGTTTCTTCATCTGAAAAATGGTGGTAATAATACTAATACTATCTTTCTCACCAGCTTGTCATGAAGAAAGTGATTTATAATCATCAACGTATTAGACAAATGCAAGGTTTTCCTGTTAAGGTGAGTGACGAAAGAAACAGGCCTGGGTTGAAAATCTGCTTTGGAAAATCCGCACATAGCTTCCCATGACCAAATGATTTTGTGCAGAAACAGAATCAGCTCTTTTCTTTTTAACCCTCTTTAATATATGGTGATCCAGAAGGGAGTTACTGAACTCTTGCACACAATATAGAATAAACATTTCCAGGGGCAGGGACTGCACCATCAGCCCTTGATGCAGACAGCTCTTGGCCGGAGAGTAACCATTGATATATTCTTCCGTTGAGAGACTCATAATTCTTCCATTTGTAAATTAAACTAAGGAGAATGTAAAATGATTCAGAAAGAAAATCTGGCTAATAAATCCTTCACCACCTGCACTGGAATCCAGGTAGCACTAACCCACCTGAGTTTATCTTGACTGACTCACAGCAAATACAACTATCCAAGCAGTGACTGAGCTACCCAGAGCAATAAATGACTTCCCTGCAAACCGCCATGATTAATCACCGGCCTTCAGTTAAAGTCAATATCCCACTCACATCATGTTGGCAAAAAGAAGAATTTGGTAATGAGAAATGGCTTGACTTTATCTAGACGGAAGACATATAAATTACAATCAGATTATGTAGATAAAATACAAGAGCTAAATTTATCTGCTGTGACTACAGTTGTCACAGCCATCTTTTAATGCCTCTAAAAGGATTCATATTAGTGCCAGAGTCAGAGGAGAGCTTTATAAATAAGAGAATAACAGCATCTGAAACTATAAATTTGTACTCCATACAAGTATCTTTCCCTTCACAATCACCATCATCACTCAGGTAGGGCTAGGACCACTCTCCAAAGCACTAAACCTGATGAGTGGCTTAGGTGGGTAAGTTTGGGGGGAACATTACTTATGAAACCTAATGACAGGGAAAGGAGGGATTAAAGTGGCACTATACGCAAGAGAAATCACTGTGAGAATGGCACAGCGCACAGAGCGCTGGACCCCAAGTCAGAAAGATGTGAGCGTCAATCCGGCCTCTGTGTGACCCTGGGCAAGTTCCTAAACCTGTTTGCCTTAACGGTCTCATCTGTAAGATGAAGAGTAGTAAGAGCAGCACCTGGTTAGCGGTGAACTGAGTACTTGAAGTAGAATCAGGAAGACCTGGGTTCAAATCCTACCACAGATATTAATTAGCTATCATCCATAAAATGAGAAGACTGAACCCAATGATTTATTCTAAGGTCCCTTCCAGCTCTCAAATCTAGGATCCTAAAAACTATTAAGCCAGTTATGCCACTCTTTCATTCTCAGTTTTTTTTTTCCTTTGCAGGATACAGCAATAATAATGCACTCATTCTCTTGATTAAAAAGAGAAGATATAGCAGATTAATATGATTTTTATGGTGGTGGTGGTGGTGGTGGTGGTGGTGAAAACCTAGGGACAGAAGCACAGTCAAAATCAAGTAAAGTTCAATAGAAAGAAAAACAGTGAGCTAGACAAGTGTTCCAGAGGACTTAGGAAGGAGAAGATAGAAAAGGAATCCGTAAATGGATCAAGAATGTGGTGTAGAGATATGATTTTGAGGAAGGATGTGTGACACCCACACATCTGCAGGTGCTCTGCTCCTACGATATGGAAAGTATCTGATAAACTCCTCCACTGCCTCAACAATAATCTCATTTGACACAAAGTAGAGTAACCAACAAGAGGAACTGTTGGTATTCTAGACTTGGATGTTGATGCAGGAATGAAAGGAACATTGTGAGCAAACACCCATCTGAAACTTTGCCAAAGAAAAGGAAAAGAAATCTGAGTACGGTCTGACACAGACCTCCATTTTAGGGAAAACGAAGTTTAGGAAAAGGAAAGACTCAAGCTTCAGGCCTAATATGCTAGATAGGGAAGTCAGTTCAAGAGGAATGGGAAGAAATTAAAAGTCAAATTCAGAAGATATTAACAAAAAGAATTCTACTGGGGAAGAAGTGAGAAAGCTGTCTAAAGAGAACAATATGCAAGGCCTATATTTATGACAAATATGAGAAAATGGAAATAAGAGTAAGCAACTAAGAATGAATACAGAAGATTGGCACAGTTTGGTAGTAACTGTGTCATGAACAGTAATCTTAAAATGAGCGATAGCTCACTATTAACGCTGATCAAAGTGAGGATAAGGTCAACGCTCAGAAAGAATGGGATGATGATGATAACCTACGTCAAATGAAGAATCCAAATGTCCGCATCTCGTTTTGTTTGTTTTCTCAAACAAGAAGAATGACCTGTGAAAAGAAATGAAAGAACACAAGGGGCTACTAAGGGAGGATGATACCCAAGGTAATTAAAGAAATAGTCAAAGAATATTTCATTATCCTTGTTGAGGTGGAGACTTGTCAGACATTATTGCTGAAGCACTATCAGTAATATCAGAAAGATGGTGAAAAGAATAAAAAAGGAAACTCAGGAACAGGGAAGAGCAAAGAATAAAAAAGGAAACTCAGGAACAAGGAAGAGCAAAGAATAAAAAAGGAAACTCAGGAACAGGGGCAAATGGTAAGACAAAGGCAAAATACAGGTCAGTTAGTTTTACTTCAATTTCTTGAAAAATCCTACAAAATATTAAAATATGGTTAGTGTGCCTTTGGAAATGTAGTGGTGGTAACTGTGGCTTGACCAAGAACAGTTCATGCCAGACAGGGATTTCCATTTTTGATGGAAGTACTAAACAAGTAAAGCAGGAAAATGCTATATAAGTTGTAAAAATTGTTGATGCAGGTCTTTAGCATATTTGATAAAGTCTACCATGCTCTTCTTGTGAAAAAAAAATAGAGTGATGTGATATTAACGATAGTATTAATTGATTAATGACAATAAGATTAGACAGCTATGAAACTGATTGGATGGCAAGACCCAAAGCTGATGGGATTGAGATCTCCAGGGAAGTACCCTCAAGGTGCTGTGATTAATGCTACCCTGTGTTGTTTAAACATTTTTATTAACAACCTGGATAAAGGAAAGCTTTCATATTTAGAAAATTTTCACCTGCCATAAAGATGTAAGAGATCATTTACATACCAAGTAACCAATTTAAACCCCTCCCCCAAAATAATCCTATCATAGGGTGATAGATTTAGAGCTGGAAGGAATCTGAAAAACCATCAAGCCCTAAACCTTATTTTGCCAAAAATAAAAAATTAAGGTAAATAGAAGTTAAGTATAGGGTCACACAGTAAGAGGAGTGAACTAAATCTACTGAATACAAGTCTACCTCCGTATCCACTGCGTCATCTAACTGCCCCAACGAGCTAAATTGCAAAGCAATTTAAATTTATTTAATAAGGATAATTTACAGTGAAATTTAATAAGGATAAATATGAAGTCTTACTCTTGGATTTACAAAAAACCAACTCCACAAGTACAAAAATGAAGAAGTTATAGCTGGATAGAAGTCTTTTTGAAAAAGATGAGTCAACCATGTGTGAAGGCAGCCAAAATTCTGATGAACATGTTAAGAGAGTCAGAACTTCCAGGAATAAGGAGGTAATCATTTTGCCATACACTTACCCAACCGAGCCATATCTAAGTACTATTTTTGGTGCTGGGTGGTATATTTTTGAAGTGATATTGATAAACTGAAAGGTAACTAGACAAGGGCAAGTGAGTCTGGTAAAGAATGGCGAACTGATGCCACACAGAAGGATCAGGTCAAAGAATCAGAGATTGTAAGCCTGGAGACTCAGAAGGACATGATAATTGTTCCAAAGTATGGGAAGGGCTGCAACATGGAAAAGGGGTTTAGCTTGGTCTCTTTGGCTCTAGGAGACAGAACTAAGAACAACATGGGTAGTTATAAGAGGCAATAGCCATATTGATGAGATCACTCATGCACTGAAGAACGTATCAGATCAACCATATCTTTAACTGTCTATAACGTGTATTTAACATCTAACGGTTAAAAAAAAAAAAAAAAGATAGTGGACTTGACGTAATTTAATATTTCTGTTTTCAACCTAATGGTCTATTCAGTCAGCAGATGGTTCCTGCCCTTCTAGTACATCAAAATGGTATTTGTTGATTCTGACAAAATGAAAATTATGTTTCAGTTGAATTCTCCATTAGCCTTAGTCTTAGTATAAGGCTTAGTATATACTAAGTCTTAGTCTTAGTATAAGCAGAACAAAGCAGTATTTTATGCCAACATGATTATCATGTAGCACCTAAGATCAGTGAAGTATGGATACAGACCTGAAGAATTAATTTCCTTCAAGTGAAAAAAGGGATTAAATTATTGAGACTATAATGTGATGATTTAAAAGAGTCCTATCCTGAAATAAAAGATCCCTTTCAAGTCTAAATTTCTGTTCTTCTTGGGACTCTTAAAAGTCATCCAAAAGTATCTTTGACTTTTTGCCACATTCACAAACTAAAATCCTTAAGCTTGTAAGACTTAACTATATTATTTTCATCATCACTAAAACCACCATATCTTTTCTTATCGAGCACAGCCCACAGAACCACAGCTGAGAGCTGAAACAATTTCCAGATCATTCCACATCTGAAAAAAAAAAAAAAAAAAGATACCCTTGGAATTGTATCTAATAAGAATGTCCTTAAAGTCTTCAGGTGAGGGGCTGCTAAGCAGGGCAGTGAATAGTGCAAGATAGTCAGGAGGACCTATGTTCAAATCCAACCTCAAACACTTGACACTTACTAGCTCTGTGACCTTGGGGGCAAGTCATTTAACCAAGATTGTCTCGCTTTCCCCTTCAAAAAAATAAATAAATAACTTCAGATGTGGCAGCTCACTCCACCTCTGATCAGTTCTAATGATTAAGTACCCACAGCTTTTGTCAAACCCAGATTTGCCTCTTTGCAGCTTTCCCATGCAATGCTCCTAAATCAGGCCTCAGACACAAATTAGAACAATGCAAATTCCTCCTTCCATCTCGCAGCCTGTCAGATACTTGAAGGCAGCACCTCTTCTCAAAGCCAATTTTCACTAGTTCTTTCAGCTGATCCTCAAATGCTATGAGTTCAAAGCCATTCATTCCTCGATCTACCCTACTCTAAACCATACTTTAGATTTCCACTGTCCTTCCTAAAACATGATGCTCAGAAATGACAACAATATCCAGGTGTGGTCCAACCGGCACAAAACACAGCAGGAAGGTCCCACCCTTATTCTGAGATACTGTCTTTCCTTACTGCAAGCAGCCCAAGATCATCTGTGCTTTCCTAGGTGCCATATCACACTACTGACTTATTTTGAGCTTGTATCACACTAAAATCTCTGAGATCCTTTTCAGACAAACTGCTACTTATCTACATCTCCTTTAGCTTGTATAAAGGTAGTTCTCTCTCTACACACTATTATTATGTTGATTAAAAAATAGATATATTTGAGAAAAGACACCAATTATGATATAACTTCAGATCTGCCCAGGATAGGCCTACCCAACAAATAAATACATTAGAAGCCTAATATAACGTAGGAAATCTATGAACTACACACACAAAAAGCAGTGTTAAAAAAAGGATTTCACTCAATTGTCAGAAGGGAAAAAAATTCTTTTTCAAAGGGCAGCAGATGGAATAAGACAGATGGAACTTACAACATTCAACAGGCTTAGCTTTTTCCACTTGCTTGGTTTCAAAATAATTCAATCTGCAAACCTGGTTTCAGCAGTTAAATAAAAATCCACACAACATTAACAAAACAAGGCCACTGTTGCATTATTGCTACTTAACATTAGGGTGAATTTTAGGCAACTGAACATCAGTAACAAATGGTCTTCCACAGGACTAATCAAGCCACTCTACTCAGATTTCTTAATGCTTATTTGATCACTGGGATTTACATGCAGAAAAAAAAATATATTGTAACTGCTTCTAGAAAAGACACCAGTGGACTGTTCTATAAATTGAATAAAGAGAGATGAAAAGGGCTGTATTAGTTAGCCAAGAATCCCTGAAGGTAACAACCAGATCCAATGACTGAAAATGTACAGCAAAGAACAGCCAATGGCTACACAGAAAATCTGGGAGTTGATATCAGTGTTTGTGTATGTGCATGTACAAGAATGGGAAGACAAAAATATATATTATGAGACACAAAGAACTAAGTTAAATTTGACATGACAAAATTTCTAAAAGTTAGAAAAATTAGGATCCTAAACCGTGCTAATTTTAAAACAAACTAGTATTCCTATGCAGTTTCTGTCCCCCCTCCACCTAACATGCTCAAACATACACACAAAGAGATAACAGACTTCAAAAGAGTTAAAAATACATGACTCCTCCCTCCTCCCCATGGCAGAATTTCAGTGTTGATCAATTTAACATTCAATTCAATAAATGGTTGCTCAAATACCCTACTAAGATAAATAGAAGCAACTCAGTTTGCCAAAAAGAAACCAATGATGTCCCTAAGCCATAAAATAAGCCATATTTCCATAAAAGCACCCATCTGTGGTCAACTGACATACCTAGATAATGAGGTGACCCAATCTGGAAAAAAATATCACATTCACACCTACCTGAAAATATTGTAGGTGAGGTGTGAAATATAACCAATAGGATATTAAATATAAAAACAATCAATAGTATTTGATTTTAAAATTATCACTTATGATTATTAAAGGAAATCTTCTGGGATATGGCATTAGAGGTTAGGATCATCCCTTTCTCTAGTCTTCTTGACTTCCCATGGGAACCATACGCATCCTGTGAAATTAAATAAATGCTTGCTGAATCACATTGAATTCATGGAGTCTCCTCATTATGATTTTGGATAGTTACTGTGACAAGTGATACTTCATGCTTCAAAACTAAAAAAAAAAGTTTAAAGAACTATTTTAACATATAATTGGGGAAAATTTAAATATATTCATTTTGTTCAAGAAGCAAGAAGTTCATAAGAAAGTACACCTAAGAGCCCTTTATGAATCCTTATCATCGAGTACCAAAAGAACTGGTAATGAATGAAAGAATTTGTAGATGTGAGTGTTAAGCCACTCTTAGCGATGTCTGGAAGATCTTGGAAGATGGAAGAAAAGTACAGGAGAAGAAAAAGAAAAAAAAGCAGAAGAAAAGAGAAAAGATGAAAGAGAAAAAAGAAAAAGAAAAGTCAAAGTTAAGAAAGAAAAAGGAGAAGAGACTACAGTACAGACCAGTGAGCCTGATTTTCATTTTTGGCAAAATCTGAAAACATATTAACAAATATTTATTTAGTCAACATTTAGAAAACAAATAGTAGCAGAAATAACCAGAATGGCTTCATAAGGACAAGTAATTCTAGATTAACCTCATCTTACTTTTTGAAAGGATTATCCAACTGTAAAATAACAAGAGAGCTATATAAAATATTTCAGCAAAGCATTTGACAGTCTGTTATACTATCCTTTTGGGCAAAAAAAAAAAATGGGAATGTAGGTTACATAACTGCTGCATGGATTTGGAACTGGCTGAAATGGCAAGACCCTAAAAATAATAATAAATGAGTAGGAGGAAAGGATGACCTTCTCTAGGAACTGTAAAGCAGGAGGAGTTCTCCAGAAAGTTTGCTGCTCATCACAAAACAGAAACGGTGGAAGCTTTGTAAATGGATGATTCTATAGAGAATTTGAGCAAAGTCTCAAAGATTAGAACCTGAGTGTGCTGTCCACTGGACATGTAGAGTGCTGGAGCCAGAGTCAGGAAGACTCATCTTCCTGAGTTCAAATCTGGCCTCAAGACACTAACTACCTAGACGGCCATGGTTAAATCATTTAACCCTGCTTGCCTCAGTTTTTTCATCTGCAAAATGAACTGGAGAAGGAAATGACAAATCACTCCAGGATCTTTGCCAAGAAAACTTCAAATGGAGTCATGAAGAGTCAGTCACAACTGAATAACCACAAAGTGTAATGCGGTCAACCAGGAACAGTTCTGGCAACTTAAGGCCTTGGAAAGCTGACAAGTATGAGGATGAGCCCAAACCAGGAAATATTCGGAAAGAAATAAACTACTGCTGGATGGATATAAGGACAACAGGCAAAGGGAAACTCACAAATTAGGAAGAAAAGATTAAAATATTCTATGAAGAACATTTACATCTAGATGATGAAATTCACTACATCATATAAAGAAATGGACACTTTGAAGAAAAAGAGAAAGAAGTCCAGTGAATCTAAAGAGAAGAGACATGACAATTTCAGCTGGGACTTATCTCTGCTTCATACTGGCTGTTTGATAGAGAATTGGTTTAGACACCAAACAACCCAAATGATGATTTTGATGCTTGAGGAGTATATGCAATTTCTGGTACCAAGAGGATAGTGATGCCCAATTGACTGACATAGTACTTAGAAAAGGGCCAACCATGATAAGCAGGATGTTAACAAAATCCCCTGCACTTACATATCACAGATTCGAGAATGAGTTATCTTTCCTTTGAAAGTTGTCTGATTCAAGTAATTTTTTAATTTTTGAAGGGGGTAAAAGGAAAAGGGGAACATTAGTTTAATATGGAATTAACTCAAATAATTAATTTAAAACAGGAGAAAAAATAAGTAGGTGCCAATTTGGAGTAGGTCTCTTATGGAAGGTGTCAAGGAAATCTGACCCTGACCCTAGGCCATTCCATATTTTTTTAACCAATCAGAAAGCACTTGGGAAACACCTGCTATGTGCAAGGCTCTATGCTAGCTGCTAAGGATACAAAGAAAAATGGAAATGAGCTGGAGAATGAAATGGCAAACTAATCCAGTATCTTTGATAAGAAAACCCCAAATTAGGTCACAAGTCCAACACGATTGAAACTCATAGAATATGATGTTGTCTTCACCAATGTACAGTCTCATATCTCTCGTGACACTATCAAAGAGACTGAAGCCATAAAAATTTGGGGGGATGTACGTAACCAAAGAGCTCTCACTGGTTTTGAAGGTCAGTTGGCCAAGTTAGTAGTAATAACAATAACAGCCAATACTTATATGACCACTGGCTGCTACCAGTAAACCATAATGTACCTGAATTTTTAAGTTTTACGTCACCACCTAAAATGGCTCACCACCTGTGAACCTAAGATGCAAGGAGGAATGTTGCTCATTTATAAAAACTAATCCTTCAAAACTACCCACGTGAATGTATCCACTGTTTGGACTGTACTTGGATAAATCAGCAAGCATTTATTGAGTAGTTATGTGTCTAGAACAACGAATGTGTACAATGAGAAGCATTTACGACGCTGCTATCACAGCACTAGAAAACACTCTATACAGACTGTTCTGTGTAGCTGAGCAGTGAGTGAATACATGACCAAGATGAACCAGCTAGAAAAGGTTATCAATAATTACAGATCACACAAGTTCTACTAAAAGCAGGAAAGGCTTAGCTCTCTTCCCATACCCCACCCCTCAAAGCTGCACACACAATTCATTTCAGTTCAAGAAAGTACATTTTACAAGCATTTATTTGAGTTCACTGTAGCTCTGTCTTCTGTGATTTGTTCATTTTGATTGAATGACATCAACTCCCAGTTTAAAAGCTTCAGGGCAGGTCTGACATGTAACCAAGTGCACTACTATCCTTCAAACAGGATTATTCTACATAATACTTGACTCTAGGAAACGATCTACTGTGTCCTCCATTAAAATAAATTGGGTTCTAGATTTAAACTATTAAGACACAGTGCCTGGTTTTAGTGGGTTACTTTTTTCCCACCTGATTCTAGTAAATAAAACAAAATTAATGGAATCCTGTTTTCTTCTTCCTTTGAAAAAAGAACAAGAAACCAAGCAACCTAACAAGAAGAGAGCTCAAAGGCTTGACAAACTGAAAACAAAAAGATGAATTACCCTCATTTATTCTAATATGCTGTCATACATATCAGAGAACTTTAATTCACTGAACATGTTTTCTTTTAGTATCAAACTAGAAATATGTTTTTTCTGTGCAATTGTTATGCTTTAAATTAATTAGTAACTCATATTCAGGTTGTAGCTTCCATGATGGGATTGAAAGAATTTTACAGTGCATTCTTGAGTATCCTTCATTAGAAACGGAACGGGGAATCCCTCAAACAGAAAAACTAAGATGTAGTAGCAACTTCTCCAAGACACACATAAAATCAGGGAGGACTAGCTGAACTTCTAGCATGAAGAGAAACTAAGTTTCTTCCTTCTGACTGCTAAGAAATGCTAAGAAAATGATATTTTCTAAACAAACATAACCAGTCCAATGGAAGAGACACAGCATGGTAAGAGATTCCAGGTGGAGTTTTATTCATCCTGCTAACAGAGTAAGCTAAATCTAACTTAATGAACAGAATCAAAATTGCCTAAGTATAGGCAATACATTATTCATTCATTGTCTATATACTATAGTAAGGATTTCCACCCTACCAGGTCCATGAGATAACAGGACTTTGTTAATTTCTGTTCTATCAGTCACCAATTCCATCACTGATCAGAACAACAAAAAAAGAATGAAACAGACCACCTTAAAAAGATTCCTATACAAAATTACACTGAATACTTTTTCTATAACCTATTCCCCCAGGACCCTCCATGTGTTGTTTTTAATTAATAATGTGACAAGTTTTATTACAGGATTGCTCATGTATAATACAAGCTAACAATCATTCTGGAGGGAAATAGGAGGAAATCCTTGTGTAAAAACATTCAACCTTTCAAAAGGAGAGTCTGCCCTAAAGCTTTACCACAGCATGTACGAGCATCTTGGCAGTGGCTAAGTTTAAGATCCTGTCAGAAATGATGTGCCCAATTGAGACAGACACAATAAGAATGTCTGCCAAATCTCCATGCAGGCTTATGCATTTTCTTACTAGATTTAGAATGAAACTGCTTCTTCAAAAGCATCCACTGACTGAAAGACCTCTGGACAAAGTTTTCATACATACCAAACACAGCAGATGAACAACATGGTGATGATAAAGCCCTACATTTAGGAAAGAAGGGCATGGAAGAAAGAGGGCAGTTGTAAAAAAGATTAAAAAAAAGAAACACACCAATGGGGAGGATGGGCAGAAGAAAACAAGCAATGACAAATCTTTAGGGTAAGAGCCCTCTGAGTCTTCTATGAGTGCTAGGCAACAACAGCAAAAAGCATTTTCTTCCCAGTTCGTTTTCCTCCTGTTAATATTTGGATTTATATTTGTTTTTTCTTGTGTTTTTTTTTCTTATGGCAAATCTACCTACAACCTTTTAAAATCATTTCATTTAAAATGTTTGTCTTTTCCAGCTGAAGAGACCCTGTAGCAAAGATAAAGTAGGGGAGGGCATTCAAGGGTTGAAAAAAGGATATGATACTACAAAAATATGATATTGTTTAAGTAATAAAATATCCCATAGAGAGTAGTAAGCTAAACCAGAACTGTGAAATTAGATCTGAAATCCTCTGAGGTAGTTCTGGTTTTTCTTCTATGAACTATGGGAAGACCTAGGTTGAATGCATCAGGGCAGAGGGGACAGAGCACTGGTGCCAGAGTTCAAATTCCACCTCAGGTGCTTACAGGCTGTGTGACCCCAGGCAAGTCACTTAATTTCTGAGTGTTCCAATTTTCCCGCATGTTCTCCATAAGTTTCACTTTCAATCATGAAGTAAAATTGTAGCAAAATGTATTGAAAATTTCCCATCCCTATCTTTCCATATGCTCTTTAAATCAACTCTTTCCCTTCTTTTTCCTTAAACATTTCTTCTTCAAAGTCTTTCCAAAAATCCAATCTAAGTATAGCTCTTTTTCCCCAACATTCTGTGGGCCATGGAGCCACGCAGCATTCACCTGGGGAATACCACTGAAGCAAACAGATCACTAAAAGACTTATACACTCATCTTTAGGGACATCTGCTTTTTTGTGTGCCTTTTTAATTTCACTAATTCTTTAATAAATTAAATTAATTTAATAATAAATTTAATTTAATAATAAAATTTAATTTAATAATAAAATTAATTTAATAATAAATTTAATAATAAAATTTAATAAATTAAATTAATAATTTAATTTCACTAAAATTCACTAAGGTTCTACACTAATCAGTTGTTCAATATTCAAAAATCTGATTCTGAGTCTGTAAGTACTAACCACATCAAGGCTCCACTATGGCAAATCATGACAGACAGGGTTGTGTGCCTCTGAAACATCAAGAGTAAATAAGGTGAATGAAGACATCAGCATCCCTCTATCGGGTAATGTCAGAGCCTAAAGGCTTTCTTGCCTTTCCCAATAACTGCCACCAGAAGTCAGGCCTGAATGCCTACAGGACCTAATTGCTGAGAACCTTTGCCTTAGTGCTGGTAATAAAAAGTGAGGCCTATGAAATGAGATCCTAAGAACATTCACTAAGAAAGTGCAAGGATCAGTGATTGTGGAATCTCCCACCAAATACAGATCACAGCATGTCCGAGGGCTTATTAGAAAGGTTCCATAAACTGTCATGGTTAGAAACACTCATTTTCTGGTAGCTAACCAACTGGTGATTTAATTTGACAATGACTGATCAGGCACCCATGACATACACGGCACTTGGGGATACCAAGACAAAATGAAATAGTCAACTTCTGGAGACCAACTCTTCGGGAAAAAGTCAGATAAGGCAGCATGGTATATGAGAAATATACTGGGTTTATAGTCAAGTTTAAAAAAAACAACAACTTAGTTTTAAATTTACTTCGATGTAACCTTAACACGAGAAAACCTCTCCTCGGTTTTGATTTCTTCATCTGAAAAGTGGGGATAACAACATCTATCATGTTGTTTTCAACCATGTCCAAATCTTCATAATACCATTTTGGGACTTTCTTGGCAATGGTCTGCTATTTCCTTCTCCAGCTCATTTTACACAAGAGGAAATGGAGATAAACAGGGTTAAGTGACTTGCCCAGGTTCACCCAGCTAGTTAGTGTTTGAGGCCAGATGTGAATTCACAAAGAGGAGTCTTCCGGATTCCCAGTCCGGTGCTCCATCCACTGTGCCATTTAGCTACCCTCAACAACTGTCATACTCAGACAACTGTGTAGCAGTGGAGAGAGAAAGACCAATCTGAACAAATCCTGCTAGTGGGGCTCAGCCTCAGTTTCCTCATCTGTAAAGGAGGATAAGAGCACCTTTTTCAAATGATTACTATGAGAACCAAACAAGATTATATACATAAAGCACCTTGCAAAACCTGACGCACTAGAAAAATATCATTATTTTATTATTATAACATATCAGAGGCCGCTAAGTGGTAGAGTGGATAGAGCACCAGGCCTGGAGTCAGGAAGATCTGAGTTCAAATCCAGCCTCAGATATTTAATAACTGCATGAGCCTGGGCAAGTCACTTAATCCTGTTTACCTCAGCTTCCTCATCTGTCAAATGAGCTGGAGAAGGAAATGGCAAACTACTCCAGGATCTTGACCAAGAAAACCCCAAACGGCATCACGAAGAGTTGGACATAACTGAAACAACCCAACAACATCACAAGGTTATCGTGAAGATCAAATTGAAACCATACATGGATATGCTTCGGAAACCTTATGACCATAAATGTGCGGTGCTACATAAGCATTAGTGAGTCTGACTGATCTGAGACGCAATGTGGTAATGCACACTGCATCGAGATTTGCTACATCACCAGCAAATGCTGAGGGCCACCTATACACTGTACAGCGAGCAAAGAGAAAAGCTTACTAGAGCAAACCTGGCCACTGAAATCCATCGCAGAAAACCCCAAGGCAACATGTCTCGAGGACTCTGAGCAGATCCTGCCACCCTTGCCCGTGGTCTCATCATCTGGTTCCCCCCCAACCCTGCCTTTGTTTCTGGCCAGAAGAATGGCTGTGAAGCTTTGTCTGTTGTTGTTTTACCTTTTTTTTTAAACAAGGGGAGATTTCTATTATTCCCTCCTACCACCATGTATCCAGCCTGTTTCTCAAGATTCCCCTTTTGTACATACTGAAAGATGAATCGATACCGTCAGCCAACTTTATTACATTTCTCATTACTTTCAAAAATAACGACTCAGGCAAGGTCTGTGGTTGCTATTTTGAGATCCTATAAAAATCAACTGTTTCAGGTCCACTCTTCCCTTCAGAACACATCGCGTAATTAATTTGAATTACATCACCTGACTTCTTATGATCAAATGCTAATTAATCCCTTTCGGCCCATAAGGCTATAACATGTAAGTCAAGTAAATCAGCACCCCGGTAGCCTTATGGACATACATCACATATCCTTTCATACTTTTAATCATGCATCCTCAACACAGCATAACCCCAGGAGGTACATTACATGCTAAATACAAGGTGTTAATTTATAATCACCATAATTACATAATCAAGAAAAACTCCATCAAGCCACCTTTTGTCCTAGAGTAAAGGAGTTCTCCTGTTCTCTCTCTCTGAGAAATACAGCATCCCCTTTCCCCTGTCAAAAGTGCTTATTTCATTTTTGCTGCTGTCACAAAACCAATCACATACTGTCATAGCTCTCTTACTGTCAAGAGACAGGAAAAAACAACAAGTTCTCTAATCTTTGACTTTTGATTCCTTCACTCTCTCTGTGTGTCTGATTTTTGTAGCACAGTAAAAACCCTTTGTTGATGAGTGACGGTCAGCATGTTTGAAATCATTTTCAAACCCTGGTATAGTCAAACTCAGCCATAACATGACTTGAATCCAAGCGCAACATCATTACAACCCTCGCTTAACCTTGGCCTGGGACAAGAACAGATATTTCATTAACTCTTGGTTATCCTTAAAGTCATCACAGCTGTCAGATTCTTGTTTGGATTCTGACCTCTCCTTTGGGATGGTGCTCTTACAAAGGGCTTGCAATCTATCAAATTTCAGTATCTCTTTAGGATTAAAAAGTAGTAAATCAGACCAATTCCACCACTAGCCAGTTTTGCCATCTTATATATCCCCAAAAGACTAAAATCTCATCCTTTCCTTCCATCATTTTGGAATACACCAACCACACAAATGAATTTCAAATATACTGAAACTCCTTTCGCAGTTTATATTTCCTAACAGGAAGATAACATATACATACTGGATGTGGAATTCAGATCACACACTCATCAAGGAAAGCAACTATTAAACACAATGTATCATCAGCCAACCAAACTTATTAAGCACCTACTATGTGTCAGTCACTGTGCTAAGACTTTGGGATAAAAAGAAAACACAGTTACATTTTAGTACAAGAGGTCTCGGGAAGGAATGATACCTGAAGTGGAAGCAACATGAAGGTTGTGACATTTTGCCTGATAATGGTGAATCCATGAATCCATGTGGGTACGCCTACTCAAAAGGAGCTGACATTCTAGCATGTTCTGGGTTTTGTTCCTGAACCACTAGCCAGCAACTTATGTGTTTATCTAGATTTGTGCTATTAACTCTCACTTCTGGTGCTTGAAATGTCAGAAAACTGTTTTCTCATTTCCAGTACTACCTTCTCAAGCAACATCCTTGGTTCTCAGGACACAGAACAAACTGTGTTGGAGGTCTCAAGGAATAACTGTGGAAAGTAATTCTCTTGGACTCAGTTTCTTCTTTTGTAAAATGAGGTGTTCTAACCAGATATCTATGAGGTATCCTTTATCTACTCAAATCCCTTTATTTTATAAAAGAAGAAAACTAAGCCCCCCCCATCCCCCAATAACTTAACTGGTCAAAGTAACAAGTGACCAAGCTAAAACCAGCTCTGCCCATGTCCTCTGACTACTCCTATTATATACTATGCCCATGAAGAAAGGGTGTGAAGAACTCACAGGGAAAGGGTTGTAGTGTTTCAGAAATGCTTTATGTAATGTTAACTTTGGGGCAACAATTAATGTTTATCTTCCACAGTTATCTTTCTTAATAACTGTAAAATAAGGATGTAGATATACCTATTTAAAGAAAATATGATACGTTAAAACAAATATTTAGACAGAATGTATTCTTTAAAAAATGCAAAGGATAGCTTTAATTAAGACGCTCACACACAAAACTGGTTTACATGTCCTGTTCCATAAACTCCAGTAGCTCCAAGTTCAAACATAAAAATTCTCTGTTCAGCATTTAAAACCCTTCCTACCTGTCTAGTCTTCTTCCAGTTTGTGGTCATCTTTGCCCTCTGTGATTTCGATACCCCTGATCTAGGTGCAGCTGCTCACACACCACTACATCTCATGAAAGTCTCCCACGTCCTGAACACTCTCACTCTCAAACTTCTCCTTTCCCGGCTTCCTTCCAGTCTAAGCTCAGATCTCTTTCCTAGAAGAACTTTGTCCCAATGCATCTTATTGCTGGTGCCTTCCCTCAGACATTATCTTCCTTGTATGCTGTGTACATCTTATATGAATATGGTGATTTGCAATTGTCTCCTGGGTTAAGAGTGACCTCCTTTAGGCAAGGAGCTGTTTCTCCCTTTATTTGTATCTCCAATGCTTAGTACAGTGCCTGCCACCTAATTAGAGCTTAACAAATGATTATCGACAGACTGACTGATGTTTAAGAACTAGAGAGAAGAAGTGGTATAGCTTCACATCTCTTGCTAAATGAGAATGCTAAAAGGTTGAAAGCTAATGAGTTGATGCTAGCTGAGCCCCTAAGAGGAAAGAACAATTTCCCCAAGAGATCATTCATATTTTCACTGCATTCAGCTTCTGTTCAGTCATGTTTGACTCTTCATGACCCCATTTGGGGTTTTCTTGGCAAAGACACTGGGGGTGCTTTGCCATTTCCTTCTCATTTTACAGATGAGAAATTGAGGCAAATAAGATTAAGTGACTTGCCCAGGGTCACACAGCTTGTCTGAGGCCATGTCTGAACTCACAAAGATAAGTCTTCCTGACTCCAGCTCTGGCACTCTATCCACTGTGCCACCTAGCTCCTCCAAATGTGTCACTATCCCCACGTTAAATGAATACACTTTCTCGAATTTTGCCCTCCAGCTTTTCACCTATTATATGCACAACTAAGTTCAAGGGATGAACAATTCACGCATAATTATTTTGAAATTCCCTCCATGGATTAATAATATTGCTGTCACATTCACATCTGTAACAGTTGCTACAAATGTGAATTCTGATGGGAAATGGATCTATAGAACAGCAAACTTCTATTATATTTACTAACGCGAAGGCAACAAAGCCATGCATGAGACAGTGTGTATCTTTACTCTTAGTAAATGACTCTGTGGGGGCAACCATACATGGAGAGCTAAGGATGGGCTTAAAACAGAATTTACTACCACCACCACCACTTGGTGTTTGTCCTCTGTTCTCAAAGAGGACTGTGCCATCACAGAGGGGATGACATAACATGAAAATGAACTAGACTGAAGTAAGGGAGGGCTGTGCAAAGTCCCCAGCCTCACTCTCTCCTCTGGAGCCATCTGGGTCCAATGGCAAGATACAGAACAGGACTACAGATGCCCTCCCCCTACCTCCACCAATAATAACAACAGTATAGCTGGAATTTGAGGAGTTGTTGGAATCAGGAAGGTTCTGAGTTCAAACTCAGTCTCAGACACTTACTAGCTGTGAGAACCTGGACAAGTCACTTAAACTTTGTCGACCTCAACTTCCTCAATTGTAACATGGGGGTGATAAAATAGTACCCACCTTGCAGGGTTGTTGGGAGGATTCAAATGAGGTATATGTAAAAAGTACTTAGCAACAGTGCCTGGCACTTTGTAGTCACACGTATAAATGCTGGTTCCCTTTCCCCATATTCACTAGTATAAACAGTACTTAGTCATAGTAGGTGTTGCATAAATGCTCACACCCTTCCCTTCCCAATATGCCTTGCTAAAGGGCATTTCCTCCCTGGGAGTTTCATATACCTTTAAAATGACAGGTTCACGGACCCCTCAAAAAAAAAAAAAAAGTCCTGTAAGGTATATTATACACTTTTAGAGAGAGAAAAGATGATTATGGGATAAAACAATTTGCAAGCTACTGATTGTAACAGAGTGAAGATGTGTTTCTTAAACTTTTTCCCCTCAGGGCACAGTATAATTCTTTGTCATTACAAATGCCCACCCAAGAGACTCAGGCAGCATAAAATGACAAGTGTGAGTTCCATAAAATTCAGGCGCACCTATCCCAAGTGTTCCATGGCATGTCCTTTGAGAACTGCTTTGGGATGCTATCTGGAGATTATTCAGAAATCTATTCTGTTCAAGCAAATGGCTTCTTAATGAGTCCTCCAACAAAATCCTTCCTTTCCCCTCCCCCCATATTTGCTTGAATAAATTCAATCAATGTACTGTATTACTGCTTACTGTGTCATTCCTAGACTCTAGCAACATATGGTTTATTCAGGAAACAATACCCTTAAATGATGACTATGGGCCCAACATAATGATGTATAATGAAAGAAAAATCAAATGCAATTCACAGGTGGCCCAAAACTCACTGTCAGATCCACCTGGCCCAGGCAACACCAAGCATTCATCACACAGACTTCCCACTTTCACTTCCCTTTTGTCCAAAAACAAACCCAAGATTCCAAACAAACCAAGAATCCTAAGCCTCAAGAACAGGGCACTAAAGCTTACCATTCGTTGCTTCAGATTTTTAGAGTTCCTGAAAGTAGCTCTGAGGTACATCTCAAAATTACTTCCTTCATTTCACTGGCACAGAGGCATAGGGCAGCATCATTAAGATGCCATAGCTGGGAGGTGAATTAAGTGTTCCAGAGGGTTTCCAATCATCCTCCCAGAGCACTAGGGTCATACTGTTAATTAAGAACATTACTCTCTACCTGCACAGACTTTAGCCTTAAATGCTATTATATTGATAGCCAGCATAAATGTTTTTCATATAGCTCTTAGTAACTACAATATCTCTGTTTCACCTTCAGCTAAAGAGCTATGTCGATTTTAACTTGCCATTTTCAGTTCTCACTAAATGAGTTCAAAGTATTTTGTTTTATTTCCCAGGGTGAATTAATCTAATTTAATTTATTATTTTAACCACAGACACACACACACACCCTGGGGGGAGGGAAGGGAAAGAGACATTTCATTTCCTCCAAAGATACTATGAGATCATGAACAAATTATTCAACCTGTTTTTGCCTCAGTTTCCTCAACTGTAAAATGAAGAGGCTGACCTTGATGACCACAAAAGTCCCTTCTGGCTCTAAATCTATGATTTTAGTATACTAAATGACATAGGTTAAATCTATATGGAAGCGAACTTTAAAAGTATCTTATAATTTAATCAGTCCACATAGTCTCCGGGAAGGCAATATATTAAAATACGTGGTTGTTTCCATGATATGATTTGCAGCGTAACATTTTCTGGTGACCCTAATTATCTTCTGCTCCTGGGCTTAGAATCTAAGCAGTGTGTACCTCTAGGTTGCTATGGAGAATGTGCTGATCATCACCATTACAATTTCAAACTAAATGCATTCCTTTCCTTGAGAAGGGAATTTATCCTGATAAGCTTTTTGAGGCTCTATACAAATTGGCATAAAATCTGTGTTAATTTGAGAAAGAAAATCACTTCAGTTCTATTCATACTAGTGAGACAATATAAACAGCAAGCAACATTCCAATCAATTTGGGGTTTCTTAAGCAAAGGGGCTTTTTAAAAGTCATATGGCAAATAACAGGCAAGTGACTATTTTCTGTTTGTGACAAAGGCTTGAGGTCCAAGACTGGCAAAGGATGTTCTAAATTATGATATTCTAAATTATCATCTGGGAGGTGCTGGAACTCTACCCATATTTTAAACTTTTACTGGTTACACCTTTTATACTGCTGAGTTGTGATTACCCAAGGACATTTATTTATTTAAAAATAAGGGAGAGAAAAAATAGCAGCAAACCAGCTTAATAAAAAGAAACACTTCTTTACTCTGAATTTTGTTTTCTAGTACAAAATTCAGAAAAATATACTAAATGGAAATTGAACTGTTTTATAGTTTCACATACCTCTACATAATTCCATTTGCATAATAGAGGAGGGCCCAGGATCACTTTAAAATAAAATTCTACTTGATAATAATAAAAGAGTATGTTAATATGTTAAATTGAGTCATAAAAGCCTATTTTCTGTGTAATTACCTTTTCCTTGTCTCCTGTTTTCTTCCTCACTGCTTTCTTTACACTGGAATTAGCAGGAGTCCGACCCTTAACAATAATCCTGCTTGGCACTTACATAAGGCTTTATAAACGTTAACTAATTAATCCATACAACCACCCCCATTTAGCATATGAAAGTCCCAAAGACTGAAAACACATGGCAACCAAGTGACGATGCCCAGTGGATTCCATCTCCACATGTCCCACATTCATCCCTTCTCTTCGCTCACAAAACCACCAACCCATCTCACATCCTCATCCCCTTTCACCTGGATCACAGGCTCCTAACCTTCTTTGGCAGTGTGCTGAAGCCTATGGATCCATTCTCAGAATAATATTTTTAAATGCATAAAATAAAATACTCATGATTACAAAGGAAACCAATTATATTTTTTTAAAAAGGCACCAAAATACTTTTTGAACAAATTAATGGATCAGAAATCCCTCTGCTAATTCATCATGACCTTTATCTAGTCTTTCCCCATTCCAATCTATATCCATTTAAGTCTGACTATGTGATTTCCCTGCTCAAAAAAATTTTTCCCCCCACTGCCTCTATGGCAATTTAAAGTCTTTCACAATCTCTTTCTAGCCTCCCTCTCTCTTCAAGGCTTTTTATACCTTACTCTTCTTCATGCACCTGACACATTCTATCTCCTGACTCTTTTCCTTTGCACAATTATCCTCCAAGTCTGGAATTCACTCCCCAACTTGCCTCGGTTTCTCTAAGATGCCTAGCATTCTTCAAAGTTCAGCTCAAGAACCTCACCTCCTATGAGACCTCCTGCCCAAGTCTCCCACCTGCTGGTCCATCTCCCCCATTACCTTATATATACTGTTCGTATATTTGGTATTTACTTAAATGTAAGTGACTTTCCTCTAAGAGAATATAAGTTCTTTATATGCAGAGAGAGTTTAATTTTTTTGTCTTTATATATACCAAACCAAAAATACTATCTGGTAAATAGCAGGCTCGTTATAATAAATGTTTATTGATGAAATACATAAAATAATATTCATAAAAAGTGTTTTAGCACAGTGCCTGGTATATAACAGGTACCACATAAATGCTTCTTCCTTTCCCTCCCCCTCCCTGATTGATTTCAGCAACTGAACGAAACATCCAATTTGTACAAACCACTGTCAGGTTGGACTGAACTTTCTGAAGGGCACTTTGCAGATTTGAGTTCTATAATTTTTTTATTATTTCTTATTACTTATTTTTTATTATTTTTAATTTTTAATTAATATGATTTTTATTGATTTACATGTCATTTTTTCTTATTACTAATTACTATACTGACTTATTAAGGACGTTTATGAGTTTCAGTGAAACTGTAGTTTTTCACCATATGAATGGATCTATGGCCCTTTTACTCTTAAAAACTGAATGTTAGTCACTTGGCCTGAGTGGTTAAACATGCAATGTTTATGAGCACTAATTCACTTTGATACTGTTTAGCTGCCTTAGAGTTCATTCATTCATGCAAGATGGCTCTTGCCATCAACAAAGAAATTAAGCCTTTTTAAGAGTCTTTTTAAAGGAGCACCTTTTCAATACAACACATTTCTGAGAGAGACAAATACGAGGATAAACTCTCAGCCAGGGGCAACTTTTATTTTATGGTCACTTTATGACAGTAGTTTTGAAATATGGTCTGCAGATCTGCCTCCAGCTGGTCCTTCAATGAGTCCCTTATAGAATTAACATTAACAATGATCACCAGATCTATATTTTATTGTGTGAAGTAATATTATCATAATGTGAATACTTCTGAGGATTTGCAATCCGACTGAGTAGCTCCTTTCTGATAGGTAATCATACTATTGCTAATAAAAAGGATAATTATTGCTAGCATTTAGATATACCTTAAAAATCTGCAAAGTGATTTACAACTCTGATCTAATCTGCTCGTCACAAACACCCGGAAGTATGTGCCAATATCATTACAATTTTACACATAAGAAAACTGAGGCAGACAGCAGTTAAGTCGCTTCCCCAGGGCCATAAAGCTACTGTCTAAAGTTAGATTTCAACTCAGGTCTTCCTGACTCCAACATGGCGCACAATCCATACATTATCATTCCAAGTGCTTCTTGTCCATATCTTTCTTCCAAAGGACTAGCCCCTGGTTCTTTTTTACATTTTGTGGATACCAATGCAAGATCCAGGTTTTCCAACTATTATTACCCACTTCCAACATATGACCAAGCCCACCTTTGTTTCCAGTCCTACCTGTCCTGAGGGATCTCTTTCTCCACTTCTTGAAAGCAAATTACCACTAGTAATATGTTCCAACCTACACACAGGCACCATGAACCTTCCCAGTGCCTCAAATCTTTATTCTTTTAGGACTGTACTGTTCCAGGATTCACATGCATTTTGTTTGGTTTTTTTAATGGGCTTAGGTGGCAGAAAACACCTAAAGACAGACAATTCAAACCACTTTCCCAACTGTAATCATCTCCATCTCCTCTCAACACTCATTATCCATCCATATTGCCTAAGACAAATGCACTGATCTACATTTTTGTGGTATTGAGCTTTTAAATGCCCTTTCTGATGTACAATCTAAAGCTATACCAGTCTTCATATTCATTCAGGATATCTGGTTCTTCTTACCACTTACTAGCTCTGTGATTTCGATCAAATTGCAAATTACTTGAGCCTTAATTCTTTGTTATAATGTCTGCTGAAAATTAGAACCATACTTTAATAATCGTTCTGTCTCCCACAGTACTTAGCAGGCATCCACACAAAGTAGGTGCTCCCAAAATTTCAGTGAAATGTGAGAACAAATTAAGCTAATTATCAGGATTCTTCCTAAGGCCCAAATTTCAATGCATAAAAGTGTATTTACATGTAACCAGCAGTTAATTTGCATGTGATATATACTCATCTCCACAGACCATGCAAGCTATGTTCAGGCTTCCTTAATGTTACAATTTAAATAATATTTAAATAAATTAATTTAATCTAATTAACTTAAATAAAAAATGATCTAAAAGGACAACATAGTGTAGTGGATTAAGAGCTAGGGCCAAAGCCTGGATTCAAGTCCTAGCTCAAATTGCATGACCCTAAAAACCCCCCAGACTGCAAGCTGAAGAGAAGGTACCAACCTACGCTGATAAAAGGAGTTTCTTCTCTGGAAGTTCCCTAGACCAACGATATCACAAGTCCAGTTCCTCTCCCTGAGGCAGCCTAGATGTCTCAGTTGATAGAGGGCTGGGACTAGAGTCAGAAGACCTGAGTTCAAAACCTGCCGCAGACACTAGCGATTTGATTCATGTCATGTCACTGATATCTGCCTCCTCAACTTAAAATGGGGTAAATCATACCTCATTGGGATACTCAGAGAAGTAAATGGGATCTCTGTAAAGTATTTAGCATAGTGCCTGGCACATAAGAGGCACTTAAAAATGCTTGTTTCCTCCCTTCCTACCTGCAGTATAATTATCCACACTATCCAGATACCCAGATGAGAAAGACACAGTCAAAAGCGAAGCAGGATGTCGTTAAAGTAAAGAGTAAAGCGGAGAAGACCTCAAGAAAAAATATTACAGGATACTTAGAGACACATCTCCATCTAGGCCTGCCTTCCAAAAATCACACAATCTCAGAAAGAAAGTAAGAGATATGGCATGTTCTAACAACGGCCTATATTATCTTCAATATTGGGCTTCCTGTTAGAATCCATATAGTTTTATTTTAAAGGAAAGTTCAACTCCTTAGATAACTAGGGTATCTTTTGGCATTGCCAAGGAAAGTAGACCTTTCCTTTCCAGATAAAGTAATCCTGGATGTCTCCATCTGTGATGCCAAGACAAGGGATATTATTCTCACTGGATTAGCAAACCCTCAGGATTACTCAAATGGAATCAACCTATGGCAATGCCATGCTTTTAAAACTGCTATGGATGGCATTGTGTTGGTGTTAAAGCTATAACAGTTTGGAATCATTTTTACTAATATTTCTAAAGTTGTATGCCCCCTTCACTTTTAGGCCCAAATAAAATTATTTCTTTCAAAGTCCAGACATCAGTGGGTAACATTTCTTATGAAGCAGCCTAAGAATTAAATGGCTGCTTCAGGTCACCATGAAGGAGAAAAGCAATTACATTATTTTCACCTATCCATTACCAATAAAAGATTCCTCTCCTCTCTATTCTTACGCAGAAGTTCATCCAGGTGATTTTAGAGGTGACAGTCTTTCCTAAAATCTGCCCCATGCCAACAGTCTGTCATCCCTGCCAAAAATCCCTTAACTGAGCTGTTATCCTTACAGTTCCTCATAACTTCTACCAGTTTCTTGCTTTTTGCTGTCTAGGAAACTTTAATTTTTATCATCTTAGAAATATCTCTATACCTATTAGGCACTCCATGAATACTTACTAATTACTTGCAAATTTTTCATAATTTCACTAAAAACTAAAACATATAATGAAGGTAGGAAAATGCCCTTTTCTTCCCAGAAAAATAAATTAGTTCAATCATATAAAGGGCAAGTCATACATCCCAAAATAAGTTCCAAAGGGCAGATAAATTTAAGACATAAAGGCCACATCGTAAACAAATTAGAGGAACATGGAAGAAATGTCCTTTTGGATCTACGAATAGGGAAAGAAATTATGACCAAAGGTCAGAGAGGATTAGTGAAGTTAAAATAGATAATTTTATTTACAGAAAATTTAAAAAGCTTTGCACAGACAAAACCAATGTTGCTAAAATTATAAGGGAAACAATTACCTGGGAACAGCACCACAAATTTCTGATAAAAAGGTCTCATTCCAAGATATGTAAGGAATGGATTCAAATTTATAAAAGATATAAATATAATGAATAAATATGTACGTATATATGTATACATACAGGTATATATTTATAGCAGCTCTTTTGAAGTGGCAAAGGTCTGGAAACCAAAGGAGTATCCACCAGTTGGGGAATGGTTGAACAAAATATGGTATATAAATGTAATTAAATATCATTGTGTTGAGAAAAAGAAAAAAGAACAGTTTCAGAAAAGCCTAAGAAGAATTTTATGAAATGAAGCAAAGTGCAGTCATTAGAAGAAAAAAATCTATATAGAAATATAACATTAAAAATATAAATAACCTTGAAAGACAAGAACTCTCAACAACCACCATCTCCAAAGAACCAATGACGCATGCTCCCCATCTTCCGACAAGTAAGTAATGGGCTCGAGATGCAGAAATAAGACCTACATTTTTGGACATGACCAAGGCAAGAATTTATTTTCCTTGACTGTATATACCTATTACAAAAAGTATGTTTTTCTTTATTTTGTTATTTAAATTGTCAAATGGGCTTGAGGTTAGAGGGAAGGAAAATCTATTGAAAAAAATTAAACTAATTTATATTAAAATAAATGAATGAATAAAAAGGTAATTCTGTTTCTCGGTTAACTTGTTAACATACAGAAAGAGGAGCAGACTTAGGGTCACAGGACCTAAGTTAGAAATGGTCTGTTGCTTTCTACCCCTGTAACTTAAATAAGTCACTTTACCCTCTCTCTACATCTCAGTTTCTTCCTCTAGAGGGTTAGAAGAGGTCATTTCAAAGGGCCCTTTCCAGATCTAAATCTGTAAATCTATAATCCAATGGCCTGAAAATAATGCATTCCAAAGATACAGAACTCATCAAATAACATAAAAATACAGAGAGAAAAGCGAGAACAGCACTTTGATACTTGATTTCAGTTACCAACAAATTTCTATGAAAAACCTCAGAGGTTTGGAGATAGAAGATGTAAAAAAAAAAAAGGAGAAACTATAATTAGGTGGTAATAAAATCTTCACCTTTAGTACTTTGCATAATGAACTCTAAAGTACATCTTCCACTTTGCCTTTATATTATGCCAAAGGAGAATAAATTCAATTTGGTTGAAATATATTTGATGCTGAAACAAATGACTATTGAAAGAAGAAAATAAAACAGAGAAGTGTACCCATTAAATAGAGGTAATAAGATATACTGGAAAGAGTGCTGAACCTGGGATTAGGGAAAATCTATGTTTAAATTCTGCCACCAACACTTTACTAATCAATGTACGCATGTGATCGTGACCTCTCTGGGCTTCAGTTCCCATATCTATAAATCGAGGTAATACCACTTACCTCCCAAGGTTATTGTGAAAATCAAGTAAAATATGAGGGTAGCAGAAGCTGGGGCCTTCCCAGGAAATAAGCCCCCTCAGTTCCCCTGAAAAGTATCTAGATACATGTGAATAAGCATTTAGTTATGCTGGAGATGAATCCCTGGCTGTTTCTGGCTGTGTGGTGACCCAGGATTAAACTACACAAATTTTAATAATGGAGCAAACACGGAGTGGTCCCTGGGTCATCCCTCCGGCTCTGGGACACATTAGGGTATATATACTGGGCCAGATTAGCATCTTGCTCTTGACTCTGGTGGGCACAATGGAACTCCAAGAATTCCATTTGGGATGGGGAAAAACTAGCCCTTCTTCACTCTGGTATACAATACTGCTAATTCCACCCACATGGCGGCTAGTGGAGGGAAAATCAACTTGACAAGCTTTCACCTGGCACCCTCACTGCCTTCTACATTTTTGCATGTATTCTTTACTGATCTTAGGGCAACAAGCATCTATCCAGAGATCAGCATGTCTAAGCTTGTTTATTAAGTGCTCCAGAAGTCCTAGGGCCCATCAAGGCAGAAATAAATGACGGCAAAGGAAGCTTCTAAGTCACAAACAGGAGGGATGGCCCGAGACTAGCCGTTTTACTACCAGCCATGTACTAGGAGTTGTTTATACAGTGCAAAACTGAGATGAAGTGTAAAATGCCTAATCAACAAGCCTACAAACCACATTATGTTCTGATGAGATTTAAGTATTCCTTCCCCGAGAAGAGTATAAAAGTAGTTATAAGGTATTATTGGATCCTGTTTGAAGACTTTTTAATCAAGTGAGTGCTTATGAGTGTTCTCTGCCTAGCATTCCTTTTGTGGAGAGTAAATAATTTATTTCACACCCGATTCATACTGTACATTGAATACCTTTTTGTACATGTACGTACGTACACACACGCATGCACACACACACATACACACTAGATGTGAGATGAGAACTGAGCTTTAAATAAACTGGAATAAAGAAGTAGGGGTTTAAGGAACTAAAGAATATGAAAAAAGCAAACATAGTCCCCACTTTCATTAAATGCCAGGCTTCTCCAAGACTGAATCTCGTCAGAACATATTCCTGTGAGTCACGCAGAGGGCCCCCATTAGTGAACTGTGTGCCCTGCAGTGATTCCTCAACAATTAGACATGCAAAATATTTTGCAAGCCTTATAATGCCAAACAAATATCAATTATTTAAGTAATCATAACAGTAATTAACCTACCAGCTATGAATCTACCCAAGTTTCCAACTCAGGGGGTTTCCCCTTAAATCTGTAACAAATTCAAGTGTCAAATATAAAGTTTCCCCACTACTGAGAAGTTTGTTCATGACATTTAGAGTGAGCACTAAATATGTTCACTGTGTCCTATACACTTGGTGGAAGTACCTTTTCATCCCTCAGGCCAGGAAATAGCAATGAATGACCTAGGAGAATCTCTGCAATCATAAAGCACCCACCACACTCTCACAGGTATTCCTAAGTGTATTACCAACACATCCTGATGCCAATTGCACGTTACAGATATGGAAATGTGCTTTAGGATGGCCCAAGGTGACAGAGCACAGTAACAAGTAACAGTGCACTCAGATGGAAAACCTCTAAACTCTTAAGAAAACATTTAGTAAGTGAAGAAAAAAAATTCAGCCCTTGCCCTTCGATCCATTAATCCCACTAATGACTCGTGTAATGACAACATATTTATAGCAGCACTTTTTATGAAAGCAAAAAAAACAGAAACAAGACAGGAATCTATCAATTGGAAAATGCTAACCAAACTATGACACATAGACATAATGGTATATTTTTGACAGATAAAAGCATTTCAGAGAAAGATGGGAAGACTTTTATGAACTGACTCAAGATAACGAAAGTAGAGACAAAAGAATATACACAATGACTGCAACAATGTAAAAGAAAAACCAACAGGCAACCAAGCTCAGATTAATTGAATTGGTCAGTCTTGGTCTTGGAAAAAACGATGAAAAAAATACATTTATATTCTCTCAGTAGAAAGGCAGTAACCTCTGTAACAAAATGGTGCATGTCTTTTATCTCTTGGTTTTTCTTTCTTTATTACAGAGGGAATTCAATGAAAGGGGGAAATGGACAAGAAAGGACCATCATGGAAGAATACTAAAAACGTCTTTTCCTTTTTAAAATAAGCAGGTCCTGGGACATAACAAAGCAAAGACCAGTACTCACAGCCTAAGAAGACTGTGGTGGCACACATTTGAGTCAAACATTAATCAATTAAGTGCTTATTCTGTGCCAGGAACATAATATAACTATAAAAAGGGAATTTAAAAAAAAAAGCAAAAACAGTACCAACCCTGAAAGACCTTGCATTCTAATGAGAAGACATGAATGATGAATAAGTTCATACGAGACACAGACAGAGCAGACAGAAGATGACCTTAGAGGGAACAAGGCACTAGCATTGG
Organism: Bettongia penicillata ogilbyi; assembly: GCA_023548195.1. Classification (NCBI taxonomy): domain Eukaryota; kingdom Metazoa; phylum Chordata; class Mammalia; order Diprotodontia; family Potoroidae; genus Bettongia; species Bettongia penicillata. The sequence goes on along the minus strand of JAJHZJ010000266.1, from coordinate 7,683,686 downwards.
AGGAAACTATGCCTCCTGCAGAAGATGGACCTTCAGCTGCATCCTGAAGGAAGTCAGGGACCCTAAGCATTGAAGTTAAGGAGGGAGAGAACATGACAGGGATGGAAACAGCCAGGACATGGAGTCTTATATGTAAGGAACAGCAAACAGGCTAGTATTACTGGAGTGAAGAGAACAGGGAGGAGAGAACGTATTAAGAGACTACAAAGACACACCATGTGAAGATCTTTGAGTACCAAATAGCGGAGTTTATCTCCAATCTGAGAGGTAATAGAGGACCACTGGAGCTTATGTAACAAGCAGAGAGAGATAATAAAATAACTATAGCTTTGATCCCAGATAAGCCTTAATATTTATGATGCCAAAAAACAAAAGATAAAAAAAAAGCAATCAAGAGTGTACAAAAAGTCAATATGTAATAGAGTTACAACATATAAAGCCCCAGGTTTAAATGTCAGGAAGTGTGTTTAGAGAAAACACTTCACAAAGGAGCACAACCTTAGAGACAGTTGTGGTGTTTAGCAATCCAGACAGAAAGTATTTCTGAGAAAAACAGAAAAGGCATTTGAGACAAATTTCAGGGTAGTCCTTGATCCCACCCCTAGAACACACAGATCCTGTGTAAAGGAAGGTCATGATTCATCATTGAGTAGATTAATGCTACTTACTATTTTTCATGTTCTAGAAGGAAAAAAAAATTAAAACAACACTCCTTCCACTTCAAAAATCAGGATACAGTTTAGTGATGTAGATGTATCCATGGAAAAGCTACACAAGCAAACATCCAGGGTGTATTTTAAATACTGGGATCTTAGCCAGTAACAAAGAATAAAAAAAGAAAATGTTTATCGTATTTGTCCAGATAAGTACCAACAACACAGGAGAGTTCCATATAGTGGGGCTTTCTTTCTGAAATAATCAGAAGAAGGAAGACACTCAAGGAATTGGCCTGATCAGATTCCCACAGCATGCTGCTCACCCCTAGGCAGTAAGTGAATGCCTTCAGGGGATCATTTGGAAAATTACCACTGTTGGGGCATTTAATGATATCCTGGCTTACTCAAGGATCACAGCCAATATCTTACTATTATGTGGATTCATAATTACTATTGAACTTATTAGACATTTATAAATATATAACATAGAAACTGCACAGCTGTTTAGTGACAAAGTCATTTCCACCTGAATTGTTTCATTCAAAGAAAGCAGTTTTAAATCCAAACATTCATCCTGGAGCTAGGAAAGAAAAATTAAGTTTTAAACTGTCCTACTACATGATAAAACCTAAGTCATCCTTTGTGTTTTGTTTTGGTGTTGAGGGTGCCATGTTTTTAACTTCTCCTAGTAAATATATTTTATTCATACATATAAGGAAATTTTAAAAAAATGAAACAAAAAGCTACCAAGAGTAACAACCCTGTCTACAACTACAATCCCTCCACTATAGATAAATGTACTCAGATGTTTTCATATCATTCAGGTGAGTATGTTTAAAAAAAAAAAAAAGAATCATAGCTGAGACTCTGACATCAACTTTGGGCCCTACACCTTGCTTTTCTTTAAGTTTAAAATGTCATGCACTTGCCAAGGAAATCCTCTAAAATAACATTACTCATTTATGACAACAAGTGACAGTAGCTTTTTTTAATTGGTTTAGGTGAGGAACAGAATATGCATGTAGTATTAAGCACCTACAATGGTAACTTTACAAATATTTTCTTTTTTGATACTCACAAAAACCATAGGAAGAAAGCACTATTATAATTCTTATTTTACAGCTGAGGAAATCTGGCAAAAAGAGCTTTAGTGGCTCACCCAGGGTCACACAGCTAGGAAATGTCTGGGGTCATATTTGAACATGGATCTTCCTGACTCCAGACCAAGCACTCTATCCTCTGCGCCATAGTTGATACCTGCTGCAATGCAAGTAGGCAATGTTTCATTCTCTCTGTTTGCCCAGTACCTAGCAGAGTGCCTGACACTCTGGTGTAGCAGGTACCTAAAAAATGTCTTATGACTGATTAATTCATCTTGTCATGGTGGTGACACTGGGGGCTCAAATTGTGCCAAAAGTTTACAAAGTCTCCCAGATGCTACCAAACAGAAAAAAAAACTTCAAGTACGAGTCTGATAATGGACTAAATACTGTCTACAGATCAGCTAGTTCAGTTGGGCGAGGCTCCTTACCAAGGAGAACCATGCAGTGATAACTTCCACACTAAACCAGTTCTCCAAGGCACACCACCAGCTTACAAGCAGGTTGTACTACGTGTCACTGGAGTAGGGCCACATTCCAATAGAACTGCCATGTGTGACTGAAAAGTCACTATCACTGGCCTCTCAAAGATCCTCAGACAACGATAACGGCACTAGGGGACCAGCAAAGGGCAGACACTATCCCAATTTGGGGGCAGAGGGAATAAAACAGGTAAGATTGACGCCTACACACTATAGGCCAACGAATTTGAATTCAATTCCTGGCAAAATCCTAGAACACAGTATTAAAGGCATGATCAGTGAACCGTCTAGAACGGGAAAGTTAAACCACAAAGAGTCACGGTGACTTCATCAAAAACAAGTTAGAGGACAGAAGATGAAACACTTTCAAGAAATGAGGTGGGGCAATTCTAAGTACATACACTGTCAGACACAGTCAAAATGGGGATCAGTTTTCCTTAACTGCTTTTTCCTCCCCAAACTATAACTATGCTTCTTATGACTTTCCAGCCTTTGCCACTGTGGTATCCGAAGGGCTATCTTAACCCCCCAACCCATACCATGCTGGTCCCCTTTCTCCCACTGCTGTGTTCCTTCTGGAACCTCCACTTGAAGGAGAGGTCATTCCTCTGCAGAGCATTCAAATAAAGGCCAAAAAGGGCTTCCATTTCATAGCATATGAGGATCATTTGTGGGGGAAAGTGGAGGACAGGGAAGACTCAGACAGCTATCTTCAAATATTTGAAGGGCTGTAACTTGAATTACAAATCCAGGGCTGACCCACTCTGGCCCTCTAGGTCCTCAAGTGTGGCTCTCTGACTGAATTCCAACTTCCCAGAACAAATCCCTTTAAAAAAAGGATGTTTAATCTAATCAAATGATTAGACGGTTTGTTTCACCCCAGAGGGAGAATTAGGAAAAATGGATCAAAGTTGCAAAGAGACAGATTGAAGCTTGATACAATACAATGGCTCTCCATGTGTGGTCTAGGAGCTGAGAGCCCTTCAGGGGGTCAGCAAAGTCAAAATTATTTTCATAATAATTCTAAGACACTGTAATATCTAATGTGGTAAAATATCAATAGACATAAATGGCTGACAAAAGCTCCTGGGGAGGAGGGAGGGAGGCTTGATAATTTATAAGATTGTAAAGGAATCCTAAGATTACAAAGTTTGAGAACTGCTATAATAAAAAAACTTCCTAACATTTACAATTGTTTAAAAATAAAATGAATAGTGGACTCCTGCTCGTTGGAGTTATTCCGGCAACAGATAAATGATCACTTTTGGAGAAGGAATTATTTTTCAGTATAGATTGGTCACTGGGACCCCTTCCAGCTCTGAAGATTTGTGACTCTATGAAATTACAGACGCCTGAAGCATCACACTATGCTTACTAGTCTCTTAATTCAGATAATGAATCAAGCTCATGACACTGCACACTTAGGTAAACTTGATAAGTAATTATAATGAAATCAAAAAAGTAAAATATTTCCAATTCTTAAAAGAGAAACAAAAACTTAGAAAACAATTTACTTTAGGCGAATCAATTCTTCATTTTTAAGAGGAGTATATTCTCCTCACCTACCTCCGTTAATAGGCAATGGCTACCAGTTAGGGGTATATAATACATGTCTCTTTACCTAAAACCCTGTCATAAAAAAATGAATGTTCAAAACTATCTTCACATGTAACTGGAAAAAATATAATAATATTTACAAAAAAAGAAAGGGAAAACAATGACTGAAATGATACTAAATATATATGATTTTGATGATTGGATTGGCTGACCATAATAGAGATGGTTTACTAGGATTAGCATGTTTTCCAAAGAACTTCAAGAACTATGAAAAAAAAAGATCAAGAAAATAATACATTATCAGAAGTCATTCCATTAAAAAAAAATCCAACTTGACCAAATAAGCTAATTTGTGTGTGTTTCATCTAGAATCCCAAAAAAAGTCAAACACAACAGCAGCTATAGAATTTAGGAGACAGAAAACATGATCCTTACTAAACCACTCCAACACTGGATTCCCACCAAAAAAAAAAAAAAGTCTCATTAGTCGGAAGTATAAACTGCCATGTGAGAAAGAACAGAGGTGGACAATGAAGTAGAAAGGAAAGCTGACAGAATGCTCATCTTGAAGGTTATTCCAATCACTCATATTGGGCTAATTTTTAGTGATTCTTTTTCCCTAAGCACTGCACCAGTTTAGTAGTCAGAATCTGAGGGGGGAAGCCAAGTGAAGCATTGTGACTAAGTCTCCTGAAATCCTTTTTCCACTTAACTGTTTGCCATGATACGTTTATCCACATCCTTGTTCCACAATTTATAAGTCATCTGATGACCAGATCCTAGGATGGAGAATTTCCCGATTTCATAACCATGACCGTTAGCAACCTATGAAGGATGTTCACAGAACTCCAAACCAGAAGGCTCCCAAAACAGAACAATCCCTTAATGGCCTTCTAGGAAACACTTAATACCTCTTCCAAACAGCAACACTGATTTCTATAAACATACTTTACTTTAGACTCAAAACACAAAAAGATTGTATATACTCCCCCCTCTTTCCCGATTTATAAAAAAGTATCATGGTTAAAAGGTTCTGGAACATGAAATTAGAAAGATCAGAGGTCGAACTACAGTGCTACAATGCTAGAGAAACCTTTATAGGAGTTACTAAAGTCTGCAGCTCTTGTTTTCAGACAGAACTACCTAAACCATCCTTGTTTCATAAAAACAACAACAGAAATAATCAATCAGTCTTTTAGACAGTCATAGGACAGCTCCAGAGCTGGAAGAGGCTGTCACAGGCAATCTAATCCAACCTCCTCATCAGTATCCTCTAAAATATATACTTTTTAAATTTATTTTATTCTTAATTTCTGAAATAAGCATTTCTATAACATAATAAACACATGAAAGTGCAAATCTATTCACACAACTTGCTATTCCATTTAAATATATAACAAGCTTATAATATAAATTTTTTTTTTCTTTTTCTTCTTCCCTACCCTCTCCCCCACCCTAGGGATGATTACCATTAGACACAAATGTATGTGAATGCATATGTAAATGTACATAAGTAAAATCACTCTATACATACTTCAATTTGTCAGTTCTTTCTCTGGATGCAGATAGTCTTCATATACCCTTTGGAGTGATTTTACTATTTATAAGTCAAAATGACTTATTTGTTCAAAGTTCTTCTTAAAATATACCCATTTTCAATGCAAATAAAGTCCCAGGCAGCAAACCATAATAAGACATGATCACTCTCTATCAGACTTATGGGCTCAACGTGTGGTTCTACCATTTACTAAAAGGACATTCAGCCCTCCTTGTCCAACACTTCTCCCTACAGACAGATCCAGCAAACTCCCAACAAAATTCAAAAGAGCATAATGCTCTTAAATCAAGAACTAAGACTCTGGAAGCCCATTGACTCTCCAGCTCTGTATAAATTATGTAATTTGAAACTACGGAACGGCACTCATAGAAGCTTGGAGAGAATTGATAATTAGGGTGCAAGAGCAGAGAGCACACTAATAAGCTTCTAATAGAATTATAACATTTGAGAACAGAAAGAGACCTCTCAGATCACTTAGCCCAGTCAATAAGGAACCTGAAGTTCAGAGAAATTAAACTGCCTTGCCCCAAAATCACAGTTACATGAGTACTAGATACAAGCCAGAAAGTACCATACCTTTCCTGATGCTCTTACATTCCTAAGGCTAACCTAGCATACCTGAATGTGTTGCCTATCCCACAATCACTCTGTGCTACACACAAATCCATGATTATCTGGGCTCTCAACAGCTGTAATAATATCTCTTTCTTTGTAAAAGGGACACAGAACAAAATGTTTTAATCAGTTTTAGTTTCAAATTACAATGTACTATTTGATAACCATTTTGTTATACAATTCCTCTGAGTAAACTGCTGTTCAGTTGTTTCAGTCACGCCCGGCTCTTCATGACCCCGTTTGGGGTCTTCCTCACAAAGATACTGCAGGGACTCGCCATTTCTTTCTCCACCTCTTTTGACAAATGAGGAAAGGGAAACAAAAAGGGCTAAGTGACTTTTCCAGGGTCACACAGATAATAAGTATCTGAAGCCACATTTGAATTCAGGTCTTCCTCTATCCACTGTGCCATGTAGCTGCCCTATCTAATTATAAGAGAAATTAATTTTCATCAAATAAAAAAAGAAAATCAGTAGTTATATCAATCTACACATGTATGTAAACACATATATGTGGTGTGTTCAAACAGGCATAGACATAAAAACACCTAACTCCTTAAGCAGGACAAGTCTCCACAACATGTGGATGATTTCATACACTACTGCAGATGTACCACAATACAAGACTCAGTGGGACAGCTAAACAGTACCGTTGATTTATCCTAAGTATTGGAAAGAAGATAACAGCTTGGGTCATTAATCTCTTTAAAAGTTAATACAGGGGAAAGTACATATTCCATTAAATCAACCCCAGTAACTGCAAGTTTAAAAATCCAACTAACTGAACTAAGGCTGAGGAAAGCATCCATTTATAGTTTCCAGAAAAGCCACAGAAAGTGACTGGGTATTAGATCTTAAGAATTTTTTCTTCATTGTCTTTGAGATGTTTTCTATGGCTAAAACAATCATCTTACATGGTAAATTCAAACTGACTAAATGAGTCGTCTAATGGAGTCCTCCATATAGTTAGAAATCTGGCAATTTGGAGATGGGAGGGAAGATGGAAAGGAATAAGAGTTTTTTCTTCTTCCCCCAAAGAAAAATAAAATGGTATTTAAAAAAGCAAAAATGACCAAAATCTGCTTATTTTATAAATTTTACATTTGAAAATTCCCTACATGGCTAAAATAGAGCACTCAGGTCGATATCCAGCGCTACAGTCCTCTGAAAATAAAGTTCCCTTTGTTAGCCAAAAGAAAGAAAAAAGAGAAAAAAAGAAAAAATTGGTTTGAAATTAGAAAGCTAAATAAGAAAGCATTTCAAAAAATAAAATTTGATTGAAATGTTCTGTACTTATATGTTAAAGGGCTGCTACCAGCTATGTTAATAGAATATTTAATTGACATTTATTTGCCGGCTGGTTATTTATGTTAACATCCTCCTTGCATAATACTTCACGGAAATCCACTCTGGAAGGGCACATAAATACGTACACTTAACTGAAACGACCATTAACGGTACTTATAAATCTAAAGATCCACATACATTAGAGGATCTAAAATTAATTTTGATGGGCTAACAAATTACATACTAGATCAACACATGAAGAATGTGCCAGGAAATGGGTAATTCCTTCACTAGTATTCCCAGTGTTAAAGTAAAAAGTACTGTTTTCTTCAGTTTCACAGAATATATGTTACTAAATAATATTCCAAATCAGATTTAAACAAAGCATATAAATTATCATTTGATCTCTATAGAGCAATTAAAAAGAAATTAAAAAAAAAAACTTGAGCCAGAAAAGCCACTAAATGAATTTAAACTGCCTTTGGGGAAGATTTTTGTTTGTTTTGATGACGTGTTCTGCACAGTTTGGTTTTCTTTACAATAGCCTTAAAAGAAATTCATCATGCAATGCTCTGAGAAATTAACAGAACAGATGCTAATAGCATGAAACAAATGTCTATTGTGGGAAAATAATTACAGATTTTTAATGGCTATAATGTACTCCATAATCTACGATGGGCTTTAAGAAACCATTAGTAACTATTGTGTAAATATGGCTATTATGGGCTTTTTAAAAATTAGCACTATTTACTCAACTATCTGTACCAGCTTCGTTCGTTGATAAGAGATAATCTGAAAAATAAACAATTATGGAATTTCTTAATATATCTGTTATTTTTCAACTTAATAAGCCTGTTATTTTTCAGTTTCTCTGAAATTATTTGTCTTTAGGAATATAGGTTGATCATGGCAATAACTTTCAAAAGATGCCTGAACAGGGCTATCAAAATGCAAGTGCAGCTCATTTTACGTAAAAGTTCTGAAATTCACTTTTCTTTTTCGTTCAATTTAAAATGTAACAAAGGACCTTTTAAAGTTAAGTATAATTCTTAACGCAAATAATCATCCTCTAAGCAACTGGTGCTTGAAATACAATAAGCACTAAATAAATACTTTAAACAAAGTATTTTGACCTAATTATTCCTAAAAATATCATTAATATCAGTAAGGTAGGATTTGGGATTGTTTTAACTTTATTTTTCTTTTAACATGGCACTATGTTATCACACACCGCCTTCACCTATTAAAAAAAAAAATCAAGGTATTATAACATTTGCCCTATGTCTGTCGCTGTGTTTGTCCTTCGTTTTTGAAGAAGACTGTAACATCACAGAAATGACAACATGACTTGCACTGGACTTTGTTTTGAGTGAGGGAGGGCTGTGCAAGGACACCAACCTCACTTTCTCCTCCTGAGTCATCTGGGTCCAGTGACCAGATATTCATCAGGATGACCGGAGATAGCCCAGGATGCAGTGAGAGTCCTTGGCCTTTTTCTCCTAAGGCCCATTCAGGTACTCACTTAGTGAGGTGACGCCCATTCAGTGAACAGGCCTCTTTAAGAAGCAATCAGGGAATGTCTCCCTTTAATGACCAAAAGAAAAAGAGTAAATCAAGGTAGGAGATAAAGAGCAGCAATTACTATTGATAATCACTCAAGCCAGGAAGGTCCAGAAAACAGTCTAGTGAATCACAAGAGTTCAAATTCCAACTCTACCATTTCTGCCTTCAGTTCCAACAATGAAGGGTTACTACAAGGCAAAAATAAGAATTTTAACATAATGCAGACTTATCATTGTGACAGTGAAAAACTTTAATAATGCTAGGGTTGGGGAAAATAATATTAAAAACAGTTTATAATTTAATTGTTCTATCAGATGGGGAAATGGATAATAGCACACTGGGCTAGCATTCAGGAAATCTTGGGTTTAAATAGACCCTTGCTAACTTATGTTATCCTGGACATTGGACAAGTCTCTACTTACAATATCATGAAAGAATTAGCCACCTTACTACGTGCCAAGCGAAGGAGAGACAAAATGGAAGAGCAAGACAGTTCCTGTTCTCCAGTAGTTCCTATTTAATTAGAGAAGATAATATATATAACAGAGTTCATCTGCAGAAGAGATAGAGAAGGCCCATTAACTCCTAACAGTACAGCAGAAGGAAGGGGGTGGGGGGCGCAAGGTTCCAGGCATCTGGAATAGTCTACACTGTTCAAATGGCAATGCCAAGGGGTCTGGTACCCTGGAGATTCCTCATTTTATGGGAAGGACTATCGCTGGACCTATCAGCTCATCCAAGAAGTTTGAGAGCCAAGGTGGGGGTGCTAAAGAGCCTTCTCCACCATCACTTATGACATTCTAAGTCAGAGATGAAGCTGAGATTTGAATTAGTCGACCCTTAAACTACAAATCCTTCACATAATAGGATACATCAGGCTTTATCAGAATTTTGCCACATGTGGCTATGCTATGAGTTTTAAAGGAACAGGATTAAAACGATGGTATATATGTCCTAATCTATGAAATGATAAGTAATCATAATTTTGTAATTTTACTGTGACCCAAATAGTACCTTTCTGCCAAAGAGCTCAAAACATTTTTCTATGATCTCATTTTTCTTAGTCACTTTCCAAAAGCTAAATAATTTTGTTGACTACTACCGTAGCTAATGACTTGACCAAAATACACTAAAATCTCATTAATTCTACACTGTAGGAAAATGAGGTGAATTTTTCATACTGAATTGGTACCCACAAACAGAATTCTTCAGATAACTGAAACTGAACCTTTCCAAATATCAGCACTTGTTAAAATGTTAAAGTCTTTTTACAGCTTTAACCAAATTTTGTCAAGTTATTAAATATGTTACTTTAAAGTACCACAGAATTTAGAACTAGAAGGGATCTCCTACACCTTCATTTAACAGATGAGGATGAATCAGATGCCTAAAGGTCAAGCAACTTAGCCATATGTGCAGCTAAAAAATCCAGGCACTTTAAAATCCAGCAAAGGCACACAGCTAGAATTAAAACCTGGGTCTTTTGGCTCCAAATTGAGTATTTCTGCCACTATACCAAACTGCTTTCACAAGCAAATTATACTAAACATAATTTAATTTATTTTTAAATCACTTGAAGGGAAGTTTATTATTAGAATCAATCATTGTATTGTGCTATGTAGAATAGAGGGACACCCTCAAGAGCTACTAATCTGTGTACAGGGTTATCTGCCTCTAGGCTAAATTACCCCAAAGGCACTGTGATGTGATTTCAAGTCGCTTTAAAAAAAAAAAATCTTTCTCCTCCATTACATGCTATAACTGACTTTCAAAGTCCTCTTTCCTCCCCATCAATCCTTCTAATTTGTCATGGGTTTGGAAACCTTTTAAACACACTTACTGGATTTAAAAAAAAAAATAAGAGTAAAGGTGTGAATTAAATAAATGAGCTATTTAGTACACAGCCAATAGGACATCAATTTCAGCTCCCTGGATTAGACTCTATTGTCTTTTTTTACTGGTTCAATAATGTTTTGAACCATTTAAAGTATTGAATAAATGACCTCCAATTAAGTAAGTTATTGCAGTGTACTGATCTATGCCCATTTTAGGATATAGCCCTTCTTTCGGTGGCTGATATTTGAAAAGGTTCAGTTTTGGTTATCTGAAGAATTCTGTTTGTGGGTACCACAACTGCAAATACACCCATATCCCAAAATAAATTGCAGAGAAAAAACAAAAAAAAGCCTTTTAGTCAATCAGGAGGAAAGAATGAGCTTTCCATTCTTTTGGCTCCAATTTCCTTGATTTAAAACTGACAGATTACACTCTAGAGAGACCTTTCAATTTAGTAATCTTTGACCTACTACTACAGAAGTTGCAGGTCAGTGAGACAGCATCAGGTCGGCTCAAATGCCATAAATTTTCACTCCAGGTAAATAGCTCTTTTAAAATGCTTAGAGTAGAGATGTATAGATACATACATATATATATGTACACTTTTAACTGAAAAGGCTGGGAAGAATCTCTCCCAATAACACAACCCAAGTTTCCAAAGAGTAACATTTCAAACAATTTCCATAGTCTTTGAACAACGCAGAGATCTGGGCAAATCAATCATCCATCCATCAATGAACAGCATTTAAGTGCTTACTACTCTGCACCAGATGCAGTGCTAAACCCTAGGGCTTCAAAGAAAAAGCAAAAATTGACCCTGCCTTTAAGGAGTAATTCTAACAAGGATACAATATCCACATAAACAGTATGTACTTGCACTAAATATTTTTTAAAAGATAAAGTGAGAATGCAGTGTGCCTGAACTGTTGCCTAGGTAATTGACATTAGTATCTACCCAACTGAACATCTGTTCCACAAATAAGGGTATCACCTGGGTTCATTTTAAAAGTCCAAATGCGTGTTCTATTATAAACCTCCACTGTGCTAATATATGTGCAGAAAAAAAAAAAATCAAGCCTTGTGCTTGCCTGCATACTTCACAGAATAACACACTTCACAGTCAACAAATAATGAGGGGAAATCAATAATTAAGGTGAATTTTAATTTTTCAGACAGTATTTACTACAATATGTATATGTTACTATCTACAATGTTTGAATAAGTGTACTCATAGTTTCTGTTACACAGACACTCTGATTCATCTTTATGAAATCAAGAATTTTTTCAAATACATTTAAGTCCACCCTGGAGCTAGGAAGACTCAATTTCCTGAGTTCAAATTCGACCTCAGACACTTACTAGCCGTGTGACCTAGGCAATCACTTAGCCCTGTTTACCTCAATTTCCTCAGCTGTAAAATGGACTAGAGAAGAAAGTGGCAAATTATTCCGGTATTTTTGCCAAGAAAAGTCTAAATGGAATCAGAAAGAGTCAGATACAACTGAGAAAATGACTGAACAAAAAAATTCACCTTAGTAACCACTTCCCTTGTATATAATTTAATACAATGTTTGTTTACAAAAACAAATGTAAAATTAATACTAATTACTGGACCACCAATGCTGAAAATGTTTCTGGAATGTTTTTAATTCTCCCTTCTTGTTTTCCCATGAGTTTTCTTAGGTGTTAAAAAGAGTTGGCCATTTGAAATATTTCCAAGTCTCTTGGCAGACATTTGGGTCATCCCAATCACATAAATGCATTTGCTCCACAAGTCCCTAATGATAATGAAGCACTTCAATGACTCTTAGGATTAAACTTCTGAACATCTAAATCTACAAGACACGATTTCCTGACAGTGAGTACATGGGACTAGTCACAAAGGGGGCCTGTGCCAGTGCATCCTCTCAAAGACTGTAACAACTCCCAATTACAGAGATGGCTTTAAGACTTGTAAGGTACTTTCCTAACGACTGGCAGAAGTATGGCAATATCATCTGGCAGTGGTGCTACATTATCATCCTTGTTTTACAAATGGAGAAACTGAGGCTCACAGCAGGTGATATGCCCAAAGTCACAGAATTCATTCCCATCACAGGCAGAATTCAAATCCAAGCCTCCTTGACTCCAAACATTCTCTTACTGCTCTAAAATGAGAGAGCTTCTCATCTGGCTGAAATGGTTTATCTACACTCCTGCCATAAGGAAACAGGAATGACCCCTCTGTCCAGTCCATTATATCTCATGGAATGTGTAGAGCATTTAATAATGAATTATTACTTGAAAATCCAGTATTAACCCCAAAAGCATTCAACAGGTATTTAACAAACATCTATCTACAACAGGCCAAGCACGAGGGGTACAAAGTCAAACATGAAAATGGTTTCTGCCTTAAAGGGGCTTGTGTTCTATTCATGGAAAATGGCATACATACTGATAGGCAAATAAAAAGATACTAAAAATTGTTGAGGAGAGGAAACCAATTAGTGGAAGCAGAGATGAACCTTCACAGGAGCTAAAGATGCCAAGGAACAGAGGAAGGAAGGCATTCCAGGGGAAGGGATGGGGGAGGGGGTAACCCGGGCAAAAACAAAGAGATAAGAGATGCAATGTCACGTCAAGAGAAGGTGAATAAGGCCAGTTTGGCTGGAGAGTTCAGTGAAGGGGGAGGAATATAAAATCACTCTCCACTGGGAGTCTGGAGCCAAGTTGTACGCGGCTTGATATGCCAAACAGAGGAATCTGCATTTTTACCTAGAGGCAACTGGCATCCACTAAATCGCGCTGAGAGACACGGTCGGACATGCACTTTAGGAACATCCATTTGGCAACTGGATGGATGATAGATTAGGGAAGGGAGACACTGCAGGCAGGGAAGCAATTAGGAGACTACTGCAGCAGCCCAGGGAAGAGATGGGCGCCTGAACTAGGATGGGAGCTGGAGAGAAGGGGACAGATGTGAGCGAGGGATGCTGTGAAGGTAATGTTGGCAACTGGCTGGATGCTATTAAAACTAACAAGGAGAAAGAACACAAAGAAAGCTGAAAGGACCTTCGTAAGCAAAACCAGGAGAATGGAGCATACAATCCACACAAGGAAAAAGAATGAGGTTGAACGGACAAGGAATCCTGATGGGGACGTAAAAGGAAGGATTTTTTAAAAATCTTTGTTTCTTATGCACTGAAATTAATTAATTAAATGTAAATAGTTTCAGAGCAAGCTGAGTCAGTTGCATGGATGCTCATTAAGTTTTAATAAAATATTCAGTTTTTATTAAAGGGTTCTGAGCAACAGAAATACCTGTAAAGAGTACACATCCATATTTTACTCCACAGAGACTGTCCTTGGACCATAGTTCAAAGCCTATTTACCCAATTATACTTTCATTTTAAAAGGCTTGGTTATCTAGTACCAGCACAGACAGTACTGAAAAGTAACATCTAACAGCTTCCCAACGGGAGAATTAAGGGAAAAAATCCAAAAAGCAAACTCAGGCCCCAGACACACTTCATAATGAAAACACATAAAGCAACTATCTTATTCAAATCCTTAACAAACATTTGTATACCAGAAGGGTATATACTAGATGAATTATTTGTAAGTAACCCCTAATAGACCTGTACTCTTGGAGAATATTAAACAGCTAAGGAAATAACACCAGCCTAAATATAGAAAAAAAAATCATTTTTTCAAAGAAACTAGCCTCATGTTTTTTAACTTCAAATCGATCTCCCACTTCGTTGTCATTCAGTTGTTTCAGTCACATCTAACTCTTTGTGATCCCATTTGGGATAAGGTATTTTGGCAAAGATACTGGCATGGTTTGCCATTTCCTTTTCCAACTCATTTTTTTTATAGATAAGGAAATTGAGGCAAATAGGGTTAAGTGACTTGTCCAGGATCATACAGCTAGTAAATATCTGAGGTCAGATACCAACTCAGGCCTTCCTGACTCCAGACCTGGTACTCTATCCACTGCATCAACTAGTTGTCTTCATCTCCCACTCCCCCCACTCCCCAAAAAATCAAGAGCACTAAGAAATAACTTTTCTATCCACTATCAAAGTCACTAAACTGATCATATCTTTTGACTCAATTAAGGACGTCAAGAATAAAAATAAATAATTATGACAATAACAAAAATATAACAAAAACTAACATTTATACATCATATTAAGGTTTACAGGACACTTTACAAATACTACCTCAATCCCCACAATGGTGCAGCGAGGTAGGTGCTATTATGATCCCCGTTTTATATACGAGGCAACGAAGGCTTAAGCAAGGTTCAGTGACCTGCCTAGAGTCACAGAGCTACTAAGTGTCTGAGGCCAAACGTGAACTCAGATCTTCTGAACTCCAGGTTTAGCACCTTCTCCACTGCTCACGTATGGTCTCATAAATAAGCAAGTACAGTGACGGAAATGAAAACCACTAAAAGGTAGCTAACGGCAGATGAAAGACAGGAACCAATACTGACTCCAGGGGAAAGGTGAGGAAACATCTCCAGTAGTGCAACAGGAACAATATTAGCTTTAGAGCCAGAGGCACCTGGCTCCAACATCACCTCTGCCCCTTATGTATGCCCCTTAACGTATGACCTTGAACAAGTCACACTCCTTCAGCCTCAGTTTACTCATCTCTAAAATGAGGTTCCTTTCCAGCTCTCAATCTGTAGTCCTATGATTTTTCTGAGAGACTGGGGGGAGGGGTTGTGTACACTATATCATCAGTAACTGCTACTGAGTTTTAAGGTTTGGTTCATTGGTTTTCCCTTTGACAGGGCACTTTGAATATCAGGAAAAGTCTATGGCTTTCTTTTAAGGCATCAAACAACACTTAACAAAATAAAGGCACGTAGGAATATGTTCACATAGTTCTTAGCAGACCTCTCAGGTTTCCGCCCAAGCTTTCTGTTAATATCATAATATTCTAAAACCCATCTACTTGAATTATTGTCTGTCAATAACGTTAAGATAAAAACGACCATGGCAATTACAAGTGTACACAGTACTCTCCTCTTTTAGTGCCTATAATACATCCCAGAGAAGGCATTAAGATAATGCCAGAGGAGATTCTGGTCTGTTGGCTCAGCTGTACAACAGAAATCCATACCAAATCCAGCTGTCAATCACAACATCCACGCTCCCGCTTCATGGAGCACAAAATGAATGTTTGCATTCAAGCTTTAATATGGTTTTAAAGGCAACCTACTTACAAACAGAGGTCACCACTATGACATTCTCAATCCCCTTCCCACCACAAACAGATAGACCGTGATCCATGTCTGCCCACTGAACCATTTCCACCCTACTTGTAAGAACCAGAGGAGAAGAGATTTGAGGCTGGAAAAGACTTCAGATGTCACCTACTCCAACCCCCTCCTTTTACTGATGAGGAAACAACACCCCAGGGAAATGATTTACCCAAAATTACCCAAATAGGAAGTAGCTGAGCAGGAATTTGATCCAAGGGCCCCTGCTCTAACTCCAGCACTTTCCCCACTGTATCACATCACCTCCACTTGGATCACTGTCTTTTCATCTCTATGTCAAAGAACCAATCCCTTGCCCAGCTGCAATAAGAACATAAGTGTGTAATTTTTCAGCTAAAAAGGACATCAAAGTTCATCTCTCCGAGTCTACAATGGTTAAATGTTTGCCTAAGGTTTGCTAACTGATGGCAAACCCTTGCATAATTTTCACTCATATCTTCCAGATTCTCTATACAAATTTCAAACATTTTACAGATGATACTGACACATTTTTAAAAATCTGACCCATGTTGAAGCAACAGAATAATTATTTTGATTACTGGCAGTAGTTTATTTGCCAATAGAATACTACAGCAACTTCCACAAAGTGCCCCTCATAATAACTCCTGCCCCACTTGAAACCCTTGTATCTCTCACTTGGCTGTTTTCCTCCTTCAAGAAGGCTGCTTTCTACTTATCTCCCTACTACCCTGCTCCCCGGTCCAGGGGCCCACTTCAGTTTTTACAGGCCAGTTAGATTTCTCCCAGTTCCCACAAAAGTCCATATCCTCCTCCAAGCCAACAGTTAAAACTAGAAATAATCGCTCACTGATCTCAGCGGCCCAACTAAAGAATAGTCCCAGACAACTCCTGGCATCTTACTTGCTTCCACAACTGCAATAAAATGATAGGCAAAATCAGTCCCAGAAACTTAGGAGCAAAAACAAAATGGGAACTGAAGGCTAATTTCAATATTTTTTCCTAACTCTTCATAAACATTTCTTTATTCAAGTAAGTTATATTTTCCCACATATTTAACATGTTTACCTGTTCTTTCCCCCAATGGAATGTAAGTTCCTAAAAGGCAAGTACTATTTCATTTTTGTGTCAGAATCTTGAGTAAACAGCACAACATCTGGCATGTAACAGGCCATAACAAATACATGCCCCTTAGCTGCTTGATTATATGTAGATTTTTCTGATTTCAGTAATGTTGCTTCTCCTTTAAAGAGGAAACAAAAAGCCACTATGCTGACAGCTAAGCTTGTGGTTTAAATTACAGAAATAAGGAGGAAAATTAAATTGGTGGTCTAATTTTGAAAAAGGAAGGAGACCATTTCTTTAATTTTGACCACAGAAAGCAGTCACAAAACTTTCTTGGTTCATAAAACTAGGGATTCTACTTAGAGGCCCACTGTCCCACAACATGAGCACACGCAACTCAACAGTTAGAAGACCTCTCGAAAAGGATGCCAATGTGCACCTGCCAAAGAAGACAGCTCCCTGCCACAGACATTACACTCTGGGGCAATGTCACTGTCTCTCAATAAATAACAATGAAACAGTCAGTGGATTAAATGATTTCCTTACATTATCACCATAAACAATAATTACTTGGCAGCTGCCCTTTCCAAGCACTGTATGCGCTAATGAATAAATCAGGCATTATTGATTTGTTAAGCCAAAATGTTTTACATTTCACTCCTCTTATACGAGTCATAATCTTCTGCTGTAATGTAGAGTTTTTTCTTAATACTTTTAATATGAAAGATTAGTACTGATTAGTCCTACCTAGCTTATAAGCAAGAACATGGCTCTTTGAACAGGCAATCTGCGACTGAAACCTGCGCCTCTCAAAACATATCCTTATTAATGGAGTTCTCTGACAGGGCTGATGAAATCAAATCTTACTGACAGATAGTTGAGCTGCTGCCACGCCGGTTGCCTCCTCGTAACACTTAATGGAATAACTGCTGCTCCCATTAATTCGCAGATAAAATTAATTTAAAAGAGCAATGCAGGAAAATATGCCAATGTGAGGAGCTCAAAGTGCTTTGTAAAACTGTCATCTAAAATAATAAAATTCCTCTCACAACAAAAATGACTTGGGAAAAGTGTAATGACCCTGTAGATAATCTCAGAATGCCACTCAGTGTATTACAATCTACCGCAGAGGCCCTCAAATTTCCAAGAAAAGAAGTCACTTCCCTATTCTCTTCCTTTCCCCCTTCCAAGACCCATCACTGCCTGGCCTAAGAAAAATGGAAGTTGTCTCATCCCCTTAGACATTCTCAACCCAACTTGGTAGCAGTCACTGTCACCTCGTTGACTTGACTCTGCTCCAAAATCATAGTATCGAGAAGTTCTATTCTGTTTATATGAAACATGCTGGCTTCCTGTTTCCACAGTCCTCTCTATTTAGTGGCCAAAATCATCTTAATATGGTGGGTTTTACGCATCAGTCAATCCAAACTCTACAGTCATCAGTAGCACTCCTCGACTTGAGCTCCATTTGGAATCCTTGGACTGGGCTTCAATGTCACTATTTTGGTTCCAACTTCACCACAGAATTACCAACTAACTGTGGTACTTACAGGTTCACAATCTCTCTTTGCTTCAGGGTACACAGGTAAAATTGGGAGAAAACCATGCAGTCTTTAGTTGTCACAAAAGAGGCACATTACAGACGATTACAGGGAAAGGAACTTTTCGTTCCATCCCCTTTTTTTATAGTGAGAGAAACTACAGATCAAAGGAGGTACTCATCCCAGGACATACACCTAGCTAATGCCAGAGATGGAACCAAAATCTATTTTTCCTAACTCCAAGGTCCAAGGCTCTTTCCACTATAATATACTACTAATAAAGGAATATCTAAACTACCTTCTAAGCAACTCAAACCAGATCACATCATGCACTTTCATTGTTCAAGTTAATATTTAGTATGCTACCTTCCAAATTCACCCATACCTAACCTAAAAGAAGCTTCAACTCTGCAGTTTGAAGGGTCTACACGTGCCTCTCTAAGGCTCAAAACCCCAAAAACAAGAATCCTGGATCAAAGGAGATTCTACTGTTCCCCTGAAGAATAGCAGCCTCCAGCTACAAAGCAATAATTATCCTGTACTACAGCAATCAATAAAACCTCTTGCCCCATGACCTTGGCATTTCCTGACTTTGTTCTCTGTGCTGTAGATTTCTAAGCCGTATCGATTATTAGCTAAATTTTTTAAGTTTTTTAAAAGAAAATAAAAGAGAAGCATCCTCAAATCAACATAATTTACTACTGTTAGGATAATAAACCTTTCAACTCTATTACTGTTGAGTTACTAGGCAGCATTTTTTTCCTTGGTTTTTTTTTTTTAGGTTCTTTTTTACAAGGTTTTTCTGTTTTTCATTTTGAATTTGTCATGTTTAGGGTGTCTGGGTCTTGTTTAACAGTACAAATCAGTAGGTTGTAAATGTGAGAATGTTTCTGAAATAGTGACGGCTGACACACATTTCATCCAAGTGAGAAAAGAGAATTGATTAATAAACGACATACTATTTTCAAGCTATGCTAGGGATTCTTCACTAAATGAACCCATTAGCTCTTACGGGGTACTGGTGCTATTCACAATAGAGAATTCATTCTAAGGTAGCGCTAATCTGGATTCCTTCCCAGGGGACTTAGTAATCAACTACCAAAAGGACATCATTATAAATGACTCACACACAAGGCAGCCTCACAGCAAAACTATATGGCTCTGGGAATAACTCACCTGTCCACTCCAGTGACCTGAAGTCAAGAAGGCATGAGTTCAAATCCAGCCTCATTTAATAGCTTTATGATTTTGAACAAGCCATTTGCCTCAGCTTTCTCATGTGCAAAAATGGGGATAATAAATAGTAGTACCTATCTCATCTCCCAAGATGGTTAGAAGGATAAAATTGAGGTGATATTTGTAAAAACCACTTTACAAACCTTAGAGCACTATATAAATGCTAGCTGTTTTGTTATTAATATTATTATTGCTTGGGAAATATTTTAATATTCTACTATTAAGCTACTACATATCAGTGAAGTTGGAGGGAATTTATATTAGAGAAGAAAGTCTAGAAGCAATCACAAACGAAACAGTGCAAAAAAATAACAATATGAAAACTGTATATACTTGAAAATAAAAGCAAGCTTTTATAAAAGATTTGAAGTTGCATGTATAACTCCTCTCGTTCTACAGGATATACATAAGGGCTCATTTTGGCAATATTTGTAAAATTCCAAATTTTTTTAAATGTAAAAAAAAATTAATAAAGGGAAAGTTTTTTAGGAATTTTATAGTACATGCCAATAAGAAAAACATCTCCAAATATTTTGGTATCTCTAACATCCCAAAGAGACACCATAAAGAAACAGCATAACAGAATGGCTAGTCTGCCAGGCCTGGTGTCAGGAAGACTTCCCCAAGCCCTACCTCCACACTCACGGTGTGACCAAAAGGCAAGCCCCTCCATCTCAATGAAAAAGCCTCATTTTGCTTCTCTGTAAAATGGGAATAATACCTGTACCATCCATCTCACAAGCTTGTTCTGAAGCTCCAATATGACACTCTTGTAAAGACCTGAAAGTACTGCATCAGATATTTGCTGCTGCTGTTCTGGGAGTGGGGGGAGTCCAAGTCTGTGATTTTATCAGTGTGAAGAATGCTTGGGTCAAATCTCCCCACCTCTCCAAATCAGTAACTAATTGTTAACTTATCGTTTTAAAGAGTCACCTCAGACACTGGGAAGGGGAGGGATTTTCCCATGATTATACTCTTACATGTCAGAATCATAACTTGAAGTCAAAAAGACCTGGGTTGACCCTAACCCTAACCTTAAATCCAAGGCAGACTTTCTTCTTACGATACTACACTGTTTCTTGTCTATGACTATTATACTACTACACTATATTAATGTTATTCATTCAAAATGGTTCCTAAAAATTCTATAAATTTGCCCTACATCTTTGGTCTCTAGAACAAGTGTTTCCAAATAGCTACACTGTTCAACCTAAGACATCACATCCCATCCTCTACAATGCACACTGATCACAGATTCAGAGTTGGAAGGGACCTTGGGCATATCTATTTTTTAACAGATTACTCAATTTATCTAGATGCCCATGTATTACACACTCTACTGGGTGCTATGAGGCCCAAAGGGTTTAACTTATTGCCCCAAATCATAAGAGACAGTAAGTAGAGAAGCCAGAATTCAAACCCAGGACTACTGATTCCAAATCCTACATTGTTTATCAGGCTGGTTCTCATATTGCTTTTTCATTAAGGTCTATGGAGATAAAAGCTAAGGCACAGCTGGAACCTGACCCAAAAATAATTAATCAGAGGCTGTTACCTAAAAAACTTCCCTCAAAAACATAAAAGCAAGTATTTTCTAAGCAAAGTTTTTAACAGAAATTAAATCGGGGAGATGGAGGAAGAGGGGCTAGAAAAACTGCAAGCAATTAACGTAGCAGCGATCACAAGAGCAGTGGATTCTCTCATCGCTTCTCTCTTTCTCTCTTCCTTATTCCCATCTCTCTCTCTCCCCTTCCATCCCTGTCTGCATTCATCTGTTTCTCTCTCTCTCTCCCCTTCCTTCTACCCCCCCCATCTCCATCCATCTCTGTGTGCGTCTCTGACTGTTTCTCTCCTCGTGTGTGCATGTGTGTGTGTATGTGTTTGTGTTCATCCTTTACGCTCTCCTTGATGGTGGGGAGGGAGAACCATGCTGATTCCAAACTTAGGGAGGGCACCCACTTGGTGATAATCTTACTGTAACTCAGATCCCCCAAATTCAAATGACTCATCAGCCTCCATCTCCCCAGTCGCAGGCTGCAAACACAGGTCACCAATTTGAGTTCAAAGTTTATTTTCCTGAAAAAGCCTTTATTTGCTGCTGTGCCATGTTGCTTTAATCTTCTTTATCAAATGAGATGTTCTGGGGATCTGTACCTCAGTTAGTCGGAACATGTTGTCACAGAGGCCAAGGTCATGGAGTTGAACTTGACACAGACCAGCTGTGTGGACAGTCACATACTGTAACCCCAACCTAAGCCCACTCTTTCCTCAGTGCAATGAACCACCATAAGAAGGACCAGACAGGAAGGTGCAAACAGCCCAAAACCAACCCCACCCAAAAAACCCAAAGGAAAAGCCTTACTTCCAATGGATCAGGCATCTTAAAAGACCAGCAAGTTTCACGGCTTGAAAAACTAAAGTGATTTACATCCCACTCAAAGGCATTTGTCATTTAACTTTAAAACATCACAACTTCTTACCACCAACAGGTTCATCTAAAACACATTTTAATTAATCTAAAAAACATTTTGAATGTAAGTCCTACATTAAATAAGGAAGAGAATGAATCTGATATTTTCAATACAAATGAACCTGCTAAGGCATAAAGCACACATGTAGAATGTGACCCCAAAATCCTGGAATCTGTTACAGAAGCTTTCTCACCTTAGCAGCCAAAGAGAGCAATTTCCTAAATTCTACTTCTAGCATTCAGACTAATCTAGCTTTATAGTGACCTTAGGGATAGAAGTTTCACAAGGTCCCTTGGAATGATGTAATTTTCCCACATCTATTTGGTTTTCTCAGTGCTTCCCACTATGACCGTCTCTTGATAATTAGGCAGATGAAAGTTTACTAGAGGAAGGCTATTTAAGATGCTCAACAGTAATGTTCAAAATGTCAACTACCTAAAGTAAAAGGAAAAAATGATGTCATCAATCACCAAAGAGAAAACCAGATTCTCTCTTTGGCAGATCTCCCCCTTCAGCTTCCTTCCCCAGGCTCCATAAAAAAAAATTTAGCTCTGTGCTCAAACACCTTCATCTATTAAAGGCCATGGATGACAAAACTGTCAGATCAGACTCAGACATCTAGAAATGGATTCTTTGTCTACCCTTTGCCCCTGCTAAAAGACCAAAAAAAAAAAATCCCTACTCTTCAGATAATGAAATAAAGGACTAGTTCCAAAAAATATCACAGAAGTGTTTTACTATTAATCATTTTTAGGGTTCCAATTCATTATCTATGATTTCCTTTCCACTCCTGTAATAACTACAAACATGAGGATAATGAAGCAAGAAAGTCTTCAAAATGGAGAACAGATGAGGAGCACTTACCATCTGGTGGCATCAACACCTTGTTGTTCTGAGTACACCATCCCACCGGATGAAGATCAGCCGTCATCACATCACACCAGAAATCGGCCTTTCGATCCTCTCCATAGCCACAGTAACGCAGCAACAGGAGCTGTCCACATGTGGTTATGATGGTGGCCACCCAATATGTGTCCGGATTGTTCTTGTTAGCTACTTCTAACTTCATCCCAGGCTGGAAGCTGCTCTGAAGGCTGATTTCCACCTTACAGGATCAGAAACACATTGCAACAATTATAACAAGCAACATAGGGAGAGATGATTTACATAGCCAATATGAATCGATAATGATGCAAAGGCCAACCCAACCATGCCCTGATGAAACAAATCAGGAATGGAACTATTGTTGAAAATAATGCACAAAATCTTATTATTCTAAAACTGCAGCAGACAGATGTCTTTAAACCCAACAACGTACCAACATGTTTGCCAACTCAAAAAATCATACCAATAGGACATATTAATAATGTCCTATTAATGATGTACCCAAAGACATCAGTATCCAAGAAATGCATGAATGCCTATATGGAAACAAACTATGTTTGTTCTATGGAGAATGCACAGAAGAAGAAATGTTCTCTACCCTCACAAAGCTCACAATTCAACAGAATATAAACAACATTCATGGCCTGAAAGATAGTGCCAGGACATTTCTAACTGGGCCACTGGCTGATGTAATTTTCTCAACTACAGCAATTAATCAAAATTATCTAAGTACAGAGAGGGTTGTGATTTGTGTCGGTGAACAGCAGCACAGCAGTAATGAAATCATCGATCAACGAAGCATATAAGTATAACTGATTATACCACAGACTAGTGGTACAGTGTAAAAATTATGAGTCTGTAGCTGTGTGACCCTGGGCATGTCCTTTAACCTCTGCCTCAGTTTTCTTTTCTGTAAAATGGGGATGATAGTAGAACCTTCCTCTTTCTGGGTTATTGTGGGGATCAAATTAAATATTTGTAAGACACATGCGTGGAACATGGTAGGTATGAAATAAAGGCTTAGTTCCTTCCTTCTATGTCTGGTATTAAATCTTTTCTAAGAAAAGCAATTCAGAGACTTGGCTCTTCTAGCATTATCAGACTGTGCCTAATCCTTAAGGCTCTGAGGTTTCATGAGCGGCTAGTCATTCTTAAGCACTAAAGGTCCATCCCCTAAAGGTAAAAGAATCCTTCACCTTAGAGGAAATAAAAAGAGCTTGAATAAAGGCGATTTTGCATCTACCTTCACAGCAGACCATTCCACTTCCAAAGAGCTGTCAAGTCTGGTGATACAGCACAAGCACTAAAGGAGGGAAAGTATAAGACTGTATCCTAAATTCAGTATATGAGGTTTAGATCAATTTTTGCCCTGAACATTTGGGAAAGTCACCGCAGAATAAATGTGCTCTTCAGCCAAATTCCTATTTCCTACAAAGCAATGTTTATTATAGTTAAAAGCCCATATCCTGAAGTTTAACCTCCTGTCTAATGCTGTTAAATACAATTTCCTTATTTTAGTAATAACCCAACTAAGAAGAGGATTGTGCTTTCTTTGGAAACTTGTCCAGTGGTGAATGTCATCTGTCCTCTGTGAAGAAGCAATATTAATGATAAGAGCTCTTTTCTTAGGCTCAGATTCAATAAATTTTATGTAAATTTATAGCAACTTACTTCTAACCACACAACAATCTCCTGCTTTGACTGCTCCACCTCAGTCACCACGCTTAAAGTTAAAACTACTAGGATCCTAAGTTGGAAAGCATTAATAAATATATTCAGACTAAAAGGAAACACCCCAATGGAACAGGCACAAGTTTATAACAATAGAAAAGAGAACAGGAAAATGAGAATCCAGGAAAAATAAAGACTTCCATTTCAAAGTCATCACATGACTTCTCTGACAGAGTCAAGTAAAAGTGACTCCAGGACCCCAAACCACCCAACTACCTTCCCCACTAGTTGGAAGACCCCGTAAACCCTGTTCTTTAAAATGAACTATACAAAACTCTTTAAATCCAATCTACAGGCTTTGTTTCAAACCACTCCCAACAAATGAGTAGTCAAAGAATGTGAAGAGTTCAAAGGAATTGCAGACTATAAACAACCATATCTTCAAAGACTTCACATTAGCATTAAGACAAATATAAATCCAAAGCATTCTGAGGTTTTGTCTCATAGCCCAACAAACTGGTAAAAGATGACAAAAGGCAAAAACAGATAATGTTCTGGGAGCTTCGGAGAGACATGCATGCTAATCCATTGTTAGTACAGTAGTGGATTTGTCTATCCAACAGCTCTGGAAAACAATTTGGAATTTTGCAAGAAAAGTAACTACATTGCCCGGTCTTTGACCCAACTATCCCAATACTGGCTATACCCCCAAAGAAGACAGTAACAAGAAAACAAAAAAAGACTCCATATATTTGAATTATAGCTAGAGTAGAATTTTTTTGTAGGAGCCAATAAATGGAAGTCAAGTAGGTGCCCAACAACTAGACCGTGGCAGAATAAATTATGGTAAATTAATTCAACACAATAATATTGCACCATAATCAGTCAATAAGTACACATTTATTAAGCACCTACTATGTGCCTAGCACTGTGCTAAGCACTAGAGACACAAAAAGACAAAAGATAGTCCCTACCCTCAAGAAACTTACAATCCAAGTATTCTAATAAGAAAACTGGAGAAGCATGGGAGGATTTATATGTTGATGCAGACACATGAGCAGAAGTCAGAGAACAATACATAAAATGACAACAGAAATCAAAAGAAGGTAAAAACAATAATGAGATTCTCCCATGGTACTAATCAATACTGATCCTAGCATTGGTCCCAGGAAACAGATGATGAAACCCACCTCCTCCTTTCGGGAGGGAGGACCCCACACCTGCAGAATTTTGCCTACTGCTTATTCTTTGTACAAGTGGTATCCATTTGCAAGAAGGGGTATTCAGAAATAATTGTGATGTAAAAAATAAAAGGCATTGATAAAACCTTTTTGAAGGAAGACTATCACCACCTCCTAACTTGTCCCAAAGTTCTGTACATTCACATAAGAGAATACTTTTACATACACATGAGGGTAGAAAATACAACCGAACAGAGGTCTACGTGGTTGTTTTAAAAGACCATCCCTGAAACTTGCAGACTTTCTGTTTGTCCATATTAATGGCACCTGCCTTGGGTGTGTGCCCCTAGAGAGCAGAGACAACATCTGTCTAATTTGTTTTGCACAAGACCCAGCACACCACCATCTGCAGTCGGTCAGCATACACTGAGTAAGTGCCCACCATCACTAGACTATGCTATGATATCTGAGAAGAAAAACGGTGGGCGAGTTTAGAGTCTAGGCGGGTGTGTTTAAATCAATATTACTTGATGGCAATGAAGATGATACTATTTTTAAGGACAAGAGAACTCTCTATTATAGACCCTCTGCAGGTAAAACCAGATCCCTCACTTTTCTTGTCAGCTCTACTTCCTGAAATAAACAAAAAACAGTTGAGTTTCCTTCCATACTTTACTTTTCAAGGTGTCATTGCTTGCTGGTCATTTGTTTAGCATCTGTTTTTAAACTCACCCTTAAGCATCTAAATGCAAAACAAGAAGAAAAAAAGAAAGAAAGATGGTTTTACGTACATGTTTGAATGATGTATGAGGAGCAGCAACTGCTCCTGTTTCTTCCAAATATTCACCCCAATTAAAGTCAGGATCTTCCATGCTTGACCCTTCATCTGTTCAAAAACAAAATGAGACAAAAATTAAGCCAAAACAAAGCCCCCTGAAAAACATAAAAATACTAATCCCATAGTGAAATAAGTAAAGGCAAGAGAACTTCGGTCAGACCAGAAAAATCTTTAATGCAAGAAAAACTGATGCACTGGCTTAAAGGGATTTTGTTAGATTCCACACGTGGCTTTGGTTTGCTGGTTATCAAGACAACTGCTGGGGAAATGAAGCCATGAAGAAATTCCACTTGGAGGTCCTATTAGAGTCAAGGTTTTAATAAGCTTTCTAAGAACAAAACAAGTTGTTCTACAGTATTTCACTGACATCTTTACTGAGTTTTAGTGCACCGGTTTGAGTTATTGAATGTAGCTACATCAGACTTCAAAGGGATAACCAGGGGAACCAAGGAAGCAATATGAAGTCTCTCTCCACACTGGAGCATTCTGACGTTTTAATTCATTCCTCTTTTATGTATTCACTGAATTTACTATGTGCTCAGCACTATATTGGGTTCTTGGGAGAGTATTGCAAACAGAATCAGCTCTCTTAAGGTCATTAAAAATCTTCGTTTTATGGACAAGGAAACTGTAACAGTGGTTACAGTCATTGCTCAATGAATATTTACTGAAGGCCTATGAGAGGTGAACACTTAATTTACCAAATGCAGATTAATTACACTGGTTAACCGGTGGCAGGACCAGCACCAGACCTGGAGATTCCAGTATCTCCGTTCCACCATTCTTCATGCCACACGATGATGCCACTCTCGCTAGAAAAAAGTCCCAACAAAAGATCCAACTGTCTAATGAGAGGGAGCTAATTACCTAACACCATGAAACAGGAAACACAAACAAATACACAAAATGGTACTAAGCCTAACACCATCTATTACAACCTTTCATCCCTGACAGAATTTTGATCTGATGTCACCACTCTGTTAACAGCAAACTTACCAGCTAACAAAATTCACTGAGAAATTACCTATGGCATTCCTAGAATTCTTTCATTTCCAGGAATTTTACTCAATTTACTATAGGTTGCAACTATTTTGTATCCACTTACATGCATGCATTGTCTCCCTGCTGGCATGTAAAGTCCTTGAGTAAAGACTGGTTGGGGATTTTGCAGGAGCTGAGGGAAGGAGGCAGAGTGGTTGGTGGCTTTTTTGAAAATTTTGTATCCCTTATACCTAAGCAGAGCACCTAGCACAAAGCAGGGGCTTAAATGTGACTAAACACCCACAACAACTTGATCCTCTTCTTGCAACAAACATAAAATGTTTTACAAATCATCTTCACGTTCATCCAGTTTGATATACTCAATGAATACGACTGTCCTCACGGGACAGATGGGTGCAGCAGGGAGTGAGAACATACGCCTCACCATACCTACCAATTTGATAAAATACCCAAATGTGCATCAAAGGGAGTAGACAAAAGGTTATCAAGATCACAGGCAACAGGCTTAAAGGGGTAAAACAGAACAGAAAAGCACCGATTCTTTAGGACTTGGGTTCGGATTCCACTATCTGAAGATACAAAGATAAATCACTCAATTTCCTGGGGCTTCACAATGAGCTTATCCGTAAAAAGACAGGCCTCTGACATCCCTTCTAGCTCTGAGATTCTAACTAACATGCTTCCCTCTCTTGGCCCTCCTGATCCGCAAAATAAAGGGATCGGCCTAGATAGGCCCTGAAGAGGGTCCACTTCAGTCCTGGATCCGACATCCTATGATCCTTTCCAAAGGCCTCTGAAAATTCTCTATAAAAATTTTTCCCCAATTTTCTGCTTTCCTTCTGATCTTGGTGGCATTTGTTTTATCTACACAAAAGCTTTTTAACTCAGTGCAAAAAAAGTATCCATTTTATACCTAACTTTGCTCTCTATCTCATTTATTCATAAACTGCTCACCTAAGTCTGATATAATGTGTTCCACGTTCTTCTAATTTCCTTAATAGTTCCCTTTATACCTAGGTCAATATATCCATTTTTTACCTTATCTTGGTAAATGGTATAAGATATTGGTCTATGCCCAATTTCTGCTACACTGCTTTCCAGTTTTCCCAACAATTTTTACCAAATAATGAATTCTTATCCAAAATCTTGTCTTTACACTTATCAAATACAAGGTTATGACATTTATTTTCCACCATGAAATGTATGGCCACTCTGTTCTATTGTTCTAACATTAGTTCTTAATCTATTGACCAGGTATTATAACAATTGACCAAAAGACTACATGCAAATTTGGTCTTCCTCATTTTTAAATTTGGGTTCAATATACTACTTCCTGATGAGACCAGGAGATTCCACAAAGATATAACACTGAGAAATTCCAAATAAAGCAGACAAAATATTTGCGATGGAGGACCACATAAACTCAGAGCAAGCTTTTGTAGCTGATCTATAAACTTCTTAAACTCAAACATTTTTTCAAGGAAATTCTGACAGTCCCTTTCCCCTACACAAAATAGTAAGCATTTAGTAAGTGCCTACCTCATGCACTGGGCAAAAGAGCTACTCCATGAAACTTCCCTATCAATGTAATGAAAATTCATCAGAAGTTACATTAAGTAAAGCCCATAGCTCCTCAGTTCTAACAAAAAACAGGGGCCTTAATCAATAGTAATCACTGCAAAGTCTCTTGATTTGGAAGACAGAGAGCTATTTGTATAACCAGATTGTTAGAGTATTAATATAAAAAATAAATCCACTCTCACCTTCCCAAAAGAACCTGGGATACACGCTTTCACAAGGGGAAAGAAGAGTTTGGATAGATTTTATTGTCAAATAAAAATACTTTTAGGATCACAAGATCATAGATCTAAGGCCAGAAAGGACCTTAGAGGAGTCCAAACTCCTCCCCATTACACACATGAGAAATATGAGGCAGACAGACATTAAATGACTTGCCCAGAGTCACACAGCTAACAAGTGCCTCAGGTGGCATTTGAAATCAAGTCTCTTGAACTCCTAAGACCAATGCCCTGTCTCTTATCAAGCTTAACTTAAAAACTACAATATATTCCTGAGTGAAGAAGTAGGAACTAACTGGATGGGTAAAAGGCGTGAAAAAGAAAGGACATGTTCATGTCTATGCTATTTTATATATATATATAATGCACATATATATTATATTACTAATATTATTTTATTCAATTATATGTCAGCCTTAAAAAGAAAGAACTGTAAATATTGAGAAAGAAATGGTGATCAGTTCCTGATCTTTGGAAAGCTTTCAGAGCAGCATCAAATAAAATGCTAAGCATGAGCCTAGGGATAAAAAAAGGCATCTGAAATCAGGTAAGGAAAACAGCTTTCTCACCTGGAGAGCTTCTGCGTGATGTCACTGTTTTTATTTTTTTCCTACCTCTTTCTGAAAATTTACGGAGTGTTAGCGGGTAACGTTTTAGTACAGTACACAAAAGATTTAGCCACCTCATGGGAGCCGATAACCCTTGAACGTATCTACACATCAGATAAACCCAAGGCTTTGAGGAAAAAACTGAGACTTCTCTTTCTGATGAGCATGTTGGCCAAGGCTCTCCAAAAGGGTACAATTATATGCCACGGCCCTTAAGACACCTGTCACAATTTTAGGAAACTGGCTGAGATGCCTGGGAAAATCCTAATAAAGGCCACTTTTGTAAATTATAAAATTAAATTAAGGCAGACTGGGGAAGAAAGAACACTGGTGAGTCTTACTTGAATCATTTCACAAAACAGGCAGTGAATCAATTCAGGAACACATTAAACTGAATCCCAAAATGAGTAAGGGGTTCAATTAAAAGATGCAAATTTTCCCATAAGTCTTGATTTCTTCCTTCCCAAACAGTAAAATTCAAGGAATACAATGGTTGATATATTCCTATCACTGAAGGAAAAAAAAAAAACTAGACAGACCCCCTATTCATCTTGACACTCCCCCTGGTCTGAATTTACATCAACATTTTATCTACAGACTTCATCAGGAAATTACATTTATTGTGTCTGTAAAAATAATGTCAAGGAATCCATTTATCACTGTGTCAGAATATTGTTTTGCTTGCTTTTATCACACAGAAATTGAAGGAGCTGAGAATTCCCAGAAATTGTATTTTCGTATATTTCCTTCTTTGTGCTTCTTGTGATAATGCTGTCAATTCTGTCTGTTGGAGAGGTCTTCAGTTCCTGGGCTAGTTCATCTATTTGTGCTCATTCCAGGCACGTCGCCTGTGTTCACAGGATGAGGAGTAATTTTATGTTGTGCCTATTTCATTTACAGGACTTGGGTGTCAGTTATTGATCTGCGCTATTATTTGAGCTTTCTTAAGGAAAAGAGACCAGGACAGGAGAGGGAAAGAGATTGTTAATGAGACTCCAAGTCCATTGTTTTAACCTGAAGTTCTGCTTCAGAAAAAAAAAATCACCACTGTCAAGAATCAGAGCAGTTTCCTGACCAGCAACAGGCAGAGAGATACACACAAGGGAGAAAGATACTAGAACAGAGCAGATCCCTTCCTTCGTCCCAAGCTTTTGTCCGAAAAGGACTAGGTTCTCTTCAGGATTGAAGGAAATAAATCTTGTGATGAGAAAGAAGAGCCAACTGTGCCCTATGTCACAACAGACACTGTGGTCTGCACTCCTGAGTTACAAAGAAAAAGTAGCAGAGGCTTGGGGTCATTTAACCCTGGCTAGATGTTTGCTTAAAATAGCCATACCTGGAAGCACAGTGTGGGTGTGACCACCAGTTAGGCTCTGTATAGAGCAGATATCTGTACAGCATTCACCATATCAGAGACTCCCAGTTAATACCTAGCAAGCTTTCTAAAGCTGACTTTGGAATTGAAAGGGGTTTGTTTTTATTAACACATGTCGAACTTTAATACTTATTGCATTCGTGTATTTGAATATACCTATCATCAACGCGTGAAACCATTTTAGGATTCACCCGTTCCTTTGTGTGTCCAAGGTGGCATCTCACTCTGCCTATCTAATAAAGTGACTGGTTTTGTTCCTACTCCCAGTGCCTTATTATACCACCATTTCTGCTTTCACAAAGCCTCTTTTTTGTTGGGAGATCCACTAAGGGATTCCCTGCTGCAACTGCGAAGGCAAAATCACAGAGAATCCTTATAAGAAAGAATCAAGGATGCCCAACCTTAGAAAATTAGATACAGCAAGAACTGTGAGGACATGGTGGCACAATGGATACAGCACTGAACTTGGAGCTCAGGAAGACCTGCATTTGCCTCTTACTTTTTCATGTAATCCCCTAGGCAAGTCACTTAACCACTCAGCCTCAGTTTCCTTCTCTGTAAAATGGGAATGGTAATATCCCTTTTCTCCCAGGGTTTTCTTGAGGATGAAATAACATGTAAAGCACTTTACAAACCTTAAAAGCTGTATCATATATCATATCATATTATATCCATGCTTTCAGCAATCCCACAAGAATAACCAAAAGAACCATGGCGTACCTGGATCCATAAACCATGTCGGAACAGACTTTCCTCGAGCAGGAGGCCAATCTCAGGTAGAAGAGGTGTAATATTTCTAACATGATAGGATCATTAACGAATAGAAGAAAGCACTTTAGCAGAAGGAAACAGTTAAGATTTCATAGAAGTCAAAAGCCAGTTGGTTTCTAAGGGCTTTAGTTGGTGGAAAGGGGCCCAGCAGCAACAGAAGGCAGATGGCTGGGGGGTGATATGCTAAGCAAGATATGGTCAAAGCCAGAAGCTTTAAGAATTGAAAACCACCATGCTCAACAAGCACTGGAAAAAAAAAAAAGAAAAGAAAAACTGAAAAGTATACTGAAAAGAAAAATATACCTATGCAGGTCCATCTGTCAAGCTGTTATTCAGCGCCTACTTTGTGGCATGGCATTGGAGAGAAAAGCTAAAATGGAAAGTACCTGCCTTGAAGGACCCCTCATTCACTGGGGGATAATAATAATGATGTTAACTATAGTAACTAACATTTAGAAAATTTCTACTACATGCGAGGCACGTGCTAAGCACTTTATAACTATCATCTCATCAGTCATTTTTTATGTCTTATCCAATTTTTTGTGACGCCATTTGGAGTTTTCTCAGGAAAGACACAGGTTTGCGAAACTTCCGTTGATGAGGAAACTGAGGTAAACAGGGTAAAATGACTCGCCCAGGGTCACACAGCTAGTTACTATCTGAGACCAGATTTGAGCTCACAAAGAGGAATCTTCTTACCTCTAGGCCTAGCACTCTACCCACTGTGCCACCTAGCTGCCCCACAACAACTAAGAAGCTAAGATACCATGATTATTCCCATTTCAGATGAGGAAACTGAGACTTTCACAGAATCATACAACTAACTCGTATCTGGGGCTGGCTTAGAACTCAGTTTTTTCTGATTCTGGGCCCAGCCCCGTACTCACTGCACACAGGAGCAGGAAGGTTAATGGGAGAGGAGTTCAAGAAAGGCGTCCCCTAAGTTGTAGTCCTAGAACTAAGGAACTAAGAGATGTTAAAAAGCATTCATGAGATATTCGGCCTGATTCCACTGGGCAAGGATTTGTCTTTACTTGGGTTTCCTCACTTCCACAGCTCCACAGCAGGGGTATGCTGGGAGATATTTAACAATCAGCTCTTCCACAAAAAGAAAAGTGTACCTACGATAAATTTCATCAGCACTGTTAATTAATATTTTATCCATCACTTTCTTAAGTGCCTCAACAATCAACAAAACAATAGATCAAGTTCCAACTTACAGCCTTTGCAGATTCCCAAGGTGTAATTTAACAAATTATTAGCCTACTTCAGAATGGCCCTGCTCCAGAGGGTGTTTCAGGCCTTTATTTTATCCTGCCCCGGTCCTTCTGAATTCTGACTTTCTCATCCAATACGTTAGCTACCCTTCTCATCTTTGTGTTTTGTTAAAAGCTGATAATCCTATGTCTTTATCTATGTCACTGACAAATGCGTTCAGCAGGATGTCCAAGACAAAGCCTTGAGACATATCGCTCGACTTCCCTGCAAGCCAACGTTGATCCGTTTAGTCAACACTCATTTAGAAACCTCATTTCCTGGACTACACACCCTCCACATAGTCTCTTCATCTGGTCCATAAGGATTTCATGAAGGAATCTCGTCAAATGTCTTGCTGAAATCCACATACCACTTTCTCAGAGCATTTCCCTAATCCAGCAGCCTAAAGATCTCATCAAAAAAGGAATGAAGTTAGCATGTTGGTGAACAAACCCTGGCTGGAATCTAGCACTGCTTAAGTGTCTATAAGACTTCCATTTTTAATGACCTGTTCCAAAATTTTCCTGGAGATTAATGTCAAGATTGCCATCTATAATTTTCATAGCAGAACTGGAAATGACTGCTCATGTAGTTCAATGAGCAGCAGAGCAATTGATTCTCTGTACAAAAAAGGAAACTGAGCTCTGGTAAGGTGACAAAGCCAGAATCCAAATCAAGGTCCTATGACTTCAAATCCATTGATCACTCCACCACTTAGAACCCACCTTTTTAAAATTCAGGACAACATATGCCTGTTTCCAGTCTTCTGGATTCTCATTTATTCTCCACAATTCCATAGAGAATACCGGCACCAATTCAGCGGGCTTCTCTACAAATTTATTCAGCATTCTGAGACATAATTTTCTGAACCAACCAACTTTTACTCACAAATAGCCAGGTGTTCTATTACTCACCTAGGTTGGGCTTAAATTTCCCATCTAAATAATCTTCTCCTAGATTGTGGAAATAGAAATTAGGTAATTGTCTGCCTTTCTCTCTGCTATTTATCATTATACCAATCCACTCTCAATAGTAGACTCATCTCTCCCAAAATTTTATTTGCTCTGAACATGCTCTTTAAAGATAGGTCCTTTTTGTTATCCCTAGTTTTTTTTTGGAGCCTCCTTCCTGAAACTATTCCCTCAACTCCATACCATCTATCAGTAATATGAAAAATGTTAGGATTCAATTGAAGACTTTTCCTCTTAGATTATATGTTAGATTGGGATGGAGGGTGAAGGGGAGGAAAAACAAGAAAAGAAGATTCATTGCAAATTTTAGAACTCTTAAATTTCTTGTAAATTATTAATTAAACTTTTCATGTCAGATGTTCTCTGATTTGGGAGTGAAGGTAATTTTAAATGTCAGCTTGCAAAACTCTAAAGGCATACTTTTAAAGACATGAAAGCAAACCATCCAAAATGTGCAACATATGGGTTTGAAAACGATTGCTCAATTCAGTTATATAAAATTGGAATTACCTTCCTCTCATTCCGGAAAAATAAACCACAATGATTTTGTAACTCATAGCAAAATGAACCCGGATAAATCAACTCACCTGAATCATAGTCATTGTTACCATTGGCCGGACTGTTACATTTCTCCAGTGACAAACGTGAAGTCTCTTGCATGTTGGAAACCAAAGATACGCTGCTCTCCATTCGAGGAAAATCACCTTCTGCTGTCTATTTCATCCTGTAGAAAGCTTTTCCTTTAAAAAAAAAAAAAAAGCAACACTCAGGACAAGAGAGTCACATATTAAGACGTGTTCATCAAGTCTACATATGTCCTATTTCTCCAGAAGAGGAAATATTGTCCTACTGCATTTTTATGATGACTATTAAAATTTAAAGTACTCTGACTAATGAAGACTCCACAGGCATCAGGAATCCTGGGGTCACTTCATTAAGCCAGAACAGAACGAGGTCAAGCTCCTAACTTTATCCAGCTCTTAGGACAGACTGCCTCCTGCTTACCAATAGGTGATTCACATAACTCACGCTACAGTCAGTGAATCACATAGAGTACAAGGCTTGGAGTCAGGAAGATGGGAGCCTCAGTCTTGTCTAGGCTACTTACTAGAAGCATGACCCCAGACAAGTCCCTCTGTAGAAGGTGGATAATCGTATCCTCTACCTCGAGGGCTGTTGTCAGGATCAAATGAGAACATATGTTAAAAACTTTGCAAATCTTAAAGCAATACAGAAATGTTAGCTATTATTATCGCTGTAATGGATGGGTTGACCAATGCCCTATCTAGTTGGTATTAAAGTGCATGAGAAATATTTTCTGGCTAGTTTCAGTATAACATATGGCTGCCTACAGCGACTGAGACAGGCAGATGCTTCTGGTGAAGAGACATTTTCTGGCTGGCTGAAGAGTCAGAAGGAATGGTAACTGAAATGGTACTGGGCCAGAACTGAGCCCAGGTACAAAAAGATCCATAAGCCCCTCCCTTGACCCTTTTATAGTTCTCTGCATCATGTCTCTCTGATTAGACTGTGATATCCTAGACAGCAGGGACCATCTTTTATCTCTCTCAGTGTCCCCAGCACTTAGCACATTGAGTTTAATAAACGTTTACAATCTGATCGACTATCTCCCTCACCCTCTACCTGATCGATAATGCCTCTGGATTCTTTTGTACTTACTCTTTCCTATGAATAAGCATCCTGAGATGCAAGTACCTAGGTAATCCATGAGTTGGAAAGGACTATCAGAGAGGTCCCACTGGTAACTAGAGTTTATAGCAGCAGGAAAAACCAATTCCATTAAGGGACCCAGCATATCCATTGGCCAACTTTGCTTTCTCAGCCCAGCAGTGGCCTGGCCCATCCATCAAAACACCAGGCCCTGCAAGAAGGCAGCCTGGGCTAAGGTAGAGAACAACTAGTTCATCAACCTCAACTAGCGGGACCTTCTCAAAGGAAGAGAAGGCCTCCCAAAGCTAGGAGCTGAGAGGCGCTCCTCCCCATGTGTTCTCTACCCAAGTTTGTACTTCAAGTTTGACCAAGGGAGACTCTCAAGGGAGCGTGCGCTTCCCATTTTACTGGATTATTTTGTAACTACACTTTTTGCTCTATCATCTCAATAAATATCACCTTACAAAATTGTCAGATGACTGATCAATACTGAGGGGTATACTTGATGGGGATTCCTGAGTAATATTATTAGAAGTCTCTTATCCCTCAGGGTTATCCCTAGAACTTAGAAGAGAACAGTAAGTAATACTCTCCCCTCTGGGAACCTAACCTGCCAGTAAAAGAGGGCAGGGGAACGGAGGAAGTGGAAGAGTCAGGGGAGGAGAGAAGATACATTATGGTAAGAGTAAATATTATCATTTTTATTAACTCAGTCAAAATGTAAAAGAATCATCCTAGTTGATTTCACAGACAGCCAGAGGTTCTACACCAACTCTGCAATGCTAAGGCAAGTCATCCAATGACACTGCTTTTTTCCCCTTTTAATAGCTGACAGTTACACAGCATTTTATGGTTTGCAAAAGCCCTATAAATACTTTTCATCATTTGGTCTTCTCAATGAGCCTGTGAAGTAGTAAATGCTACAGGTATCATCTCATTTTAAAGACGAGGCAGCTCAAGAGAAGTTAGGTGGCTTACTTCTCTTGATTAAACTGCTGAGAAAGAGTCTGTTGTATTTAAACCCAAGTGTTTATCCACTGAAGGCATTTTCCCCTACATCACAGTGGTTTTTTTCTTTAACTGACTACAACAAAGGCTCACCAGCGAATAATAAGGAAGTTCCTGGAGAAGAATTTGAGACATAACATTTCTTTAAACAGAGAGAAGGAAGACAGAGACAAAATCAGAGACAGAGATCAGTTTGGACAGAAGCTGACACTTTCATTGTATTATCAATGTTGCTTCATTATAATACTCCCTGAGCATCCCACTGCTGCAAAAGATATGAAACTGCAAAACTTAATAAAATAAGAGGCAAACATAAGGAACAGAAGAATGACTGGAAAAATAAAATTTCCTTAGGGCTTATGTAAGCCATCACTAAACATTAGCTTATTATGGTAAAAAACTGCACGTACTATATGTAGCACTATGCTGTATGCTCTTTGTTCAATCATTTCACTCATCCGACTCCCTGTGACCCCATTTTGGGGGGGAGGTTTGTTGGCAAGGATACTGGAGAGGTCTGTCATTTCCTTCCCCAGCTCACTTTACAGATGAGGAAACCGAGGAAGAGGGTAAGTGACTTGTCCAGGATCACAGAGCTTGTAAGTGGGTTTGGCCAGATTTGAACTCATGAAAAGTGAGTCTTCCTGATTCCAAGCCATAGGCTTTATCCACTTTATCCACTGAGCAATTTAAATAGTTAACTTTTGTCTCTAACCCTGTCTCTAAATCCTGTTTACCTCAGTTTTCTCATCTGTAAAATGAGCTGGAGAAGGAAATGGCAAACCACTCGTGAATCTTTGTCAAGAAAACCCTAAATGAGGTCCTAAAGAGGGCAGGGGAACGGAGGAACTGGAAGAGTCAGGGGAGGAGAGAAGATGGTAATAATAAATATTATCATTTTTATTAACTCAGTCAAAATTTAAAAGAATCATCCTAGTTGATTTCACAGACAGCCAGAGGTCTACACCATGACTAAAAATGACTACTACAACAACATGCCAGAACGATGAGTTACTAAACATCATCAACCAAAAGCAAACTGCCTAATGGACAGATGAGTTTAACAGAGGGCTGAGCAGAAAACATCCATACACACAGTACTGGGAACAGAAAATATTTACTCCGGGAATCCTAATTCTCTAAATCACTCATATGCCGATGGGGCAAAACTGCATTCTCCCCCTTGTACTCCCTTAGCATTTATATTTATATATGTGGATGTTTTATTAATCTTATCTTTCACCAAAAAAATCCCTTTAGGGAGCAAGTTCCAAATTAAAACATTAATGAAAGTAAAAGATCAGCTGCAGTTTAACATAGCATATATACATATATTTAAAGTTCTAAGATAGCATCCTATTGGGGAAGACCTGTTTTAAAAACTGCAGACTGGTCAGCATGCCGCATCTTTAAGCCAGGCAGGAGGGATAGACTGGGTCAAGGGCCTCCTGGAGGATCCCCGGAGTTGGAAGGGGCCTCAAAGTCATAGCCTGCACCTTACACCAAATCCTCTCTACAATATGCCCACAAAAGGTCATTGGGCCTTCATGGACCCCAGGGGAGGATGAGTCCACCCTTCCCTAAAGCAGCGCACACTCCACCTTCCTAACGTGCCCAATTCAATCCGCCTCTCTGCAACTTCCACCCTCTGCTCCAAGGTCTGTCCTCCTAGGCCAAGCAGAATGTGTCAAAAGAGCCTTCACATAACTGACGACCAAATCTGTTCTTCTGCCAGCTGAAAATCCTGAGTTCCTTCCACTTTCTATTCTTTCAATCCATAGGATATATGACTGGATGTCCTTCACTAGCTATGATGTGAGACAGACCAAGGTACACGAGAGGTCTTGCAGGGACACCCTAGGATCACATGATTGAGTGGAGTCACCTCTCCCCCTGACACACTCTACCATCCCAAAGGAGAGCATGGGTTGTGTTCTTGGAATAGCCTTCCCACAGCCAAAATATAGAATAGGAACAGAGCTGCTATGATTGGACCAATAATGGGTGGGCAGACCAACACAGGGGCTTCCTTAATCCAAAACCATTCAGAAGTTTCATCAACTCTGCCTTGATTTATTCAAATATTCTAGAACCCTCCTTTAACATCAAGTGCCCAGATACAACATGGCCTGCCACTAACACCAAGAGGCTTAACTTCCTATATTTTTCTACTATTTCCTATTTTCCGTAAATTTATTTTCCTTAAATTTTCTTACATTTATTTTCCTTAAATTTAAAAATGCTGCAGCCCTTCATTAACATCAAGTGTCCAGGTACAAGGGGCCTGCCACTAACACGAAAGCTCTAACTTTCTATATTTTTCTATTATTTCCTGTTTTCCTTAAATTTTCTTATATTCATTTTCCTCAAATTTTCTTAAATTTAAAAATGCTGCAGCCCTTCATTAACATCAAGAGCCCAGGTACAAAGGGGCTGCTATTAATACCAAAACTCTAATTCCCTATGTTTTTCTATTTTTTCCTATTTTCCTTAACTTTATTTTCCCTGAGTTTTCTTATTCTAGTATTTCCTACTTTCCTTATATTTAAGGATCAACGGTGCTGTCCACATGTGTTTGTCATTCATTGCCAAAGAAGAACATGCCATCAGAGAAATGATGCCGTGACTTGCACTAACTTTGTTTTGAGTGAGGGAGTGGTGTGCAGGTCACCAGCCTCACTTCTCCTCCAGAGACATCTGAATCCAGTGACCAGATATTCATCAGGATGACTGGAGATGACCCAAGATGCATGGGGAGACCCTGGCCCCTTTAGGCCAAGGTCTTTGCAGGTACTCACTTAAGGTGAGGCAACGCCCATTCATTGAATAGGCCTGTTTTAAGAAGTAGCTAGGGCACAGCCCCTTTAATGAGCTCAAGAAAAAGAAAGACATAAGGCTGGGAGAGAAACAGCAACAGTTACTATTGATAATCACTCTAAAGCCACCAGGGTCCAGAAGAGCCCTTAGGCAGGGGCCCATTGGTTTTACAGTTTCAGAGTGCCATAGGTTTAAGATTTTGGGAGAAAACAGGACAGGACAGGACAGAACAGGATGAAAGGAAGGGAAGGAAAGGGGCCAGTAAAACTCAAGTCAACTGGGCATCTTTTGGCTGTCCTTTGAAGAAGAGAAGAAAGGGGAGGTGGAGGCAGACAAGAGGAGGAGCTGTGTTACAGTTAGCTTGGTCCCTGTTCAGTCAGCTGCATCTGCTCACATACTATACTCATCTCTAATGTCCTTGGGATGACAGGGTGCGTGGAGAAAGCACTAAGGTACAAGTCACTCACTGAGACTGTGACCAATCAAGAGATTGTAATGAGTGCCTACCTCCTGAGAAGCAAGGTATTGTGTGTGCGAGGCACTGCTGTGGATACGGATCAATATACAAGGCAGCCCTTAACCTTTATAAGCAACAGAGCCATTAACTAGACCATACTGGTGAACTACACCATGACGTACGCTGCACAGAAGGAAAAGGAAAGCTACGTTTAGGGTACAACCAAGGAGACCAGTAACTCACCACCCTCCTAACTCTACCAAGCTGCCAGGCATCACGGGAATTTGCCCAGCTTGCTCTCTGTAAGAGTGGCATGACCCAACTGTCTTCCTCCAGGAAAACAACTCTGAGTAATATGGATGTGGGGTAAGGGGGGACCGGGAATACTTGCAGAGATACTGCTATGAGAATGTGGGAAACAGGAAGACAAAGCTACATCGTAAATCACTGGAAAAAAAGATGGATACAGCGCCTCAGAGCTTCCCAAGAACTTTCCTTACAACCACCCTGTGAAGCAGGCAGTGCATATATCATTAGCTCTATTTCACCTTCCAGGAAACTGAGGCTGAGTCACCCAACAAGAGACTTGAGCCCAAGTAGGTCTGATTTCAAATGCAGCATCCTTAAACACTGAACAGCTTTCCTTTACTATTCACTTATATTCTGGAAATATGTATCAAGTCCGCCGTTGGCTCCAATACTGGAGAACTGGTGACCTAATCTGACCTTTCCATCCAATTTAATTCACATCTTCCCTTTGTCTTTCTTCCTTCAAGGGTGTCCTTGGAATTCATTTTACCTAGCTCTCACCCATATTATTTATTCTATAAATGTTTATTATACTATGCTCATCAAGAGGTAGATAATGATAGGAGACAGAGTTCACACATAGTATAATATGCACTGTTCCATTCCCCCCAAAACAGTCCTGAAACTAATTCTTGGGACATACTACAAAAGAGCTTACATTAAAGTGTGTCAATAGATGAAAACCCTTTTACACCTTCATAAGGGGTTTTCTTCATATTGGACAAGCAATAGCTATATCATTCTCATCTCCCCAGTGTCTAGGTTAGTTTTTCCTTAAAAAAGGTATGTTGTACAGTGCCAGCTCTGGAGTCAGAAGGACCTGAGTTCAAATCCTGTCTCAGACACTTACTAGATGTGTGACCCTGGGCAAGTCACTTAACCCCAATTTCCTCAAAAAAAAAAAAAAGATATTGGAAACTTTCCTCTAAATTTAAATGGGCCAAGGTTCAAATCTCTGACAAATCTTCCTGACAAAAAGCCAGCCCACAAGGAACTAGGAAGCTCCTTCCTCAGTCTTGACAAACACATCTTGCCTGTGTATTCCCAGAGGCACAGCTGAATCAATGTAATATTCTATTACAGGATTATCAATCAGAGTTAGAAGAGTCCTTAAAAGTCCACCAAGTCCAAGCCCCTCCCTTACAGATGAGACAACTGAGGAACAGGGAGGTCAAATGACTTTCCTAGGAACACCTGGCTGGTGTCTGAAGTAGGACAGGAAATCAGGTCCTCCTTATTCCAAGTCCAACACTATCCACTAGGCCATCTAGCTGCTCTTTGGCAAGCATACTTTCCATTCTACGGCTAAATCAACTTCTTTTTCTTTGTTCGTTGTCAGATGAAGCCATTTCAACCTGGCCCCAATCTCTGTAGATGCTGCATCCTTAACTAATTTTTTCCATCATTATTTCTTGTTTTCTTCCTCCACTTCCCACTCACTTCCCCTCCACAGCTTCCATGAGGTTCTGGGTCAGTCCAGGACCTGGTTACGACCCTTTTTCAGATTCTCTTCTCTGTGCGGCCTCTACTGGTCCAAAGATGTTTTTGCTGAAAGGAGTCCAATTCTTCTCCAAAAGGGTCAAGCAGGTTTAGTTATTAGGCTTGTCTGTTGGTTTCAGGAGGCCTTCTCCAGCCCAAAGAACCCTATCATCCCATTATAGCTGGGTCAGGGAAAAATTAATGGCACGTTTTTTCCTTTCTGATTCCTCTGGCAATTTTGTTTTCCCAGGCCTATAGTTGATAATAAAAACAAGGAAGGTAAAAAAAAAAAAAAAAAAAAGGTTCACCCCTGACCACCAGTCCATTTAATTACATGGCTCTGCTGGTGGACCTTTTAGAGCCTATTAGGAGAATACGAGCCACTTGGAAAGATGCATTTTTTTATTCAAGATCAGGTTGAAAAGATGATCCTGTATCTTGGGGAAAGGGGAAGGCTTTGATTAAAAGTGCCTTCGCTAAGTTTGCATTTTTAAATGGTTTACTGGTTAATTTTTAAGTTTAGTTTCTTTTGTTGGAGAAATAAAAATAAAATCCCTTATCCCTTATTCAATAAATATTTCTTTAAAATTCCCTGGTTGCACATCCTAATGAAAAGTGCACTATACACCTCTATCAATATCTCCAATGTTTTCCATTGCTAGTGAAAATTTGCCTTCCCTCCATCATCGCTAACCCCTAGGTTATGTGGTACAGTGGGAAGAGTCCAAGGATATGAGTTTAC
The DNA here is from genome assembly GCA_023548195.1 of Bettongia penicillata ogilbyi. Taxonomy (NCBI): domain Eukaryota; kingdom Metazoa; phylum Chordata; class Mammalia; order Diprotodontia; family Potoroidae; genus Bettongia; species Bettongia penicillata. The sequence continues at coordinate 7,640,646 of JAJHZJ010000266.1, read as the reverse complement.
TTTCTCATTCTGCTAGTTACTAGCTGTGGGATGGTGGTAAAGTCATTTAACATCTCAGAGCCTCAGTTTCTCCATGAGTAAAAAAAAAAATGGGGAAGGTTGAAGACTGCCTCCAAGATCGTTTCTACATTGAAAGTTTTTACCCTCCTGCCATCACTTTAAATATCCTCAGGGAATAAAAATCAATTTTAAAATTAACATAAGTGAAACAAAATTGGAAAAGTAAATCTGAGGAATACAGGGAGGAGGGGGTGGGGTGGGAGACAGGGAGGAATCAAGTACGTATTAAAAACACCACATTGAGGGATTATCTACCACTTTGCATTATGCATTCTGCTTTTAACATGGATAATCAAGAGTGAATAATTAAGGGTTTGAAACATACTTGTTTATGAGTCATAAATTCTAGGATCTCTTATAAGTTACTCATATATCAGTGACAAGGAAAAATACCCTGAACCTGAAGACAACAAGGTGATTCCGAATAAATTCTTACTGAATAAATCAATTTTATAGCCAAACTTTTTAAAAATTTTCTCAAAAATAATGATCAGTAATGCTTAGAATACTTTTTTCCCCAACTCTCCACTAAAAGGAAAATAAAACTATTCACCATCACCAAAAGAAAAAAGAAAAAGAAAAAAAACTTTAGTAAAAAATTTTTACTGAAAAATATAGCATGCCAAGAACAAGAAAGTTTCCATAAATTTAACTAATAATAAATCAGCTAAATATAAGTGGCTAACATGACACTTTTTTTAAAAAAGGCTGAAGCTTTTATTATTCCTTAATGGTTATGATATTTATACAATTGATTCTAATCAGATAGTGCAGAAAGGTTAATCTGGGATATTTTCTGTTTTGTTTTGTTTGTCTGAGGCATTAATTTAAATGTAGACAATCATTCATTTCCAACAGAACTCACTGGTAATAATACAAATACCATAGACAATTACAACTTACTTAGTGACTTAATTAGACTTATTTTAACAATTATTTTCTGTTGAGTATTTTTCCTATTGGACCTGACTTGTGATTTCACTAGAATGTGGGAACTGCCAAGGAAGAGACTCCCTCTACCATAACAGATCCAGTATTTGCTCTGTGGTAAAAGTGACTTGCCCAAGGTCACACAGCTACCATTTGTCACAAGTGGAACTTTAATTCAGGTTTTTCTGACTCCAGGGCAGGCTCTCTAGACACTAAATCACATTGCCTCTTGGAAATTAATTGATAGGAAATAAATGGTAACCAAGCAACGTGGGAGTCATTTCAGAATGTCTATGTGCATGTCCATTAGAACAGATCAAGTGAATAAGAGACCAGATCAATACCATATTTGAAGAGTAAAGATGGAGAAATTCTGTAACTGTTTACACAATTTGACCAACAGAAAAAAAACAAGAAACAGATACAAGTAAACACTGACCCAAACTGCCACCATTTCTTTGGAAGTCACCACAAGGAGGAGATCAGAATCAGCCCAAAACCCCCAGAGACAACAATCATCCTACCACAGGTGGAAATCATGAGAACACCCATTCAGAAGCCAAGCACATTTGCAAAGTATTGAAGATAATGAAAAATACAAGTTACATGGCTATGCGAAAAAAACCAAGACCAAACATTAGAGAAGATAACCCTGGTGAGAGCCTGGTGTGAAACTTGGCCAAGACAGAGCATCCCAAGAGCTTTGTGGATGCAACTGGACATGTGATCGGAAAAAAGACCATGTGCAACAAATCTTCTGGCACTTCTATGGTGAACTAAACTAATGGGCAACAAAATTACAAAAATCACATTCGGACTCCAACTCCACGATAATCTCAACATACCGTATGACAAAGTAACAATGGTATTGTAGGAGAAAATCAGGAAAACGTCTGGACCCCAGAGAAAAAACTTGTGCTAGAAGTGACAATTTTAAAGGAACTGAAAATAAGTAAACCTGGATTCAAACTCTGGCTGTAGACCATAATAACTATACGACTTTCAGAAAGGCACTTAACCTCTCTAGGTCTGGTTTTTTAAATTATTATTATCTAGAAAATGAAAGAACAATATGGCCTTTAACGTTCCTTCCATCCCTAAATCCATGAGCCATCTACCTATCTCTAACTTCTCATCTCTATAAAATCTTTAGGGGAATAATAATTCTTGATGAATATACATGAAGGAACAAGGCAGAATGTCACTGACTTGTTTCTGTAATACACTACATCTTTATTGGTTGGCACAGTTGAAAGGCAGGCATAATATAAAGTCCTAGTTTGTCAATTTCTAATTTTGAAAAAGCATTTCACTCAGTCGAGTCTAAGACAAGCATAAAGTATCTCTTAAGAAATGGTATCTTCAAAACCAATGGGGAAAAAATACACAATCAGTCACAAGATGGATAAAACCAGAGAGAACTGCGGTGACCTACTATATGTCAGTAACAAATAAGGCATAAAATGTGGGTTATATGCTCCTCAAAGTTGTTCAGAGTCACAAAACATTCCCTGAACAAGATGCAAACGGGCGGGTAAAGTTCTCTAGCTATTTCTGGTGTCAAATACCATATAATGATTGCACTGAGCCTCAGAATGTTGTCATGATTAAGCATGACCCTGGAGAAGAGCTGGGAAAATTATGTTCCTCTCACCTCTACAGAGGTGAGGAATGCTCATACAGTTGGATACAACTGGTGTGTTAATTTTGCTAAGCTGCCTTTTTCCTTTTTTTAAATCTCTGATGCAAGGTATGGCTTCCCTGAGAAGAGGTAAGGGAAGGAAATATTCAAAAGTATAGGCAATGTATAAATAATTAAAAATAAGATTTAAAGAACTACAGAGGTATTGGTGCAATTGTCACAATGTCATCTACAAACAGATTTATCTGGGGAAAACATTAACGTCTATAGGAAGTCCCTCTACCATTGTATTCTGTTTTTTCTATGATAATGGGAAACACCTTTTATTCAGCATGCATCTACCAGGCTTAAATTAAGCCTTATTACATGACCATTTCTAATATCCCTAGTTACATCTTTAAAGGAATCTTGTAAGATTTTGACATATGAAGAATAGGGAAATTTTATCTCATATAAAAAGGCGTGCAAAGAAGAGCTTTTACAGTGGAGGGGAAAACAGCCAAGGTAGAAGGCAGCATCTGAACTCTGCTCTCATGAGAACTGGCCCAAGGAGGGAATAACATACACACTGAGCTGAGTATAGGACTCTATCTCTCCCAATAGGGAAATAAAAGGAGAAAGAGATAAGAGAAGAGGGGTGGGGATGGGGCAAGGGGGAGGTAGTGGTCAGAAACAAAACAGACTTGAGAAAAGACAGGACAAAAAAAAGGGAGAGGGAAAGAGAGAAAGGGGAAAAGGAGGATATAATCATAACTTGAATGGAAATGAGATGAACTCACCCATAAAACAGAAGCAGGTCATAGAGTGGATTAGAAACTAGAATTCTACAATACTGAAAAAAAAGTTTGAAACAGAGGGGCACCGAGTGAAAAGAAGGGGCTTGGAGCAGAATGTATTATGCTTCAGCTGAGGGGAGAGAAAGAGAAGGGATAGCAAACATGAACTCAGACAAAACAGATGTAAAAATAGACCTAATTAAAAGAGATAAGCAGGGAAACTACATTTTGTTAAAAGGTTCCACAGACAATGAATTAATATAAATACCAAATATATATGAATCAAAAGGCATGGCATCCAAAATCTTAAAGGAAAAAAATTAGTTACAGAAGAAAATAGACAATAAAAAACTCTACCTAGTGGAAGATTCCAAATTTCCCCTCTCAGAACTAGATAAATCTAACCATAAAGTATATAAGAAAGAAGCTAAAGATAGGAATAGAATTTTAGAAAAGTTAGATATGACAGACCTCTGGAGAAAACTGAATAGATATAGACAGGAATATACTTTTTCTTTTCTCAGCTGTACATGGCACCTTCATAAAAACTGACCAGGAATTGGGACATAAAAATCTCACAAACAAATGCAGAAAAGTATAATGTTAAAAGCATCCTTTTCAGAACATATGCAATAAACATTACATTGAATAAATGACTATGGAAACATAGATTAAAAATTAATTGAAAACTAAATAATCCTAGATTACTTTATTACAAGAGTCAAATAATAAAATAATCATAGAAATAATAATTTCACTAAAGAGAATGACAATGGCACAAAATACTACAATTTATGGGATGCAGTCAAAGCAGGACTTAGGAGAAAATTCATATTTCTAAATGTGTAACATCAATAAAAGAAAAAGCAGGTCAATGAACTGATGTGAAATTTTTAAAAAGTAAAGAAAAACAGAAAAAAAAAATTTAAAAGCCCCAGTTAAACATCAGATTAGGAATCCTGAAAAATCAAAGGAGAGCTTAATATAAGTGAAGTTAAGAAAAAGCATTAAACAAATAAATAAAACTAGAAGCTGGTTTTATAGGGGGAAAGCAACAAAATAGGTAAACCATGAGTTGACATTTAAAAAAGAAAAAAAATCAAACCATCATTATCAAAAATAAAAAGGGTAAATGCACCACCAATGAAAATAAAATTTAAAAATTATTAGAAACTATTTTGTCCAAATATATGCCAATAAATCTGACAGTCTAAGTGAAATGGACAAATATAGATAGATAGATAGATAAAAATATGCATATATATACACGTGTATTTATACACACACACACACACATATATATATATGAAAATTTCCAGATTAAGAGGATATTGAATTCTTAAATAACCCTATTTTAGAAAAAAATTGAACAAGCCATCCATGAGCTCCCTAAGGAAAAATCCCCAGGACCAGATGAGAATCACAAGTGAATGCTACCAAATATTTAAAGAACAATCAATTCCAATACTACATAAAGTATTTGGGGAAATATGCAAAAAGGAGTATTTCCAAATCCTTTTCACAACACAAACTGGCACTGATACCTAACCCAAAAAAAGAACAAAACCAGAGAAAGAAAACTACCGACCAAGTCCCTAATGAATATTCATGCAAAAATTTTGAATAAAATACTAGCTAGGAGACTATAGCACTATATCACAAAGACCATACATACACTAGAATAGGATGAGATTTAGACCAGGAATGAATGTTGGTTCAACATTCAAAACATTATCAGCATAACTGACCATATCAATAACAAAACTAAGAATCTTATGATTATCTCACTAGGATGGAGAAAAGGCTTTTGACAAAATACAACACTCAATTCTTACTTAAATACTAGAAAACCATAGAGAATCAACTAAAAAACTGGTTGAAACAATTTAATTACATTAGTGAAGTTGCAGGATGTAAAATAAATCCATGTAAATCATCAACATTTCTACATATTACTAACAAAGTCCAGCAGCAAGAGATAGAAAGAGAAATTCCATTTAAAATCACTGCAGGCAATATAAAATACTTTGAAGTCTACTTGCCAGATAAACGCAGCAACTGTAGGAACACAATTATAAAACACTTTTTACACAAATAAAGACAGATCTAAACAACTGGAGAAATATTAATTGCTCGTGGGTAGGCTAAACCAATGTAATAAACATGGCAATTCTACCTAAATTTATTTACTTATTCAGTAAATTTACTTATTCAATTACATCAATAAAACTACCAAAAAAAATTATTTCATAGAGCTAGAAAAAATAACAAAATTCATCTGAAAAACAAAAAGCCAAAAATATCCAGGGAATCAATGAAAAAAAAAATGCAAAGGAAGGTGACCAAGCAGTAGCAGACCTCAAACTCAAGCAGAAATGATCAAAACAGTCTGGTGCTAGACAAGAAAAAGAGTGGTGGATGAGTGGAATAGATTAGGGACACACTGTACAGAAATCAATAACCATAGCAAGCTAGTGTTTGATAAAACCAAAGATCCAAGTTTTTTGGACAGGAACTCACCATTTGACAAAAAAATGCTGGGAAACCTGTTAAGTGATTTGGCAGAAACTAGGCAGAGACCAACAATGTACACCACATACCAAGATAAGGTCAGAATGCATATGTGATTTAGATATAAAGGGTTATGCCATAAGCACAGTAGGAAAGCATGGAAAATTTTACCTGTCAGATCTCTGGATAAAGGAAGAATTTATGACCAAAAAAGGAGATAAAGGGCATCACAGGACAGAAAGTGGAGAATTTTAATAACATTAAATTCTAAAGCTTTTCAATAAACAAAACTAATGCAAGTCAAGACTACAAAGCAGAAAATGGGAGGGACGCACAAGGGAGAATTACAGCAAGTTTCTCTGATAAAGGACTCATTTCTCAAATATATAGAGAACTAAGTCAAATTTATAAGGTATTTATGTCATTTTATTTATGTCATTCCCCAATTGATAAATGGTCAAAAGATATGAAAAAGCAGTTTTCAGAAGAAGAAATCAAAGGTATCTATAGTCATATGAAAAAAATGTTCTAAATCATTATTGATTAGAGAAAGACAAATTAAAACTTATGTACCACTTCACAGCTAATATAACTGAACAGAGACTATTCCATAGAACAATTTGGAACTTTGCAGAAAAGACTATAAAACTATGCATATCCTCTGGCCCAGCAAAGAAAAAGGGAAAAAAGGCCTGTATGTACAAAAATATTCATAACAGCTTTTTTTGTGTTGTTAAAGAATTGGAAATTGAGATGTCCATCAGTTGAGAAATAGCTAAAAAGGCTACACATGTGATTGTAATGGAATACTATATTGCTATACAGGACAGTTTCAGAAAAACCTGGAAACACTTTACATGAACTGACGTAAAATGATGTGAACAGAACCACTGTATACAGTACCAGCAAAACTGTATGATGATCATATGTGACTGACTTAGCTATTCTCAGCAATCAATGATCCAAGACAATTCTGAAGGACTTATGATGAAAAATACTATCCATCTCCAGAGAAAGATTTGATGGGGTCTAAATGCAGTTCAAAGTATAATTTTTTCTTTATTTTTCTTGCTTTTTTTGCAACATGGCTAATATGGAAATATGTTTTGCTTGACTTCACATGTAAAATTGATATCACATTTCTTGACTTCACAATGAGTTGAGGAGGGGTAGGTAAGAAAAAATTCAAAAATAAAAAAAGATTTAAATGTGTTAAAAACAAATTGTATTTTTAAAAGATTTTGACATATGCTGAGAAGACAGTTTGTTGAATAAAAGCCTTTAAGGCAGCATTCTGCTGTACCAAATGAATTTTTTTGTTGCCGTCAAAAAACAAATGAGCTCTTGTATTTTCTAGCCCTTTCAGTCAGTTTGATTGTAAAGATAATGTCTGCTGTAGGATATAGCTTCTGAAGGCTTGCCTGCTTCCTTCTCTCATTTTTATCTGATGAGGGTAGAGGTTATTCTCACAACATTATTCTCATAATAATTTTGTGAAGATGGAAAAGAAGGAATACGGTTATAGTTCTAGCTACTGATATCTTCTTGATCACTTTTTTTTGGTAATAATGTCCAATAATAATATTCTCTCTAAAGACTGAAATTCAATTCATTAATGTCCTCAAAATTGTACTATCTGTGTATAAATGTCTGGACTGGATATTTTCCCTATCATGGCTCTCTCTAGTGCCGTTTCTACTTTTTCATTCAAAGCATCAGAGGACTGTCATCAACAAGCACATATTAATCACCTACTACATGCCAGGCACTATGCCAAGTAAAAATATGATCCCCATCCTCAAGGAGCTCACATTCCAACAGAGGAGACAAATAGGAAAATAACTAGGCACATGCAAGATACGAAGAGTAGCGATTTCAGAAGGGAAGGCACTAGCTCTGACAAGGACTGAGAAAGACCGCATGAGGGACGACATGGAAAATGTGAGCCTGAATAATATCAGAAGTTCAAAAAGAGTGACACCTTAGGGGAAAGGAGAACAAAATCAGTTTTAGACACGCTAAGTCTGAGATGCCAACAGGATACATATATCGATTTGAGACATCTGATAGGCTGACGGAGATGAGAGATTGAAGTCAGGAGAGAAGATATGTACGGCTAGGTAAGTACATATAACAATCATCAGCACTGAGATGCTGGTTACATCCATGGGAGCTGATGAGATTCAAGCATGTGCAGTAGTTGGCCATTTCCCAGGATCATCGATCTGAAGCTGAAAGGGATATCAGATATCATCTGGTTCAACCACTTCATCGTACACGTGACAGGTTAACCTTGTATTGTCAGAAGATAAATTAGAACTCAGGCCCTGTGACTCAAAAACGCTTCACTGAGCCACCGTCTTGGAAGAAAATTTAGAACATCACGTAATAAATATAAGAGTCACAGTAAGAGAGGGGAAAGAAGAACAACCTCATTCTCCTTTCCAATCTTGGGAAGTTTTCCAAATTGCTTCTTTAGTTTTGTCAAAAAAAACAAAAAAACACCTTCCCGTTGGCCAGGACCAATTGCTTCCTACCTTTCAGAATAACTTGGTTCTTCCACCCTCCTTTGAAATGTCTATTACCTCCTAAACCATTATTGTCAGCTCTTCTACTATTTAAAATGTTAAAACTCTAAAGACTCCACTTGGCAAGTTATAATCAAATTGAGATCAGGTTCCCTTCCCCACTCCCAGTCAGTCCATAGGGAGTTTGCTTTACCAGGAAGGAGGTGCCCTATGAAGTCAAAGGAACATTTTTTTAAGACACTATGTTTTTAAAGACAACCTCTCAGTTAGGATGTAATTGGGCTATAATATTGCTGTGGTGTAGGAAAATGATATGCTGATTGATTTAGAAAAACATGGAAAGACTTGAGTCTTACGAAGAAAATTGCTATCCACCTTCAGAAAACCAGATAATAGGAAGAAATAAATATAGTATGTATATATGTATCAGTGTATGTGTGTGTATGTCTATATATATATATCTATATGTGTATATATGCACATATATACACATGTGTATATACTTATATATGTGTGTGAATCTCCATGCTTAACTGTAGGTGTGTATATGCATATATACATACATGTGTATACACATATATACGTGTGTTTATCTCCATGCTTAACTGTATGTGTATGTATGTATATGCACATATACATACATACACATGTGAATATACATATATACGTGTACGTGTTCATCTCCATGCTTAACTGTAGCCTTCTTGGGAAGTGGGGGAGGGAGAGGAAGGGAAAAAAAGTACCAAGTAGAGAACAAAAGAAAACCACAAGGAAGCAAAGAAAAGCTGGACAGCTTTGAAAATAACTGTGTCGTACTTATATAGGTTTTCTTAAAATGGAAATGTATTGTTTTATATTATGGTCTGCTTGTATATACATGGCAATATTTTTTTTCTCATTTTGCATTTAAGTTTAAAATAAAAAAATTACAAAAAAAAAGACTGAGAGGTAGTATTCAATGCAATATAATATGCACAATGAAATAATGAGACAATGTTTTAGGACACTGGGCACAGAAAAACACTCATACTGACATTATCATCATAAATGAAACAAAAATAAGCCTTAACTAAGTGGAAAGGTGACTTATGTCCTTCTGAAAGAGGCAAATACAAGAGTCAGGAGTTTGTATCTTGTCAAGTACTATGGAGAATATCGATTTGTATCTTCTGCAAAGAAATTGGCCCATAAACTGCCATTTTATTCAGCTGAATAGTTTGCTCATGTAGTATGATCCTCTCATCTTTATCCTTTCTTATTAGTGAGAGTTAACTTTGACCTTTGTTCTAACCAACCAAAATCAATCCAATTCAACTAGCATTTATTAGCATTTAACAATGCGCAAGACATCATTCTAGGCAATAGGGAAATAAGGACAAGTCCTAACCAGAAAAGTTATTCTAGAATGACTGTTTCATCTATAATCAGTCAATATCATTACAAGAGACAATTTAACATTCTCTGATCCTGTTAAGAATCACTATTTCTAGTGCTTTCAGATTCCCTTCTTCAAGAAAACATTCATGATCTATAGCTATGAAGCCTCTAAGTAATCTACAAACATCTTTCATTTCGTGATTTCCAAATCAAATACTACAACATGCTTTTTGCCATACTCCCTCAATAAAGTCAACTTTTACAATAAATTCAATATTTTATCATTTTTTTTACAATAAAGTCAATGAACATCAAAATGTTGTGCTGTGTTTATTTTTTGTTCTTCATTGCCAAAGATGACCGTGCCATCACAGAAATGATGACATGCCTTGCACTTGACTTTGTTTTGAGTAAGGGAAGGCTGTGCAGGTCACCAGCCTCACTTTTCCAGAGCCGTCTGGATCCAGTGACCAGATATTCATCAGGATGACTCGGGATGACCCAGGATGCACTGGGAGGCCTTGGGCCCTTTAGGCCAAGGTCTATTCAGGTACTCACTTAGGGGGAGAAAATGCCCATTCTTTGAATAGACCTGTTTAAGAGGTAGGTAGGGCATGGCCCCTTTAATGAGGCAAAGAAAAAGAGACATCAGGCCGGGTGGGAAACAGCAACAGTTACTACTGATAATGACTCTAAAGCTAGGAGCGTCCACATGGTAGACTTGTTTCAATGTAGCATACAAATTGAGTATTTATACCCCGTATTACTAAATGTAGAATGATTAAAGCAGCACTTCTCATCAAAAATACGACCCAGAACTGTTTGAGATTTATACACCAAAATATATGCTGACATAAAGGAAGGTCTATCATGTCAAGAAAACTTGACATGGTAGACCAATAAGTTAACTTAATGTCCGGGCAAATTGTCTCCACTACACAGACTGTGTTCTCCTGATTCTTCCATCTCTTTACATTGACTCCATCCACTATCTCATTCAACCGCACTGCTTGAAACCATCACCTATCCTGAGACCTTGCAAATCTAGAGCTTCTTGTCCATTGCTAATGACTGGAGTGATGAGTTCTTAACACTATAACTTAAATATTGAAACTTTATGGATATCACAAAGATCATACACTATGACTAGACTGAACTTATGCCAAAGATGCAGGGCCAGTTCAAGGTTAGAAAACTATAAGCATAATTGCGCATATCAGTAACAAAAATTAAAGTATTATCTCAACAGATGCAGAAAAAGCATTTGACCAAAAAAGGCACCCATCCCCATCAAAAACGCTAGAAAGCATAGGAGTAAGTGGAGCTTTTCTCAAAATAAGAAGTAGTATCTATCTGAAATCAAGAGTAATCAATATCTGTAATGGAGATAAACTAAAAGCCTTTCCAATTTGATAGAAGTGAAACAAGGCTGTCCATTGTTAGCACTACTGTTCAGTACTGTGCTAGAAATGCTAACCATAGTAGTAAGACTAGATAACAATTAAAGGAATAAGTGCAGGCAAGAAGGAAGCCAAACTATATTGCTTTTGTGGATGATATGATGGTTTACTTAAAGAACCCTACAGTCAACTCAAAAACTGGCTGAAACAGTTAACTTTAATGAAGTTGCAGGATATAATAAACCCATATAAATCATCAGAATTTCTATATATTACTAACGAAGTCCAGCAGCAAAAGAAAGAGAAATTCCATTTAAAATTAACTATAGACAGTATAAAAAACTTGAAACTTTACCTGCCGAGACACACACAGGAACCAAAGGAACACAACTACAAAACACTCTTGATACAACTAAAAACAGATGTAAATAACTGGAGAAATATTCATCGCTTATGGGTAGGCCAACTCAATACAATAAAAATGACTTACTACCTAAATTAATTTACTTGCTGAGTGCCAAACCAATAAAACTACCAAAGAATTTAATAATTAAATACATCTGGAAGAACCAAAAGTCAAGAATATCAAGGGAATCCATGGGGAAAAAATGTGAAGGAAGACTAGAAGTATCTCCCACCACTGTACAAAGCAGTAATCATCACAACAACCTGGGACCAGACAAAAAAAACTGAGCGGTTGTTCAATGGAATGGATCAAGTACACAATATACAGAAGCAAACGAACACAGTAACCTAGTGTTTAATAAACCCAAAGATCCTGGCTGATGGGACAAGACCGGGAAAAGCGAAGAGCACTCTGACAAACTAGGCACGGACAAACATCTTATACCATAAACCAACAAAAGCTCACAATAAGAACATGATTTAGACAAAGGGTGGAACCACAAGCAAATTAAAGGAGCCAGGAAGAAAGTACCTGTCAGATATATGAACAGAGGAGTTCATGATCCGGGAAGTTAAATGGGTAACTTTGACTATATAAAATTAAACAGGTTTTGCACAAACAAAATCAATGCAGCCAGGATGAGAAGAAAATCAGGAACAAAGAAGAAAAACAATTTTACCGCAAGTTTCTCTGACAGACATCTCATTTTTTAAATGCTTAGAAGACAGATACAAATTTATAAATATAAAAGCCAAATCCCCAATTGAAAAAAAGTCAAAGAATATGGACAGGCAGTTTTCAAAGAAAGAAATAAGGCTATGAAGCATCATATGAAAAAATGCTCTATATTACTAATATTAAGAGAAATGAAAAACTAAAACAACCCTGAGGCTAATTAAAATACCACACAGATTGACTAAGATAACAGAAAAGAAAAACGACAAATGCTAGAGGAGATGTGGAGAATAGCTACATGAATGTAACGTTGGCAGAGTTGTGAACTGGTCCAATCATACCAGAGAGCAATCTGGAACAATTATATATTGCCCAAAGGGCTCTTTTGGCCAAGCAACACCACCATGTCTATACCCCAAGGAGATAAAAGAAAAAGGAACCATATGTACAAAAATATTTATAGCATCTCTTTTTGTGGTGGCAAAGAATTGAAAACCATCCCCTTGGGGAATAGCTGACCAAGTTAAGATATAGGTATGTAGTGGAATTTAGTTGTGATGAAGGGGGACTGTTTCTGAAAAATAAGGGAAGACTTTATGGACTGATGCAAAGTAAAATGAGAAGAACCACGAGAACACAGTAAACAGCAACAGCAATAATGTACAGATAAACAACTGTGATAGACTTAATTCTGATGAATGGGATAATCGTCCAGAACTCCAAAGGACTCAGGTTGAAGAATGCTATCCACCTCCAGAGAGATGGACTCAGAACACAGACTGAAGCACAATTTTTCCTTTCTTTATTTTTCTTGCTCCCCCCCCCCCCCCACCCAAGGCCTTTTTAAAATAAGGCTAACATAGAGAGGGCAGCTAGACGGCTCAGCACATGAGTGCCTGACCTGGAGTCAGGAAGACTCATCTTTCTGAGTTCAAATCTGGTCTCAAACACTCACTAGCTGGGTGACCCTAAGCAAGTCACTTAATCCTGTCTGTGTCTATTTTCTCATCTGCAAAATGAGCTGGAGAAGGAAATGGCAAACCACTCCAGTATCTTTGTCCAAATGGGGTCACGGAAGAGACATAAATGAGCAAGATTGAAAAAGAACCACCAAAAGAGAGAAAGGTGGGGGAATGTTTCGTGTGACTTCATATGTTCACGGGCATATTTCTTACTATCTCAATGGGAGGGCAAAGAGAATTTGTAATTGAAAACTTAAAATGTTTTAAATACCTTCAAAAAGAAAGAAAAGGAACAAGGGAGGCAGAGACGGGAAAGGGGGAAGAAAGAGAAGAAATAAAACTTTATGAGCTGCTGGCATGTCCTTCACTTTTGGAAAACAGTAATATGAAAATCTGAATTTAGAAAATTCAAAAGATGCCAGAGCAAGAAGACCCAAAAAGCCTAGCAGCCCCTCAGAGTCAGCAATCTCCTAGCCAAACAGACATGTGGCAACCTGGGAGGGGCAGCCAGCCTTAGCATTCAAACCTAATAACAAAACACTATCAAACAGGAGGGAAAGGCAGTGTACATACATCACTTCACAAAGAAGCAAAGAGCATTCCAGGAGGGGAGGGGGAAGGAAAATAGGAGGAAAAGAAAATCCAGGCATCATCCTAGGCAGATTAGGGCCTGCAAAGGAATGGGCAGCACCCCAGGTACCTCTAGTTTAGAAATTACTTGGGCCCCCCAAATTGAAAACAGAGCAGAGGAGACTGAATTTGAGAAAGAGTCTATCAGTTTCAATTTGGAGCCCAAGTGGCTCATTGAAACAATGTTCATCCTTTAACACTATTAGTCTCTATGGGATATTATATAGTTCCAAATCAGAGAACATCATGATCTCGCGAGAATCACAATTTCAGGTGACCTGAAGGAAAATGGAAAGACACATGATGAGTGCCAGCAGATTTACAGCCTATTATCAACAAAGGCATGTACACCCAAAGTGGCAAAAGATACCATCAAGAATGTGCAGGAACAGAAGAGGGGAGTGGCCAAGTCCCACAGTAAGACAATGAAATGGCTCAAGCAAAGGTGCTATTTGAAAGTGATGATACCGTATTTCACCATGTAGACTTTTCCCTAATTCAGACTTGCCTCACCGCAAAGTAGTCTAAATTAGCCCCTTTATTATGCCTTTTACTTCTGAGACACAATTTGAGAGGAAAAGAGCTTGTTAGTCCTTTCTGACAGAAAAATGTGGAACTTAAAAGTGAGACTTTATGAAATTCCAGCTACCCTCAGAAATCATGATGTTTTTCAAAAACCAGACTTCATCTGACATTCAGGGAAATCCAAAATGATTCCTGGAAACCAGCTTGCAAGAAGAATTTGGCGGGGGGGCAGGGAGAAATCAACCAAACTGAAAAAACTTAAGAGGGCTCTGATGGAGATTCTCTTGAAATTCTCAGTCATTCTAGGTTCTAGGTTCAGGTTCCCTTTCAGATAACACAGAAAATAATAGCAATCCCTCTTGAGAATATCCCATAGGACCAATACTGATAAATAGCTTTGATGATAAAAATCAACATATCTGTATCTATCACTGTACTGCCTTCTAGTTAGTCATCCTGGACTGGGATCACTAATGATAATGCAAGAACATATCCTCCTCCCACCCTCATCTGCCAACCTCAAATACTTACAAGGGGAAACACAGGCTTTGCCTCATTCCCTCATCAAGTGGAATGAGCTGTTTATTGGCAGAAAGCTGGTGAAATTTCACCATTAGGGTTTGATTTTCCTTGATTAGCAAAGCAATCTACTTTTTTTTCAAATGGTCTCAGTGGTTTTCATTTAAAATAAGACTGAAATTTGACACAAACTGTTGCCCAAACACTAGTTTTTTTTTTTTCCTTTTTCAATCCAATTCACACCTCAATGCTAAGAAACATAATACAGAATGATAAGAGCATCGTTGCTATTTGTCCTTCTATAAGAGGACTAAGAAATTGAGATGGTGTTGCCATGACTTGCACTGAATGGATTTAAGTGAGGCAGAGTTGGGCAAAGCCACCAGCCTCACTCACTCCTCCACAGCCATATGGGTCCAGTGGTAAGACAGATCAGGATGACTGCAGATGGCCCTGGAGGCAGTGGGAAACTTTGGCCCTCTTTAACTAAGGTCTTTAACAGGTCCTGACTGAGGCAACACCCATTTAGTGATTAAGGCTAGGTGAGAAATGAGGCAGAGACTGGCCTCTTTACCTAGTCTAAATAAATAAATAAATAAACTCAATCTGGGAAGGGAAGACCCCCAGAGGTTCTGGCCAAAACAGAAACAATTGCTATTTACACTGGCTCTGAGCCATCAGAGCCTAAACAACGACCAGATGAGACTTGGGCTGGGACCTATAGTTGGTCAATCAATGAAAGCCAGAGGGATTTGGGTTTAAGGCATGGTCCATAAAAATGAAATCTTATAACATTTCAGTGATCAGAATTTATATTCCTTTGGGAAGAGCACTCCCAGGTATGGGTATGATTCCCTATCTAATTCACTGCAGCTCATGACATTACCTCCCCAGTATCATGGTCCTCTTTTGAGAACAATCAATAATCTGTGAATAGTAGGAGCTGCCCCACTGGGGACCCAAATGGCCAGCTCCAGTTGGGTAAAGCAGCTCCCTCACTCACTCCTTCTTTCCCTCCCACCTTCCCTCCTGTTCTCCCTTCCTCTTCTCCCTCTGTCCACCAAGGGATATGAGAATGGTCATGGCATGAATACCAAGGTCTAAGGCAGCCTACTATTCCCACCATGAATTACAAGCCACAATATATCACCTTCAGAGCTCCCAATCAAATAGCATACCAGGACATGGTAAGCTGTACTATTAAATTTGTTGTTCAAATTTGGGAGACATAAAATGAAAAGCTAAATGCAGAAAATTGTAGTGAATCCAGAAAAGAAAAATGCCAATCACTGTAGTGCAGACTTGATTTCTTTTCTTTTTTTGAAAGGCTATGTTTTTCTTTGCCTACTGCTGTATTCATTCAATAAGTATTTTCTGAGGGCTTACCAGGAATCCAATCCAGCTACATGCTATTCATAATTGGTCATGAGTATTACAAAGATGAATAAGACTTGATCCATGCCCTTCATGGGCTCTGACATTTAGTAAGGTATTCCACTTCTCACCCTCCATGATCCTACAGCCTATTAGTCATACTATTCCACAGAATAACATAACAGTAGACCTGGAAGAAACCTTGACCTCAATAAGGCCAATTTTCTCGTTTTAAAGATGAGAAAAATGAGGTCCAGAAAAGTTGTGACTTTCTCAGAGTTATACAGCAAGCCAGTTTCCTATCTAATCAATCTTAGAACAGTGCCTGGTATATAGTAGGTGCTTAATAAAATGTTTGATTAATTGACTGAACCTGGTTTCCCAGGACTATCCCAATTTGGGAAGCTTATGCTCCTTAGCAGTTTAAAAGAGGATGTCCATGGTAGGAAAAAGTTACTGCCTTAGACTAAGGAATCTTAAAGTAATTTTTGAGTATTGAGACAATAAATATCTAGTTAGGGAAACTCATCTTAAAAGTTTGAAACCTACATAGACATTTTAGCTGTAACAAACAGAAATCACCAAATGAAGGACCCAGTCAATGGAAAAGTCATAAATTCCCACTGAAGTTAACCCTGAACACTGGTAGAGGGAAAGAATGTCAAATGCCCTCTTACTGAGAAATAAATATTTGACATTATTCAATTAGTATCTGGTCCAACACAAAACATTTCAAACATCACAATTAATTGGGTCATATGATTAAACCAATGGCAATATACTCAAGGCACATTTTTTTTTAAAAAGCCACAGAATGACTAAACCTGCAATAAAGCAACATGTTTTTTAAGATGTAACAATAATAAAAAAGTAAAAATGATATAAATAAACATAACCAATACAGGTTATTCATTTTCCTAAGAAAAATAGTCAATAATTACTTCTCAGTTGATATTTTAAGAAAATAAATTTCTTTTCATTATAACTTTAAATATAGACTGCATAACTATATTACACATAGTTATATATGAATAATTTCAATATATTATGTATGTATATAAGGATGACTATACATATGCTGCAGACTACTTTCAAAGGCTTTGTAGAACTAGAAAAATAAAAGTGTAGACAAGGGGTAACTGATATTTTTTCCAATCATCTTTTTATCTAATAACCCTCCTAACTGTCCTGCCTGTCTCTACCTTTCCCCACTCCAATCCATTCTCCATGGAGCAGTCTTTGTATCCAAAGGGTCTGGGCCAGCTGCAGCCAGGGCTGTAGTCAGTCTTGCCTTTTGTCATGTCATTGGACGTCAATGACTCAAGAACAGAAAGAGAGCCTGACAATTCTACGCAACCCTCCCTCACTTAAATACCATTCCGGTGGAAGCCAAGACATCACCAGTGATGTCACTGGTCCTCTGCAAAAACAAAGGGCCAACAGCAGCAATAGTCTAAATCAGCAAGTCCCCTTAGAGTTAATGTCTACCCATGGTTTTTCTCCCTGTAGGAAGTAAGTTTCCTAAGAATAGAAATATTTCATTTGTTGTCTTTGTATCCTTGGCACCCAGCACACTTCCCCACACAATAGTTGGTACTCGATTGACATTTGTTGAATTGAAATGAAAGTAACATCTGATTTTTTAAGCATCTTCCTAAATATATCATTTCTAATCTTACCAGTTCTATTTTTTATTATTTTTACATTACAAAAATATCATTTACTTTACAAAATTATAGGGTCTCTTTAAGTAGCAAGCCCTCTAATCCAGTAAAAGCTGGATTTTATTTACAAACACAAACTAGAACTGAACTATGAGGTTCCCAAGGTTCATGCAGGACATGAGAGGATACAGCGTCCTTCCCCCTATTATAAAGCAAGTGCCAGTTATTCAGACTTCTGGGTGCTCAGCTTGGCATCTTTAAGGGACATTCCTTCATTCAATCAATCAACAATATCTACTGGATTCCAACAATGGCAGAGGACAGGCCCAATGCTTACAACTACTTTTTGACTGGTTGATAAATTTATTAAGTACCTCAAGTAAGTTCTAGCCACAGAAGATACAATTACAAAAGCAAAACATTCCCTGCCTTTGATTCCGTGCCTTCAAAGAGTTTATAATCTAAGTAGGAAGATATGTAAATAATTATCATGGAACGCAGAATAGCAAAAAGAGATAAGTGCCCAAAAAGACCCTAACAGTACTATGAGGATGCTTTTCTGTTATGAGGGGTTGGAAGGAAAAAAAGAGATCAGGCAAGCTGAACTTTGAAGGATATACAGGCTTTGCAGGACCTTGGACAAGTTCCTTAACCCCACTGGTCTCCATTTATTCATCTTTAAAATGAAAGAGGTGACCTAGATGGCCTTGAAATGCCTTCCAGGTCCTTCATAAATCTACGATCCTATGACCAGTTAAAAAAAGAAAAAAGGGAAAGAGCTAGCAGCATGTGCAAAGGAACAAACATGGAAAAAGTCAGAGGCTAGGAGGTAGGGAGCTGGAAGGGACCTCAGAGACCTTCTCCTCATGGTACAAACGAGGAAACCCAGAAGCAAAGAGGTTAAGGAACTTTCGCAAAGCCACCGGTCATGAACATCAAAAGTGCGGCTTGACCTACATCCTCTAACTCCAGATTCAGTGTTGTCTTGTTTGAGTTTATCCATTTTATCACACATTCAGGAAATGGTAAGTTGTCCACTTTGACTTGAGCAATGGACCGGTCATGTGATAAGGCTACAAAAGGAAGTCTGCACTAGATTACAGAAGAATCCGAATACTAGATTTAGGATTACTCTATAATCAGGATTCATAATAACACAGCAATGCAGAATCCTCTCATTTGTAAGAAGACACCTAAGAGGGCATGGGCTTTCATTTTCCATTGACAGGTACGTGGAATTACATGAAATTAGGAAGGAACTCTAACGAGAGGATAGCATTATGAACGGAATAAAGGTATGTTCTTCTGAGTCACTCAACATCTTGAACGGAAGATTTACTTTAATACTGTATCATCAACTCTAGGATTTTATTAAAGGGAATAAATCTTTCTGATTCTAAATCATGACTTTAAATATTTTAATGTTTGCAACATATACAAGCAGTATGGCATAGTGAAGAGGAAGCTGACTTGAAGCCAGGAAGACCTGTGTTCAAGTTTCTCCCTGTGCTCTATATTGGTTGAGGTATGGAAGGAGGTCAGGCTCCCTGACAACTCTAGTCCAGGCCAGAGAGTGAATTACGGCTCTGGGCTTATTACTTGGGCACTCACATGGAAATGGATCCCTGCAGATAAACACCATAGCTTAGAAAACTACAAATCAACATTACCTATAGATAATTGTAATATAGGTAATATATTATTATTTGTAATATAGGTAATATATATAGGCAATTGTAATATAGGTAATAGGTATTGTACTGTGTTGTTATCTATTTTGTTAAACATTTCCCAATTACATTTTAATCTGATTCTAGCTGCTCTCCAGTCTTACTAATGGAGAATTTGACAGCTCTCCCCTAGGCAAACTCTCCAGATTCTAGACTGCAGAAAAGGTGACAACTCGCCTTGAAATCAGAGGGAGTTTCTTCTTTGGGGGTTCTTTATACCAAAGAAATCATAAGCCAAGCCCCACCTCTAATAAAGGTAAGAATACCGAATATATATGTGCCTACAAATCAAATTTGGCCAAATCAAACAACATATTAAATGTAGTGTTCTCTAGTTGAACAAAATTTTTTGTAAAGCAAAGAATCCTCTTCTAGGTCAATATCTTATGTTTCTGTTTTGCAAGAAAATATTTTTGTATACTGCATTTTCCACAAATAGAACAGATTTCAGTAGTAATACCATATCTCCCGCGTAGTTAATTAGTAGCTTCATTCACGGCACTCAAAGAACCTTACAAATGTTTTCTAAATCAGTCACAATATTTCTAGGTACCATTCTGCAGAAAACTTTTGTGCAAATTATACTGTAGGATAAGTTAAAAAATTAATTCCAACCCAACCAGGAATATACAATCAAGTTGAAGAGACAAGATACATACGTGAGTAAAATGAGAAAATATTCCTTGCTTTATGCAATAGATGTGTTTCTTAAAAGCTTGGAAAAAATCACTGAGTTTAGAACTGAATGGGATACTTAGAGAGCATGTGGTCTTAACTACCTGACTTTGGGGGTGATGTTTGTACTTCTTTTCTGAAGAGGTCCAATGACATCATGGGTAGTGTCCTGACTTTTCCAGGTAATTGGATTTAAGTGAAGCAGAGCTGCACAGAATTGCTGGTCTCACTTTCTCTTCCTGGATCATGGAAGTACAAGTAAGCAACTGAGGCCCACTGAGATTAAATTGCTAGCCCAAGTCCTAAGCAGCAGAGCCATACATAATTCACACTTGGATCCTTTGACTTTAAAGGCGTGTTTTTTGTTCTTCATTGCCGAAGAAGACCGTGCCATCAGAGAAATAACATGCCTTGCACTTGACTTTGTTTTGAGGGAGAGAGGGCTGTGCACGTCACCAGCCTCACTTCTTCTCTAGAGCCATCTGAATCCAGTGACCAGATATTCATCAGGATGACTGGAGGTGGCCCAGGATGCACTGGGAGACCTTGGGCCCTTTAGGCCAAGGTCTATGCAGGTACTTCACTTAGGGTGAAGTAAGGCCCTTTCATTGAATAGACCTGTTTAAGAAGTAGTCAGGGCACAGCCCCTTTAATGAGGCAAGGAAAAAAAGACATCAGGCTGGGAGGGAAATAGCAACAGTTACTACTGATAATGACTCTAAAGCTAGGAGGGTCCACATGGTAGACTTGTTTCAATGTAGCATGCAAATTGAGTATTTATACCCTGTATTACTTAATGTAGAATGATTAAAGCAGCACTTCTCATCAAAAATATGACCCAGAACTGTTTGAGATTCACACACACACACACACACTCACACACACACACACACACACACGTATGTGCATGCACACACAGAGTTTTAACTAATCAGCTAATTGATATGAACTAAGGAGGCCTGTCAGTTATAACTCATATATAACAGGCCTAGATCAATTAGTAATTCTAACTGAAAGCGAATATAATTAATTTTATGATTAAATTCATGAATCTATATATACATATGGATACAAAATCATTCATTTCACATGGCTGCACTACTGAAAAAGCTTGATTATTTTTAAAAATATTATCTAATTTTATTATCTAATTATCTAAATATTATCTGATATTTCTATGTAATAATCTTTTTGTAAGGCAAATCAGGAATAGGAAAGAAACTTAAAATTTCACAGCTACAAGAACTCTCAGCCAAGGAAGCTTCCTGTACCAAAGCAAGCCGACATCTCTGCCATTTATAATGCTGAGAGTTAACTTTACTGAAAGATGAAGAAATCAGTCCAGGGTCACAAAGTCAGGACCAGTAAGAGGCAGCCCTCAAGCTGAAATCTTGCTGGCTTCCGGCCAGCTCTCTTTCCATCATCCAGAGCTGTCCCAAATGAAACAATCACCGCTACTAAACAAACAAGACAAGGGAAATTTCAGATTTCTAAGACTAAAACAAGGTGTACCTAAAGAAAATCAGATAATGAAGCCTAGGCCTGGGAACATACTTGAAATGAGAGAGGAATAAATCTCAGTGATGGGGATTAGTCACAGAAGGTTTTATGAAGGAAAAAGACTTTGAACAGCTCCCTAAAAGATATACAAGAGGTAGAATGAGAGAGAGAATGGAGCATTTTGTGCGGGTGAAAAAAAAAACCCAGCATAAAGATATGGAAACTAGCCAGACTCAAAGTACTGGGCACATTGGGGGGATGGAGGGGGAGGGAGAGGTTAGTTTAAGATGGAGACTAGTAATGACAAGCAATCGGTAGCTCTGGTGGTTTATTAAGAAGGAAGATAATATGGTGTTGTTTCTAAATGTATGCGTGTTATTTATCACAAGGTGAGGAGAAATATTTTGAGATATGGGTGAAGTTTGGGAGGCTAAGAGAAAAGCATATGGAGGAGATATATAAATATATTTAAGTTGATGGCCAAAGAGAAAAATATTTAAAAATTAGTAAACAACTCGGTTCAAAAACCCAAATTTCCAAGCTGTGGTTTAATCGAGCCTAACCATACTCTCTCCACAGGAGCCCTAGCAGACACAATTCCCAGTACCATGTTTGACCCCAGAGCTGGCTGTATTTCAATGACGATGCTATAGGGAATGGATGAGAGGGTGAAGGAAGACAGGAAGAAATCAACATGCTATATAACTGTCAAATGTTATTAAAAGGGCAGTATCCAACCATCCACATCTCCTTATGGAAAAGTCAGGAGGAGCACAATTGGCAGAGATCACACTCACTAAGGCACAGGGCCTTGAAGAATCTTTGAAAACTGTCAGATTCTATATTAAACCATCACCAGCTGCATTCTGCTTTTTATAATTAGCCTGTCGGTGCCAATGCTTATCAATGATCTCCTCCCTCCTACTCAGGGAATCAGCTTAGGACTGCCCAGCCTCAGAAACTCCTTAAACACATAGCACAGCCTACGCAAAACCTTTATTCCTAAAAGGGCTTTTTGTCAGTCTGAAATAAAGACTGAATTACCATGCTCCTCAGGAGTCATAAGACAGAAAAGTCCTAGACCTCAAGTCAGGTAAGGCCTAAATTTAAATCTTAACTGTGCCCCTTAATAATAACCTGGGCTCATTCTTTGCTTTGCAAACCTCAATGTGTTATTATTTGACCAATTTTTAGGCATGGGGTAAAATGCATTATATGGTCCTACAAGGGAAGGAAAAAAGGGGGTATGGGAGGTAGAGGGAGAAACAGAATAAAATAAAAATAAAAGGAAAGAAAATTCAAGAAAAAAGTATTCAATTCAGCAAACAATTATTAAATACCTATGGTCCAAGGTATCATTTCCTCAAGAAGCCAGGAAAACAGAACAAGTTTGTATTGAGCACATATGTATTAGACAGTTAATATTGATGCTAATAATTCACCTAAACTCTCTCACCCTGTTTCTTCACCTGTAAAATAAAGGAGTTGGCCTAGATGATATTAATGTCTCTTCCAGTTCTGGTGTTTTATGATTATAGATCTATCTGCTTGAACACGAACAGAGAAACCTGAAGAGTTGCTCATCACCAGGTTGACTTCCAACCATTCATTTTCCACTACGACCAAAGTCAAGGATTCAGGACAGGATAATCAAGGAAAAGGAGCCCAGAAAGAGATCTACTCTTTGCTATCATGATATTCCTCATTATCCCCTTCCCCTTTGGGTGTGCTGTGGATAGAACACCGAGCTCAGACAACTCATCTTCATGAGTTCAAATCCAGCCTCAGACACACTGCGCTCTAGAAGGCTCTGATTTTAGGAAGCATTTCTCTAAGATCTCCAAATAACTAATAGCCTGACCCTCTTCTGGACAGAGCACCAACCGGAAGTCAAGACAACTGCCTATGTATATCTATCTGCTTTTTAATTTCGAGTGCCCAACCTAAGCCATGCACATAAAAACTGGCACCATTTATATCAAATGACAGCTTTTATTTTCCATAAAATATTCAGCTTCTGCTTTTGTTTAGTTCTAACTATAAGCATACAAAGGTTTAGGGGGTTTCATTTGCTTACTCTTAAAAAGAAACATTATAGGAGAAACATCTTTATAATCTGGACAGAGAAAAAAAGGAAAAATGATTCACTGGCTTCTCCTGCAAATGCTTCTCCTGCAATTTTTTAAGTACTATACCTGGTAAGAGAGTTAACAATGGATGTTTCTTTATAAAAAACCTGAGAGATTTGAGGCAAGATGGCAAAGTACTTGACTTCCTTTATAACTCTAACCTAAAAACCTAAAAAGAGAAATGTGTGCCAAACTTAGAGCAATTAAAGCTGAAACCCAAAGGATAAGATGATAGAAACAATACAAGATAACAGCCTCATGAAATAATATCTGAGAACTGAAATACTTTAAAAGCTCCCACTCCTAATGTTCCTACCATGGCACAGACTATAGCCAACACAAGAAACCTCATGGGCTTGTGTTTCACAGTCTGAAAGTAGGGGCCTCTCCTAATTTCCAAAGGCAGGAGTAACTCAGCCTAAAGTCTTCCCCTAGTCCACTAGAGGCAGAAGGTTGATTAAACAGATCCATGAAAAAAAGGAAAGGGAATGGGGGGAGGGACAGAAGATGCAGAGCCTCCAAGGAAGGGGCTCCTGTGTCTGTGGGAGAGGTGCCCTAAAAAGCCGGCTGGAGTCAGCTCTCTCCCCATGGAGTTTACTCTGGGCAGAGAACCAGCCAGGTCCCGCTACTTTACCAATGGCCTGTTCTCAGGGTTCTCTGTAGGAGGATAGGATAACACAGCAGAAAAGCGGAAAGTGGTCAAAGATAAGGGGGGAGTTTAGAGTCAAAGTTCCTAGGATATAAGGGGGAGAAAAAAGAAAAAGTCCACAAGAAAAAAGAAATCTGGCTCCCAAGCAGAGAGACAGACTGGGAGACTCTCAAAATTCAAAGAGCACACTGAACAAATATTAAGGAAGACAAACCCAAAATTCCCAAAGGGGAAAGAAAAAATTCTGTAGACTCCCAGAGATCCAAGAACAAATAGGAAGAAACTCCAGAATGTCCAAAAGTCAAACAAAATTTCAAAAGAAGATATCAGCAAGAGAATTGGGTGGGAAATCAAAGATTCCAAAGCAGAATTAAAAAACAACAGAATAAACAACTTAAAACACAACTTTAGAGTGACTCAACAAAAGAAGGCCAGATTTGGAATTCAAAAATACTCAAGTGGGGAAAAAAAGTGACAGAGAATTGAGACTTCTGGGTCACCTGAGCAACAAGAAGGTAGACTAGCCATTTCCTTTGATTCTCATAACCTCTCGTTCCTCTTCAAAACAAAAAACTGTGCCCCCAAAATCAAACAACTTCAGCTGTCTCCATGGTCTAGGTCACCAAGAACAGAAAAGAACTTTAAAAAAAAAAACAAACAACAAATGAACTGATGCTCACTGACCCCAAGCTCACTCAGTGCTCCTCCCCCATTTCCTATGCTACCAAGAACGAGCCCACATTAACAGACCTAAGGACAGCTTACAATGAAACTCACCCCTACAACTCAGTCTCCCCTGCCTCTGTCCAGTGCCTGGAAACTGCAGCTCCAGACTGAAGACATCTGCTCCAGCTTCAATAGCCAACTGAAGCTGAAGCCTGCCAGGGCCCACAACCTGGAAGTACCAGAGCTGCAAAGCTCTGAACTGCAGGTGAACCAAGGTACAGAGAATGGGACAATTCGCAGGGACAAGACACCAAAACGAAGGGGAAAAGCACTTCTGGGGCCTGTTCTGATTGCCCAAAAGTTAGACAGGGCAGAGACTTAGGCTAATAAACTGAATTTCCCAGAAGGAAAGGAAGCTTAGATGCTTTGAGATCCAGCCCCCAAGGAAACCCACAGTCAGAGGGGAGGGAGAAGTCAGAAAAATGAGTGGTAGGGAAAATAAAGGGAGAAAAAAGATTCAAAGTACCAAAAATTTCGGGAAGACTAAAACTCAAAAGACCATGAATAGAAATAGATAAAACAACAGGAAAAACAGCAACAACAGAAGGAAATGTGACCTCCAGGTCTAATAAACGAGTTCAAACATCTGAAAAATTGCTACAAAATGAAGGAAAATGAGCCAATGCTTGATAAGAAAGAGGACCCTGAGGAATTTGAGGAGAATATGGAACCACAACACACTGAGCCTGAGTGGTTTAAGAGAAACGGTAATTATGAGAAAAAATGTATAGCACACAGAGCAAAATGATGTGCTGTGATCCCCCAAGAAACCAAAGAGATTGGGAATGCAAATACACAAAAGAAATGAAGAAAAAGAAAACCACAATATTAAAAGAAAACATGCTCACAATATAAGCAAAATATACTGATCTCCAAGACACAATAAAGAAAAACCACCCAAGAATCACAGGTCTTTCAGAACACAACAGGACAAAAAACTTTAACA
This sequence comes from Bettongia penicillata ogilbyi, assembly GCA_023548195.1. Taxonomy (NCBI): domain Eukaryota; kingdom Metazoa; phylum Chordata; class Mammalia; order Diprotodontia; family Potoroidae; genus Bettongia; species Bettongia penicillata. Next base: position 7,614,312 of record JAJHZJ010000266.1, on the reverse strand, counting down.
CTGTCATGAAGGAAATAATAGAGGAAAACTGCCTTGAATTTCTAAATATAGAAAATGAAATTGCTATTGAAAGAATTCACAGATCACCACTAGAAAAAAAAATAAGGCTGCAAATTCCAAGAAATGTAGTTGCTGAATTTAGCGATTCAACTCAGAAACAACAGGATCTCTAAGCCATCAGGAGAAAGGAAAGGGCATTCAAATTACGCGACTGTTCCACACTGGCTAGAAAAGGTATGGTAATAATGCTTCTAAAGGGTAATGGAGCTCAACATGCAATCCAGGGTGACCTGTCCTGCAAATCTGGGCTTAATCATACAAGACAAAAAACATAAAGAGTTTGAAACACTTTTAGAAAGAAAACCAGACATACACAAACATAAAATAAAGATCAAGAGAAGAATCTGTTAGGGAAAAAGGAGCATAAGTGGTAATCATGATCTTGGACAAAGTTAAGGCTAAAATAGATTGAATCAAAAGAGAAAAATAGGAAAATACACTATGTGGCAGTCATATTCAGAAACGTTGTTTTGGACTATTTAAAATAACTAGATGGTATAAGGCTGAAATATGGCAGTGGTGTAGGAAATGATGAGTTAGTGGACTTGGAAAACTATGGAAAGACTTGGACTTATGAAGGAAGGGGCTATCCACCCTCAGAAAAACAGGGCAAATAACTATAGTATGGTCTTACATAGACACATGTGATTGTATATGCCTATATATGTATACATAGATGCATGTGAATGTATGTCTATTTGTATACATAAATGCATGTGAGTGTATATATATATCTATATATAGCTGCATATGACTGTGTATGTATACGTAGATGTACATGAATGTATATGTCTGCATATATGTATGTGTGGGTACGTGTGAATGTCTATGTCTATGTGCATGTATGCATAGATGCATGTGAACGTGTCTGCATATGTACATAGGTGCATATGAATGCATGTCTACATATATGTACGATTATAGATATCTAAGTGTGTATATATAAGTATATGTATTATGTATGTGTGCATGTATGTGGACATGCATGTGGACATACATACATACATCTATACATGTACTTAATTGTAGCCTTCTGGGGAGGGAGGAAGGGAGAAGAAAAAACAAAGTAAAAAGTGCCCAGCAGAGAACAAAAGGAAACAAAGATGGACAGTACTCAGCACAGTATGTAGTATTTATTACACAGGCTTTCTTGAAATGAAAATTTATTGCTGCATATTTTGAATCCTCTCATGTTCTGCTGTGCATATGGCAATGCTTTTTTTCTTTTCTTATTTTGTATTTAAGTTTCAGTATTTAAATTTATAATATTTCTTTTCTTATTGTATATTTATGTTTTAGTATTTGAGTATAAAATTTAAAAAAGAAAACTAGAACTGAAGAGATTATCCACTTTTCAAACACCTCAAACAACCGAAAGACAGAGAGCGAAGGAATGCAGCAGGAAGGTAAGGACAGCAACAGAGTGACTTCTCTGAGAGACTTCTTTCTACAGATGAAGGTGGGTGTCTGACGAAGGCAAGAGTGAAGAAGTGCATATGGGTATTATGGAACTTAGCATTTGATAAATTGATAAAAGCTTCTGTCAGTCTGATTGAAAAGAGAGCAGAAAATCACATCACCAAAACAGCAAGAAGTAAAACCAGAAAAAATAAAAATAATCAGAACATATTATACACAGTTAATATGCTAATGACACTGAGAATACAAAATAAATAGAATACCTTCAAAAATATAAAATATCTAAATTACCAAAAGACCTAAAAGTCTTAAGTAATCTGATCTCAGAAAAGGATATAGATTTTACTGTAAAGGAACTACCAAAGGGAAAAACTCCTGGTTCTGATTCATTCATGGGAAAATTGTATCAAACTTTTAAAGAATAGTTTAGTACCTGTACTTCACAAATTGTTATAGAAAGCAACCTGCCAGAACCCTTTTATGGAACATAGTCCTGCCTAAACCAAGGCAAGATAAAACACAGAAAGAAAACTATAGGCCAGTATATGTATGTATGTGTGTATGTATGTATGTATGTATATGGCCTACATATATATATACAAGCCAGTCAATGGACACTGGCTCAATTTTAAAATGCTACAAAACAGACTACATCAATTTGTCCAAGAAACCATTCGCTATGACCAGGTGGGATTTATACCAGAGATGCAAAGACAGTTCAACATTAGGAAAACAATCAACATCATTCATCATATTAAAAATCAAAACATCTAAAACCACAGGATCATCTCAACAGATGACCAAGTATACTTTTAAGCTAAAAACACTAAAAAGTACAGACATAAGACCTTTTTTCTAAATATCACAAAAATCAGCTAAAAAACCCAAAATCAATCATCATATGCAATGGGGATACAACAGAACCTTTCCCAATAAATGTGGGAATGAAACAATTCTCACTTTCCTCCCCCATGAACCTTTTATTATTTAATACAGTTCTGGAAATGCTAGCAATAAAGACAAGAAAAGGAATTAAAACATAAAAGCAGGTAAAGAGTTATGACATAAGACTGTCCCTGTTTGCTGACGATATAATGTTTGTTGGAATAACTCACTGAGACAACTAATAGTTTCAGTAAAGTTTCAGGCTACAAAACAAATCCTTAAAAATCAATATATAATATCAACATAAAATAATGACAAAACACAAAAAGCAATAATAGAAAGGGAAATTCCATTCCAAATAACTATAAAATGCATATTGTCTGGGGAGCAACCTCCTCCAAAGTACAAAAAAGACTTGTATAGATTCAATTACAAAAAATTCCTTCAAGAAATAAAGAACTTACATAGGTGCAAGAATACTCAGTGCTCATAGCTAGGCTGTGCCAATATAATAAAAATGACAATACTACCAAAATCAATTTACACTTTTAAAGCGATATCAATTAAATCACCAAGGGGATACTTTCCAGAGATTAATGAAGTAATAACGAATTCATCTGAAAAAACAAAAGACCTAGAATATCAAGGGAAATGATGAAAAGATGTATGAATGAGTACATTTCCAGACCGCAAAACTATATTATAAAGCAGTAATCATCAAAGCCATCTGGTATTTCTAAAGAATAAATCAAATCGAAAAGACTGGAGAAAAGATTCAGAAACAAGAGAACTCAATAATTCAGTGTTCGATAAAGTAGAAACTATAAATTATCTAGAGAAAAACTCCTTATTTTATAAAAACCTCTAGAAAAATGGAGAGCATAAATTAGCCTAAGAACATCTTATACCACATTCCATAATACATTCTAAATGGATATGTGATTTTAATATTAAAGATCATATTATTAAAAAAATTAAATTAAAAAGATCATATACCTCTTACAACTATGGTTAGGAGATATAGTCTTAACCAAACGAGACAGAAACAATTACAAAAGATAAAACAGATACCTTTTGAGTATTTGAAACTGAAAACTTTCTGCAGAGACAACATTAACGAATCTCAAATAAGAAAAGAAACGGTCAAACAAAAAAAATATTTTGTATCAAGCTGCTCAGATAAGGTTTCCAAGATATATGATAACAGCCATTCCCTAACAGACAGTCAAAGGACAGTTTATCAAAAGACCTGCAAAAGTATTCACAACCACATGAAAAAATGCTTCTAATTACTAATAAGAGGAATGCAAAACAAAATAATTGCAGTTTCATCTCACACTCTACAAACTGGTCAAAATGACCTCCAAACAGCAAGTCAATATAAGAGAGGTTATAAAAAGATAGGCACACTAATACGTTATTGGTGGAGCTGTGAAATGGTACAACCATTTCAGAAAGTAATTTGGAATTATCCAAATAAAGTAACTAAAACTATCCATGCCCATTCAAACAAAGATTTCATAATTAGGCTTATATATACCCTAAGAAAGTCATATGTAAGAAAAAATTCCCCATATAATCCAAAATATTTATAGCAATACTTTTTGTTCTAAGTTAAGAATTGGAAATAAGGTAAGGTTCACCAATTAAGGAATGCCTAAACAAATTCTGGTACATGAATATAATGGAATATTGCTATGTTGCAAGAATTTAGGTATATGATAACTACAAAGCAGCATAGGAAGATCTATATGAACTGATACAAAGTGAAGTAAGTAGAGCCAATAAAACACACAGTAACCACAACAATGGAAATGCAAAGAATCAGGACACACCAAAAAATCAAAAGCAAATTGTAGTGACAAAGTCCAAATAGGACTCAAATGAAGAATTAGAAGGTACCCCCAAATCTACCCCTTTGTGCAGATGGGAGATACTGCATGTTTTCAGACTTTTCCAATGAATTTATCAGTTGTGCTGAGTTTCTATTTTCTCTTTAAAAAATATTATTTGCCATATGGGATGTTTCTCAGGGAGAGGGAGGGTTGTATGACATACTATCAGAAAATTACAATAAAAATATAAAAAATAAAAGAATTCTCTGCAAGCCAAAGTAACTGAACTTGAAGACACGTGCAGAGATGAATTAGAAGCTATAGTCCTCCCAGAACAGGACGAACTTTACAAACCTGAATACCATACTCTAAGAAACTCATCCAGAATTTTTGAATACAGACAATAAAGCACAGATTGAATAGAACCACAGATCTTTACCAAAGAAAAACTTCACTCCTGAAACTCCAAGGCATGTAGTGGTAACATTTCAGAATTTCCATACCAAACAACAAGGTCTGCCAGCAACAAGGAGAAAGGTCTTCAGCTATGAAATAACCTCAATTTAAATCACTCAGTCTTATTCATAGTCAAGAAATCAAAAAAATGATAGAACAGAATGGTCCAAAAAGCAGAGGAACTCAAGTGTCAACCCTACATAACATTCTGCAAACCTGAGTCTAATGATTAATGGGCAAAGAAAGATTTTTCAGCAAGAGATTTCTGGACGACAGAGGCAGAGGCAGGGAGAAGGGGGTGGGGAAGGGAGGAGAGTGTAGAACATCCAATTCAAACATCCTAACATCGGTAAATAAGTATAATTGTAAAGAAAAGATTAAGAAATGGAATACTCTATAGATGATTTTTTTAAAGGAAACAGACTGAACAAAGGAGACAAAAATGAGAAATAAAGAGATCTAAGAGCCTCGAGAAATTTGGATGATCTTAAGCAATCAGGAAACAGGAAAAAAGAACTGATGCAATATTCTTTGGGCTCAATCCCACTCTAAGTATACCACTATCTTTTGTGTGGGCCACAACAGTGGGAATCACTCAAACCAGGAGAGAGGAATGTAAAAGACAGAGGGGAGCTGAAGGTATATAACCCAGGAGTGGGGAACCTGCAGCCTTAAGGCCACATGTAGCCTTCTAGGTCCTTAAGTACAGTCTTTCAACTGAATCCAAATTTTATAATTTTATAAATTCAGATTCAGTCAAAAGGCCACACTTAGGGATTTAGAAGGCCGGAGGTTCCCGGTCCCTGAATAACCCCACCAAGCCTGTAGTAATTCAGTGTCTTAACAGTAGTAAGTGGCTTTAGTAGAGTTAGGTAAAAGCAGTACCGGGGAAGTCTGGGATAGGAAGCCTGGAAGGCAGGCCTCTCCTTTCAAGAAGAAATTAAAAGATGCCATTAAAGAAAAAGCCCAAGGGAGTGGGGTTGGGAGAGGGAGAGTGCATATCTGTAATGAGAGCCTTATAATGAATGGATTTTGTCTATGGTCAGAGTCCTTCATCTGTTATCACAAAAGTCTGCATTTCAATACAGCTGGTTTCTTTTGTAATCCTATGTATTTTACGTTATGCATTTAAAAAAATTATTTTGGGAAAAGAAGCAAAAGCTTCATCAGTATGTCAAGGAATCCATAAGTGACAGACAGACAAAGGAAGGTTAGTACTTCCCAGGACAACACCCCACCCCAGGAAAGAGAATGAATAGGTGGGGTTTGGGAGGAATGGGGGTGGGTGTCTTGGGACACAGACCTTAGGGCTAAGATCATCTTAAAAGCAATACTACTGTGCTGTAAGAAATGAACTCAATGATCTTAGAAAAATATTGAAAGACTTGCACAAAATAATACAGAGTGAACTGAGTAAAACTAAGAGAACACAGTATACTGTAACAGCAATACTGTTTTAAGGACAGCTTTGGGCAAATCCGTCATTTTGACTCTAACGGATACCTAAATTAACCATAAAGGACGTGTGAAGGGAGACACTGTCTGCACCTAGAGAAAGAACTCATGAATAGGTGTACTGAATAATTTTACACACGTGTGTGGCATGTGAGTGCATACACACCTATTTGTGTCAAATGGTGGGGGGGAAGAAATTTACATAATAACTTTACTATACCAAATTGTACAAAATAGATTTGCAGTTTCATGTGCATCGTCTTTACTACATTATGTTATGGAAATGCTTGTTTTATTCCATAAAATATGAAAAAAAATAAACGATGATGGGGAGGGGAAGGAGAAATTTTTAACCACATGCTTATAGGATAGGGAATGGATAAATAAATTTTTAAAAACAGAAAAATCAAATGAGAGTTGTTATAAAGGTAACTTATATTTACCTCAAAATATGATCTGTGTTCATCACTGTCCTGTCAGATAGTGGGGAAGAATACTAATTGGCCTTTTATAACAGGACTCACTAATAGAGTGGTAGAGTAGAAAGAATACCATATTTGGAGTCAGAGAACCTGGGTTTGTTTGAATTCTAGCTCTGTTGCGAGAAACTTTAACCTTCTGTGCCTCAGTGATCTCATCTGTAAAATGAGGTGATGAACTACATCTCTTAGCTCTTTTTTCTATGATCTCTGTGACCTAGAGAGCAGTTTTTAAGTAAAGATAATTGTGGAAGTAAGCACTTCATTTGAAGATAGGAAAGCCCAGTTCAAATCACAGCTTAAATAAGTCTGGTCTGTGTAATCAGAGACAAAGTCATTGTACCTCTTATACCCCAAATTTCTTTACCTGTGAAATAAGCCATAATACTCATACTTATATCCATCACAGGGTTGTTTTAAGAGTAGTGGCTTTGCAAAACTGATAAAATACTCTTTAAAACACATCAGCTTCTGAATTCCATGTATCTGGTGTACACTAACCAAACACCAGACCACATTTCCTTTCCGTCATTTCCAACTCCTAAGGAATATAGGAATATGAAAGCCAAATGCTTCTCTGAGAATTCTGCTACTTCCACTTGGCAAACATTGATTTTTCTCTTGTGCTTTGAAAAGAGCTAAAATTAATTTTCATTCATATAGAGTAAAGAACCTTTGTTTTGTCAGCATCATTGCCTGAGGTCAACTCTGCCATGGGAATAGGGTCCATGAACAACTGATGAGCCAAGAGAGGAAGCACAAGACGGTATTTATGTAGGGATAAGATAAATACCAGCTTTTGTTTTTTGTCTTTAGTTTTCTTCATGATCAAGAAAATCAAATACAAAAGAAAAGCCAAAAACTTAACTTTGAATCCAAAGTCTGTTTTCATCAGCTGCCAACACTTTTTAGAAAATGAAAACGCCAGCCCCTCCCCAGTGTCTTTTGATTTCTGTTTTCCCCCTCTTCCAGAAGACTGTTTTCTTTTTTTTTCTTGTTTATGTATTTAATGGGTAGGTACCAATACTGACAGAGGGAAAAAAAATGAAATCAATTTATAATCAAAATTGAATGCTGCTCAGTACCTCAGCTGCAATTTCAGAAATTAAAGTCCTTTAAAATCTTTAGTGGCCAAAAACTCTCATATCTCAGCCCTGTGTGCTACTCAACCTTTTTTCAAAGTTCATTTCCCCCACATTGCTATTTATAATTCAAGTCACACAGGTCGTAAACATCATTTTGGTCTACCCAAAATCACATTAACATTAATGTTTCTAGAACTCAATATGTTCCTTGCACACAGTAGACACTTAATAATTAAATGAATTAAATATTTTAGAGTTGATGCAAACATTGGCCTGATACATTAAGTGGTAATGTATTGAGCAACAAGGCCATTTGTTGCCTACTGTGCCTCCAATAGGACTGCCTGGGCAGCAACAAGGCCATTTGTTGCCTACTGTGCCTCCAATAGGACTGCCTGGGCATCTTGCTACCTCCTACCAGTAATTCCTAAATGACATGATGACCTAATCAACATACCACTTTCTGGTCTAACCCCATATTAAAATTAAGGCCTTTCAAAAAAACACCAAAGGTCAAAACTAGGCTTTAACATTTTGAATTGAAATAAGCATTTAAGGAAAATTTTGTATGACTAAAATTATCTATTTTACTTTTTATCATCATCTCTATCCCTCATAAAGCTAAAATTTTCCTTAGTTTCACAAAGTGCCTCTATCCATTCTCCTCCAATACTTTTGTGATATGACCATTTCAAATGAGGTCACATATTCATTTGGAACTTATTGTGGAATAAGATAAAAAGTATTAACCTAAACTGAATTTAAGCCAAACTGCCTTCTAGTTCTCCCAGAAGTCTTTGTTGAATAAGGAATTCTTATTCTAATAGTTTTGTGTTCACACAACAGGAAAGCAACTTTGCTCAACTGCTTCAGACTCTAGCTTGGCTAATCTATTCCCCACTGGTCAATTTCTTTATTTTTCCATCAGTATCAAGTAGAAGCAGCATGGCACCATGGATAGAGACCTAGCCTGGTCTACTCAGAAAGACCTGAATCTCACACAATGTCACTGGGACCTTAGGCAAGTTAATCTCTTTCAGCACCTGTAGTCTCCAAATTTTCTGATCATGTACCCGTATCGGTACTTTTTTTCCTAAGGGGTATGTTGAAGGTGGGCAACTTTCCTAACAGCACCTCCATACCTTCTGCTATAGGTGTCTGGCTAGGGTCAATTAATAACTGCCCTGACAGGCCTGCACCTCACTCAAAGTGGCAAGACTGGGAGTTTGCACAAGGAAAGCAAGATGTATAGAGGATTACAGGTCTGCAAGGGGTAAATGATAGCTATGGCTAAATGGAACAGTGGACATGCAACCTACAGTGGACTTATCATATACTACTTGGGATAGTACCACCACCCCCACCTTGAGACAACCCCAAAAACAACTCTCCAAAAGCATAAATGACAGATGCTGAGAACACAGGGAGAATGTTATTTCCTATTATTGGTACAGGACTCCCTATACTAATGAAGTCACAAATGAGTCTAAAAATAGTTCTGATAAGTCCTGACTGAGTTCTGATAATGCTAAACCTACTTCACTCCTAATTTTTGTCATTATTTCTCTTGAGATGCCTGATCTTTTGTTCCTCCAAACAAATTTTATTATTTCTCCTAGTTCAAGAAGTAACCTAAGAATTTGATGGCCATGATGTTAAATCTGTATCAATACAGCTATACTAAAAAGAGAACCTGTGGCTTGGGAAAAATCTTTGCAGCAAATCTCTGAGAAAGGGCTGATATCCAAGACATAGAAAGCCCATTATAAAAATATAAGAAGATCCCTAAGCAAGAGGTCTAAGAATTGGAACAGGAAGTTTTCAAAAAGGAGAATAGCACGCTAACAACCACACAAAAGAATGCTTTGAAGCACTATTAAGAGAAATGCAAATTTACACAACCCAGAGGGTTCTCCTCCACCTATCGGATAAAAGATAATAAAGATAACTGTCCAAAGTCAAGTACACTAATGCTTTATTGGGGGAGTTGTGAATTGACCCAACCTCTTCAGAAAATAAGAACAGATACTTATAATAATACTTAAAGTTCTACAAAGTATTTTACATACATTTTCTCATTGGTCAGCAAAATAATCCTATAACTTAGGTCTCATTAGTAACCATTTTATAGATGAAGAAATTAAACTTTGGAGAGCTTAAGTGATTTGCATAGGATAAAAAGAATCCAAGGTGTAATACCAATCAGTGCTGACTCCCAAATTCAATGTTCTCTCTATTATGCCATGTTGCCTTGATAAACAACACTGAATTATGGTAGAAAAGTTACTGAGTTGTACCTACCCTCTGACCCCAGTCATACCATTCTTCTAGGTATATAAGCCAAATTCATCAAAGACACCATGGAAGGTCCCACATACACACATAAAAGAAATACTTTTAGCATTATTTTACAAATTGTGGTATATGAATGGAATGCAATCTACCCAGCTATAAAGAAGGGACAAATTATGAAGAATTCCTAGAAACTTGGTAGGCCTCTATCAACTGATGTACAGCACAGTAAGCTGAGTCAGAAAAATTCGTATAATGATCATAATAATGTATATTTAAAAGAAAAGTAAAAAACATCATAATTATGACCACTACTTGACCTCAGAGGACTGGTGGTAAAACGTTTCCTTCTTCTCAATAGTGAACCATGACTGAAACATGGCAGATAGTTGGTCAGACATGACCAATATCTTTATTTTTCTTTGCTGTACTTCTTAGTAACAAAGGAAGATTCTATTAGCAGAAGTAGTCCAATATGACATTTTAAAGTACTTCAGACCAGTATATAGACAAAATTATTGCATAATCAAAAGACCATCCCATTCGTCTTTAATCTCCGTATCCAACACCCAGCCTGATGTCTCTTTTTGTTGACCTCATTAAAGGGGCCATACCTTGGCTACCTCTTAAACAAGTCTATTCAATGAATGGGCCTTACCTCACCCTAAATGAGTACCTGCATAGACCTTGGCCTAAAGGGCCCAAGGTCTCTCAGTGCATCCTGGGTCACCTCCACTCATCCTAATGAATATCTGGTCACTGGATTCAGATGGTTCTGGAGAAGTAAGGCTGATGACTTGCACAGCCCTCCCTCACTCAAAACAAAGTCAAGTGCAAGTCATGTCATCATTTCTCTGATGGCATGGTCTTCTTCAGCAACAAAGGATGAACACAACAATCAATCCTTACCCACCAGACGTAGCATCCTTGGTTTTTAAATGAGCAGCAGACAATAAAATAATATTGCCCACAGACCACATATGGTAGCAAAATCTAAAAACACGAGAATTAAGACTCTTAGTTCCTACTTCATTTTGACTGAAATGGAAGAAAAACTATCAAACATAGCAGGGGAATGGGTCTATTTAAATAGTTTGGGTTTTTGTTTTTTAAAGAAGGGCTTTTCTTAGTTAACAAAATTCCATGAAAGAATTCGTAGGATGAAAATCTCAGCGAGGAGTTAGACAGTGCATCTTTGCACCCTCTCAACAGTTATAACCTGCAATGTCATTCCCTACCCCACCTTGCAGAATTTTTTATTACAGTAACTAAACACTACGTATCTAGACAGACATATCATCTTTATAAAAATCAAAAAGATATGAAAAAGAAAATAAATACAACAGCCCCATTCTCAAACCAGTGTCAAAAGATGGCATCTTGTCATAAGAATAAGTGACATGAAAGTGAAGACAGTTTGATTATTATGGACTCCAGATAGCTGCCATTTATAAGGATGCCAAGAACTATAAAAAAATTATGGCTTTTTTTTAAGGAATACAGATGACAGGGGGAAAGAGGATGATAATGCATAAAAGGATATGCTTACTATAATTACCTTTCAACACCAAAGTTAAGAGTTTTAATGTGATTATTGTAGAAAGACAGCCACCAGGTAGTTATCCCTGGCTCTCACCCTAGGACCAGCCCATCTTTTTCAATCATATCTCTTTGATGACTGTACTTGAGTCCTCCATACCTCTTTATCATTCATAGACGTTGCTATTTGCTCATACTCACCTCACACGCCTCTCTATTGCCCTCTGAGTGACATTTATTATTAATTCCTCAGAGACTATAGTGTTCTATGACTCATAGACACACAACAATTTTGTGTAGTAAGCAACTTTTAAAAGTTACTAAGATTTCATGTCTTATTCCAAGACTGCCAGCTGAAAAAATCATCCCTGGTTTATAGTATACATTTCTCCTAATAAACATCTGGAATACAAATATGGTTAATGCATGGCCTTGCTGTCTACATTATATCATCTTTCTTATGAACTGGCCTGAGGTTTGGGGGTTTGGAGTTTTTTTTTTTTTAATCCTTTTAAATGTTTAAAAGGAAAGGAATAGGAATGAAAGTCTTGGGATTTATGCGTGCTTCTACTGAAAAGTGGAACAAGGTGTGAACAAAGTGGGTCATCAAATCTTCATCTTGAGAATTATTTACAAGTAAAATATGGATACTCAGTCTCAAATGATTCTCCATGAAGAATGGTTGCAACAAGGACTGGCATGGTGAGAAGCGAAGCGAGTCTCATACTTCTCCAAAGATTTTGGACCCTCAGACAAACACAAAATGATATATCCCATATTCCTACATCATCTATGAACTCTCCACTTAAGGATTTTTTGGTTTTGATTTCTCTAGCCCTCTCCAGTCTAGCTACATGTCCACAAACTTATGAAACCTAAATCATAAAGTTAAAGACGAACTAATCCAGTCACCTCATTTCACAAGTGATAAAACTGAGACCTAAACAGACTAAAATATTTTTCCAGGGATTAGGTTGGGCTACATTAAAGAGACTATTAATGTCACACTTATATTATCTAACTTCAGTACACAAGATAAGATTGTCTAGGTATACCTACTACATAGGTTAATAAACTCAAAGAGTTATAGAACAAGAAAAGACTTTGGAGACCATCTAACTCAACTCTCATTTTGCAAGTGAAGAGAAATTGAAGTCCACTGAGGTTAAGTGACAATCCCAATCTTCTTCAACAGGATCTCAGTTGAACAGAAGTCTAGCATGAAAAAGCTGGTGGTAATCCCAAACGTACATTCAAATGCTCACACTTGCTCATTAAGACACCATGTAAATGAAACCTTTTTTTTTCCTGGTAGCAGATAAGCTAGAGAGGAGCTTTAAGGTCTAGCATGATCCCTGAATGTTCTTAATTACATGCAGAGAATTCCTAAATTCCCCAAAGAACATTGCAACTGAAGTATATCCTTCCCTTTCACTTATTGCTAAAAACAAGGTTTCCATCATATAGCATCCCGTACATATAAAGTAGGGTAGGGAGAGGGGAATAGAGAATGATGACTGAAACAAAGCTGGAGATGCCTCCTTGGCTGGTTTGGACAGGAATGGGTTGGCGTAATTTAGAATTTCTCATGATAAATAAAGAGGGGAGAGGAAAAAATCCTAAGCCACCAAGTCTTCCTTTAGATTTCATTCTGCCATTTAAAGAAAAAAAAAACCCAAAAGCACGCAGCTCAGAGTTATTTATAGCCAGGAGAGTTAAAAATTAGTCCATAATTGCTTCAAGAAAAGGTGAGGATAAAAAAAAACTCTTTCCAATCAATTTCTCTTCATCATTGGTGAATTTCAGTTTCCAGCTGGACAGCCTATCATAGTTACAATAAGCCTTGGGTGGCGGGGGTGGGGAGCTTCAGCTATTCAAAAACACTGGAGGGAGGTGGGGAAGAGAAGGGAGGGGAATGAGAGAGGAGTTGATTTGAGCTCCCACCATTACCAAGCCCTGGGGGTCTGAAATTTTCTCCAGGGTGTTTCTGGCAGAAACAGCTCAGAACCCAAAGGGCTTCAAGATCACAAATATAAGGCCTCAGGGGCTGTCAGGTTCTCAGTTTGGGTGGGATCTGTGATATTGTAAAAGTATGGTACTCTACCAACGGAGCACACAGATTTAATATACTTTGTAGGGCACTTTAGTGCTGGGGAGGGGAGGGTGGGCAGTGGAAGGGAGGAGTTCTTTCCTTTTAGGGGTAAACCAGTTTTTTTCTAAGGAAGGTATACAAGTGGGACGGGGTGTCGGATGGAAAAGCTAAAGGGGGGCGGGGGGGAGGAGGAGTAACACACCTCCTACACTAGTCAAGGGCGTATTCCCCGGCTCACAGCAGTTCCCCATCCTTTTCCCTCTCTCCTTCCCCCTCCCTCCCCTTTCCCCTCCCCTGTAAAAGGCATACCAGATTTAAGACCCCTCGCTGGGTTTTCCACCTGGATGAAAAGACTGATCCATTTACTTGGTGTAGGACACAGCCTCCGCCTTCTCAGTTTCCCAATCGCTACTGGGTTAGAGGCATATTAGGGGAAAGGGGGAGGGTAAGGAAGAGAAAGGGGAAGCGATTGATCCCGATTAAAGCAGGTTCGACCCTACGTAGGAAATCGGTTTCCCACCAATCCGCTCGGATCCAGCCGCGTCTGCGCTACTGCTGAAACTGACAAAACGTGGTGCGAGGGAAGGCTCTCCTTGGAGCCGGGGGCTGTCTCCTCTCCACGTCCTTGCGCCGGCGAAGGGGGCCTGGCGAGGAGGGGGGCACAGAGTCCAGGGGAAAAAAATACACATCTATGACGGCGGGGCTTCCCTGAGGAGAGGGAGAAGCAAAAAGTTCGTGTTAAGGACAGGGCTTTTGTTAGGAATGGCAGCCACTTAAGTTTCCCCCAAAAAAGTCACCCCCATCAAAACGTAATGTCTGGGGCCTCTCCTCCCTAAAGCCCCCACTTAAGCCTGGAAATAAAAGATTCTGATGGCAAAGAGGGGTTCGAACTCTGAAAGCGAAACTGCAAGAAGTTTAGGGATGCTCTTTCCTGTTTCCCTGGGAACCCCCCCCACCTTTCCCCTGAGCTTTGAGTGTCACCTGTGGCCTCCCCCCCAGCCAAAAAAAAAAAAAGCCAAGTTCTGGTGCCCTGGGATAGGGAGGTTGGGGGGGGTGGAGATAGGAGAGTTCTTCGGCTCGTAAAGATCCCCGTTTCCACGTCATTTAATCCATTTATTGGCACCCGTTGGTTAGTAACCTTGCCAGTCAAAGAAACAGCTGAGCTGGCTCTCAGGGTAGCTTAGTTAAAGAGGCGGTGGGTCTGGTCCGACTTCTTAACAACCAACCCCTAGGTTTTCTTTTTCCCAAAAGAAAGAGAAGTCATAATATATACAAACATACATACACACACACGCACACAGACACACCCCTACATATACAAGCACTCGGATTCTAAGGAGTTTAATAAACACACGCACGACTGCATTTTCACCTCCACCGTACAATGCAAAAAAAAAAAAAATTGCAGGTTTCGTGGAGTTGGAGTTAATTCTTTGCTTGTCATAAGCGACGTCAGGAGGAGGGGAGGTGTTCCCAGCTGAAACTGCAGTTTACGAGCAAAGAGCCATTTTAGGCTGGTTTCCTACTTTACCAAAGCCTCCTCTGTTTCCCACAGGCAATCTGGAAGAAGGGGCGGAGAGACAGGGGGAAAGATGGGACGGGGAAGGAGCCAGGGCGGCTTTTTTCCGTTACCAGAAGTCTCATTTTAGGCTTTTCTCAACTCCCGGTCCCCGCAAGCCCGATGGGGCTGAAATTACGCTCCTTCCTCCGGGCTAGCCCGTCCCTCCTCCGCCACCTCTGCAACACACACACACACACTACAGGCGCACGCCCACAGTCCCAAAGACCCCCGGAACCAAATGGATTGCGAGGACCTTTCACACAATGTAAGCATCCGTTTAAAAGGGAGAAGGAATAGACTATCGATCCCTCCTCCCCCGCTCATAACGCCCCCAAAAAGAGATTATCGCGTCCACTCCCAACCCTGTCCAAAATATCTCTATTTTTTTAAAAACCCTAATTTAAAAAAATAAAAAATGAAATGCACTAACTTTCACTTCTGCACGACGGTGCGCCCGGCTCCGCTCTGGTTAAGTTTGCAGACACTGCGGAAGGCAGAGCCTCGCTGGTCTACGCCCCCTCCCTCGGCTTTCCGCTCCCCCTCCCCCTCCCCTACGCCAAAGCGCTAACCTTGCCCCTACTCCCTCGGGGAAGGATTTCTCCCGCTACTCCACTAGGCGAGGGCTGCGCGGCGGCGGCTGCGTGGTGACTCTCCGCGACCCCTGTCGGCGTGGCAAGAGCCCAACTCCCTCCTTTTACAGGCGAGGAAACTGAGGCACCGAGAGGGTGGGTGACTCGCCCAAGGTCACGCGGTTACGGTCTCAGGCACCCCTCTAAAGCTTCTCCGGAATTAGAAATCATTAGGGTAATTCAGCGTTGGCGTTTCCCCCTCCCAATGATGTGGGTTTCTTTCTGTATTTGTTCTCTGGTTCTCTTAGCATGCACACACACCCCCATTTGGGATTCCTCTTCCAGTCCCAGCCACCCCCACGGGGTGTATCCTATTCTGAATGAATGCTCTAGCTTTTTTTTATACACCCCCTCCCTCCCAACTCACCCCAATTTCAAAGAAACCCCCTTCCTCTATCCTTCCCTCACCCCACGGACCCCCAGATCAAACCTTTCTAAAGCCTAGCCCTCTACGTACATCCAAGCCAACTGCAAGTCATGCCATCCTCTAGATGTCACGGTCCTCTTGGAGAACCAAGCACAAACACATCAACTCTACCTACAAGAGGGACCTATTCCTCCACGTACCCCCTTCTCCCTCTACACCTCCTGCCTCCCAGAGCGCATCTCTAAGTAACCAGGAATAGCCTCCTGGCCCAGCTGGACGCGGTGCTTCGAAGGTCCTGTCACACCCTCCAGGGCTCCCTAGTTCAACGTTACCCCCCCTCCACCCCCATCCCCCTCCACACACAGAGGGCAGAAAGAGCAGTCCAATTCTCAGCACAGCACGCCTCCTTGCACCGAAGGACGGGGGAGAAAAGTCACCAGCGCCTCCGACCACCCCGGCATCAGACGCCGGACAATTAGCCTCGTTTAATAGGGACCCCCTCGCTCCACCTACTGAGAGCCTTTGACAGCGAAAAGACCACAAACGTAAACACAGGCAGAGGAAGAAGGGGGGTGGAGGGGGCCGAAGTTATCTCAAGTACATCTAAAATAAATGATTGCCTCCATCATCGGGTATTTTCACACCCCGAAGGAGGGGAGAGAACTTCGCTGCCTTCTGCTCCCCCTCCCTTCCAGCAATGGACTTTACACACCGAGAATTTTACCGCGGAAAAAACTAGGGCAAGCTAGCCCCTGTCTTGCTTTCCCATTTAATTCGCTAAAACACCTCCTGGGGTAACCAAAGAGAGTAGAACCTACGAGGTGGCATCTCCGGTTGGGTTTTTTCCCACTTCAAAATCTTTATTTTCAGTTTTTAAAAAGACACCTTAGCCCGCCATGTTGAAACTGACACGATTTATAAATATTCATTTACCGCAGTTGTAGAGCTTCGGAGAAAACACGGGCTCTAGATTATCTGTCCAACGTCTCATGCACCTACACACCTACACACACACACACACACACACACACACACACACACACACACTCCTCCCTCTACTGCTCACCCCCTTATCAAAATAAATAAATAAAACAGTGGGTGCAGTTTTTTGCTTGATGGGGGGGGGGAGGTAAAACACCAAAAAAAGCAAGAAAATAAACTCTAGACTACAGAGATCAAGTCTAGTCAATTCGAAAGA
This sequence comes from Bettongia penicillata ogilbyi, assembly GCA_023548195.1. Lineage (NCBI taxonomy): Eukaryota > Metazoa > Chordata > Mammalia > Diprotodontia > Potoroidae > Bettongia > Bettongia penicillata. The sequence continues at coordinate 7,596,960 of JAJHZJ010000266.1, read as the reverse complement.
AAGTCACAGGAACAGGAAAGCCCCAAATGACAGGATATTACTTTAAAAAAAAAAAAAATAGAAGAGAGCCCATCCATTCCAAAGCACCCTCCAGAACTAGTGGTAATTTCATTTTAGCTACATATGCAAATCCTTCCCAACACTACTTTAAAAAAATACAGATATACATATATATATATACATATATAAATTCACTAGTTGTCCTCCCAACCATCCTAGCCCCCACCTTCCCCTGCTGTTGCTCCCAATCCTCCCCCCCCCAAAAAAAAACAACTACAAAAGGGGAATCTTGGAAGAAGAGGATGGTAGTGCAGCGTAAAAAAGGAATTCACCAATAAAGGTGTAAAGGGCCCAGGGGGTGCGACGGTGAGGAAAACGCAGTTTACCAAATGAGGCACTTTACAACTAGGGTGCTAGGTTCTCTTGCACACCCACCCTCGCTTTTCGGGAGGATAGGGGGGAAGCAAAAATTTTAAAAATTACAAAAAACCCTGCAGACAGGCAATCCAGGAGAGTTGGAGAGTTGGAGATTGGGATGTTTTCCTTCCATACATAGCCCTCTGCCCCTGGCCCAAAAGCTCCCCTTCTACCCACCCACCCTTTTTTTCTTTCCAAACTGGAAAAAAAAAATCTGCTCATCTGCGCGCTCAACCTGCCAGCCAGAGATTTCCTTAAGCATGCTAAGTCTGGGACGCCTGGAGAAGCAGCGCCCGGAGCGACGTCTTACCTGGATGAAGTTTTTTTTTTTCCCGTCTCTAAAAGGGTAAAGCCCCCCTCAGCTCAGTGGTGAAAAGGCGATCTGTGTGTGTACGTCTCTCTGTCTCCCTCTCCCCCTCTCTCTCTCTCCTTCCCTTTGCTCGCTCGCGCTCTCTCTCTCTCTCTCCCCCTCCTTTCCCTCCCGCTCTCTCACTACAGACTCATTCCAATATGGCATCCTCCCTCTGCGCATGCCCGGCACTCTTTTTTTAAGATGATTTTTTTTTTGCATTCAATTCCTTCAATGACCTTTTCCAGCGGTTGCAAAATTTCTTAAACCAACTGGCCCGCGTTAACAATATTAGCTCCCTTTCCCTCGGCCCGCCCACTCCTTTCTGCTCCCCGCTCCCACCCCACCCCACCCCACCCCAGTTCCCCCTTGGTAGACTTGCAACTGAAAGTTTACATCGCCAGCGGTGAAACTGACAAGTACAAAATGTGACTGAGTCGTTTGGGGTTTTGTCCGTTGGCTACTCCCTTTGCTCTTGGAGTAATTTAATTTTTTTTTTATTGGTCCAAGTGTACAAACGGCAAGTTCTTCGAAAGTTGGGGTGGTTGGGGTGTTTTCTTTTTTAAACTAATGTTAACAAGTGTGGAGAAATAACTGTAAGCAACTTTTGCCCCGCCCACTCTGTTGCGCCCAGCTTTGACTTAATCTTAGCCTAGTCCCTAGCAGGCTTTCGGAAACCTTTTTACCAGGGGAAGGGAGCAGACCACATGGGGAAAACTTTCCCACCGGGTGGGAAATTAACTAGGTGTCTCCAAAGCTGTACTTTGCTATCTTTGGGTTTGGAAAAGGGAAAACAAAACTGTTTAATTTATAATTCCAGCCCTAGGTAGGAGTTTGGGGCTAACTGCACTCTTAAAAGTCCCTTTCAATGCTAATAAAACCCTATATTGTCAGTAAGGTGGGCTCAACCCCAGCTGTGCGTGGCACAAGGCTCTAGGTCAGGAATGGAGACGAGGCAGGTGTAGAGAATAGAAGGCAGATAAGACTGGAGAATGAAACATTATAGATCCCGCGACAGAGAAAAATTATAATCCGAAGTTTGTCGGAGTTGAATTCATCTCAGGGGCTTGGTTTAAAATCAGTCCATTACCCAGAAAAACAGTTTGGGAGTTGGGGTAGGAAAGGACGGTCTTCCCTATCCCCACCCCTTAGCTTGACTTCTGATTGATTGATTGATTGATTGATTGAAATATCAGCTTCCCCATCCTGGGGATTTCGTGGGATTACTAAATAGGACCAGGTGTTTTTAAAAGATTAGATTTAGGTTTTGTCCGTGATTTGGGGTTTGGGTTTAGGGTTTCGAGAGAAAAGTGGGGTTTTGTGGTGGTTAACGTTTGAATGCTAAGGGATGTTTTTTGTGTGTACTTTTTTTCCCTTTGGGAAAGTTGATGTTGGCGGGTGGGGTTCCCTCAAATGCCAAAGATTGGAAAAGAAACCTCTTTGGGCTTTGTAGCCGCTTCCTTCCCTCTCCTTTAGGTGTCTAGAAGTGGTTTGTCTCGATATTGATTCTTCCTCACCCCAGGAGATAAAGTAACCTCTAGTAGTTAGGCTGCTTAGATGTTGTGGCTGGGTACCGGGGTCTAGACTCCAGGCTCAGTTTAGCCCCCTTAGTCGGGGCTACCGGACCCTAGTTAAGGACTGACCGCCGGTGGAGAAGAGTGTGTCGCGGGGCGGACCCCGAAAGCTGCGAAGTGTGGTCTATAAGTTCAAAGACTGATGTGGCGACTATAGGACTGGATGGGATGGGATGGAAGACAGGAGGACGGGCGCTGTTGGGGTGGGACGCGGTTAAGGAGGGGGATGGTGAGACCCAGGATCTAGAATTTCACTTCATCCTTTGGGGTCCTGAAGACTCCCCCCCGACAACAGAACGATCGCCTGAATTAAGAGAATTCCAGGGTTAGGGGAAGAAAAGCGTGCTTCAGAATACAAACTATCAGAAATTCCCCCTTAGCCAAAACGGTGGGAGCTCAGGAGGGGCCCGCTGGAGGTTGAGATGTGCATGCAAACACATTCAAACTGGGGGCGTAGGTACTCCAAATCCCGCTGTTTCTCGCCCCCCCCCCAAAAAAAAGCCTTCAGATCTGAACCTGAGATCCTAATTCCAGGGAAAGTGGGATCAATGCCTTCCTCCTCCTCCCCACGACTTTACCCAGGAATTGACAGAAATACACTTCGGTGGGAATGACCATTCTCCTTCCAGCCCTCCCAGCTCCAGACCCTCCACCCCCTGCGCGCGCATCCAGTCATCCTCAAATTCAGCCCCGGAGAGTTTGCGGGATTGGCCCCCTTGCACTTTGCGTAGCGCGGACTCTGGGTGGAACCCAAGACCGGGGATCGCAGCGTCCTTATTAATACACGGCCTGATCGGTTAGGAGAGCCTAAGCGGCCTCCTGAGCCCTGCGCTTCGCCCCCTAGTATGCCATTATAATGCGCACTTCGAGACACCCCACGCAGGATCGTCTGCAGATGACCTTGTGCGTGTCCGAACTGGTGTGTGGGAGAAAGAGCACAGACGGCCCTCACTAAAGTCAGAGAGCTCTAGGGCCGGTCTCAGCCCACGTGGACACTTCAAATGTTTATTTGCTAAACCATTCTTCATTCAAACGCACTCCCAGGCACTGCTCCATTCACTGTGGACTTACAGTCAACAGATGAAGCTTACTGTTTCTACTTCAGAGGACACTAGTCTGTCCAAAGGCCGCTCAGAGATCAAGCATCCTTTTAGCTTCCCTGACAGTGCTCACAAGTTCTGGATGTTTGTCTGTTTAGTGGACGAAATGATTTCTTCCCTGGTCTGAACAATCTGTGTCCTTGCAGCTGTGAGATGGGATGTGGGAGGCCAATGGAAAGCTACTTCTCTATTATCTCCAGTTTTTCCCATTAATTTTCTGGACTTTTAAGAAGTTGAAGAAATCTCTTTTAACAAATTGAACAGATATGCAAAGAACATTCTGTCCAGTGTACTAATGTATGCAAACTGTGTCTATATTAACATTGAGATCCTAATGGTCAAGATATTCCATCACCTGTGACTACAATATTGTATACTGTGTTTCATTTAGTTTCATTTAGGGATGTTGACAACCAGAATAGCTACAGATTAAGAAAAGGGGAAAAAATTTCATGGTAGTTAAAATTATTAACTAAAGGTATCTATGTCCAACTTCTCCTAACATAATCAGTGGGTTCTGCAGTCACCTAAAACTTTTCATTTTCAAAGCATCCTTTGAAGCTCCAATTTTTTTAACCTCGTATATGCTTTTTCTACTTGTTTTTTCCTGGCTTCTAGAAAGTACCATGGTTTTCTTCCTTACATTTCTTCCCCACTCTCCTTCTTCCAAGGACACCAATGAGAAAGTTGAAAATTGGTTAGGTGATTCCCTGAGGCAATTAAAGTGGCCCCTTCCTCCCATTCCAATACCTTCCAACTTTAATTTTTATTTCAGAACTAGGTACATTGGGGATATAGATATTCAGAGTTAGGAGCCACAGTAAATCAATTAAAGCCAAAAAAACAGCATATCCTGCCAAAGCTAAAGCATTGATGAAACCCACTGATGCCTTTCCCAAGTCAAGGAGACTTAATGTGCTCTCTGTTAGGAATTATACTTTCAATGCAGGGAGATTTAGCCAAGCAAACCCCATTATGATTAATACCATCAAATCCCTGTGCACAATGTTAAACATTTACCCTAAATCTAGCAATAAGCATTTTACCATACCCATAGATTACAATTTTCATGTCACTATCTCCTATGTGACCATAAACTGCAAGTAACTCTTTTCAAAAGGAAGCTGTATTTTTTTAGTGTAGTTTCTAAGTCTTTGAAAAACTTTCAGGATTAATAGTGCTACATTACATAAAAAGTTATGATGTTTTATCATGTCCTTAACACTTTCACATTCTATTCCAAGTTTTAAACCGATATTTGGTACTGCATAACCAATGGATCTTTTTCAGAAATAAAAATGAAAGTCACAAGACACATTTCTCACCTGCACTAAGCATACTCTGTCTTCCCAAGTATCACTTCAAAAGTGATGAAAGGTGGCAGAGAATCTTTGCTGTGTCACTTATTACATTATGACCTAGGACAAAGCACTTAACCTATTGGGCCTCAATTACCTCATCTATTAAAAAAAAAAAGGGAGATTGACTTAAATGACCTCTGAGGTCCCTTCCAGATCAAAAATCTACGTTCCATCACATCTCTATGTATATGCTTTATATAAAAGATACATGATAACTGATTTCCTATAATATTAATCTTCACTCCATGGAAAGAGCTGGGACAACTCACTCATAGCCCTGCCACTCCTAAATTATCTTTCTTCACTAGAGAAGATAAATGCCATATGGGAGAAAAGCCATCATTTTTTTCCCCTAATATACAGAATGACTCAGACATTTCCACATGCTTAAACTGCTAGCTTGGAACAAAGGAGGGGGTAGGGGGAGGGAGGATGCTCAAAATTTATCAGAACCAACCATTGTAAAACCTTAGTGCTTCCAGGATCAAAGAGCACTAACTGGAGTCGGAAGACTTGAGTTCAAATCCTGTCTCTGAAGTATAGGACTTTTAGGACATCATGCTACTTCTCTAGGTCTGTTTCCTCATCAGGAAAAAAGGGGTTGGACTACACAGCTTCTGAGTTACCTTTCAGTTCTAAAACTATGGAAGGAAAGAAGAAAGGAAGGAAGGAAAGAAGGAAGGAAGGAAGGAAGGAAGGAAGGAAGGAAGGAAGGAAGGAAGGAAGGAAGGAAGGAAGGAAGGAAGGAAGGAAGGAAGGAAGGAAAAACATTTGTTTACAGTGTGTCAGATACTATATTAAGTGATGGGAATACAAAAAGGAAGACAGCAAATTTACCAAAATGGTGGCCAGTTCAGGGTATTTTGGTTTGGAAAGTCACAGAAATGATGAGTGCAGCCATAAGGGGGAGTAGAAAGACATACCCTTTCCAGAACCAATTTCAATATTAAATTGATTATGCTTCAGGATTTGGAAAGTGGAGGGATTGAGGGAAAGGGGAGAAAGGAGAGATATATTAACAGTGGCAAGCAAGAGGTGGCCCAGGCATAAAACAAGAAGTTTAACTGGGGCCAGCTAAATGTACTAGACCTTGTGGGTCATTCCAATCAGAATAGTGGGGGCTGCAGGATAGGGGTTCCAGAGCGGATCCTCTGACCTAATCCAGTATGTCAACTCATCCACGTTCTCAGTGATGTCATTATTCCCTTCAATAAAATGTCAGGTGTTCCCAAGCTCATCCTAATATTTCAAAAGTAATTATAATTTACTTCTATTTTTCATTTCTCTTTTAAATGTAAGGCTTAGCTAATTTTTCATTTTAAATTTGAAGTTTGTTTCTTTAGTTTTATGACTAATATCCTTTGTGAATAAAAATATTGTCCCCATTAGATTCTTAGCTACCTGAAGGTAAGGACTGTTTTTGCCTTTCTTTGTATCCCCAGCTCTTTGCACAGCACCTGGTATATAATAGGTGCTTGATAAATGCTTGTTGATTTGACTTGTGATTGTGGACTCAGTAAATGCTCATCTTTAAAAAAAAATACAACTCCATAATGAAATGTACTTCACTCACTTGTGTACAGAGGGCAATTCAACTGGGCCTTCCCTACCCTAGGCCACTCATGTCTCTATTCTATTATAAGGTCACTACTGGTGGTTCACCAAATGTGTTGGGAACCTTCCGCACATTCTCCTGACATCACAAGGATACCAGAATGAATTGGCTATTCCTTCCTCTCAACATGGACCAGTCCATCTTCCTTTTCTACCCGTACATTTTTGTATGACATCCTTTATTCCATTCTGCTTTGTAACTCTTCATTTGTAATGTTTTACAGACTGCCTACGGACACCCATGTTCTTCTGTGTTACACTCATTTTGAGTTCTTTGAAGACTGTCTTCTACACCCTTGCAACTCCCTTGCCCCTTTATGCTATCACTACTCAAACCTTATCAAGCCCCAGACTTAGAGCACCCTCACCATTCACCATTACTACTGTTATTCATGTTGCTGAATGAAAATTTCCAGAAACCACATAGCAATGCAGTCTGGGTCCACTACAAATATGTATTACCTGATTTCACCTGGATCATCCCTTAAGCACAGCAATCCTTTTACTCTCCTCTAATTGAGTATCTACTTCACCAGTGGCTTCTTTAATTCTATCCTAAGCCTCCCACAATCTATCTTCATTCCTTTCTTTCAACAGAGGACCTCATCCCACACTTTGCTAAGAAAATAAAAGCTATCTAACCTGATCTCCCTCTTCTCCCATATTAAATATTTCAGAATCCCTTGTCCTCATTCACCAATCTTTCTACCTTTGCTTCAGGATTAAGCAAATGATGAAGAGTTGACCTTTCTATTTGTCAATGATATTCCCTCTGTTTATGGGATATGTGCTCTTGATCCCCTCCCCTCCCATCTTTTATAGAAGCTTGTTATAAGTAAGAGATCACCTCTCCCTCCTCTATTTTCAATCTTTCCCTATCTCCTGACTCCGTATCCACTACCTCCAAACATGCCCATATTCCCGTCTTAAATAATCTACATTTGATCTTACATGTTACATCTTCCCTACATTCCCCCACCATGTATCATCATATATATAACTTCTTTCAAAACCCTCAAAAAAGCTACTGGTTCTTTTTTCTACTTCTTCTATCTGCTACTCAAACCCTTACAATTTGCCTTGTTATCTCATCATTCAACTGCGTAACTATCTCTTAACTGCCAGATCCAATGACCTCTTTTCTGTCTTATTCTCCCTGGCCTTTCTACAGCATTTGAAACTGAATATTTCCCCCTTTCTCCTGAAGTTTTCTTCTTGAGTTTTGATGTTTTGATTAATTTTCCTCCTGCTTGCCTGGCCTTAGCCTCGGTCTCTTTGCTGGATCATCTCTTTGTATGGATGAATTCCAGGACTTTTCCTGGACCCTATTCTCTTCTCTCTATATACTTTCTTAGTGATCTGATTAGCTTCCATGGGTTCTGCTAACTCATCTTTATGCTGATGATCCCCAGATCAATATATACCATCTTAGTCTCTTACTTGAGTTACTGTTCCAGGTCGCCAGTTGCTTATTGGACCTTTCCAATTGAATGTCATGAAGATATCTTAAACTTGACATAACCAAAACAACACTCATTTTTCTTTCTCCTCAAACCCTACCCTGTACCTGATTTCCCCATTTCTATTGGAGGTATCGCCACATGTTCAGTCACCCAGGTTCGCAACCACAGAGCCATCTTTGACTCTTCTATGTCCCTTATTCCCTATATCTAATCATTTAATAGATCATGTGATTCTACCTCCACAATCTATGTCTTATCCATTCCCTTATCTCTGCTCACATGACCCTGGTTCAGGCCCACACAGCCTCTTGCAAAGATTATTATAATAACCCCTTAATTGGTTGCCCTGCTTTTCCAATCCATCCCCTACTAACTTGTCAAACTAAAATTCTTAAGCTCAGGTCCTACTATGTAACTTTTCTACTCAATAGACTCAAGTTGTGTCCTAGTAACACTAGGATCAAACACAAACTCCTTTGTTTGACATTTAAAACCATTCACAATCTTATTCTATCCAAAGTGACTAGCTTGCTTTTATATGCCCATGACATTCAATTTTCCATCTTCATGCCTGTCCTGTAGACCTGGAATGCATCTTTTTGTCAGCTCTACCTCTTACGAATCTCTAGTTTCTTTCAAGGCTTGTTCAAGAGACTCCTGTTACATGATGTCTATCCTGATCACTGCAAGTGCTAGTCCCTTTTTCCCCCTGGAAATTACTTTGCAAATGGTTTATATTTTATTCATTCTGTTCATGTTGTGTCCCCCTCCAAAAGAATGTAAACTTCCTGTGGACACACAACCATCATAATGTCCTTTGAAAAGAGGAACATCTAGATCATTCCCTCCGAGGGTCCATTGACCCTACAAGGGTAACATGACAGCCACCCGAAATCCTTTGGCAGGTCGTATATTAATATAGGCCTGATCTAGAGGATCTCACCATCTTATTATAGGAAATCCCTCTTCAACTTGGAACCTGGAACTCTATCCCTCTGTGCCGAATCTCCTCCATTACAGCTTTAAACATATATGTCAGTCGTTATCTTACCTCTCTTCTACTATGACAATGTGTCAAACAACCTAGGGCTTTTTTTTTTTTGTCAAGAGATCTGAAATGTAGACAGATTCCTCCCCACCTTAATTCATCCATTGTTCCTCTCTTCCCTACTCCGAATGCAAGATCTAGTTGAATGCAGTAGAAAAATCACTAAATCAGAAGTTTCAGAAGACCTGTTCTAGTGACACCTCTGTCACTTCATAATCAAGAGTCTTCTTAGATAAGTCACTGAACTCTTTCTGGGTTTCAGCCTTCCTCATCTATAAAATAAAAGTGTTGGATTCAAAAATCCTTAAGTTCCTTCCAGTGCAAAGATCAGAAGATTCAACCTCTATCCAAGAGCAAAAAGTGCCTCTAAAAGTGGAATGAGCTGTCTCAGGGAGTAGTAGATTGCTCCTCATTAGATGTCTTCAAGAAAAAGCTGATAATTATAGTGGAGATTCCTATTTTGGATATGGGTTGAACTAGATAGCCATCAAGCTCCCTTCTAATTCTGGATTTTGATGATTCGATGAATATTCATTCAATTGACTTTTTTTCTCTATTTGTAGGGGAAAAATTGAAATCTTGGGCCCCTGACCAAGAAAAAAAAGACTCATAGGATCACAGATGTAGAGCTGAATGAGACCTTTGTGGTGACAGGGTCCAATTCCTTCTTTTTTACACATGAGAAAACTGAGGACCAGAGGGATTAAGAGACTTGTTGAGAAATGTATAGCTAATAACCATCCGAGGCAGCTCCGCCTGACACCAGGTCTAGCGTCCTACCCTATATCGTGCTACCTCTATCTCTTTCTCTGTCTCTATTCTGTGGCACCATGTTGGGAAAAGTCTCTAAACTTTTGACTAGGCCTCTCAAAATTTACCGTTTATGTACCCATGTATATGCCTATAGTTTCTCCCATGAGAGATTCAGTTAGGTGAAACAGTGGATAGAGTACAGGCTTAGAGTGAGGAAGATTCATCTTACTGAATTCAAATCTACCATCAGACACTTAATACCTGTGTGACTTTGGGCAAGTTACTAAACTCTGTCTGTTTCAGTTTCCTCATCTGTAAAATGAACTTGAGAAGAAAATGGCAAACCACGCCGGTGTCTTTGCCAAGAAAACTCCAGGTGGGGTCATGAAGAGTTGGACACGATGGAAACAACTGAACAACATATAGAACATATTTTTTTTAAAAAAATACAGAACTTCTGTACTTTCCAATGACATTTATTTAAAGAGTTAGTATGGTTTATTTGCCTGTATGCCAGATTTGATGTATGGCCACCTTTTTCCCTTGAGGGAGATAAATGCTCTGACGAAAATCAGTAACACACTTCTACACCTACTTTCACATGTATTTGAGTGCATAGAGTCTCATATTGATACATGTATACATTTAGTATATGCTGATCCACTCTATAGTAATAGTGGTAGCTAGCATTGTTACAGCTTGAAGATATACAAAGCACTTTCCAAATATCACCTCATTTTATCCTTACAACAACCCTGGAAGGCAATTACTATTATGCCTATTATAAAGAAGAGGAAACTAAAGCAGGCAGAAGTTAAGTGACTTGTCCAGGATCACACAGATTGGAGAGTCTGACACTAAATTTTATTAACACGGTTCTCTCTGAATCCAGGGCCAAGGCTCTATCCACTGCACTACCCAGCCTCTACGTAACACTCATTTACTGTATATTTACCTTGATATTCTAAGTATTCCTGATTTTTAACCCCTTCCATTGACTCAAAATAGTTCTGTATTCCTTAAGAATTGGAGTTTCATGAGTTGCTTTGTCCCAAGCCTAGTTGCCAACTTTTATGTGAAGAATCTTTCCAAACTTAGCCAGGCTGTTCTTTAGAAAACAAAGTCTGCTGTTAGGCCTATATTTCCAATCACTCCAGCTCAGGAGGACTGAATAAATCTTTCGCTCCATTGGAACATACAAAATATTGCACTAAATATTAAATACCAGTATTTTAAAGTATACTCTCCTTTGAATTGACAGCTACATGGCACAGTGGATAGAGTGCTGGTCCTGGAGTTAAGAAAACAAGTTCAAATTTAGCCTTACGGTATTTACTGACCATTTGACCCTGGATAAGTCAATTAATCCTGTTTGCCTCAGTTTCCTTATCTGAAGAAGAAAATGGCAAACGACTCCAGTATCTTTGCCAAGAAAACTCCCAAAATGGGTCATGAAGCGTCATACAGGACTGCAAATGGACTATACAACAACACCCTTTGAATCCATGGGATAAGCTCAGTCTAGTACTCAGTGGAATATGGTTCTTCAATAGCACAGATTATTTGGGCCATTCATTCTTTTACCCCAGGTCCAACAAAACAACCGAAGGTGATTAAAGCTACAGTTTGGCACTGGAAGATTGGTTTGTTTATTTTTGGGAGGAAGGGATTCTATTAAAAGCTAACTGAGGCAAGTGTGAGTGACTCTGTCACAGCACAAAACTATAAAGAGATCCTTCAGAGGACAACAGAAAAACAGACTGAATAAGTTGGGCCAAGCCCCAAAAATCCATCTCAGACAGAGAATTTAGTATAAATGCAGATACCAATTTGTGTTTAATGAGTACAATTTTACTAAATACCCATTTATATATATATATATATATATATATATATATATATATATATATATATACATACACACATATCTATATATATGTATGTATGGAATAGGTAGTACCTGGGTTGTGTTACCATAAAAGTATTGTTTTGTCATAGCTTCAAAGATTCCAATTCATTTGTATTTGTTTCAGGAAGTCAATGATTATGCCTTTTGATTTTCTGATACTTGAATAAATGAATGAATGAGCATTTATTAAGCATTTACTGTGTGCACAGTCCTGGGGATATATTTAAAAGGTAAGTCTTTTCTCTTTAGGAGCTCATATTCTACTGGGGGAGACAAAATATGTGGAAGATTTTGGCTGCAAGTCAGATGGAATGGTCCCATGTCCTTGGGGGATGATGGAAAGGCTGACATCTACTTTAATGTCATGTCCAGTGATAACATACCAACAATTTCTGGTGTGGAACCATTTGAGAGTACCAAGAACTTGAGTGATAATAACCTTCTTTTCTGGGTCTTCAGTAGCTTTGGCTTTAGCATCTATAGGAGCAGGTGCGCAGTTCCACTTCCACAGAAAATGCTCCTCAGGATGATATCTAAGACCAATGGGCTAGATGCATTGCTTTTCCTAAGGCCCTTGGGTTCAAGGTCCTGGGCTGTCTCCTTCAGAGTCTGAGGAGAGATGGGAATCAAAATGGTAGTGGTGATAATTAGTAGTTTGATTTTCCTGGCACATGGGACTTCCTTGCTCAGAATACCTCCCTTGCTCTGTGAGTAGAGCAATTGGTTGGTAGTTGGTGGGGAGGGCTAGGCCCTTCTTTATAGGGATTGCTTCCCCAGATAGTGGCTCTGAGGGATGTGCTGGAAGTAGGCCTTGTGGTCTGAGATATGTTGCCACTCCAAGGATTCCTGGGCCCATTTGCCTATTATTAGTGGCAGTCAATTAACAGTTGCTTCTGATGTTAATGAGAAAGGGGGCTGTTTTCTCCACAATGACTTCTCTCCTGATGATGGCTGTGAGGTTGGTTTGATGGTCTGGGGGACACTGCTATTACCAAGACTCTTGGGCCCAGGATCCTGGGCTGACCCCATCAGGTCTGTGGAAAGATTGTGGCCAAGATGGTGGCCATGGCATATGATGCCTCTTGTCTCCTTCGGATAGGTTGGTTTGCCTGATCTGTGAGTGGCAGTGGCTGACCTCATGATATCCATGAGGGCTGGGCTACTTCAAACACTACTATTACTACTATCATTATCACTACTACTTCTACTAATAGCAATAATAAAAGGCAATGATAAAACACATCATATTGAAATCTGTAAAGCCTTGATGTACAGTGCCATCTACTGGAAACAGAAACTGAATCAGTGTCATTCAAGTATCCAGATTTTGCTTAAAGAAGAAACATTATTAGGAAGGTGAGAGAATGTGAACACTCCAGAAAGAATTACACTCTTATATTGTTTAATACAAGATGATTGGTCACAGATGATATTTTGAAAGTTGTACATAAAAATAGACTCCAATTTTATTTCTCTTAAAACTTTAACTTTTTAAATGAAATTAGCTCTAATGCCTATATACTTTTCTAAAATGATATCTCCTGCTTTCATGTTTGAAAATGAAGATATTAGTAATATAACTCCATTTGTAATAAAGGACTAGAATTTTATTTCTTGCCTCAGTAAAAATCTATTTATATCCTTACACTAAAATGGATAGGGATAGAGGATTCTGCAGCTTTTTTAAGATTTTCTAAGTCAAGGATTAAAGTTTAACATAAGCCCCAACAACCTATTCATGTTTCCTAAACCAATTTCTAGAGAAGGAAAACTTTTTTTAAAAAAAAAAATGTAAGTAGTTTTATTTTTTCCAATTAGATGTCAAGACAATTTTCAACATTCATTTTTATAAGATCCTGAGTTCCAAATTTTACTCCTTCCCTTTCTGTCTCCCTCCCTCTCCTCTCCCTTCCCCAAGATAGCAAGGAAACTGATATAGATTATACATGTGCAATCATGTAAAACATATAGGAAAACTTTTTCAAAAAAAACATTGCTAATTAGAAAGGTGGGGGAGAGGACTAGCTAATGGAAAACAAAACAGACATCTGATTTAAAGTATTACTTTGTCCTTTTTGATAAGAATATGATAATAGAAAAAAAGCTAAATACACGCTTAGAAATTATTTAGTAACAGAAATATTACCTCTGACTTCATCTTCCTAAACTTAATATGAACTGAACAATGGACACTATTGTTCCCAAATAGGAAATAGCCAAAAAAGTTATTTTTCCAAAGAGATAAAACAAATTTATAGATATTCCAAGTTTTCTAGAATTCTGTGCAATATCTCACTAAATATCAGCTTAATGAACTTTTAGTTCACTACATGCCTTTGCCTTTTCTCTTTCCTTATTACCAGAATAATAAAAACTTATTATGGAAATAAGGACTAGACTTGTGATTTTATTAATATTGAGAACTTCCAGATGAAGAAATTCTCTCTACCCATGAAGATCACCACCTTCTCTATAAATTTTAGTGTTAAAGAGATACCTAATAATGGATAGAGCGCAGGCGCTAGAGTCAGGAGGACTTGAGTGCAAATCTTGCTTCAGACACTTACTAGCTGTGTGACCCTGGGCAAGTCACTTAACCCTGATTATCTGTACACACACACACACACACACACACACACACACACACACTCACACACAAGATAGAGAGTTGCCTAAAGCACTGAGAGACGGGATCACATGGACAAAATATGATAGAAGGACTGGAGCTGAAATTTATCCTGACTTTGAGGCTGGCTTATTATCCCCTATATCAACCTCCCTTATTATGGGAATCCATCAATATTTTTAGCACCCATGGTTTCATTGAAGAGCACTTTCTCCACTAATGACTGTGGCAATCCCTCTACAATTTAACAGGTAGTTTGAAAGTTATAGAGGTCAAAATATTCATCTCTCTGGGTCTCAGGGAACAATGAAACCCTCTGAATTTAGCTAGACCTGCTCTTGGTCAACAGACAATCTCTCCAGAGCCACCCTTGAATCTTTTCCTGCCTGGTAGGTAGAATCTGTCTGAGTTTTGAGAACCTAGAGTCATCTGCACATCATAATAAGACATCAGAGGACTGTGGGAATAGGGACAGAGAATGCTGTTAGGAAACCTTTTAAAAGAGTGACTGTTCAGTGACTTGGTGATAAATTAGCAAGAGGTGTGATGCAGAGTTCCTTAGGATTTTATTCTGGGTCCAGAGTTATCCCCTAGAGGGCACAGGCAGGAATCTTAGAAAATTTCTACTTAATGTAGGTGGCTTAAATTATAAAAATAGCATTATATTAGAGTGAGGTAATGTGTAGGCCAGGTAAATATTAAATTTTATAATGTGTAGGCCAGGTAAATATAATATTTTATAATGAAACCAACAGTATAAGTTCTAGTCCACAGTTCAAGTATTCTACCTGGAGGCTTCTGAAAGGACTCTTGAACATTACAGTGGCTTGAATATTACAGGTGGGGTCCCTGATTGGAGGTAACTCTCAAAGAGAGATGTTTCTCAATAGATGACTTTTCATAGCTCTGCCTTACTTAGATCCAATTCATGCACAAGTCAAGACATCACCCTCATGGTATCACTGGTCCTGCTTGAGAATGAGGGACAAACAATAACAACTATGTGAAATTTTCCCATGAATTCTTTCTCCAAATTTGCTCCCATTGTTTCCGTGTCCATTCCATGTGCCATTTCTCTTCATGTCTACAAAACCTCAAGCTCTGACTTAAATCCTACTTATGTAACTTCCCAAGTTGCTCACAATTATGAAATCCTAATTCACCATAGCACTTATTGGTGACTTACAGAACCACCAAATTTAGAATCTAACAGACATTTGAGGTCAACTATTCCAGCTTCCCTTGTTTTTACAGATGAAGAAGTTAAACCCTAAGAAGTCACGACTTGCCTACAATCATATAGCTAGTTGGTGGCAAAGGAAAGGGCTGAACTTGTCCTTTGGTTTTCAATCTACTGTTCTTCCTCCTGTATCAAATACTGGTTTGTATTGTTCATTAATTCTTTGTGTTTTTATATATTGCTTCAACTAAACTATAAACCCTTTGAGAGCAATGACCATATTTTATACTTCCTTGTGAGTTTTATAGAAACTGACAGAGCATCTGCCAATAAATTGGTTGATTTAGATGAATAGTTCTCATTTAGTGGTTTAGGTTCACAATGATGGTCAAAGCGATTCTCTCTAAAAATTATTTAGTGTCACCTTAAGCAGTAAATAATTGCAAAGTATTATGAATAGTATATTAAATTCCCCGGGGGTTCAAAACACAATTTTGTTGCTGTTGCAAAGGATTCATGGAACAAAAAACATCGGGAACCACTTATTACACTATGTTGCTGATTTTTCCCACTTTTAAAAAATTATTCACCTTTCCTTATTCTGATTGTTGATGGTATTAAAACGACTAAAAATTAAACTTTCATTATGTACCTGTAGATGATTTACTCAAACATAACCCTACCCCATTCCCTTATGCAAGACTAGTTGGGGATCAGGTACTAATGAAAGTGGAGGTGGAATTTTCCTGCCAAATGGTTATTTGGAACCATTAACTCCTTCCCAGAAGGACCAAGAGAATTCCCAGCAGGACAAAGTGGTCAGGAGGCATGGGAGCCAGCATGGAACATTGATTGTACTCTCTCTTCCCTGCTAAAATTCACTGGAATATAGACAACCCAGAGCCCAAGGAGGAGCAGGTTTTTGCTGCAGAAACCACAGCCCCCAAAGAGGAGAAGGTTAAATGGAAACCATAGGGGCAGAGACTAAGTGCTTACCATGTGCCAGGTGAGCATATCACAGATGCTGCCCCTTCAATCAAGGCCCTCAGTTCTACTACAGTAAGGTGTTTAATTGTGAATAAGGGCTATATTGGTTTCCATCCCCTCAAATCCATTGTAGGAAGGTGCTAGATTGAGCTTTATTGTGGGTTAACAACTATGATAGAGATAAGGAAAAGAGAAAACTCATTGAAATGAGGTGGGGGATATTACTGCTATTATAATTCTTAATAAACTTGTTCTTCTAAGTTACTTGGGGAAGAATTCCTTCTTTGACACGACCTGCTGGGAAAATAGTTTGGAAAAAAATCAAGGTTAGACAAACTTCCTGTTTGTTACATGATAATAAGCCCAAATTTGATATGCAACCTGAATAGAAAAAGTCACACTACTTTGAAAGGAAAAAAGGAAGGAAAGAAAGAAGGAAGAAAATGAAGAGATCAGGTATTTTTCGTAGCAATGTCTAGGGGGGAAGAATTCTTAAATTAACCAATCAATCAATCAGGAAAAATATTTCGTTAAGTACCTACTTTGTGTCAGACACCATACTAATCAAAAACAATGATAAAAGGGATCACAAAAAAACATAAAATAGATCAATTTAATTACATAAAAAATTGCAAAACTTTTACATGAATAAAATCAATGCAGCCAGGAATATTTTTGATAAGGGTCTGAAATTCAAGATACAAAGGAAATTAATGCAAATATATGAACAAGAGCTATTTCCCAATGGAGTAGTCAAGCATACAGTTTTTAAAAAAATAAAAACTATAAAAAAGTCATATGAAAGCCTGCTGCAAATCATTAATATTAAGAGAAATGCAAATCAAAATAGCTCTAATGTTTTACCAGATTGTCAAAGATGACAAAGGGGCTAAAGAAAGAAAAGCACCCTATACTAATACCCATTAGTATTGATGTGGGACAATGAATTGGTTCAACCACTATAGAAAGAAATTTTAAATTTTGCTGAAAAGTTTCCACATCTATATTCTTTAACCCAGAAATTCTACCATAAATATATGTCCAGAATTCAAGGACAAGACAATTCTCCCATAATTTCCAAAATATTCATGAAAGTATTTTTTTTAATGGCAAAGAACTGAAAACAAAGTGTACAGTTATTGATTGAAGAGTGGTTAAACAAATTGTATCTCATGAATGTGATGGAATATTGGTGTTGCCTTGGAAGTAATGAATAAGAAAATTCAGGAAAGCAAGCAACCAATCAATCAGCAGACACTTACTAAGTGCTTACCATGTGCCAGGCACTCTGATAAATTCTGGAGATACAAAGAAAAGGAAGAAATAATATTTGCCCCTTAGGGCACTTACATTCTAATGGAAGACACAGTACCCCTATAGAGCTGTATATGTGAGAATATATACATATTTTAAACATATACCTATAAGGTTTATAAACATGCCTATAAAGTATATGCATATAAACATTCCTATAATGTTGACCCAAGGTGTATGTTCGTTCTTTGTTGCTGAAGAAAACCATGCCATCAGAGAAATGATGACATGACTTGCACTTGACTTTGTTCTGAGTGAGGGAGGGCAATGCAGGTCACCAGCCTCACTTCTCCTCCAGAGCCATCTGAATCCAGTGACCAGATATTCATCAGGATGACTGGAAATGACCCAGGATGAGGCCACCGGGGTTTAGTGACTTGCCGATCACCCAGCTAGTGAGTGTCAAGTGCCTGAGGGGAGATTTGAACTCAGGTCCTCCTGACTTCTGCACTGGTGCTCTATCCACTGCACCAACTAGCTGCCTGGTGACACAAGGTAACCTTAGGAAGAAGGCAGAGCAGAGACTGTTAACCTCAGTTTCCTCAACTGTAAATAGGGATATTAATAGCATCTATCTCCAAGGGTTGTTATGAGGATTAAATGAGATAGTATTTGTAAAGTGCTTAGCAAAGTGCCTGGCCTACAGTAGGTACTATATAAATGCTAGTTATTATTCATTGTGATAATAATAATGATCACAGAGATTGAGAGGGAATCAATGGTGAAGTGTTTCACATCAGAGACTTTATAATTAATCCTAAGCATTATGTTTACTTAGTGGGGGGCAGGTATAAAATGGACAGACAAGCTTAAGGAAAATAATTTTGGTAGATTATAGAGGATGGATTGGAGAGACTTGGGGCAGGAAGACGAACAAGGAGACTACTGTAATAATGTTGGTCACAAAAAGATAAGGAGCACCTGAAGTAAGGTGGTATCTGTGTGAGTAGAAAGAAGGGAATTTGTATGAGAAATTTTAGAGAGGTAGAGGCAGCAGTATTTGGCTACTGATTGGATATGTGGTCTAAGAGTTGAAGATGACACTGAAATTATGACCCGGTTAACTATACTCCTGACAATAACATGAAATTTGGGAAGATGAGAGAGTTGAAGGGGAAAATATAAGGAGTTCTGCTTTGGACATCATAGGGTTGAAGTGCCAAATATCAATTTTGAAATATAGGCAATTTGTGAGATATAACTGGTTTTCAGGAGAAAGATAATGACTACATGCATAGATCTGGGAATTATCTACATAGAGATGGTCATTTAACCTATAAGAACTGGTGAGATCAAGTGGATATAGATCAAGAATATAGAGAGAAAAGAGAAGAGGGACCAGGATAGGGTCTGGGATATTCCTACAGTTAGTAGAGATGACACGGATGAAGATACAGCAAAGGAGTCTGAGAAGGAATAGTAAGACAGGTAAGAGGAGAAACAAAAAAGTATAACATTATGAAAAAACAGAGAGAAGGGAAATCTAGGATTAAGTTTTATTCTAGGCTCTGGGAATGCAAATCAAAACAAAAATAAGCACAATCCTTGTGCTTGAATTCAAAGAAGGGAAACAACATATAAAAGGAAGATAAAAAGTGGGAGAGGAAAGAGAGAGAGAGAGAGAGAGAGAGAGAGAGAGAGAGAGAGAGAGAGAGAGAGAGAGAGAGAGAGAGAGAGAGAGAGAGGGAGAATGAATGTGTATCATGGTGCTGAAGTCTAGAGAGTCAGAAACATGACCAGGAGGTAAATTAAGTATGGCTGGTCTGGGGCCAACTTAAAAATGGAGGTCCTGAAAGCTTCCAAGGTGAGAAGGCCCCAGGTATGAAGGAAATTCCAGGGTGACAAGGCAGGTGAGTCATGGTAGTCAAGTCAAGAGACTCAGAAGCTCGGATGGAGGGGTGGAGGGAGGGTAAGAAAGCATGGCTAGCCTAGGTTTATTCCCAAAATGGAGGCCCTGAAAGGGAATCATCAGTGGCAGAAGAAAGAGGAGTAGATGACTTTAACAAGGAGTTTAGCCTGAGAAGGGCTAGAAAAAAAATAGAGGACATAGTTTTTGAGATGATAGGAATTAGTGAGAATTTTTTTAAGACTAGTGGGAAACTTAGGCATGTTTATAGCAACAGGAAAGGAACAAGTATATAGGGAGATCTTGAAAATTAGAGAGAATAGGTATTATAGTGGGAGCAATCTGTCAGAGAAAGTAAGAGGGGATGGGATAAGTGACACATGTAAATGAGTTGGATTTTCCAAGAGCCACCATCAAAAACTAGAATAAAAGAGGAAATAGTGGGGGATGATATCCAAAGAATGCAAGATGTGGGAAAAGGGAGAAGAGGGAGTGTGAGATGAATGACTGTTCGTTTATTTGTTTGTTTTCAGTGAAGGTGATGTCCTCTACTGAAAATCTAGGGAGGGGGTGTGCTATGGGAAGCCTGAGGTAAGGAAAAGATTTGCCATAGCCACTGTGATCAGTGGAATAGGAAACCAATTATGGAGAAATAAAAGGTTTTTATTTCTGCTGCGGGCCCAGGTGGGATCATCTCACATAAATTTGTAGTAGATCCAATTACATGGTTTAATGGCATCCTCCAACTCTCCACAGCAGTATGTGAACAGGAGCAAAGGAGTGGTAATAGTAAGCCAGGGTTGGGGTTTGGCAAGATGTAAACAGTGATGAAACAAGAGAGAGTAAGGGAGTGGAGGGCAGAGGGGCCGAACTGGTGCACCAAGGTATTAAAAATGAGAAGGAAGGTGACTGTGTCTAGAATACAGTTCATGGCCTGGCAAAGAACTAAGGAGCTGGGGAATTTAAGCTCACCAT
This sequence comes from Bettongia penicillata ogilbyi, assembly GCA_023548195.1. Lineage (NCBI taxonomy): Eukaryota > Metazoa > Chordata > Mammalia > Diprotodontia > Potoroidae > Bettongia > Bettongia penicillata. The sequence continues at coordinate 7,576,444 of JAJHZJ010000266.1, read as the reverse complement.
GAGGACAAAGAATAGATGGAGGAGGTACTGGCAAAGATGGAATGTTAAATATTGTAATAAGATAATAGAAATTCAGGTTCTTGAATGTAGAGGTGGGACAGTTATGGATAGGTGCAAGATTGAGTTTTTCATGATTCCCATGTATCGGAGAGGCATAATGGTGGTCATCGGAGCTGAGTAGATTACGGAACCAGAAAGTTAGAATATTTGAGAGAACATCAGCATTTAGAAGGCCCCTAGTATGGAGGGAGTAGAGAGGACAACTGCAGAAAGAAAGGAGGATGTCCTGGAGGCCATTACATAATAGCCAAAAGAATCTAGTTTGGGCCATAGATGTGGATAGACTGACTCTCAGAGAAAAAAAAGTTGATGAACAAAGATGATAGAGGAAAAGTATGAAAGTAGCACTGGTAAGGAAGGTATATTCTGAGTCCCCTGTGAGGACGATGGGAAGAATTATAAAAAATTATAAAAATTATAAAAAAGAGTAAAGTAAGCAGGTTGGGAAAAAAATAGTACAATGACTTCAACAATATAAATGGAAACAATTGGGAGGAGGGGGTGGCACATGTGCAGAGCACTGAGGATGACATCTCTCCTTTTGGAGAACCTGGAAAGCTTACTTCCAGGATAATGTTGATGATGAATAAGGGAAGTGCCCTGGGTGATTCTGATTCTGATCAGCTAACCATGTGTGGAAAGAGGAGGCTCTTTGTTTGTAGAAGTGTCCAAAATGGCTTGTTGGCTTCAGTTATCTCTGCCTCATTCACTTCTAGAAGAGATGGGTGACTCCTTTACTCATGGTGACTAGTGGAGGGAGTGGTACTCCCAACCTTGGGAGTTTCAAAAGATGGAAAATCAAATTTCAGAAATCTTGAGAGTCACAGCCAAGGTCAAAATATTACAACCTGCCCAGCATTGCTGCCCCTCAGAGCAAGGAGTATCTTTGTGATGATTTTCAGTTTCCAAGTTCATTGAGATCTGAGACAAGGACTCATCTGGCACAGATGTTACCTCTGATTGTGAACTTGGTGAGACTAAATCTGTATAGGAACTGAGCTAAACTATGAGCTCCCAGAGACTTGGGGAGGAGGAAGGGGAGAGGGAAAGGCAGTGTCATTAAACCCCTTGAAGTTAATGAGAAAATACTTTGTATTTGTTCTTGCTATATCTGTGAAGGTAATATCCCTTTGTAAAAGCTACCCAATGTTAAGGAGTTGGGATCCCTAACAATTAGGAGAACCTGGCCAGTGAGGGCTCAATATGATGGTAGTAAAAGAAGAGAAACATCCATAAACTTCTCAAGGTTTCCTGGAGTCCTAGAGTCCCCCAGAGGGTTTGAGAGGGAGGGTCAGAGCACACATGGTACAAAAAGGAGAAGGAAGGAAGGGAGGAAAGGAGGAAAAAAGGACAGAGAAGGAGAAAGAAAAGAAATGAAACTAAAAGTGGTATAATTAAAATGACCAAATTTTACCTGGGGAAAAACCGAGAAGATGAACCACGGTTGATGTAGTTTTGTGAAATTGGGTTTTGTTTTGGTTTGGTTATTTGCCCCCTTCTCAAAATCCTTGTTACGATTGACAGTTTACTTAGTAAGGGAGAAAGAAGGTATATATTAGGAAGTAAAGGGGATGGAAAAGTAAAGATATCAATAAAAGAACATTTTAAAAATTGTTCTTTAATGTATTTCTAAGACATTTCTTAAAGGGAAGGATCAAGGATTGAGACCCTTAGAAAGATATGAGTCAAATTTCTATTTTTCAAAAGTTCTGCAACAGGTGTCTAATGTCCCCTTCTCCAATCCATCTTCCCCACAGCTGCCAAAGTGATATTACTAAAGAATAATTCTGACCATGTCTCTCGCCTGTTTGATGAACATCAGTGGTTCCCTATCACTTTTAGGAACAAGAAAAGCTCCTCAATTTGGCACTTACCTTGGCTCTAACCTCCCTTTCCACCCTGAATATGCATCCTCCCGTTCACATACTGTACGAGTCAGTCGGACTGAATTTGTTCTTATTCTTTAAGTGTGATGATCCATCTGTCATCTTGATGTCTTTGCAAAGGCTCCCCTTTGTGCCTAGGATACTCACTTCTTTACCTTAGAATCCCTTGCCTCTTTCAAAACTCGGCTCAAGTGGCATCTTCTACGTGAAGGTTTTCCAGATTCCTCCTCTCAGCTGCTCATACCCTATTTATTTTGTATAGTCTTAGGTATGCACATGTTATTTCCCTTGATAGAATATAAGTTCCTTGAGGACATGGAATGTTTTGTTTTTATGTCTTTGTCTTTTGTCCAGCAGTCATTGCAGCACCTGACAAAGCAATGTTTGTTGAGCTATTAGTTGATATTCTCAGAGAATCCCCTAAATCAGATCTGAGCAACATGGATTATTTTTTTAAAAAATAAAAATAAATAATCCCCTCCTCTCTCCCAAAAGGAACCCTAGCTAAGTGGCAAAAAAGTAATAACCTGTACTTTAGCTTGTACTTATACCTATACCATCTCTCTGCCCAGTAGTCTACACTGGTGATTGCCTTGTTCTGATGTCTTATAGCGTTGTTTTCCTTTATATCATTGGAGTCATGGTGTAGTATGTTCTCCTGGTTCTGCTTGTTTTACTCTGCATCAGTTCCTCCACATCTTCCCAAGTCTCTCTAAATTCTTTGTATTTATCATTTCTCACAGCACAATATTCCATTATGTTCAAATAATAATTTGTTCCATCATTCCCCAATCAATGGGTACAAACAATAAGTTTTGCTTCTAGTTATATACAACTGAAGAAATTGACACTATACACCCACACACATAAATACCCACACACATACATCTGTGTATATTTATATATTTTACATATGGAATCTTTTCCCTTGTGTTTCGTCTCCTTGGGTAGGGGGAGGAGGGAAGGAAGAAACATTTATTAAGTACCTACTATGGGGCCAGGCACTATGCTATAAGCTTTACATTATCATATGATTTGATTCCTTCAACAACCCTGGGAGGTAGGTGCTATTATTATCCTTGTTTTGCAGTTGAGGAAACTGAGGCAGATAGCAGTCAAATGACTTGCCCACTGTCAAATAGCTATTAGGTATCAAGGGCTAGATTTGAACTCACACCTTTCTGTCTCCAGGCCCAGTGCTTTACTCACCACACCACCTCACGGGTGTATATGCCCAATACTGGTATCCCTGAAACAAAAGGTAGATACGGTTTAGTAAGTTTTCTAGAATAGTTTCAAATTGTGCTCCAGAATAATTGGAATATTTCACAGATTACAGACTATTTCAGAAATGTTCACTATGAAGATTTCCCCCCCAGTCACAAGATTCCCTTCTTATTTTGTCTTTATTAATTTTGTTCATACAAAAGCTTTGAAATTTCATATTATCAAGGTTGTTTTATTTTTGTGGTCATATTCATTTTAGGTCTGTTGTGGTCTATGGTGTCAGATGCTGATCTAAATCTAATTTCTTCTAAATTGCTTTCCAGTGTCCCCCAGCAATTCTTATCAATAGGAAATTTTTACATAAATAGTTCTTGAAAAATCAAAAACTAGCCTGTAAGTTATTCTTGAGAAGTGACTTCAGATTCAGAGAATCAACTTAATCTACTTGTGCTTGGAGCTGGATTCTTGAGTCACAAGTTACACAAGAATCCTATCACTGTACATTTCAAGTAGCTTAATCTTTATTAAGCTTTCATTTCAACTTCACAAGGCAAACACTGACACCAAAAGCCAGTTGCCAAATGCATTCGTTATTGTTCCTTTTTTTGAAATGTATATATTCTTAAGTGAAAGTTTTCATAGGATGAATTCCATGGATTCAGTTATCTCTATGCCAGTTGTTCTCAAATCTACTTATTCAGTTCTAACCTCTCTTCTGATCTCCATACCTGAATCTCAAACTAAATGTCCCATGGACATTCTGAATTTAATCCATCCAAATTTGGGCACGTTAAACTTTTCCCCACACCCTCCTTTCTTTCTTATTTCCCTATTACTGTTGAAAGTAACACTATCCTCCCAGTCATCCAAGCTTACAACACAGGTGTCTTCCTCCATTTCTCACTTCCTCTCACCCCCCTTTCCAACTGGTTACCAAAGCCTGTTGCTTTTACCTCTATAACATCTCTCCTATGCAACTCTTTCTCTCCCCTGAGACCACCACAACCCTGGTATAGCCTCTTATCTCTTCACCCTTGGACTATTGTATAGTATACTTGTTGATCTTTGTACTACATGTGTCTCCCCATTCCAATCCATCTTCCACCCAACTACCAAAGTGATCTTCCTAAAGCATACGTCCCCAACTCTCATTCAATAAACCCCAGTGACTTCCTATCACCTACAGGATCAACTATAAAACTGCCTGTTTGATATTCAAAGTCCTTCATAACCTGCCTCTCCTCCTTTCCAGTCTTTTTTACCATATACCTATTCTGTGATTCAGTGACACAAACCTTTTTACTATTCCTTAACCAAGACATCTCATGACTGAGCATTTTCACCGGCTGTCCTTCATGAAATGCTCTCCTTGCTCATCTCTACCCTCAGGCTTCCTTCAAGTCCCAGCTAAAATCCCATCTTCTAGAGAAAGCCTTTCCTTATCCTCCTGTATCCTAGCACCTCCCTCCTATTGATTATCTCTAGTTTTTCCTAAATTTGGTTGTTCATGTGTTGTCTCCCCATTGGACCTCTTTGAAAGCAGATCTGTTTTTTACCTTTCTTTGTCTTAACACTTCCCAACACTGGCACCTAGCAGGCACTTCATAATAAATGTTTAATAACTAACTAGAGAAAGTAAAAGGCTTTATAGTAAGCAATATTAAAGTAATAAAATAGAAAACAGAAGAAATATTAAAGATCAGGGGTCAGGAGTTCTGTGTTTTAGTTCTAGTACTAAGGTTAAAACGCGATCTTGAACAAGTGACTTCTTTTCATTTCTTCCTCATTGGTAAAATGAAGATGTTGAACTGGATGATAATATCTAAGTCGCCATGGTTTTTTTTAATTTAATGACAAAATAAGTAACAAATTCCAGCTGAAGTCATGGGTCAATAAAGATTAGCATAGGAATAGACCTTGAATTAAATTTTGATGTAGTACTAAGTTTTTTAAAGTTTTTTGGTTCAGTTTGGAGTTCTAGATTGGAAATCAGAGAAGCCAAATCTAATAGTAACTCTTCCACAAGCTATATGACCTTAGGTAAGTTACTTAACCTGTCTTTGCCTTTCGTGCTTAATCTTCAAAATTAGCTTGATAACCTTGGTTTCTCCCTACTAGTAGAGATGTTAGGAATAAATGAGATAATCTACCTTGAAAAGGGTTTGTGGTCTTAGAGAAAAGGACTGTGTCACTGATATTTGGGAGAGGAAGATTTTTTTAATTGTTCATTTTTTATTTTTGATTACATGGAGATTAGATTGCATTTATATGCTAAAGGGGATGAGGGAAACATAACATTTTTAAAAATAATGATTGTAGGATTCAACAGGATTCTAACTAACTTCTTAATGACTTGAAGTCAAGGGGAGAAAAATGAAAGATTTCATTAAAGATCTCAGTGCAATGAAAAACCCAGGACTATAAATCAGAGCCCAGATTCAGGTCTTAACTTTGTGACAGACCCAGGGTAAAAGCTGCATGGAGTTTACGCCTTAGCACTCTTTTCCATAAAATGAACAGCCAGAGATCATCTGTCTCCTTCCCTTTTGAGCGATTTTATGGAAGCTATTCTAATGATACTATGTTTTGGCTTCTTGCAAGAAAAGGAGCAGTAAGGTTTTGTTATGTGAAAGCAGAGGTTACTTACACGTCTGTCTTCTGGGATTTGTTCTATAGAACAGTTGTTCTCAGTCTTGAGGCCTCATTTCCTTTGTCATCCTTCTGTTGGGAGGCTAGTCCCATCCTGCTGGGTAGGAATCTTCACCCAGTTGGGCTACTGGAGTCTTTGATAACAATGTATTTTTAAAAATAGAATTTTAGATGAGGGAGCATTCTGATATATTTTTAAGAGTTACAGAATGGGTTGTAGCTTTAAAAAAATAACTATTAGGGGTAACATTTTAATTGAACCAAGTCTTAGAGTTTGACAGTACTTCAAAAGATAAAACAGGCTGACCCCAAACAAATCCAGCTCAGAGTCTTAAGAAAGCAACACTCCCACTTCCACCTCCTCCTTACTCCCCTACAGATCTCAAAGTAATTATAAGCATCATTTCATTAACTACCTTAATAGTCCTCTCTGAGTTAAGACAACTTTTATTAAACTACTTTAATAAATACAGAACCTTGTTGGGATGTGAGCCTTTAAAAATAATAAATTAGGTCTGGAGCGGCCATGTGGTTGACAGTAATAAAACCTGTGTACTTTGGTTCTATTTAAGATAGCATCTGATCAGTACTGCCCTATCTCGTCTAACCAGTACAAGACTCAGAACAGGTGGTCTTTTATCTATTCTGAATAAAATAAAGGAATACTGCTCCTTTCAGTACAAGGTTTATCCATTTAAATAATATTGTTTAAGCCTGAGAGGAAATCAGCTTATATGAGCATGTGATTTAGAGAAGAGGACTACCTTAGAGATCTCTAGAATTCAGGGATTCTAAACCTGAGGTCTGTGAATGTGTTTGTGTGTGTGTGTGTGTGTTTGTGTGTGTGTGTGTGTGCGTGCATGTGCATATGTGAGACAGAGAAAAAGAGAGCTGTATTTCAATCCAACTGGTTTCCTCTGTTTTGCTGTTTGTTTTATTTTACGCATCTAAAAACATTCTGAGAAGGGCTACGTAGTCATCATATTGCCAAAGGAATCATAACACAAAAAAAGTGAAGAACTACAGATTTGGATCAACCTCTCAATTTCACTCATATGAAAACTGAGACCCAGAAAAAGAGAAATAATTTCCTCAAAATCACGAAGTAAGTAAATTATAAGGTCAGGATTAAAAACCCAGGTGTCCTCTGGGTTTATATAATTTTACAAATATTATCTCATCTGATCGTCACTGCCACCCTGGGAGGTAGGTGCTTATATTATTATCATCCTCATTGTACAGATGAGGAAATCAAGCCAGGCAAGTTTCTGTGACTTGTTCAGACACTAAGAAGTGTCTGAAGCCAGATGGGAACACACATCTTCTTGACTCCAGATCTAGTACTTTATCTGCGTCAACGCCTAGCTGCCTATCTCTCTGTTGCTCATCCTTAGTTTTCAAAAAGGACCAGTGATGTTATAAGGGTGACATCTTGCCTTGCTCATAAATTAGATTTAATGAGGCAGAGTTACACAAAGTTGTCAGACTCATTCTGTCTTCCAGAGTCATCAAAGTTTGGTGACAGGACAAAAGTCAAGAGACTAGAAATGACCTGGGATGCAGTGGATGACCTTGGCGTCTTCGTAAGTGCTCCCATGGTGTCTGTTTCAGCTTCCTTCATGGCTGTTAGAACAAATTGTTCTCATCTGCCCATTCTGCTAGGGGGCAGGGGGAGTCTTCACATGCTTAGGGTAGAGGAATCGTAGAGATCATCTAGCCCAACCTCCTCATTTCACAGATTAAGAAACTAAGTCCTAGAAGAATTACATCTTGTTTAAAATCACTACAGGTAGCAGAATCAGAATTCAGACCCAGATCCTTTCATTTCAAATCCGATACTCTTTCCACTACATCTTGTTATCTTTAACTCTTCAGTGACTCACTGAATCACTTCAGTGATTCAGGCACCTGTTGCTGCCTCAATCATCCAATAAGCGTTAAGTGCCTACTATGGGCTAATCCAGGGGTGGGGAACCTGCAGCCTTAAGGCTACCTGTGGCCTTCAAGGTCCTCGGGTCCATGTTTTATAGAACAAATCCTTTTAGTAAGGGGATTTGTCCTGTGAAGTTTGGATACAGTTAAAGGGCTTCATGTGGCTTTGAGGCTACGTGTTCCCCACATCTGACACTAGTCTCTGGGGTTATAAATACAAAGAATAAAACTATTCCATAGAATTACTCAAAAAATATAAATCAAGAAAGTTATAGGCCATTAATGTGTTTCACAAAAACAGTTATGAAGCTAACCGTTCTAAATTAACCTGACATGAAGAAATTATGAGAACAAAAATGTCAATTTTACCATATCATTCTTCCTTTATCATAGATGAACTTGAACGTTAGGATGTAACCATGGCAAGAAAACCCAGTGCATCAAAATCCAAGCTTATAAACTAGATAAATTAGGAAGGAGCTGTTATTATACATCTTTTGTGCTTAATAAAAAGATTCTCCCAAAGAATTTTAGAGGCAGCACAGCACAGTGAAAAGAATGCTGTGCTTAAAGCAAGAAAAACTGGATTCAAATCCTAGCAGGACTATAAATTGTAGAATATTGGTCAAATCACTCTCTGAACCTCAGTTTCCTCATCTGTAAATGGTGACATCATTGGATTGCACCCAAAGAAAAAGGGCTGTTTTGAGGAAATCCTTTCATAAATTTACTTTGCAAATATGGGTTATACTTCCTCTAGGTTCCTTTTTTTTTTTTTTTTTTTTAATTCCAGATATGTGACTTAATTGGTCAGTTTCTAGCAGCTATTATCCTGATAGGTACATAGTGTTTCTGGGGGTTAAGAAGTTCAAAAACTTTCCTATGGCCATACAGCTTATATTGGTCAGAATCAGAACCTGAAACCACATCTTCATGATTTCCGAGGTGAATTCCTCTATCGAGCATTACCAGCTGTCTTTCAAAAGTTCCCCAATTCAGTTCAACAGATGCTTGTGAAGGGGCCACTAGCAGAGGTCTGGGTAACTGGAGGTACATATAATCATGAAGAAAATATAATTCCTTCTCTCAAGAAAGTTATAATATAGGGGAGAAAAAGCAAAAGTTGCAAACCCATAATTGTGATACAATATTAAACAAAATAAATTTATAGGAAATGTATATTGAGCTGTGAGAGCTATGAAAAATTTAAAAGAAGAAGATATAACTTCTGACTAGAAGTAGTTAGGAAAAGATTAATTTAAGTGTTTGTTTAGAAATTATTAACTGGTGGGGGAGGGGGGAAATTTGAAGTGAAAAGTTATTAGATAAGCTTAAAAATTAAATAAAGAGAAACACTGCCAGTTGAAGAACAAACAAAATTGAGATAACATTCCTCTAAAAACATGTCAATAACTGGAGAAAATATTGAGGAATCAATCTATTAAGAAATTGATGACTTATATGAATAAAATTGGAAATAATTATTACAGTGTAAGAGGGAAAGGGAGGTGAGAATGATTCAAACTTGAAAATCTAATCCTAGAAAGGAATGATAAGGCTCTCCTAGAAAAGCTAAAAAAGGGACTTTAAAAATCAGAGAGCTTGAGGAAAAATTAGGAAAAAAAATGAGCAATGCAAGAAAATCAAGAAAATTATGAAAAGAAAGTCAACCAATTAGAAAAAGAGATCTAAAAACTTATGGAAGAAAATAAATCCTTCGAAATTATAATTGGGCAGGGGGAAGCTAAGGACTTCAAAAACACCAAAAAATAATAAAACAAAATAAAAAGAATGAAAAAATAGAAAAGAATCTGAAATATTTCATGACAAAAATTGACCTAGACAACAGATCAAAGAGAGACAATGTAAGAATTGTTAGACTACCTGGAAGTTACAACTTTTTTTAAAAAAAGGAATTTAAACACTATGGTTCAAGAAATTATTAAAGAAAACTGCTTTGAACTTTCAGAACTAGAGGGTAAAATAAAAACTCCAAAAAATGTACCAATCATCAATAGAAAATGATCCCAAGATGAAAATGCATAGGAACATTAGAGCTGTGTCAAAGTTCTCAGGTCAAGGAGAAAATACTACAAACAACTAGAAAGAAACAATTTAAATATTGTGAAACTTAGTCAGGTTAACACAAGATTTAGTAGCTTCTACATTAAAAGACTAAAGAGCAAGGGACATGATATTCCAAAGAGCAAAAGAGCTGAATTTGCAACTAAGAATAACTTATCCAGCAAAGCTGAATGCAATCCTGCAAGAAAAAAATGGATATTTAACAAATTAAAGAACTTTTAGGTATTCCTGAGGAAAAGATCAGAATTGACCTACAAGAATCAAGAGAAACATAAGAAGGTAAACATGAAGGACCAATTATAACAGATTTAATAAGGTCAAGCTGTTTATGTCTTACATAGAAAAAGTTGTCTGTAACTCTTAAGAAGATTATCATTGCTAAGGTAGTTTGAAAGAACATACATAAATAAAAGGCTTGGGCTTTGAGCTGAGCATGATAGGATGATCCCAAAAAATAAAATTAGGAAGGGAGAAGTAAAGTAGAGCAATTATCTCATACAAATGAGGCATGAATGGAAAAGCTGCTACAGTGTAGGGCAGGAGGGGGTGAGGACTGGTAGTGCTAGAACCTTATTCTCATCAGAACTGGGTTAAAGAGGGAATAACATATGCAAAAGGGTAGAAAAGTCTTCTTAACTTAGAGAGAAATAAAGGTTAGGGAATAGGACAAGGGAAGGACTCTTAAAAGGGTGTGCAGATCAAAAATTAGGATGGCAAGGGAGAGGACAAGGAAAGGACTCTTAGAAGAGTGAGTAGATTAAGGAATAGGAAGGTACAGGAAGTAGATAAGGGAATAACTCTTAAAAGGGATGAGGACTAGGGAGGCAGTGGTAAAAAGTAAATTAGATTTATGAGGAAGGATAAAGTAAAAAGAGAGGGAGAGAAGGATAAACAGTGAAGAAAAATGAGATGGAAGGAACTATATACCTAATAATTGTAACTTTAAATGTGAACATCAAACTCACCCATAAAATGAAAATAAATAGCAGAATGGATCAAAAAACCAGAATCTGACAATATGTTATTTACAAGAAACACATTTAAAAATGAGAGATACACATAGAGTGAAAATAAAGGGCTAGAGTAATATTTATTATGCTTAACCGATAAAAGCAGAGGTAGCAATTATGATGTCAGACAAAGTTAAAGCTAAAATAGATTTCATTAAAAGAGATAAACATGGAAACTATATTATGTAAAAAGGTACCATAAATAATAAAGTTAATATCAACTTTATTGCTATGATAAAATAAAAAAGTAATATCAAGTAATAACACGAAACATATATGCACTAGAATATCTAAATTTTTAAAGGAAAAGTTAAATGAATTACAGGTGCTAATAGAAAGACTATAGTATTGGGGGACTTCAACCTTCCCCTCTTAGAACTAGATAAATCTAACCAAAAAAACAAATAAGAAAGAAATCAGGGAGATGACTACAATCTTTTATAAGCTAGGTTTGATATCTATCTAGTGAAATGAATGAAAATAGAAATGAACATCTTTTTCTCAATGGTACATGGTACCTTTACAAAAATGACCATATTTTAGGGCAGGCCTATACAACCTGCTGCATGCAGGTCACTTACAACCCGAAGGCGACTTGTGGCATGCTGAAGGATTTCAGGTGGCCTGCAAAAAAAATGTAGAGGGTGTTTTTCTTCTATTTCAGTGCAGGTCACCCAAAATCCTTTGGTGTGCTGCAGGTTGTGTAGATCTGATTTAGGGCATAAGAACTTTATAGTTAAATGCAGAAAAGCAGAAATATTAAATGCATCCTTTTCAGATCACAATGCATAAAAATGGAAACAGATTAAAAATTAATTGGAGATTAAATAGCCTATTAAAGAATGAATGATCAAAGAACAAGTCATAGAAACAATAAAGAACTTTATTAAAGTGAATGGTAATAATGAGACAATATACCAAAACCTATGGGATATAGCAAAAGCAGTCAAGGGAAACTTATAACTCTAAATACTTACAACAATAAAATACAAAGTGGATCAATGAATTAGGTATGTAATTTAAAAAACTAGAAAAGAAACAACTTAAAAATCCCCAACTAAACACCAAATTGGAAAACCTAAAAATAACCAGTAAGATTAATAAATAAAAAAAGAATCAATAAGAAAATCATTGAATTGATAACTAAAGCTAGGAGTTAGTTTTATGGGGGAAAAGCTCAATCAAATAGATAAAGTATTGATTAATAAGATTAAAAATTAGAAGAAAATCAAATCACTACTATAAAAAGGAAAAGGGTGAATATACCAATAATTAAGATGAAATCAAAGTAATTATTAGGAGTATGTAATTTGTCCAATTACATACCAATTAACAACAATTTAAGTGAAATGGAGGAATACTTATAGGATGTAAACTTCCTAGAATAACAGAAAAGGAACCAGAATATCTAAATAAACCTATTATAGAGAAAGAAATTGAACAGACCACAAATGATCTTCTTAAGACAAAAGCATCAGGACTAAATAGATTTATAAGTGAATTTTACCAAACATTTGAAGATCAACTAATTCCAATATTAAATAAATTACCCAATAATAGGTAAATTAATTAATAGGCAAAGAAGGAGTTCTACTGAACTCCTGAAACAAATGTGGTACTGACAACTAAACCAAAAAGAGCAAAAATAAAGAAAATTATACACCACTTTCATCTAAATAATCCTAAATAAAATATTAACTAGGAGACTACAACAATATAAAACAAAGATTATACATTGTAATCAATTGGGATTTATACCAGAAATGCAGGGATGATTTAACCTAAGGAAAACTATTAGCATAATTGATTATATTAATAACAAAAATAACAAATATCATGATTGTATAAATAGATGCAGAAAAAAACTTTTGATTAAAACATGACAGTCATTCATATTAAAAATACTTAAAAGTATAGAATAAGTGGATTTTTCATTAAAATTATAAGAATCATCTATTTAAAACTGTCAGAAAGCATTATTTTTAATGGCAGTAAGATCAGGAATGAAACAAGGATACCCATTACTACCAATATTATTCAATATTCCATCAGAAATGCTAGCAATAGGGGGCGGGGTCAAGATGGCGGAGTAGAAAGACTCACATATGCTAGCTCTAAACCCACAGCCCATGGATTTAATGTAAGAAGAGCTCCCCACAAGTTCTGGATCACTGCAGGGTGTGCAGAAACACAGTGGAAGAGAGTTCTGTTCCAGAGAGCCCTGGAGAGCCGTCCCCAGGGTCCGTTGCACTCCGGAAAGCGGAGTCCACCCCTGTGCTGCCCTGGCCGCGGCCCCAGAGGAGCAGATCCAAGCAGGCTTCAGGGACGGAATCTCCGGAGGCCGTGAAGTTCCCTCCACCCACAGACGCTACAGGTCAGTGAGAGACACGTCTGGGCTGGTCGAGAGGGGAGCGGGGTGTCTCCGTGACTTGGGCACCCTCGGGAGGAAGCGGCGGAGGCAGAGGCAGGCGCAGGAAGCGGTGGAGGCAGCGGCGGCCCCTGGGACTCCCCGAGCAGCAGGCAAGATCTTCATTACTGAAGGTCTCTGCATAAACCACCTGAAGGAGCTGAGACTGGGAGGTGGCCCTGCCCCCACCCCAGCACCAGAACTAAAGCTCACATTGAATAGCAGCCGCGCCTGCCACGGAAAGCCTATTTGAATCTCAGACCCCAAGCACTAGCTGGGTGGATCTAGGCAGGGGTGGAGAAGAATCTCAGAAGTCAAGTAACTGGCTGTGAAAATGCCCAGAAAAGGGAAGAAAAATAAGACTATAGAGAGCTTTTTTGAGCAGGTGCAAATGTTCCTGCCATTCGGTTCTGACAACGAGGAAATATTCTTGCCATCAGGGAAAGATGTGGAGGGCGGGGCCTCGGTACCCCAGACATCCCAGGGGGATGTTGGGTGGGCTCAGGCCTTGGAAGAGCTCAAAAAACATTTTGAAAAGCAAGTTAGACAGGTGGAGGAAAAACTGGGAAGAGAAATGAGAGAGATGCAAGAAAAGTATGAAAAACAGGTCAATACCTTAGTAAAGGAGACCCAAAAAAATGCTGAAGAAAATAGCACCTTGAAGAATAGGCTCACTCAATTGGCAAAAGAGGTTCAAAAAGCCAATGAGGAGAAGAATGCATTCAAAAGCAGAATTAGCCAAATGGAAAAAGAGGTTCAAAAGCTCACTGAAGAGAATAGTTCTCTCAAAATTAGAATGGAACAGATAGAGTCTAATGACTTTCTGAGAAACCAAGAAATCACCAAACAAAACCAAAAGAATGAAAAAATGGAAGAGAATGTGAAATATCTCATGGGAAAAACAACTGACCTGGAAAATAGATCCAGGAGAGACAATTTAAAAATTATGGGACTACCTGAAAGTCATGATCAAAAAAAAAAGCCTAGACATCATCTTCCATGAAATTATCGAGGAAAACTGCCCTGACATTCTAGAACCAGAGGGCAAAATAAGTATTGAAAGAATCCATCGATCACCACCTGAAAGAGATCCAAAAAAGAGAAACTCCTAGGAACATTGTGGCCAAAATCCAGAACTCCCAGGTCAAGGAGAAAATCTTGCAAGCAGCTAGAAAGAAACAATTCCAATATTGTGGAAATAAAATCAGGATAATTCAAGATCTAGCAGCTTCTACATTAAGGGACAGAAGGGTGTGGAATATGATATTCCAGAAGTCAAAGGAACTAGGACTTAAACCAAGAATCACCTACCCAGCAAAACTGAGTATAATACTTCAGGGGAAAATATGGTCTTTCAATGAAACAGAGGACTTTCAAGCATTCTTGATGAAAAGACCAGAGCTGAAAAGAAAATCTGACTTTCAAACACAAGAATGAGAAGAAGCATGAAAAAGTAAACAGCAAAGAGAAGTCATAAGGGACTTACCAAAGGTGAACTGTTTACATTCCTACATAGAAAGACAATATTTGTAACTCTTAAAACTTTTCAGTATTGGGGTAGTTGGTGGGATCACACACACACACATACATGCACACACACATACACACATGCATGCACATACAGAGACAGAGAGCACAGAGTGAATTGAATAGGATGGGACCATATCTTAAAAGACATTAAGGTAAATGGTGAGAGAGAAATGTACTGGGAGGAAAGAGGGTAAAATGGAATGGGGTAATTATATGTCATTTAAGAGGCAAGTAGGAGACTTCTTAGTGGAGGGAAAAAGAGGAGAGCTGAGAAAAAAAAACCAATTAGTTTACCCTCATCTAAGGAATAAAATGCACACTCATTTTGGTATGAAAACCTATCTTACAGTACAGGAAAGTGGGGGAGAAGGAGATAAGCAAGGGGGGGGGATGATGGAAGGGAGGGC
This sequence comes from Bettongia penicillata ogilbyi, assembly GCA_023548195.1. Taxonomy (NCBI): domain Eukaryota; kingdom Metazoa; phylum Chordata; class Mammalia; order Diprotodontia; family Potoroidae; genus Bettongia; species Bettongia penicillata. The sequence continues at coordinate 7,561,251 of JAJHZJ010000266.1, read as the reverse complement.
AATGAGAGGAGGGAGCAATTTGAAGTCAACACTCAGGGAGGGACAGGATCAAAAGACAGAATAGAAACAATGAGGGGCAGGATAGGATGGAGGGTAATTCAGTTAGTCTTACACAACACGAGTATTATGGAAGTCATTTGCAAAACTACACAGATAGGGCCTATATTGAATTGCCTGCCTTCCCAAAGGGAATGGGTGGGGAGGGAGGGATGGGGAGAATTTGGAACTCAAGTTTTAGGAACAACTGTTTACTATTGTTGTTGCTACTAGGAAATAAGACATACAGTTAATGAGGAATAGAAAGTCATCTGGCCCTACAGGAGAAAAGAGAAGATGGGGACAAGAGAAGGGAGGGATGACAGAAGAGAGGGCAGATTGGAGATAGGGAAAATTAGATTGCTTGGGGTATTGGGGTGGGGGGGAGGGGAGAAAAGGGGAGAAAATTTGGAACCCAAAATTTTGTGAAAATGAGTGTAAAAAGCTAAACCAACAAATAAATACATAAATAAACAAACAAATGAACAAATAAATAAATAAATAGATGGGTAGATAAATAAATAAATAAAAAGAAATGCTAGCAATAGACGGGGGTAGATCCAAGATTGCAGAGTAGAAGTCAAGACCCACCTGAGATCGCTCCCTAAACCCTCAAAATACCTATAAAATGACTCTAAAATTGTAGAGCAGCAGAAGCCACAAAATGACAGACTGAAGCAAATTTCCAGCCCAAGACAATCAGGAAGGTTGACAGGAAAGGTCTATGATATCGTGCTGGGAGTGGAACACTGGTACAGATGGGACTGGAGCAGATCTTAGGGGACTGAATCACTGATAGCTGCAGCAGTTTCTAGACTTCTCAACCCACAAATGGCAAAGACAGCTTAAAAAGGTCAATGGGAAAGTTTTATAACCTGGGTAAGAGAGGAGAATGGTCTGGCTTCAGCCTCAGGGTGGTGGCAGGCACTGCCGCAATGGCAGCTGCTTCTGGAGCTCTTGGCCTACAGATGATGGGGGAATTGAGCAGCTCTTCTGGATCACATTTCTGTGATGGTGATCCCAGGGTGAGGAGGAGCACTGACATGGTGGTAGTGGAGAAGGAATTATCCTTCCAGATTCAAGACAGAAAAGAATGTTTGTGGTTGCTCACAGACCAGACTACAGGCAATAAGAGGAGTAAAGACCTCTCCTTTGATCACACCACTTCGGAAGAACTGAAAATTTATAAGGGCTCAGAAATATATCTGCAAACAATTGCACAAAACCCCTGAAGCTTGGGGAGATATACCTTCCACTTAACAAAGAGCTCACAGGTCAATTAGTTGACTGGGAAAATGAGAAGAGGGGGAAAAAATTAGGCTATAAAATCTTACTTTCTTCGTGAAAAGGTATTTACTTTACACCCTTAGTGACAAAAAGATCAAAACATACAATCAGAAGAAGATAACAAAGTCAAACCTCCTGTATCCAAAGCCTCCAAGAAAAATATGAATTAATCTCAGGCCATGGAAATGCTAAAAAGGATTCTAAAAATCAAATAAGAGAAGTAGAAGAAAATGGGAAGAGAAATGAGTGTGATACAAGAAAATCATGAAAAATGAATTAAGAGCTTGCTAAAGGAGACCCCAAAAAATGCTGAAGAAAAATAACACCTTTAAAATTAGACTAACCCAAATGGCAAAAAAGGTCCTAAAAGGTCAATGAGGACAAGAATGCTTTTAAAAAAAAAGCAGAACTAGCTAAATCAAAAAGCAGGTCTAAAAGCTCACTGAAGAAAATAATTCCTTGAAAAATTTAGAATGGAGCAAATGGAAGCTAATGACTTTATGAGAAATCAAGAAATTATAAAACAAAACCAAAGAAATGAAAAAATAGAAGACAATGTAAAATATCTCATTGGAAAAACAACTGGCCTGGAAAATAGATACAGGAGAGATAATTTAAAATTATTGGACTACCTGCAAGCCACAATTAAAAAAAAGCTTAGACATCATCTTTCAAGAAATTAACAAGAAAAACTGCTCTGACATTCTAGAACCAGAAGGTAAAATAGAAATGGAAAGTATCCATTCATCATCTCCTGAAAGATATCCCAAAAGGAAAACTCTTAGGAATATTGTAGCCAAATTCCAGAGTTCCTAGGGCAAGGAGAAAATATTATAAGCAGCCAGAAAGAAGCAATTCAAGTACTGTGGAAACACAATCAGGATCACACAAGATTTAGCAGCTTCTCCATGAAGAGATCAGAGGACTTGGATTATGATATTCCAGAGGTTAAAGGAGATAGGATTAAAACCAAGAATCACCTACCCAGCAAAACTGAGTATAATATTTCAGGGGGTAACCTGGAATTTCAACAAAGTAGAGGACTTCCAAGCATTCTTGATGAAAAGACCAGAGCTGAATAGAAAATTTGACTTTCAAATACAAGAATCAAGAGAAACATGAAAAGGTAAACAGGAAAGAGAAAGAAATGTACTGGAAGAAAGAGAAAGGGAAAAGCAGAATAGAGTAAATCATTTCACATGAAAGAGGCAAGAAAGAACTTTTACAATGGAGGGAAAGAAGGGGAAGGTGAGAGAGAATAAGTGAGTCTTACTCTCTTCAGATTTGACTAAAGGAGGGAATAACATATACACTTAATTGGGTATTGAAATCTTACTCTACAGGAAAGCAGGGGGAAAGGGGATAAGAGTGGGGAAGATAATAGAAGGGAAGGAAGGTTGGGGGAAGGGATAATCAGAAGCAAACACTTGTGGAGCAACAGGTCAAAGGAGAGAATAGAATGAATGGAAGGCAGGACAGGATAGAGGGAAATATAGTTAGTTTTTCACAACATTACTGTTATGGAAGTGTTTTGCATGACTACACATGTATAACTTATTTTGAATTGATTGCCTTCTCAGTGAGGGTGGATGGGGAGGGGAGGAAGGGAGAGAATGTGGAACTCAAAGCTTTAAAAATGTATGTTAAAAAAATTGTTTTACATGCAACTGGGAAATAAAATATACAGGAAATCAGGTATAGAAATCTATCTTGCCTTACAGGAAAATAGAAGGGAATGGGACAAGAGAAGGGAAGGAGTGTGATAGAAGGGAGGGCAGATTGGAGGAAGAAGTAGAGAAAATGCACACTGTCCTGGGGCAGGGGGGAGAGAGGAGAGATGGGGAGAAATTTTGAAATTCAAAATCTTGTGGAAGTAAATGTTGAAAATTGAAAATAAAGCTAAAGACTAAAAAAAGAAATGCTAGCAACAGCAATAAGAGAAGAAAAGAAATTGAAAGAATCAGAATGGGAAATGATGGAATAAAGCAATCTCTTTTTGCAGATGATATGACTGGAAAATTCTAGAGATTCAATGAAAAAAACTAGTCAAAACAATTAATAATTTTACCTTAGTAAAAGGATATAAAATAAACCCACATAAATCATCAGCATTTCTATATATCACCAACAAAACCCTGCAAGAAGAAATAGAAAGCGATATTCCCTTTAAGAAAATGATGGGCAGCATAAAATACCTGGGAGTATACCTGCCAAGACAAGCCCAGGACCTACCTGAATTTAATTATAAAGCACTTTTTATACAAATAAAATCTGATTTAAATAATTAAATATTAATAGTTCATTGGTAGGCAGAATCAATATAATAAAATGACAACTCTACCTAAATTAATTTACTTATTCAACACCATCACATTAAATTACAAAAAAAAAAATTTACAGAGCCAGAAAAATAATATTAAAATTCATTTGGAAGAACAAAATTTGGGCAAGAATATCACAGAAATTAATGAAAAAGAACATAAAGAAAGGAGGTTTAGCAGTACCAGATCTCAAACTGTATTATAAGGTAGTAATTATCAAAACTATCTTGTAGTGGCTAAGAAATAGAAAGTTGGATCAGTGGAACAGAGTAGACAGACAATGTACAGTAATAAATGATTATAGTACCTCTGTGTTTAACAAATATAAAGACAACTTTTGGAATAAAAATTCACTGTTTGGTAAAAATTGTTGGAAAATGGTTCCCTTCTCCAGTGTGGAGTGGGAAAGGAGAGAGAAAGTTTAAAACTTAAAATGTAACAAAAATTAAATCAAATTTTTTAAAAAAAGGAATAATGAGGTTCAATGAACATACATCATTGCCTAGATAGGAGCTGTTTTGTAGCTAGCTCTGGTCCACATGAATGGAAAAAGTAGGTTGTTGACTGACTGTATATCCTAAACTGGGATGGATTCAAAAGTTGTTATCTGCCAAGTAGCTGCGGTTGGTTTATTGGAACAAAACGACACACTCATAAGTCATTCAACAGTTAACAAAAAAAATGTAGCTATAGCAAGATGAGAATATTCAACAAGAATAGGCATTGAAACACTGAAAGTGTTTCAGCTGCTCCCATATTTATCCACCAGGCAAACACCTGCAAGGATCCCTCTCAGCTGTTTTGTACTCAGATGATGAGGAAGTAACTGCCACAGACTAAGTCCTTAGTCTCCTGAGACAACCAAGTCTCAAGGAATGTCTTAATACCATTTAAGGAAACGTTTGGAAGTGAATTTGGTCAGGTTAAATGCTGTATAATAATTGCATTTAGTCTGCGCCTACTGTCTTCAGAAACTGAGGTAGTATAGGGAAGATTATGCGCCCGGTGTTGGGAGAAAACATTTATAACTTTTGTTCTTACTATATCTTTTCAGTAAATATCCTTTTGTAAAAGCTAAGTGATGTTAATTGGTCATGTAGAATGTAGGTACTAAATAGTAGCAGTAACAGAAAGGGAAACACAAGAGTGGGGACTGGAGCTGATAACATTAAAGAAACACTCTCTCTAATCCCTGAGGGGTACCCCTAGAACTGTGAAGGGAAAGTAGAGCCAGCTGCTCTGGGAGACTGAGCTCAGAGTGTCTCTACATTAAACTACTTTGGGATTATTTTATAAAACTAAATAAAATGACATTTATCTTGAAGAACAAAAGGTCAAGAACCTCAAAGGAAATAGTGTTGGGGAGGGGGAAGAGAAATGAGGAGAAATGAGGGAGTCCTAGCATTACCAGATCTCAAACTATATAGCAAAACAATAATCATAAGGAATATTTGATATTGGTTACCAAGTGCAAAAGTTGATCAGTGAACAGACTGGGTAGGGAAAATTAAGATAGTCAAAGTAGCTTCGTATTCACCAAGAATGCAAATATCTAGGGTAAAAACAGTCTTTGACAAGAACTTTTTGGAAAACTAGAAAGCAATTGGCAGAAATTAGGCTTAGATCAACATCTTACCACAATAAGTTCCAAATGAATGTGTGTTGTTAATATAAAAGTTCATATCTTTAAAATAAACTAGATCAATTCAGAAAGAAGTACTATGCACGATTACAAGTAGGAGGAGAATTCTTGACTAGATAAAGAATGCAGGTGATCATAAAGGAAAAAAATTAAAATTTAAACTCTAAAATTAAAAAACATCTGCATTAAAAATTGGTGCAGATAGAATATGAAGAAAAACTGTTCATTTGGAAAAAAATATTTGTAGCAAATACCTCTGATTAAGTTCTGATATCCAAGGTATATAGGGAATTAATACAAGACCAAAAACCATTCCCTGATAGACAAGTTGTCAAAGGACATGAATGGACACCATTCAGAAGTAGAAATATAAACTGCCTACAGTCACATAATTAAAAGAATGCTCCAAATCATCACTAAGAGAAATACAAAGTAAAACAATTCTGAAGTTTCATCTCATATCCATCAGATAGATAAAAATTACAAAGGATGAAACTGATCGTTGTTTTAGAGCCTGTATGAAAATAGACATATTAGTTCAGCACTGAGGGAATTGTTCATCCTTCATTTTTGAAGAGGACTACAACATTATGATGCCAAGGTCAGGTCACAATGTGTTCAGCTGTGGCTGATCAGTCCAATAGGAACTCAGAAAGCTCTATCACAGGTCGGGTCAGTAGGACATTCAAGACAGAGATGTCTCTGGATTTGCCCAGCTCACATTTTCCTTTGTGCTACTGCAATTCTGCTTCATTTGTTGAACATAGTGCCTTCTTTGAAAGAGGCATGCCATGCTGGATGGTCTTGAACCAGCATTTCCCAGATTTCACAATTGATATTAAAGCTCATCAGAGAGACCTTGAAAGAGTCCTTGTACCGCTTCTGACCACAGTGTGATCACTGACCTTGTTTGAGTTCTCTGCACAGTAATTATCTTTTGATTAAGCAAGCATTTGGCATTCAAACTATGTGGCCAGCCCATTGGAGTTGCACTCTCTGCAGGAGAGTTTAAATGTTTGGCAGTTTAGCTCTAGGGTGGTGTCCAGTACCTTTTCTTGTCTAGGTTTCACAGGCATATAATAGTGTTCTTATCACAGCTCAGTAGATCTTTATTTGTTTTAAACTTAAATACAAAATGAGAAAAGAAAAAAATGCCATGTACAAAGCAGAACATGAAAGAGAATTCAATATAAAACAATGCATTTTCATTTCAAGAAAATCTATATAATAAATACTACACATTGTTTTCAAAGCTGCCTAGCTTTTCTTTGCTTTCTTCTAGGTTTTCCTTTGTGCTCTGCTGTGCACTTTTTACTTAATTTTTCCCTTCTCTCCCCAATGAAGGCGACAATTAAACATGGCTGTATATGCATATACATATACATATTCATATACATATTCATATACATATACATAATGCTGCTCTTTGTCCTTTGTTTTTGAAGAGGACCATGACATTAGGAAGGTGATGCCACAACATGCAAGTGAATTGGATTTGAGGGAGGGTTATAGCTATAAATACACACACACATACACACACACACATACACATATACATTTTTATGTGTATGTAAATTTATGTGTGTAGATATATTTATATATATATGACTATCCTATGCTTATTTCCACTTGTCATTTGTTTCTCTGAAAGTGAGAGAATTAAATATAATTTAATTTAATAATAATTAAAATCATTTTGTTTCATAAGTTCAAATCTTTCCATGTTTTTTTAATCAACTGGCTCATCATTTCCTATACCACAATATTCCAACCCAATCACATCCTATCTGAGAGACTGTCAATGAAAGATTTTTCCCAATTTTCTTCATTCTTTCTATTCTTGACTACATTAGATTTCTTTATACAACAACATTAATTTAAAATAATCAAAACTATCCATTTTATCCTCCAACAGTGCTCTCACCTTATAATATAGTTTAATGTGATAGTGATGAACCTGCATCCTTTACATTTTTCCCCCTGGTTTTTTGAAGTTCCTTACCTATTGTTCTTCCAAATGAATTTTGTTAGCGTGCGTGCGTGTGTTCGTGTGTTTGTCCTTCATTGCGGAAGAAGACCATGGCATCAAAGAAATAGTGACATGACTTGCACTTGACTGTTTTTTTGAGTGAGGGAGGGCCGTGCAGGTCACCAGCCTCACTTCTCCTCCAGAGCCATCTGGATCCAGTGACCAGATATTCATCAGGATGATTGGAGATGACTCAAGATGAGGCAACTGGGGATAAGTGACTTACCCAAGGTCACATAGCTAGTGAGTGTCAAGTGTCTGAGGTGAGATTTGAACTCAGGTCCTCCTGACTCCTGCACTGATGTTCTATCCACTGCACTACCTAGCTGCCCCGAATGAATTTTGTTACTATTTTTTCTAATGCATTAAAATAATTTTTAGTAATTTAATTGGGATGGTTTTGCATAGATAGATTAGTTGGGTAAAATTCTTGGGGTTTTTTATTATATTGACTTTACCTACCCATGAACAATAAATATTATTTCACTTACTTAAATCTGCCTTTATTTGTATAAAATGTGTTTTATATTTATGTTCATATAGTTCCTGTGTCTGTTTTGGCAGGTATACTTTCAGGCTTTTTATGCTGTCTGGTTATTTTAAAACAATATTGGATAATATTGCTGACACATAGTATAGTTTCCCTATTTTTCTCTTGTGGTTAAATCTATTTTAACTTTAATTTTGCCTGAGATTGTGATTACATAATAATTTTTTACATAATAAATTCTACTCCAGTCCTTTATTTTATCTTTGTGTATATCTTTCATTTCCTGAAAGCAACATATTGTTGAATTCAAATTCTTAATCTGCTATCAGTTTCCATTTTGTGGGTAAATTCATCCCATTCACATTCTAAGCTATAATTACTTGCCTATTTTCCTCCTTCCTGTTTTTCCTTACTTTCTCAATCCTTTTCCATCCTTCCTCACTCCTCTGCTTTACTTTTACCTGCTGCCTTTACTTTTACCTCCTACTCCTTAACCTACACCCTTCCCTTATCTTCTCCCCCAACCCTATCTCTCTGCTCTTTTATTTCTTTCTGAATTTGGAAGAGTTTATACCCTTCTAAATATATCTGTGGTTCCTTTTTTAACCCAGTTCCAATGAGAGTAAGTTTCCAGCACTAACTGCGCTCCCCTCTACTAGCTTCCTCTGTATCATTTTTTCCTTTTATGCCTTATTTGAATGATTTAATTACTCCTTTTTATCTCTCCCTATGGTTTTTTTCCAATCACTCCTTCAAACTTAGCTCAGTCAAACCCTTTCTTTCAAACTATTCAAATAACAATGATATCATAAGAGTACTGATAATATTTTCACATATAAGAAGTAAATAATTTTACCTTATTGAGTCCTTTATAATTGGTCTTTAACATTTACCTTATATTTCTCTTGGATGTTTTTTGTCAAAATTTCCCTTAAGTTCTGCTGTTTTTGTCAGATATACCTGAAAGTCTTTCAATTTGTTAAATGTTCTTTTTTTTTTTCCATTCAGGATTATACTTAACTTTGCTAGGTAAGTTACCCTTGTAACCCAGTTATTTTACTCTACGAAATATAGTATTCCAAAACCTGCGGTCCTGCTGTGTAGTAGCTTCTAGGTCTTAGGTAATCCTTATTGTAGCTCCATGATATTTAAACTGTTTTTCTTGTTCTTTCTAATATTTTCTCCTTAACTTGGGAGCTTTGAATTTTGACTATGATATTCCTGTAAATTTTCCTCCTAGGATGTCTTTCAGGTAATGAGTGATGGATTTTTTTCTATTTCTGATTTGCCTTCATGTTCTAGAACTTTAGGATAATTTTCCTTGATAATATCTTTTTAACAGTGTATCAAGATTCTTTTTTTTAATTATATTTTTCAGATAATCTAACTATTCTTATATTATTTCTCCTCAATCTGTTCTCCAGATCAGTTGTTTTTCTGAGATTTTTCACATTCTCTTCTATTTTTTCATTCTTTTGATCTTTTTATTATTTCTTGGTGCTTTAGAATGCCATTAGCTTCCTTTTGCCCAATTCTAGTTTTCAAGGAATTATTTTATTCCTTAAGTTTTTGATTCTCTATTTCAAGTTGGTTGACCTTTTCATAATTTTCTTGATTTTCTTGGATTGCTCTTTTTTTCTAATTTTCTTTCTTGATTCTCTTATTTGATTTTTTTAAAGTTCTTTTTAAATTTTATGAAGACCTCTTTTTTGTGTGTGGGACCATATGATGTTTCTCATTGAAAAATTAGTTACTTTTATTTTTAGCTCTATCATCTTCCTCTGAAAATGAAGCCAGATCTTCTCTTTCTCTATAGTAACTATCTGTGGTTGTGCTCTTTTTCCTTTTACATACTCATTTTTATTTATTTATTTTTTGAGCAGCTATTAGTGCAGTCAAGTTTTAGTCCTGAGATTATGATGCCCCAAGCCTCATGTCCTTCTTATTGTTATTTCCTGAGGTTTGTCCCAGGACTCAGTCTTGGACTCTCCTCTCCACTCCTAAGACACAACTAGGGCTCCCAGCCATGATGTTCCGCAAATGATCTCGATCCCTGCTGTCCTTCCAGTGGCTGTAAACTATAGCTGTCCTCTCTGTCCCATAACTAAAAGCAGGGACTCTGCTCTCCTCCAAGTGCCCACAGCCATCAGGGTCCCCACTCCTCTGCTACCACACTCACCAGATGTGTGCTAGCTCTTTCTTTATTTGTATAAAATATGTTTTACATTTATGTTCATATAGTTCCCATGTCTGTTTTGGCAGGTATTCTTTCAGGTATTTTATTCTGTCTAGTTATTTTAAAACAATATTGGATACATTGCTGACACATAATATAGTTGCCTTATTTTTCTCTTTTGGTTAAATCTATTTTAGCTTTAATTTTGCCTGAGATGATGATTACATAATTTGTTTACATCTCAGTGTTTTGTTGTGGTTTGGTAAGTGAAAGACAGTGATAAGGTCATGAGACTCACAAATCTTCAGTAGTAAGTGACCATTGATATTGATGCTTCTTACTGTTCCTCGCAATGACTCTGCTATGTCTGACAGTCTGCGCCTACTCTGAAATTAAAGTCACCCAGAATGAATGAATTACAAGAGTCTCCAGGTCTTCGTAGAATTTTCCTTTGATTTTGTCAGGGTTTTTCATAGTGGGTACGCTAATAATGATGACATGGCCCTCCTACAAGTGGCCTTCGAATTCTCATGAAGCCTGTCATTCCCTCCTTTAGAGAGGCATAGAAACTTGCTGACTAGATTTGATCTGATTGCAAAACCTATGCCAACTTCATGGTACTCCTTTCACAGTGGTCACTCCAGAAAAACACATATTCAGCTCCAACTTCAGGAAGCTGTCTTTCATTTGCCAGTCTTGTTGGACTCAAGGTTGGTATTTGGATGTGGTACTTGCAGATTTCTCTCGCAACAATTGTCTCTCAATTCTACTAGATTTTGTGTTGTCCATGAACATGCACACATTTCATGTATAGATGATGAATGGAATCATCTTTGCAAAATTTTTTGTAATTTTTTTTGTGTTGTGGTCATGGGGTGAGATCCCTACCTGCAGGTGAGGGCTGTGTAAAGAAGATAATTTTTAGGGCACCTTTTCTAGTCCTTTCTTCACACCAGGAAGTGAGTAGTTTGGTCCTTAAAAATGATTGCTCACATATCCAAGAAGCTACCAAATCCCACTGCTGTTTCAGTCCAATGAGAAGATGATCCAATTTCTTGAGAGGCCTAAGTGCAGGCTTGTGTATACAGCTTCCAGCGTATCCATACCTGCTGCTTCCTCACTTGTCCATTATCAAAGGACTTCAAGGTAGGTAAAAGAGTATGATAGTAAAATAATGAAATAGTGAAATAGTAAAATAATAGATGATGAGTGATGATAGATGATGAGTGATGACTTCCATGTGAATTGGATTTAAGTGAGGCAGAGTTGCACAATGTCATCAATATCACTCTTTCTTCCGTAGTCACTGAAATCCAATGGCAAGATGTCCTGGGATGCAGTGGATGAATTTGACATCTTCAATGTATGACCAAGGTCTAAGAACTCCACAAGTGCCTTCTTCAGCTGCCTTTATGGCCATTGGAAAAAATTGTTCCCTTCCAATGGGGGAAGTCTTCACATGCTTAAATAAACATCACCCTCACTGACCAATGGGCTGTCAGTTACCTTCAACCTGATTTAGCCCATCTGCTGAGGTGGTTTTACCAGGGTGTGACTGCTGCATATACTATAGCTTCTTGGAGCCACAGGTAAGAGTTGAGTGACAGGTGGACACCAAAGGTGGATGAGCAGCCCTGAAAAGGGCTTAGGAAGCCCTCAGGGAAGAGATACTAGTCCTCTCTGAACACCCCATATACTCTACAAATTGGTCTAACCATTCTGGAAAACAAATTAGAACTCTTCTAGAAATATCACTAAAACAACCACACCAAGGAGGTCAAAGGCAGAGGAAAAGATACCATAGGTACAAAATTTACACACACACACACACGCACACACACACAGAGTTTCTATGGTAAAATAGAACTGGAACCAAAACAGATACTGAATAATTTGAAACTAGTTGGACTACTTGTGGTATATGAATATAATTGAACAAGGTCCTGTAAGAAACAGCAAATATGAAAAAAAAAGAGAAGAACTTTGGGTGACTTGTGTGAACATATGCAGAACTTTGGTAAGCAGAACCAAAAAAAATCTATCTCCACAACAACTTTAATATTGTAAAGAAAGACAACGTTGAAAGACATCAGAATTCTTGTCAATGCACTAAGCTTGATACAGAAGACACCTCTGGGCAGAAAGATGCTAGACTTTGGTGCATAAATAAAACATAGGTCATCAGACATAGGCAGTGTGTTCAACTTCTTAACTTTAGGAAATTTCTCTTTCATAAGGGGCTTCTTGGAGGCCATTGACAAATGCCAACAAATATTTTAAAAAGCATCAGTTTTTTGAATTCATACTTTGGAATTGTATTCATAATCTACATATGTCAATTAGGAAATATTCTCCATCAACTAAATTTTAGTATTATAGAATTTGAGAACTTAAAGGAAGCATGAGAAATCATCTATTTTTACCTTCTTATTTTACATATATAAATGAAAAAAGCAGAAACTGAAACCCAGAGACATCCATTTGAGGAAAAGACTTTGACAAACTGAATCTTATCCAAAGATGACCAGGATGATGAGGTGACTAGAAACCATGCCATAAGAGGTTGGATTGAAAGAATTAGTAATGTTTATTTGAAGAAGAGAAAATTTATGAGGGATACGGCTGTCTTTAACAATTTTAACTCCTGCTCAGGAGAATAAGGATAAGATTTATCTGCTTGATCCCAGAGGGCAAATCTTGGAGCAATGCATGGACATTTTGGAAATGAAGATTTTGGCTCAGTGAAACACCAACAAAATATTTCCTTACAATTTCTTCTCTTAAGTTAGAATGAACTACTTTGGAAGATAGTGAGTTTCTCTAAGCTAGAAGTCTTCAAGCAAAAACTGGCTCTTGTTGAAGGTGTAAAGAAAATTCCTGTTCAAGAATGGATACAACTAGAATAGGTAGAAAAAGCAGATAACCAGTTAGTAAATGTTTATTAAGCACCTACTATGGGCTAGGTGCTGTACTAAGTGCTGAGGATACAAAGGGTGGCAAAAGAAAGTCCCTGCCCTCAAGGAGCTTACACTATAATTAAACAAAATAAAGACAATTCATTTCTAACTGAAGAACAAACAGAAGTTAAAAGACCTCTTCTGTCCCATCATCAGATTCTTTACTTGTTAGTGGCTTGAGCATAGTCAAACAACCAGGGCCACCTTCAGTTATCCTGATCTATATCTCACCACTGGACCCACAAGTCTCTGGAGGAGAAAGTGAGGCTGCTGACTTTGCACAGCCCTGCCTCACTTAAATCTAATTCACTTGCAAGTCATTACATCACCTTCCTGAAGTCATGGTCCTCTTTGAGAATGAAGGACAAACAACAACCTGTGAGTCAAACAACCAGTTAATGAAAGAGCCAGAATTAGAACCCAGAACTCCTGGCTTTCATTTCCTCCTATGACACATGGCCTTTCTAGAAATGTTCTTTCTTAGGACTACTGCATAAAGTAATCTGGTGTGCTGTCTGGAAGCAATTATTACAGCAATTTGCTTTTCTGCCTCACTTCAATGCTCTAAGGGCATTTCTATACAACCAAGGTAGACCAGAAGGTTATGTAATTATCCAATACATGGGGGCATCTAGTCAGTCCATCAGAATGACTTGGTGGTGGTTGGGGAGGGGGTGAGAAGTAATGAAAGCTGTGGGTGCTAACATAGGCAGGAGCAATGAAACGAGAATAATTTTTGTTATTTTAATAAATCATCCACAATGACTAGAGAGTCCAAATTCACCACAAGTTGTCTACATGTTCCACTTTGTTTAAATAAGTGGACATGATATTTAGAAGTACAGTGAGGTCACTAACTTGGTTTCTCCAAGTTTGTTCTCCAGGGTACACAGCACACAATCCTTAACAATCCTTAAAATACAAAAGTTTGGTGATGATTTGATTTTCATGGTCATAGCAGAAAGAGCACTTAGAAGTCAAGAGACAAGAGTTCAGATCCCTGCTTTGCCACTAACCAGCTGTGTAACATCCGTGAAGTCACGTCAACACAGGGACACTTCATCTGTAAAGTCAGGGGGGTCATTAAATTAAGTGATCCTTAATGTCCTTTGAACTCTACATTTTATGATTCTCTCCCTCATATTCAGAAGGGCACTAGAAAAGTGTGATCCTGGGAACAGAGGGGTAGAAAACTTTTCCTCTGCCCTCTCAGATTTATCCCTTAAATTTGTGTCACCTCTGGATAGAAGAAAGAATTGCTCTCTGGCAGCAACTGCAGACAGATAGATAATCAGAAAGAGAGAGAGAGAGAGAGAGATTGACAATATATAGACAGACAGATAGATGATAGAAATAAATAGAGATAGATTGACAGATATATAGACAGACAGATTATAGTTAGATAGATAGATAGATAGATAGATAGATAGATAGATAGATAGATAGATAGAGAGACAGACAGACAGCAGAGAACCTTCTCAATATTGCTTTGGGGAGAAATAGGAAGAGAAATTTGAAAAATAAACAGGAGAACTAACCATCTGGCTGACTCATCCTCCATCTTCCTTAGGCCTTTCTCCCCCTCCCCCTTCAGGGAATGCCAGTTTTCCTGTGGTTTATATTAAGGGAAATAATGTGCATGAGGTAGGCAACCTCCAAAATGTTATGTTCAGTCACACAAGTATGTGATGACAAGAGTGATTCCCTCCTTCTCAAGCATAGAAAATTGGAGGAGCTTCTCTACAGGTGAGAGGTGAGGAGAAGGTGAGCATGGGGAGGATATGTCAATCCTTATTTATAACTGACATTCTACTTTTTTTAATCTCAATTTCAGTAATATCAAATTTAAGTCAGGTCATAGAATTTAGAGGAAGAAGGAAGTCCTGTCCTTTTTTTTGCAAAAAAAAAAAAAAAAAGCAAAAAGGAAAGAAAAGACAGGTGAAGCCCCAAGATCTATCCAAGATCACATACATAGTAAGCAGAAGAGATGCAATTTGAACCCAAGCCTTCTAATTCAATGTATGATGTTTTTTCTATTGCTCCATACTACCTAAGTGAAGTAGATAATTCAATTATGTGATTAATATGAGACAGCAAGGCATGCTCCTCTTTCATTTAAAGATGGTGCCCAGGGAATTCTGATCATCATTTTCCACCTGGCTACTTTTCTGGACTTCATCATGTCCAGAAATCCATTATTCTTCAAGATTAAATCAACTCAGAAACTCATACTTCTTTAGATCATTTCCCATCTGAATGAATGGCATCATGCCCTAGGTAACCACCCTTCTGCCCCCCACTTTTTTATGTATTATTTCCCCCATTACATTCTGTGCTTCTTGAAGTAGGGACTGTCTCATGCCTTATTTTTATATCCCCAGTGATTAACACAGTGTCTGGGACAGAGTAGGAACTTAACAAATGTTGATTGACTCTCCCACTCTCTATGATGGAAAGACCACCGGATTTTGAATGAAAAGACCCTAGATGGGGTAACAGAAGATCTGGGTCCTAGTCTTATCTTTTTCCAGATACTAGCTATGTGACTGTACAAATAGCAAAATTTATCTGAGCCATCATCTTCTTATCTAAAAAATGAAGATAAAACTTACACAGCTTATCAACAGGAATTATGAGGAGTGAGATAATATATGTAGAAAGCTTTTTTAATTGTAAAGCTGAAGCCGAATATAAGCTTTTGGAAACTTGTACTGCCAGACTTAAAATTATACTGTAAAGTGGTAATTATCAAAACTAGCTGATATGAGATATTCTGATACTCTGGTGTATCTGTGATCTCATTAATGTATTTCCTCCCACAATGCTGATCACAACTCATCCATTCCTACCCATCTTGTATGACTTGTTGATGGTCTTTCTCATTTTTTTTTTGTCATTATAAGAATACCAATGGAGTACTTGGGCTGTACATTGTCTACTTCTCCCTCTCATATTTTCTTTTTTGGTCATATATTTCTTGGATGAAATCCTTTGCATTTTTCTGACATAATTCTGTAATTGTAATGTGTTATTGCCAGTTGACCATCAATATATACTGTTGAGTAATTGTTATCCACTAAAGTTTTAAAATACTGTAATGTTCCATGACATATAGTTATACAATACCACCAGCAGTGGATAGAGCACTGGGCTTGAGTCATCTTCCTGAGTTCAAATGTGGCCTTAGACACTTACTAGCCCTGGACAAGTCACTTAACTCTGTTTGCCTCAGTTTCCTCATTTGTAAAATAAGCTGGAGTAGGAAATGGCAAACCACTCTAGAATTTTTGCAAAGAAAACTCCAAATGGAATCACAAAGAGTGGGACATGGCTTAAATGACTGATGCAGAATACAGGTGTTATAAGGATGGACCTTTGTTTCAGGTGGAAAATCATTAAAAGAACCATACAATTTCCCAGAGTAACCTATCCTGTTCTCCTTCTCCTTCTGAATGCTGAGCTTAGGTCATTATCCATTTTCAGTGTCTCTCCAATATAAAATAGATGGATAAACTCTTTTGGTTTTCCATCCAACTATATTTCATAGCTTATACAGAAAGGAATTTTTCACTTAATTATTTTTTCCTATACAGATGGATGTATCTCATTTTAGGGGGGGTTGCAATATTCTGAGGCTTAATGCAACGAGCTCAGCATCATCTGCAAAGAGCATCTGGAGGACTTCACCATTTATGGGGAATCTCTTTTTGACTTAGATGCCGTACTGGATATCCTCCATGAGACTGACAAACACATTTGGTAAGCATATGTTTCCCTGTTTTATGTCACATTTGATATTAATACTCAAAAGGTTGTCAAACAAGGTAATCTCCACTATATTTTTTGAGAAAACTTGTATAATTTTGACATATGCATGGAAGACACCTTGTTAGAAGACAGTCTTTAAAACAACATTTTGGTCTACTAAATAAAATGCTTTTTTATAATCAGCAAATAATGCTGGATAAAATGAAAAAAAATTATTCAATGGAACAGAATATAAAATCCAAAATAAGAACCAAAGGCATAGAGTAGGTTAGTATTTGATAAATTCATGATTTAAAAAATATTTTAGGAAATCAAGTCATTATTAGGGTCAAACTTCTGAAAGAAGTCAATTTTCTTATAGGCAAAGGAAGGGAAAATACAGAAGGACAAAACACTAAGCATCTTGGGAGATGTAGTCTTCCCAACCTGGGGAGAAATGGAGTTATCACATGGCTATATGATGGCCTGGGAAGCTTTTGAACTAGTGTTTCTGAGTCAGGGAGATCTCCAGCTAAATAGATGGCAAAAACAGATAAGAATGACATTGAGCATTTCCAGGTTCTGTCAAGGCAGCATTATACTTGTTTACCAGAGGCAGAGACAAGAGTGGTGACTAGATTGAGAGGTAAACTCAATCATTAGTGAACTTTCCTTGGCTGACAAGCCAGATATCTGATCAAATGCTTCTTTTCCTTTCCACTGTCTCTTCCCTTCTCCTTTTATCTAAAGAGGTAGGTTTACAAATCCAGGTTTCCCTATCTCTTTTCCAGCTGTTCATTACTATTCCAATAGTACTTTAAATTTGATTTCTCTTAATAGATGATGAGCTTGATCTGGACTGTTCTGTGTGTATGTCTTTAGTTGTGTTCAACAGTACAAATAGGGAAGCAGTTGGCTGTTGGAATAATTTAATTAGCTGAGATTTAATTGGCTGGGATGTTTCCTTTCCAGCTTAGTGGCAGAAGCCATTTAGGAACTTGATGAGCTGTTATAATTTTATTAATACTGTGTATTGATCATCTTTTTTTTAAGCTCTCTACAAATTAGCAGAGGAAAAAATCCTTAAAGATCTAGGCCATTTCCTCTGGACAAAAGCAATTTGTTCTTAGCTTTAGCAGATCTCTTTAATATGGTTGCTAGAAGACTAATCTCCAGTTGGATAGGGAAAGGAGTGGGGAGGTGAGGAGAAGGAGAGGACTAAAACTGTTGAGAAGGTTGTGCCTAAATCCAAGTCTCTAGGCAGACACAGGTGGGTCTGGGAGGATTTAGGTCTTTCCATTCCTAGAAGAAGATCCAGCCAACTATCTTCCACAACAAGGACAACTGCAGGTGAGAGCATGAAAGTAAATAGACCCAGGGGGTAGACCAGAGGAATAGGTTAAGATACAGTAGTCAGTGAATATAGCAATCTACTCTTTGATAAACCCAAGGACCCCAGCTTCTGGGATAAGAACTTGCTGTTTGGCAAAAATTGCTTGGAAAACTAGATAAGTGTGATAAAAACTGGGCATAGAGCAATGCCAGGCACTGTACACAAGAATAAATTCCAAATGGATACATGATCTAGGTATAAAGATTGAAAATATAAACAAATTAGGGGAGCAAGGAATAGTGTATTTGTCAAATTTATGGAGAATGAAGAAATTTATGACCTAACAAGAGATAAGAACATTATGAAGTACAAAATAGATTATTTTGATTACATTAAATTAAAAAGTTTTTGTGCAAACAAAGCCAATGCAACCAAGATTAGGAGGGAAGCAGATAACTGGGAAAGAATTTTTGTAACTAGTGTCTGTGATAAAGGCCTCATTTCTAAAATATATAGAGAACTGAGTCAAATGTACAAGAATACAAGTCATTCCCCAATTGATAAATGGTCAAAGGATATGAACACGCAGTTTTCAGAGGAAGAAATTAAAGCTATCTGTAATCATATGAAAAAATACTCTAAATCACTATTGATTAGAGAGATGCAAATCAAAACAACTCTGAGGTACCACATCATACCTATTAGATTGGCAAACATGCCAAAACAGGAAGATGATAAATGATGGAGAAGATGTGGGAGAGTTGAAACACTAATTCATTGTTGGTGGAGCTGTGAGCTGATCCAACCATTCTGGAGAACAATTTGGAACTATGCCCAAAGGACTGCAACAATGTGCATACCCTTTGACCCAGCAATATCACTTCTGGGACTATATCCCAAAGAGATCATAGAAATGGGAAAGGGTCCCACATGTACAAAAATATTTATAGTAGCTCTCTTTGTGGTGGCCAAAAACTGGAAATCAAGGGGATGCCTATCAATTGGGGAATGACTGAACAAGTTGTGGTATATGAATGTAATAGAATATTATTGGGCTGTGAGAAATGATGAACAGGAAGACTTCAGAGAAGCCTGGAAAGACTTATTTGAACTGATGCTGAGTGAAAGAAGCAGAACCAGGAGAACTTTGTACACAGTAACAACCACAGTGTGTGAGAAATTTTTCTGGTAGACCTAGTATTTCATTGAAATGCATGGACTTCAAAAATTTCCAATGAACATTTGAGGCAAAATGCCTTCCACATCCAGAGAAATAATTATGGAACTGGATCACAGATAGGAACAGACCATTTTCTTTTGTAGTATGTTTTGTTTTGTTTTATGGTTTCTCCCATTGATTTTAATTATTCTATGCAACATGCATTTAATAGGAATGTACATGTAGAACCTATATGAGATTGTACACTGTCTCAGGGAGGGGAAATGAGGGAGAGGGAGTAGAAAAATATCTAAGGTATATGGAAGTGATTGTTGAATACTGAAAACAAATAAAATAATTCAACTAAAAAAATAAACAGGCACAGTATATATGAACAAGTAGTGTAAAAAAAAATGATATACAAGTGAAATCTGTCCCAAATCTCTAGTAGTTAGAAAGAGTGCCAATTAAACAATTCAGAGACATCACTATCCAATAAACTCATTTAAAAATTTTTTTCAAAATCACAAAAAATTCAAGGCTGGCCAGGCAATAGAGAAATAGGCACACAAATGTAAAGGTGGGGTTCTACTGATTATCCCACTCACTTAAAGATAATTAACTTTGTCAGATAAGAACATTTAATTGAATCAGTCAGTCTACCCTGAGTATGAACAGGGTCTGTACATCTCCTTGATTTAATCAAAATCAGTATGTGAGAGACTTGGTCATGCCCTGAGGAAATTGTATAAAAGAAAGGAGAACAGAGATTCCAAGGATCTATAAACTACAGAAAAGAGTGGAAGTTATAGAAGAGAGTAGGGTCTTGTAGAACTATGCCAACAACTGGCAGCCTCTGGGACAACCAATTAAAGGAGAAATGATATGACTCAGTTGTGAAAGAAAAGGAAGGTACTGAGTAGGGCCATAGGCCCTCCATGCATCCTGGAGTAGAAAACTGAGGTTGCCACTATCAACATAGCTTCCAACTCAAGGCCAATGAGAAATACTGAGAAAAGTCTGCTCGTTCCTCCTTCTTCCCTCTTTAGTACCTATCAATAAATACTGTAATATAATCTACTGTTTTGTTACCCAAACCTTTCCAGTAACCTAAAAGTTTGCCTCTACCACAAAGAAGCAATGGGTTAACTAAAAATTGATATAAATGTAAGTCTAAGCAGAGAGCCCAATCTCTGTCTAAATATTAGGAATTCTCTAGCAGTGGACTCAGAATAATTGTGATTGAACACATAAATTTTCATTTAAAATAAACTCTCAGGCCACAGAAGAGGGCACCGTATGTATCTTAATGGCCATTGTATTGATCCTAGGCTTAAATCAAGCTAGTTATCATAACCGAGTGTTATACTGTTAATGCTACTGATAAGACTATGAATTGGTACAAACTCTTTGGAAAGCAATGTGGCCTTATACAATGAGAAATGTATAATTATATCATTTAGTCAAGTGATTCCACTAGTAGTATTATAACCTTACGATACTGTTGATGGGAGAAAAGAAAACTATCATCTATCCAACAATATTTCTAGCAGTATTACTTTAATAGCAAAAAAGAGAAAGGAAGAAAAGAGAAGAAAGAAAAAGAAAATATGGGGATAAAAAAATGATAAGCATTAAAGAATGGCCAGGTAGAAGAATATGAATATAAGATAGTGGCCTGCCTAGTCCTATAAGAATAAGATTAGAAATTCTAAAGCTCAGAATGAACTGAGTTTGGTGAGGAAAGTTCAGTGAGGAAACAAAAGAGTTGTGTCTTCTTTTCTAAGTTACATGAAGAGAAGAAGAAGAATTGAAGAAGGGATAAGACCTTTTTATGGGATAGGTAGTCAGTGACAAGAGAGAGGGCAGAGATGTTCAAGTCTCATTTCGTTTCTGTTTTCTCTGCAAAGGAAAATTCCCTTCACAAATGACAGAACAAAAATTATTAACAAGGAGTTGATACTCTAGATAAATAAGGAGGTAGTAAGTGAACATAGCAGAACCCTTGATGGCTCAAATAAGCAACATCCTTGGATCCTAGAAAAAACTGGAAGATATAATTGTTGAATTAATGGTGGTGATAGATGAAACACCATGGAAAACAGGAGAGGTTTCACCAATTTCGAGAAACAAAATATCTCAATTTTCAAAACAGGGAAAAGATTTTGGGGGGTCACGTGAAAACAAGATGGAAGAACTGGACATTTTCTCTGTTCCCCATGACCTTTAAAGCCTCTCCAAAACAGAAATTGTGCAGCAAAGATAAAGCAATTGCAGATATCTGCATGATCTAAGACACTTAAAATCCAAAAGAAGGTTAAAAAATTTTAGAAAGGAGAACAGAGTCTAGAAACTATAGGTCAGTAAGCTTGACTTCTATTCCTGGGAGAATTCTAGAATAGATCATTTAAAAAATAGTAAACATCTGCTGTGGAGAATAGAGAAACTTATGATCAAACAAGAAACAAAGAACATTATGAAATGCAAAATGGATAATTTTGATTACATTACATTGAAAAATTTTTGTGCAAACAAAGCCAATGCAACCAAGATTAGGAGGGAAGCAGAAAACTGGGAAAGAATTTTTGCAACTAGTGTCTGTGATAAAGGCCTCATTTCTAAAATATATAGAGAACTGAGTCAAATGTACAAGAATACAAGTCATTCCCCAACTGATAAATGGTCAAAGGATATGAACATGCAGTTTTCAGAGGAAGAAATTAAAGATGTCTATAGTCATATGAAAAAATGCTCTAAATCACTATTGATTAGAGAGATGCAAACAATAACAGCTCTGAGGTACCATGTCACACCTATTAGATTGACTAACATGACAAATCAGGAAAATGATAAATATTGTAGAAGATGTAGGAAAGTTGGAACACTAATTCATTGTTGGTGGAGCTGTGAGTTGATCCAACCATTCTGGAGAGCAATTTGGAACTATGCCCACAGGGCCATAAAAAAGTGATTGACCAAGCAATACCACTTCTAGGACTGTGTCCCAAAGAGATCATAAAAATGGGAAAAGGAGCCACATGTACAAAAATATTTATATCAGCTCACTCTGTGGTGGCCAAGAACTGGAAACTGAGAAAATGCCCATCAATTGGGGAATGGCTGAGCAAGTTATGGTATATGAATGTAATGGAATACTATCATGTTACAGGAAATGATGAATAGACAGACTTCAGAAGTACCTGGATAGACTTATATGAACTGAAGCTGAGAGAAGTGAGAAGAACTGGAAGAACATTATAAACAGTAACAGCCATAGTGTGCGAGGACTGTTTTTGATAGACTTAGTCTTTCACAGCAATGCAAGGACCTAAAACATTTCCAAAGGACTCATGATGCGAAAGGCCATCTACATCCAGAGAAAGGATTACGAAGTTAGAATGTAGGAGGAAGCAGACTATTTTCTCTGTTGTTATGTCTGGTTTTGTTTAGTTTTACTCATGCTTTCTTCCATTCGTTTTAATTCTTCCATGCAACATGACTAATGTGAAAATGTGTTCAGTAAGAATGTATGTGTAGAGCCCAAATAAGATTGCATGCCATCTTTGGGAGGGAGGGGAAGAAAATTTAAAACATGAAAGTGAATGTTGAAAATTGAAAATAAATAAATGAATAAATTTTTTAAAAATAGTAAACATCTAGAAAGAGAAAACTACAACTAGCAGTATGTGTTCATCAAGAACTACTTGTTCTTTTTTTTAAAAAACAGGGTTACTAAACTAGTAAACGAAGGGAATGTGGTAGATAGTTTACCAAATTTTAGCCAAGCTTTCGATAGAGTAGTTTATACTGTTCTTGTGAAAGAGATGGAATGATACAGATTAGATCATGGTACAACCAAATGGTTTGAGTCCTGGTTGGATAGCTAGGCTCAAAGGCTAGTTGTTGATGGTTCAGAAGTTCTCCAGTGTGGTACCCAAATGGAGCTGTGTAAACATTTTTATCTATGACATGGATAAAGAGTTAGAGAACATACTCATCAAATTTATAGATGATACAATACTGGGAGCTATTTAAAGAGTTGTCATGTGGAAAAGGGACTAGATTCGTTCCATTTGCTTTATGGTTGGTCTCTCTTTATCACAGTTCACTCCTTGTCAAATTGACTTTCCTATAGGGCAAGTCTAACCAGGTCAGAATGCCCCTATTTAATAAATTCTCATGACTCCCTATCACCTCCAGGATCAAATATAGAATCATCCCCTCAGCATTTTCAGAATACTCTGCCATCTAGTGACACTGACCTATTTGCTGTTTCTCACACAAGATATCTATCTCTAGACTACAGGCATTTCTCCTTGTTGTCCTCCATGCCTGGAATTCTATCCCTCCTTATCACCATCTCTTGGCTTCCCTGTCTTCCTTCAAATCTCAGCTAGAATTCTACCTTCCACAAGAAGCCTTTTCTGATCCCTTTCATGCTAGTGCCTTCCCTCTACTGATTATCTCAGATTTATCCTGCATATCTTGTTTCTACGTAGGACTTTTCATGTCTCCCCCCATTAGACTATAAGCTCCTTAAGACCAAGGACTTGGAGTTGGTTTTTTTGTTTGTTTGTTTTTCATCTTTGCTTTGTTTCGTTTTGCCTTTCTTTGTATTTCCAATACTTAACTCAGCACAATGCTTGGCACATAGTAGATACTTGATAAAATATTTGTTGAGTGACTGACTGGCTCCAGAGAACAGAACCAAGAGGAAGAGAAGGCAATTTTAAGTTTGATGGCAGGAAAAATATTAACAATTAAAAGTTGTCCAAAAGTGGAATGGGCTGCCTGTAGAAATGATGTACTTCCCTCCCACCACCCGTGCCTTAGAAGTCTTCAAACAGAGGCCAGACAACAAGTTATCAGGTATGTTATGATAGGGATTCCTCTAGTGCAGAGTTTCTTAAACTTTTTCCACTCCCAACTCCTTCAGCATGTCTTTAACTGGGGGTTGAGACCCCATATGAGATGGGTTGTACTAGATGACCACCAAGATCCCTTTTTACTCTCAATTCTGTGATTCTGTAAATTTGAGATAATTTTTCCTTCCAGGAAGCATCAATTTGCTTTTCTGCAAATTTTACCCATTATTCCTGGTTCAGCTCTTCTAGACAGTCCCTTTTTCCACGAGATCTTTCAAAGACTTTGGTAGGCTAATCACTAGAAGTTCCTTCAGCTGCACCTTTTTAGCATGGTCTTGAGACTCCATTAATCCTAGTTTTATCTGAATATTCTCCATCTTGTTCATGACCTTGCTAAGATATGATACCCAATGCTGAATGCATCATTCTATATTGGTCTTACCAGCAGAGAACAGTGGTACTATGACGTTCCTTGTTTCAGGTACGATGCTTCTTTTAATATTGCTTATTGGGGTTACTGTATTGCACTGATGACTCATTTTCCACTAAAATCTCCCAGACCTAGTTATCTAATCATACCTCCATTCTATACTTATAAATTTGCTTTTTTTTGGACTCAAGTATAAGATTTTATGTTTTTATCCCTATTAAAATTCTTATTAGATTCAGTTATTCATCTTACCTGTTGAGATATTTTTTGAATCTTCTTATCCAATATGTTAGCCATTCTTTTCAGTTTTGTGCTATATGAAAATTTGATAAGCATATCATCTGTAATTCCAAACCAATTCACTGTTACAAATGCACATGGCAAAGCACACATCCTTGGGTTATTCCACTTCTGCAACTTGACACTGAGCTTTTAATTTTTGCTTTTAGTTATAGTCAATTTGAAACCCAGTTACTGTGCTATCACCTAGCCCAGTGATGTTAAACAAAAATAGAAAGGACCCACTAAGAGGCAGATAAACGATGAAGTGAAGAGAGAACAACCCTGGGGTCAGGGGACCTGGGTTCAATTGTGACCTCAGATACTGACTAATCTGCCCCAGGGCAAGTCACTTAATCTAGATTGCTGCAGAAAAAAGAGAAAAGGCTCACTAAACCATGCACAAGGATCCCTGTGCATCACATTGACTTAGCAAACCAAATATGAACATCATCTAAGTTCTATTGTATTTTTATTTTATTAAATGTTTCTCAACTTCATTTTAATGCAATTCTTTCACTATCTCTATTTGTTGTCTCTCCCAGGAGATTATGAGATCTCTGAGGGAAAGGACTGTCTTTTGCCTCTTTTTGTATCCCCAATGCTTAACAAAGTGCCTGGCACATAGTAGGCACTTGAGAGATATTTATTGACTGACAAAACATGTACAGACATTAAATATGTTGTTGAAACTGAAATGGGCACTCAGTGCTGCAAAGCATTCCTTTTATTTTTTTCCTAACTCAGTTTATATTATTTCCACTCTTCCAAATCCTATTGTATTTCCCCCAACCTCTGACTTCCTCACCCTCTCTGCAGATTTAATTTCTTAATCCCTTTCATAGTCAAACATCTGGAAAAAGTGACAATCATTACCGCTACTTCACTTCCTCATTTTCCAACTATTTGCAATATAGATCTAACTCCATCACATCACAATAACTGCTCTCCCTAAGGTTACCAGCAATCTCTTTAATTTATAAATCTGATTACTTTCTTTCTCAGTCTTCATACTTATTGACCTCTCTGAATATTTTGACACTAACATATATATATATAATTTCCTAAATCTGTATATCTTGGCCTAATTTATCTTCTGGCCTCTAAGCCTACATTTCAAACAAAAGGCTGAAAGTCTCTACCTTCATGCCCCATAGGCATTTAAAAACTCCTGAATGCAACTATTTCCTAAACTTCCCTGTTTCTGTCAATGACACTGCCTTCCTTTCAGTCACTTTGGTTCGCACCTTTTAAAGTATTTCTTGACTCTTCCCTTTTCCACATTCTACACATCCAACTAGCTTTTAAGCCTTGTTAGCTCTACATCTACAACACCTTTCGCATTTATCACCTCTGCTCATGAGTGTACCACCCTATTTTAGTCAGGCATCACTTCTTACTTGGGTTACTGCAATAACCTTTTATGATTCTCTCTGCTTCTAGTCTCACCTCTCTCCAAACCATCCTCCAGAATTTCAGAATTTTAAAGTTGGAAGGGACCTCAGCAGTCAGCTATTCCTACCTATATTACAAGTATGACGAGTATACCATAAGTGAAAAGGCTTTGTTGCTGCATATACATGTGAAAGAAATGTAGGAGATGAACAATGGTGATATCCACCATACTTAGTTTTTGTGCTGACTTTGATTCAATTGCACAGAAGACACAAAGCATATTGGGTCTCCCAAAATACTTAGGGGGTGAGACCCACATGGCTTTGTTGAATTTCTGTGACAGAGCTCCCTTGAAATGAATTTGAGGACATAGATATATAGATAAAACATTTATTAAAGACTGATAATGTGCCAGAGATTGTGCAAATTACTAGGGATGCAAATATAAGAAACCAAGAGGGTCCCTACTCTTAAGGAGCCTACAATCCAATAAGGGAAGACAAAACATAAAGGGGAGTTGACAAACAGGGTAGAACAAGAGTAATGGAAGGGCTACTGGTTTGGGAACAAGACAGAAGATGGAACAGTTCAGAGTAAGTTGACTTGGGAATGAAGTAAGCAGCATCTTGGGTCCCTCATGGGGAAATGGTGATCCTTAAATTAAAAGGAGAAGCCACCTGGACTTTCTAGACAGAGACATAGGCAACACTGACTAGGAAATACCGCTTCTAAACAAGTTTTGCCTGATGGTGCAAGTTAATGGTAGTGGCTCTGCTTTGTGTTCTAAAACAATTGGCACATGGGAAAAGAATCTTTATGGAGAGTAAAGTCCTTTTTAGCCACATCTCTGAGACAGACCACTACTTGAAGAAAAATGTCATGAAATTATGTTTTCTTTGGTAAAATTATTTCAATGATTCATTTAAAGTTTTTGATTATCTAAAAGGGCTGTAGCAGAAAGGGAGGGTGGTGGAAAAAAGCAAAAAGATTTTAAAGGAAAAAGCATGACAGAATTATTCCTCTATGAGGGAGAGATAACACCCAGCTAAGGGATCCAGCTAAAGTCAAAATCTGAAAGCAGAGATAAGTTGGATAATGATGTGCCTGTTGGAACCATACTTGGCAGTGAGTGGCAATGACCATGATACCACTGGAGCCACATTGGTCAGCACCATATTAAACTAATAGGGAGTAATGACCTATAGATTCTACATGTCTGGCAGAGAATACACTGTGTCCCAAAGAGATAGCTTGCCACGTGAAACTAGTAGGGATCAGACATGGCAGGAAAACAATGATAACCACAGTATACTAGTGGCCAGGGTTCTTTACCCATATCCTGTTACAAGTGTTCCCTGTTTGTGTATGCCTCCTAGCAAAAGCCTCAGGTGTGCATGTTTCCTGTGTTTTTCCATTGATATGTATGTCCCTGTCACATGTTTCTACTACTTCTATACTCCTTCATGCATGTGCTTTGGTCACACGTTCCCCATATGTGTGCCTCTTCATGCACACATATGGGTATCTACTCTTGCCATTGATAGTGTGTGCTTTTGCAGGAGAATGTGTTTACTGAAAAAAATACTTTATTGCTATTCATACCACTATTTCATTAGATGCTTTTGCTTTGAACTAATTAGGTTCAATGGCTGAAGAGTAAAGGTAAACATAGTAATGGGGGCTCTTGAGTTCTGGTTTTGAGGAGATATAGGCCCCCCCAAGTATCTTGAATCTGCTTTGCCTAGGGAATTCATTATATAAATTCATGGGGGGGGGCACCCCTACAATAAAAAAAGGAATCCCTTTACAACACACTTTACAGGTGGTCATGTAGGCTTTGTTTGAAAACTTCCAATAACTAGGAACCCACTTGTCTTCCATTCTTAGACATTCCAATTGTTTTTCTATACGTCAAGAACAGTGAAAAGAACATATTGATGCTTAGCCCCTTACTCTAACTTCCAGACCACCCTTCCTCATCTGAAAACTATAAGATTTTTCACAGTTGCAGGTGAGGGTTGTATTGTAAGAGCTGGTCATGAAATATACTACATGTTTGTGATTTAATGAGGTGTTAATTGGGTACTAGAAGAACATAAAAATATGGCATGGGGAGAGTGGATGAGGTAATTGTGTAAACGTTGAGGTCTGTAAGTCTCAAATTAAAGTAGGCTGAACTTGCCTTTTATATATTTGTGGCCTTCATTAAAAGTTGGGAATGCCCAGTATTCAAAAGAGGCAGAAAAGCATAGACTATAAATATACCTTAGAAGTTAAAAATGAAGTAGGAGCTTACTTAAGGTGATCAGGAAATGAAGGAACAAACTGAAATTTAAAAATGGAAAATTTGGTAGGAGGAGAGGGGAAAGCTAGTAGTATCATCAATTAGCTAATGGCTTCATCTTAAAGAGTTAACTATATAAATATATGCATATGTAAGGAATTTGTATGCATGTATGTATATATATAAATATAATATGTTATATATGCATTATACATAGATAAGCATATATATGCAAATTCCTTATATATACATATGTGTACACACTTGTGTTTATATGTGTGTATGGGATTTGCATGTATCCTAAAACACTGACTTGTGCACATTTCCAGTTGATATCAATGATATCAATAGTTAGAGGTAATGATGAAAGAGGGAATAACATTCATTTCTGTACCGGACCAGGTTGCATTGGTCTGTGTCTCTCTAGGCACTTTTATCTCTTATCCATAAAAATCAATACTCTCTCTTAAGCAGCATGTATCTTTTTGGTAACAGTAACATCTTCTGAACATAATTTTTTTTTCTCCAGCCCTCAGGTGCACGTGTAAAAAATTTAGACTGTCTTCCCCATGATATGATAATTACTACTATATTTAAAATGTAATACTTGTCTAAAAATATGTATGTTAAATGCAGTGTCTGAGCCACACACACTATGATTATCACTCATTTTAATTTCTCAATTGATTTCCAAACAGTTTCAAATCAGATAGGTCTCTATTGGAACTTTTTTTTTCTCTTTCAGAGAAAAAGAGCACTTCAATTTTCATCTAAGGGACATGTTCATCACTTATAACATATTTAATAATATTTTGTCCTAATGCTAATTCTTAATAGCACTTAATAATTGGTTAATGGGTGTCTTGAAATTCCTCAAACATTTATATTTTCATATAAAACAGCATAATGCTAGATAGTGATTAGCACAGCAGAATTAACACCCCTCTTAGTTTATATTATGCCAGAGAAATAAGAATATGGTTGAAATAAAATTCTAAGAGTTTAGGTTCTTACTTTGACTTAGCTTAGTTCCTGACACATAGTAGGTGCTGGATAAATACTAATTGACTCTGTTATGACTTCCTTCCTTCCAATGGGTATATCACATAATTGTATAGATCTGTCTTTTTCCATTGAGAGAGAGAAAAAATGTTCTGCTAGTGTTTGCCACTTGAATCCGCCAAGTCTTCTGATATGTGGTTTAAAAAAAAATTAAGTGTGGTCCTCATTTAAGATTTTCTCCTAAGTAATGTTTCTCTTTGAAGTGACCTGTTTTTGAGAAATCTCAGACTTAGCACCACTAAAAAGCTAATAGTACTGATGAAAAAATAAGTATAGACTCAAGGTAATTCTGGGACTTTGTGGATATCCCAGACTATAAATCATCCATCCTGTGGTACACAATTATTTGTCACTTCTTTTTCTTGGAAAATAGTTTCTGCCTGGTGACTTTCTGTTTTATCTCACTTCTACTTTGGTAAAGTGAAGCATGTGCATTCTAAAAATCCTTAGAAAAATATGAATATTTCTATGCAGATAGTCTGAATAGTTTGCAAAAATGTCTGGGTATTTTCTTGAGCCAGGTTTATAAAGCCCTATATGGGCACTAGGGGCTGCTGGGAAATGTAGTTTTCCCAGATGGAAGAAGATGGATGGATCTTTCATCATAACAGCCACATGGAAGAAAAGAGGCCAGGAATTTTGGAGCTTTTCAAGGAAGAATGTGGAGGGGTAGGTATGGAGATATGGATTCTTGTGTGTCCTGGAAGCTGATAGCAATTCAAGACTGTGGCTACCCCCAGATTGACCATGAAACTGATGATAATCATATACAATTGGAGTCTTGTGTAGCTGAATGACCTCTTTAAGGAATGATCTTCCTGTACTGAACTTACTGTGTGCCTGAACATACAGTTGTTGAGATCTGGTAAATTTATCCACTTTTCATTTCCTCTTCCTTTCCTGCTACATTGTAACCTAAAGAACCAGCTTCCCATTTGGAGTTCCCTGCTTTTTTTTAAAGCCTTGTTTATGTAACATTTGTGTTTTTTATAATGGATTTTGTCTCCAGATAAAGAGAAGCTGATATTTATTATCCCAACTTATTGAATTCTTTGAATATTTGGCATAATCAACTCCTCAAAATAGCTAGGGAAAGGACAAGAGGGAACCTATGAGACTAATTGTCTGAACTTAGAAGAGTAAAAAGTAAACCACACATGACCCTATATCTAGTTCTTTGGTGACACAAAGGGTAGCTTTGTCTATAAAGGAAAAAGTGAAAGGGGCGGGTTGGAAATTTTTTATGTAGACGCCCAAATGTCACCCCTTCCAACAGCAGCAGCAATGGTATGTTTTCCTCAGTTATATTCAGGGCTAATGGGATAGGGAGGGTATGATTATGTAGACCTGTCCCCAAAAGACAACTTTTTTCTTTGTATTTCTGAGAGTCTCTTAGATTTTAGGTTGCATTAACTTCTCATTTCATTCAGGGTCTTTGAAATCAAGTTAAATTCAGAATTTCTAAAACATCACATAGAAATAGCCCTGCTGCTAACATCATACTAAATTCCTTGAAGATTTCATCACATTGTTTAACATATCTTTTACCATTGTCATAGAGTCTATTTATCTGTGTATATCTTTCTAGAGGTATTCAAGAGGGATGACTGTACCTGGGGCATTTTTCTTTATTCTTCAAGAACTTCCTCAGTATTTAAAATCAGCAACTTTTCCCTCTAATAAATAAAATTTCCCTCACTAAGATAGAGACCCCTTTTATGAAAAGACCTCAAAATTCTTCTTTAACTTAACAAGAAATTACTCTGCCTGTGTCATACATGGGAAATTGAGGTAAAGAAACTGACTTGTCTAATTTGGGTGATAAAGTAATAGCAGCGCTTATATTATTCAATAGTGATGGTCCTCACAAGGCCCTAGTCAGAAATTGATTATACTATAAACATTAGATAAATATTGATGTTGAAACAATCAGATCAGATCATAGATTCTCTGTAATTCTCATTTCACTGATACCCAAGCTTAAGAAACAATTTTTTCTTAACAAAGATTTAATAGCTCAAAGAGACAGTTAAAATCATATTGTTAAGCTATTATTACTATAAACACACTAAGCAGGGCATTTACTATCTACTATAAAGTATTGTATTAAATCATTAAAATAAATCATCTAAGTACTTTCAGTTATACAGAATCCATGTTTGTTTTTTAATATTTTCCATACTCATATAATTATAGAATCTTAGGTTTAACAGCCACTGTATAGGTCATCTAGTTCAACAACTCAGGTTTTATAGACATCGTTAAAAAGTATTTGTATGCAACTTTCCAAATACTTACAGTGGGAGAAAATTCAGTGTCTTATAAGACAGCCCATTCCAGTTTTGGTACAACACTCTTAGACAACACTTCCTTATTTTGAGCTGTAATCATTCACCGGAGGCCTCAGTCGAAGCCTCACTTGCTCATTGTTTAGTTTTTAACGGCTCAGAGTGAGTGTCAATAGCAATTGTTTCTCTTCTGGTCAGAAACTCTGAGGGTCTTCTCCTCCATGACTGATTCTTTTGTGAAAGCAAAGTAGACCATCTTTTACCATAATTCTTACCTAGCCTTAACTACTGAATGGATGTTGCCTCAGGCAGACTAAGACCTGGGAAAGTCCTTAGCTTAAAAAGTCCAAGGTCTCCCACTGCATCCTGATCCATCACCAGTCATCCTGATCTATGTCTTACCATTGGACTCCAGTGACTGGAGGAGAGAGTGAGGCTGATGGCTTTGTATAGCTCTGCCTCACTTACATCCAATTCACTTGGAAGTCAAGACATCACCCTCCTGATGTTACTGGTCCTCTTTGAGAGGGAAGGAGGAACGACAATTCTTCACCCTGCATTGATCCTAGTACTGTCCCCTGAAACTTCATAGAACAAATCTAATTTCCTCAAGCAGATGGCAGATCTTGCAAACATGAAAAGTCATAGTGATCTCCTAAGTCTTATCCTGTCTAGACTAAACATCTTCTATTCCTTCCATTGTTCTTTGTACAACATCAGGGCAGTTAGATGGTGGATCAGGCTTGGAGTCAAGAAAATCTGAGTTCGATCCAACCATTCTCAAGAGAAATTTCAAAGTCTGCTCAAAGGGCTATACTATAGAACTGTGCATACCTTTTGATTGAGCAATACTACTACTGGGTCTGTATTCCAAAGAGATCATAAAAATAGAAGAGGACCCAGATGTGTAAAAATATTTATAGTAGCTCTTTTTGTGGTGTCAAAGAATTGGAAATCAAGGCAATGCCCTCAATTGAGGAATGGCTGAACAAGTTGTGGTATATGAACGTAATGAAATACTATTGTGCTTTGAGAGATGAAGAGCAGGTAGATTTCAGAAAAACCTGGAAAGACTATATGGACTGATGTTGAGTGAAGTGAGTAAAACCAGGAGAACATTGTACATAGTAACAATCACGTTGTGTGATGACTAACTTTGATAGATTTAACTCTTCTCAGCAATACTAATCTAAGACAATTCCAAAAGATCCATGATGGAAAATGCTATCCACATCCAGAGAAAGAACTATGGAGTCTGAATGCAGATTGAAGCATTTTTTCTCTTTTTTCATTTTTTTCTTTCTCGTGGTTTTTCCCTTTTGTTCTGGTTCTTATTTCACAACATGACTAATATGAAAATACATTTAATATGATTGTACATGTATAATATTTCAGATTGCCTGTCATCTTGGAGAGGGGGAGGAAGAAAAAATGTGGAACTCAAAATCTTATCAAAGTGAATGTTGAAACTTATCTTTACATGTAATTGGAAAAAAATAAAATACTATTAAGAAGTGAGAAAAAAAAGAAAATCTGAATTCAAACCTGTCCTCAGACACTAGCTGTGGACCCCCAGGAAAGTCATTTAACTTCTGTTGGCTCATGCTTTTCATCTGTAAAATGGGGGACAATAATAGAACCCATCTCACAGGGTTGTTGTGAGGGTCAAGTGAAATAATATGTGTAATGCATTTAGCACACTGCCTGGCACAAAGTAGGCACTATATAAATATTAGCTATCGTCATCAACATCAATGATGTTCTGCCTGCACCATCCTGGTTGTTTCCCTTTGGACACATCAAATTCATTAACACAAAGTATAATATGGCATCTGACCAACACAGATCACAGTCAGCCTACTATTTCTCCTATTTTGGATATTGTACCGCTGTTCATAGAGCCTAGATCACATTCTTTCCCCTCTATCCCACATTATGCTGTTGACTCATCAAACGTGCAGCCAATTAAAATACTTAAGTCTATTTCAAATTTTCTAATATTCTTCTCCATCCTTTAATAGTGCCACTGATTTTTAAGTACAGGTCCAAAAATGTGTTTCTTCTTCTACTTCATGGAAAAGGTCAGTAAATTTCTATCTCATTAGATTCAGCCCAATTCAGACCAACAAGATTTTTTTGGACCTCAACTATATAATATACTGTGTATATTAGTTTCATAGTTTTGTCTCATACATAAATCTGATATAGATGCCATATGAATCTTTATACAGGCAAAGAATAAAGTCCATGGGCATGCTAACATGCACCCCACTCTATGTTAACATCTCTTCACTAATTAGCATACATTAAATATAATTAGTTAATCAGATATTTTCATCTAGCCCGTATTTCCCCACCTTGTTCCTAAGGATTTGTGAAATACTCTATAGAATGCATTATTGAAGTCAAGATAGCTATGGTATTTCCTATCAGAAATGAGCCTTTCTGTCTCTGATTTTGCAAAGTACTTTGCACCTCTCTTGTATTTTCTTTTATATGATTGTTATTGTGTAATATCATATATAATAATACATACTTGTGTATGTGATGTGTTCCTTCTGCTAGACTTTTGTGAATTCCATGACAGAGGGACTACATTCTAATTATCTTTATATCTTCCTTGGCACCTAGCATACAGTAGGCACTTAATAAATCAACATTTGTTGAATAAGAGAAGGAATCTGACTCTATTATTTATTTCCAACATCCATTTTTATCATTGGTATTTAACTTACAAAATCTCTGATTCTGCAAAAATAAATTACATTAAAATGAAATTGGGTATTTATTTTGTGGTCTTGCCACTCAGATACAGTTGAGTTTGGTTACCACATTTATTGGGTCACTATATGATTTTCCTACTCTACAAATGTTTTTACAGCTTTCCATCATAAAAGTCAATCCGGCTGGCAAATCTTGACCATTGCCTTATATATGTCAGTCTGATTTAATGTGCTTCTGATTAACAATGCAGCTTCTTGCCTATGTCAAAATAAATACTGTATAAAATGCCTTTTTTTTTTCTTTTAGAAATGATTGTGTTTTAAAAAGTAAGATGAAGCAAACAAGGCTTTCCCTGCTGGCAAAACACTTGATAGTTTTACTGACTATTTAATATTATGACAAGCCAGAATTAATGAGAGACAGTTTACTACATTAGAATAAACAGAAAGAGAAATGTTCAATAGATAGCAAACAGTTCTTCACAAGTGAAACAAGTAAAGAGAACTGAAAGACATTTGTGTTTAAAGTGGAGAAGGCCAACGCTGAACAGGAATAGCTTGCTGGATTTTTCTCTATTGAACTGACAGAAGTAATTTTATGAAAACAGAGGGATGAATTTGTATACTCCAAGTTCATTTGTATATTGTTAGAAATCACTCATAAATGTTTTCATAAAAAGAGTAAGATCAATTTTCAAACTAACATGCAGTTCTAAAACCTCAAAGTCCACACACACATGCACACATGCACATGCACACACACACACATCTTTTAATTTTTTAAAATCTTCATTTTCCTTCATAACAGTCTAGCCTTGTTTTCACGTTCCATTTACACTTGGGGGAAAAAAATCTATTGACCTATTTTCCATCGTCTCCTTTAAGTGGGAGTGTCAGAAAGAGAAATTGATGCACTCGCCACTGTTCCCTTGCTGAGTTAGGCATAAAATACCTTATTAAAAGGTACTGGCTAGCCGCTACATAGTATTTTGCTTACATCTGCATGATACTCTATGACAGTCTCTCTGTAATTCGTGTGTGTGTGTGTGTGTGTGTGTATGTGTGTGTGTGTGTGTTTGAAAGTTGGGAGAAGTTTTATTTCTCCTATCCTGGATTGCATGGGAAAAACTCAGTTTTTTTTCTTTTTTTGGGCCCAGCTATGAATACTGCAGGGGCATCTCTAAAGTGAAACTATTTCTTCTCATATTCTCCATCTTTCTTCTTTGTGTTCTCCACTGCAGTTAGCATCCTTACTTGGTACAAATGCTCAAGAGAAAGAGACATGCCAGCTAACCCTAGGGTGAAGTTATTAGGCAATCCAAGGTGTGGACGGTCCCACTTAACTCACTTAACATTCCTATCACTTTCTTTCTCCACATTAAAAGCACTTTTCACAAGGAATACACTTTTCAACAACAAACATTTACTGAGTAATGTGTTACTCCATGATGCTAGCTGATTTTCCACACATAAATAGAAAACCTAATCTAAACTTTTTATGAAGAGAACTGTCCCAAGTGAGAAAGGAAGGAGGAAAAGAGACTACGAGATGAGAAACTGTCACTAATTCATAGGTGTCCATTTGAGAGAAAGTAATGGTATTTTATCGTTATGCCCAGATACTATATAGGGTTTATACTTTGATTATTAAACATCATCTGTTGATCATTGAACAAACATCTCTATTTGTTAATATTCAATATTCACTCAATAAACATTATTTAAGGGTACCCTCTGTTTTGGAGCGTTCTGCTAGACACTGGGAGAATACAAAATTTGAATCATACACATTCAACCTTCAAAAGGATTTGTGGTCTAGTAGAGAAAAAGGGACTCAAACTTTAATTGACAATATTACATAATAAGTACACAGATAAATGCTGTCAGCAAGGCTATGCACACTGTTGGTAAACTATCTATTGTGAGTATTTGTACAAGTTTTGTACCATTACACGTCTTTATCCTACTTATGCTTAGGTGCATTTGTGTGGTTTCTATTTGTTTTATCCATCCTATAGTTAGGGACCATATCTAAAGGACAAGTACATCTCCATACTTTTATAGAGGACCTAATAATCTTATTAATCAAGATATAGTACTGTACCGGTACTGTAATACTACTTGTAATATTGTACAATATTTGACCAATATATATTTTGTACTACCTGAAGCTCTTTGTCCTTCAGTTTTTTTACCCTCTAAAACAGGATATATCCATTCACAGATACTGTTTCTATTGTCGTTTGAGATTTAATTTATTTTTTAATTAACAAAAATGTGCTTTCTTTCTCTGCCTCCTCTTATTATTGGAAAAAACAAAAAGAGAAACAAAATCCTTATCACATATATATGCACAGGCAAGCAAAACAAATTCCCACTTTGACCACGTCCAAAAAGAGATTCTCATCCATCACCCTGAGTCTATTACTTCTCTGCCAAAAAGTAGGTTGCAGAGTTCATCATTAGTCCATTAAAATTATGGTTAGTGATTATGTTGATCAGCATTCTTAAGTATTTCAAAGTCATTTGTTGTTACAATATTGTTGCTAGCATTATTTCTGCTTCTGTTCACTTACTTCATCAGTACATACTAGTCTCCTGAATTTTCTCTGAACTATGCTCTTCATAATTTCTTATAGCACAATTATATTCCATTAAAATCATACACCATAACTTGTTCAGACATTCCCCAACTGAAGGGCACTCCCTTGGTTTCTAATTCTTTATCACTACAATTTCTTTTGATATTTATGGATTCTTTTCCTCTTGCTTTGAGTTCTTTGAGCTACAAGGTACACAAAATTTAGTAATTTTCACATGTATATAAAATCCATAATAGCAGAGTGAATTATTTCTAAAGGATATTCCATTTGATTCTGTTGTAACAGTCATTGTGATTAGGGGTATAACTGCAGAGGGCTCAGTTCACTGGTACGTACTCATACACCTTTTATCTCTAAAGATTTAATCTTCTATACTATGTCGACATAATTAGATTGCTTTTTAGAAAAAAATCTTAGGGGCCTTAGGTCCATTTTATCCTATCCTTTCTGTTTTGTGGAGTTTCTATCAGATGAAAAGTTAGGAGTAAAATCACAGTAGCCTAGAGCTCCCAGTTAGAAAATTCCTGACATTTAAGCAGAGGTTTGGTTCTCTGTCTAATTTAAATTTATACTTATCTCTAGCTAACCTTATTTAGGAAGGAGGAAATATTTAGATTAAAAAGTTAGTGGACTATATTACAGTTACTGTTACTAAATTACTATGACTAAATAAGTTGCCAAAGAATAGGCCTTCTTTTGGGGAAGAGATGAATAGAGCTGGTACCTTCAGCCAAGTCTTCTTTTCCTGATATACTTGTGGGCATGTGACCCCCTTCCCAACAACTGCCTTCCCTTCAGCAGTTCAGTCCTCCTTCCAGACTGTCCTTTCATTTTCTCCTTTCAGATTTTCTTTCCACCTGTTGGGCAAGTTGATGATTCTTTCTGGTTCAGCTCATTAAGCCTGCAGAGGGCCAGGGAGATTTCCCCCACGGCTGCTGCAGCTTAACTCTTGAGGTCTCCTCTCCTGCCTCAAAAATTGTATCCCTTTCAGAAATTCAGAGCATGCTTAGTTCTGCCTGGAAATTGATCAAAGTCCCCAATCATTCTCATGACTGAACTATAAATCCCAAGATCTTGTTCAGTTCTCAGATCCGTCTTATGCACTGAAAATAATTCTAGACCAAAGAGTACATAAAGTGTAGGCCTGGTATGTCCAGATATGCCATTACATGTAGTCCACACTCTATGCTTTTAAATGTTCATCTTATCCAAGATGCCTTTAAGGTTGTTCAGTTATTTCAGTCATGTCCAATTCTCCACGACCCCATCTAGGGTTTTCTTAGCAAAGACCGGAGTGGTTTGCCATTTCCTTCACCAGCTCATTTTCCAGATGAGGAAACTGAAGCAAACAGGGTTAAATAACTTGCCTAGGGTCATACAGCTAGTTAGTGTCTGAGGTTACATTTGAACTCAGGTCTTCCTAACTCTAGGCCCAGCACTCTATCCACTGTACCACCTAGCTGGCCAACCTAGATGCTACCCTGTCCAATATGCCATTATCTTCAATACAACTTATAAAATATTTACATACAGTTTTTCAAATAATCTGGCCTTCTCTAACAATAAAAACAACTTTTATTTATTTATATTAAATTCAGCTTAGCTAAACCTTCTGGATTGAGGAAATGCCTTTCAATTGAGATTTTAAATTCCTTATTTAATTTCTAAATGTCAAATGTGTGTTATTATATAAGCAGAATCAAATTGTGAATTGAAAAGGAGACTAATGAAGGGGCATATTTTGTTGATTTATTTGGTTATATTTATTTTATCCCAATACCAGCTTGCTAGAAGTGTTCTGAATAGAAATCAGTAATACCCTGATACTCTCATACAGTACTGTGCATTATTCAAGACAGACAATTATTGCCCCATTCACAAATAAGGTCACTCCATAGATTCCCTGGGTGTCATGATCACTGTTAACCAGAGTCTGTCTTGCTCAGTGGTTGGAACCCAATGGGGAAGAATTCCTGTGTGTGTTTGTCTTTCGTTGCCAAAGAAGACCATGCCACCAGAGAAATGATGACATGACTTGAACTTTGTCTTTGAGTGACAGAGGGCTGTACAGGTCATCAGCCTCACTTCTCCTACAGAAGTCATCTGAATCCAGTGATTCAGATATTCATCAGGATGACTGGAGATGACCCAGGATGAGGCAACTGGGGTTAAGTGACTTGCCCAAGGTCACATAGCTAGTGAGTGTCAAGTGTCTGAGGTGAGATTTGAACTCAGGTCCTCCTGACTCCTACACTGGTGCTCTCTCCGCTGCACCACCTAGCTGCCCCTTGAAGATTTCCTAGACCAGGGGTGGGGATCCTGTGACCTTGAGGCCACATGTAGCCTTCTAGGTCCTGGGGTATGGCCTTTTGACTGAGTCCAAGTTTTACACAGCAAATCTTTTTATTAAGGGGATTTATTCTGTGAAGTTTGGATTCAAAGGGTCACACTTGAGGACCTAGAAGGCCCCATGTGACCTCAAGGCTGAAGGTTCCCCATCCCTGTCCTACACCACTTTACAAAGGGGCACCTGTACAGTACTGTGGCAGACAGAGCAGAGGCCTGGGATAAGTGGAA
The DNA here is from genome assembly GCA_023548195.1 of Bettongia penicillata ogilbyi. NCBI lineage: Eukaryota > Metazoa > Chordata > Mammalia > Diprotodontia > Potoroidae > Bettongia > Bettongia penicillata. The sequence continues at coordinate 7,521,568 of JAJHZJ010000266.1, read as the reverse complement.
AACCCATAGGAGTTTGTGTGCCAGCTTGTTTCCTGGGCTTCCCTGCCCGCTCTTGTTATATCCCTTTTCAAAGTTTGTAGCATATTAGATCTTATGGGGCATTACAGGATTGGTAAAGAGATGAAAATGCTATTAAAACATTTTCCTACTGTGGTATAAGGCTGTTGGAAGCCATGAGTTTTGTGAGTTGAATGACTCAGAGCTCTGTGAAAATGGTCACCCTATGATTATCATTAATTTCCAACATTTATATAGTTCTTTAAGTTTTATAAAGTCCTTTGCAAATACTGTCTAATTTAATTCTCAGAATAACCTTGTACAGAGGAAGAAACTGAGGCAGAGGTTAAGTGACTTGACCTATCCAAGCCACACAGACAATAAGTCTCTGGGGCATAATTTGAACTCCGGTCTTCCTGACTCCAAGTCCATAACTCTATTTTATTCTCTATGCCACCTAGCTGCAAAGCATCAGTAGAACATACACTTGAAAAGATTCATCATTTCATCCAAAAGGGTACCACAGCTATACTAATTGTGATTCTGAGATGCTTAAATTAGCATGATGTGACCAGAAAATTCATCAGCTGATGACCACCCCTTTTGCAATAAGGTTTTCCATATAGGGTACAGTCTGTTCCTGGATTTGTACTCAGTCTTTCCAGATAAGAATTGGCATATTTTTTGCTTTCTCAGCTTTTCCTTTCAGAACCTAGGTTCTCTTCCACATCCTAATGAGCATAGGGATAGGATTTTATTGAAACACTTGATTGTAATATATGTATGTATATATTACATATGTTAGGCATATGTATATATGTCATATATGTTAGGCATACATATTGTATATAAGCTATACATTTATATACAAAATGTCCCCAAAGTTTGAAGCTGTAATAACCATATATAAAGAGATCTATATTTGTGATATCATCAGTGCAAGGAACTCCCAGTGTGGTAACTTCCTTCACCAGGGCAGACATCCAGCTATATGTTATAGCTTGTAGATTTAGGAAATTGTCTGGGGCATTGGCAAACTAAGTGATTTATCCAGGATGGCACAGCTAGTAAGTATCAGAAATCAGACCTGAACATGAGCTTTCCTGATCCCAGGGCCAGTTCCATTATCTACTGGGTAGTTAACTCTTCCTCCCCCTCTCCTCTCTAGTTACCTCTTTCACAGCCTCCTCATCAACTGACTGACTAGCCAAACTATGCCCTGAGGACTCCACTGTTGAATAAAACACTAAACTTGGAGTCAGAAAGATCTGAGTTCAAATCCAACTTCTGACACTTATCAATCATGTGACCCAGGGCAAATTACTTTTCTCTGTGCCTCAGTTTCTCCACCTGTAAAATGAGGGAAGTTGGGAGTTTAGACTCAGCCAATGCTAAGGTTCCTTCCTAAATGCACAATGCTATAATCCTCTCCTGATTGGTGATTGCCACTCTTAGAATATTTTCAAGAAAGTGCCAGCCATGCTTTTCTTTTCTCTCCTCTCAGGCTACCTACTATACAAAAGTTCAAGTACTCCTTCTTGCACATACTGTCTGTAAGACCCTGGACAAGATATTTTAACTTCTCAGTTCTCTAGGCAAGGTGCTGACTTACACCGGTAGAAGACTTTCCTCACCTAGGAGTTCCAAGTACCAGTGAAATCATAGGTCTAATCCCAAACATAATATGTGGAGATTTACTGAGCCTCTTTCCAGCTACGAAGGACTAAGGGGCCGGTGTTGTGTGCTGGCTAGGAATTTTCTATTGGGCTTCAGAACTGGAACAACTAATGACCAAATTTTAACCCGAAAAGCTCCACCCTTGGCCCTTTGTCCCAGAAGCAAGAATAGCTAGGAGACAGGGTAGGGGAAGGAGTAGCCATTTTAACTGCTTTGCTTTCCTACCCTGCCTCCCTGTGTCCATGAAGTCATGGCACCTCTGTTTCTTCTTTCTTCATCTCAGGTGAGTAAGTTTCCTGAAACATATGTCTAGGCAACTGGGAGAGCCATTAAAGCCATCACAGAGGCCCTATTGACAATCAGAACCAGTTGTAGCAATTGACTGACCTATCTGACATATGAAAAGTCTGAAAGACATAATTTCTGTGTAATTAACAATCATGCTATTAATTATGGTTAGTGAATAATTAATAAAAGGATGATCATTTAGTTTTCTCTTATAAACCAAATGAATCATGGAGGGTGATCAACACTTATACGCCCTTGGAAGAGTAGGTGTTCCTGACAGATGGAAATCAACTCTGATTGGTTAACAATTAATGAGAGCATGGATATTATAATGAGAGGGAGGTTTATTCCAAGAGGGGCTGGGGATGTGGCTTTGCTTACGTCTCTTATGGACAAAGAGAGACTCATCTCAAGTCTGACTACTGTGCCTTGCCTTGGGCAATCTATACAATATCCTGCATGTGTGTGTGTTCATCCTTCGTTGCCTAAGAATACCATGCCATCAGAGAAATGATGACATGATTTGCACTTGACTTTGTTTTGAGTGAGGGAGGGCCGTGCAGGTCACCAGCCTCACCTCTCCAGAGCCATCTGAATCCAGTGACCAGATATTCCTCAGGATGACTGGAGATGACCCAGGATGAGGCAATTGGGGTTAAGTGACTTGCCCAAGGTCACACAGTTAGTGAGTGTCAAGTGTCTGAGGTGAGAGTTGAAGTCAGGTTCTCCTGACTCCTGCACTGGTGCTCTATCCACTGCACCACCGAGCTGCCCCTACAACATCCTGCACCTAGTCAACGAACAACGAACAATGGTGGGGTAAGAATTCCACCAAGATAAGATGGTCTGGGTGGGTAAATTTTTGGACAAGATCAGAAATGTTCTGGAGATACTGGGCTTTAAATGAAGAAATAGAAAGGGAAAACCTTAATCCTCATTTAACAATTGGTTATTAATATAAGAAAGAAATAATTTCTCCCACCTCTTTGACCCAACACAGCAAGGATCCATCTGTGCTAAGCAGGAGAGTAACTCTCATCAGCTCCCTAATATCTGTTGAGAACTCCTCAATATCAGTTAGCTCTTGCAAAAGAATGTGTGTATATATATATATATATAAAACGATATGTATATATACATATATGATACATACACCATCCATATATGTGTACATATGCAAACATGTGTGTGAACATGCATGTGTATATGTGTGTATAGTTCCTAAGATTTATCTCCTAATCCTTAGATTATGATAGTTGAGAGGATTTCCCATACTGGAGTTTCCCCAGTGCTGGAGAAATCACGGATCTTCCCTTCATTCCACACATGTACATGGTCATGTGCATGTGTGTGAGCATCAGGGCACATGTGTGTAGGTCATGAAGAGAAGGATCTGGTACACACACATACACACACACACACACACACACGCACACACACTCAATGTGCTAGGATCTTGAGTGTCCTGTGGGAGGCACTGGAGGAAGGTAAAGAGATAGAAATATTGGTGAAACTGCTTCCCTCTCCATCTTTCTAATCTGCTAACTTGCCCTGGAGCAAAGCATTATTAAAATAAACACTGAAATTCTTTTTTTTGCCACTTTCCTATTGCACTCGCATCCTAGCCTGTCCTTCTTGGTCCAAGGGTTAGTGAGGAGTAGTTGAGCCTCCTCCTGGGTTCAAATTAGGCTTGAAGTGATTAAAGCAAAACACTGGCTAATAAGGCAAAACTAGTCTGGAATGTCTGAGGCTTTCTCAATGAGCAGCATCAGTGAACCATACAGGAAGAGACCAAAGACATGATGTTGAGGTCCAAGGTGCTCTAGCCAAGCATTAGAGGATTTAGAGCAGGAGGGACTTTGGAGAGCATCTGGGCCAGGGGTGAGGGACCTGTGGCCTTAAGGATTTGTCCTGTAAAATTTGGATTCAAAGGATTTAAATGAGGAATTTAAATACAAATAAAATGAAATAAGGATTTAAAAGGCCACTTGTGGACTTAGGGCCACAGGTTCTCCACCCTGATCTAGGCAAGTTCCCTCATTTACAGAAATAGAAGCCCTGAGAGTTGAAGTGATTTTCCCATGGTCACATGTGTAGTAAGAAGAGCTGATATTTGAGCTCTCATTCTTTGAATCTAATTGTAATGTGATTTTTTTCCTGCCACAAAGCAGTGTAACCCACCCCGACTTACCTGATCTCTTTGAATTATATCTAATCCATGGGGCTGGCACAAGAAAGAGAGAAGGAAAGGGAGACAGGAGGAGAGAGAGGGAGAAAAGGAGAAAGACAGGGAGAGACAGAGACACACAGAGGGAGACAGAGACAGAGATAGAGAAAAGCATTTTACCTTCTGATCCTGATTCAGAATAGGGATCTTACCCCTCAAGAAGGATCTCAGCTAGAACATACACGCAGTCAGAAAACCTCTGAATAGAATAGAGGAGGACTCAACCCCTCTTCACATGGTGTCTCATGGAAAAAAATATTGACCTATTGGGTTTTCCCCTAACTCATGGTTCTGGAATCTGCAGCCATGAGGCCACATGTGGCCCTCTAGGTTCTCAAGTGTGGCCCTTTGACTGAATCCAAACTTCACAGAACAAATACCTTTAATGAAAGGTGGCTTAACTTCACCCCTTCCCATCCCAGTCTCCCTCTTGTGATGTGCCTTTTGCACAAACTATGTCCTGCCTCCCTCATTAGGACAATCAGAGTTATCTCCTGTCTGGGCATTTTTTCTTTCTCACTCAGTCAATAGTCAATACATGTGTCTCACCAGGACCTTGTATGATGAACTCATCCTTCCTCTCTATCTCCCCGGCACCCTCCCCCCTTAGCTGCCTCCACTTTGGTCTCATTTTACATTGGGTTTGATGCACAGCGATTTTTCTTGTCATTTAAATAGATCCCAAGGAGAACTATTTAGTGGCTAGGGTCACCTTCCTTTCTTCCTTTCTTTTAGAGATCTTGGACTTGGACTTGTTGGTTATTTTAGGGGTATTAGAGACAAGTGGTTTGGTCGAAACTTCTAGGTTTCTATGAGGCAGATGGGAGTGACTGAGTCATGGCACTATGGCCAGTGGTCCTGGTGCTTTGACTAGAGATGGTTGTCTGGTAAACCAAATGACCTGAAACCAGCAGAAGAGACCCTGATACTACTGTAGGGAGAGAGCCATCATCATCATCATCTTCTCCACCTTCATCTCCATCCTTCTTCTCCACCTTCATTTTTATCTACATCACCACCATCACCATCATCATCAGTACCATACAGTGCTTTAAGGTTTGCAAAGTATTTTACATGTTATTTCATTTGATCCTCACAACAACCTATTAAGTCAGTGGCTATGGGTGACTTGTCCAGGGTCACACTGCTAGTAAGAATCTGATGTTGTAGCAGCTCTCTTTGTGGTGGCCAAAAACTGGAAATGGATGCCCATCAGTTGGGGAATGGCTGCACAAGCTGTGGTATATGAATGTAACAGAAACAATGAACAGGAAGACTTCAGAGAAGCCTGGGAAGACTTATATGAACTGATGCTGAGTGATAGGAGCAGAACCAGGAGAACTTTGTACACAGCAACAACCACAGTGTGTGAAGAATTTTTCTGGTAGACTTAATACTTCATTGATATGCATGGACCTAAAACATTTCCAGTGGACTCTTGAGGCAAAATGCCTTCCACATCCACAGAAAGAACTATGGAATTGAATCGCAGATAGAAACAAACCATTTTCTTTTATATTATGTTTTGTTTTGTGGTTTTTGCCATTCATTTTAATTCTTCTATGTAACATGCATTTAATAGGAATGTAATTGTAGAACCTGCGTAAGATTGTATGCTGTCTCATGGAAGGAGTGGGGAGGGAGGGAGGAGTGAGAGGGAGGGAGTGGGAAAAAATCTAAGATATATGGAAGTGATTGTTGAACACTGAAAACAAACAAAATAATTTAAAAAAAGAATCTGAGGTTGGATTTGAATTTAGGTCTCTCTCATCCCAACTCCAGCACTCCACTGCACCATGCAACCTCTAAGAGAAAGAACCCCAAGTTGCCAAGACTGCTACTTTTGTTGTTCAGGTGTTTCTGTTATACCCAACTGTTTGTGAACCCATTTTGGGTTTTCTTGGCAGAGATACTAAAGCAGTTTGCCATTTCCTTCTCTAGTTCATTTTACAGATGAGGAAACTGAGGTAAACAGGGTTTGCACAGCTAGTAAGTGTCTGAGGTCAGATTTGAACTTATGAAGATGAGTCTTCCTAACTCTGGGACTGGTGCTCTATCCACTGTGCCACCTAGCTGCAACTAGCTATTTTTAAATCCCATTGGAGTGAATGATCTGGAGGAAGACCAATGAAAACTGCATTATTTATTTCCATAAACTGGGTATGTAGTCAGGAATCTACCTAGCAACACCCAAAGGTCTAGGGGGAATGTCCAGGGAAGTTTTAGAGGTGACTAGAAATAGATGACCCTGCATGGGAGCTTGTGATCTTTTTGTCTTGGGTTGTGTTACGATAAACTAAGTGGTCACAGTAAAGTAAGTCTTTGAATCTGTGAATGTAGGAGGTTGCATCCTAAAAAAGTGCAGTCTATAGATGTGAGGGATTCGTGAGTTGTGTACAGACCACATATTTTTAATTATTATTTAATGATTTATTATGTATAATAAATACTTATTATTTAATAAAAATATTTTTATTTCCATATTTTGAAAACTAGGTCACTTCATTCCTTATATTAATTCTGGATCTGGCTGATGAGGTCAAACCCCATCACATAGTTCCACATGATCACTAACACCAGGGTTTAGTGGTAAGGGGAGCAGTCGGGGCATCTACATGTTGAGCATGCTCTGTTGACCAGTGGGCATGCTATAACTTTTATGAAGTCTATCCCATTCATATACCAGAGAGAAACTGAGGAGTCTGTTGGGCTAGTGGTATAAGTATAATAACACCCCATGAGAGACTCATGTATTTCATTCCCTTAACTCAAGAAAAAGAATTGACCCAGAGTGAATGTAAACAGCAATTTTTTTGTTTTGGCCAGAAACCCTGAGGGTCTTCTCAGATTGATTTTATTTTTTTGACTAGGTAAAAAGGGCCGTTCTCTGCCTCATTTTTTGCCTAGATCATCTCTGAATGGGTGTTACCTCACTCAAAGATAGAACCTGAAAAGATCTTAACTTAAAAGAGCCAAGGTCTCCCATTGCATCCTGGGCCATCTCCCGTCATCCTGATGGGTATCTGGCCACTGGACCCACACGGCTCTGGAGGAGAAAGTGAGGCTGGTGACTGCACGGCCCTTCTTCACTTAAATCCAATTCACTTTCATGTCATGGCATCACCTCGCTGATGTCACAATCCTCTTCTAGAATGAAAGACGAACGACACTGTAACACTGTATCCCCTGGAGGCTTGAGGAAACAATCCTTGAGCAAATCTGGGCTTCTTGTGCAAGTACTACAGAAGTTTCATACTGAGTAGGCAAATTAAGGGGATAACAAGTCAGGCAGGGGCCCAGAGTAAAGGTCAGCTGGGTGTAAATTTGAACGACTCTGGGTGTTATTTCCCCTTATGTCATCAATCAAGTAATCAATCAACAGACATTTATTACGCTGCTGTTTTGTGCCAGGCAAGAGACAAAGAGGCCGGCTCTGCTTAGCCCCATGTAACTGGGTTTCCATGGGTAGTGTTCTTATCCATCTGGAGAACGCTAAGTCATTTGCTCCGCTCCAAATGTCATGGTGCCATCATTGTGAACCAAGTGAAAGATAAAAGTAGCTCGGCACTAGGCACAGGATTTCCTTAATTTGAGGTGGTTGTCTCCTTTCAGACTGTAAAATCACGTTTGACAATCAGTTAAAACTGTATTATTTACACTTCCCTTACCCCATTGCAATTGAATCTTGGGTTTAGGTTTTTCTGGTACTTGTTGCCTTATCCCCAAGGAAATTATATTTAATTATGATAGTGAATGTGATGAGTGTTTGGTGTGTGTGTGCACACGTGTGAGGGTGTGAGTGTGTTTGGGTGTGTATGTGTGTTTAATGGAAAGGCAATTAAGGAATCCAAATGAGCCTATGGCCATTGCAGACAGGCAGGGAGGTATCATATGGTGAAGGAGACAGAAAACTTTCTGTGAAAAATGTGAAACATAATGATATGAAATTATAATAAATGTGATGAAAAACTGAACATACAAAGGGATTAGGGGGAGAGAGAGAGGGGGAGAGAGAGGGAAGGAGAGAGAGAGAGACAGAGACAGAGACAGAGAGGGAGAGAGAGAGAGAGAGAGAGAGAGAATGAGAGAGAGAGAGAGAGAGAGAGAGAGAAAGGTTCTCTTGTCTATGTGCTGGAGGGTGTTATCATCAATTGTGTTACTGCAATGTATTGGCTACTGGGGCCTAATGTCCACTTTAAGCAGTATCAAAAGCTATACCAATTGAAAGATAATAAGAGGAAAATGAGTAATGAATCAGTTTTATTGTATACTATAAAATGGCCTTCATTGAAACAGTCTGTGTTTAGACTGGATAATAAAAATGAATGATGAAGGCAGGCATTTAACATGGGAATTGGTGCAAGCAAAGAACATATTTTCTGTTTTAAAAACCTCACAAATATTCAGGGTTGTAGAGAAATTCCTTGCTTGGAAACTTTCAGCCACCTACTACAAGTTTTTCTAAAATAAGGCAATACTGTTCTTCCCCCTTGCATCATGAAATATTCAGATACCAGGATGGAAATTTCTATTTGAGAAAATGAAAGATCATTAGACTTTCTGTCTCAAGACATGGGTTTGAGTCCTGACTGTGATGTTTATTAGCTATGTAACTTTGGGCAAGTCACTTAATCTCTCCAGATCTCAGCTTCCTTATCTGTAAAATGGCATATCATTAAAATAATTCTGTATTATCTACCTCACAAGATCGTCCTCAGAATCAAAGGAGACAATATGTATGAATTGTATAGAGTATATGAAACTATTATTATTGTTATTAACTTGGGGAATATAGAGCCTGTATTTGTTTCATAGACTAGAAAGCTAGCCTATCAAATTAGTTCTTTGGCATTTATAGTTGGGACACCATTATAGACGCATAATGCATCTGGGCTTTGCTGCTGCTGCTTGTCTTTCATTCTCTGAGAGAACCATGACATCAGGAAGGTAATACCATGATAGGCAAGTGAATTGGATTTAAGTGAGGGAGGGCTGTGCAAAGTCATCAGCCTTACACTTCTCCAGAGCCATCTGGGTCCGTTGACCAGATATAGATCAGGACAATGGTAGGTATCATCAGGAGATGGTCCAGGATATAGTGGGAGACCTTGGCCTTTTCGAGCTAAGGTTTTTAACAGGTCTCAGTTTGACTAAGGCAGTGCCCATTCGGTGATTAAGATGTTAAAAAGTGAGGAAAAGAATGACCTCTTTTTAAAAAAGTCATAAATCTGGGAGGGGAAGACTTTCAAAGTTTCTGACCAAAACAGAAATAATTGGTTTTTTACATTCAGTCTGAGCCAATCAGGGCCCAAATAGTGACCAAGTAGGACTTGGTCTGGGACCAGAGGGATTTGGGGTAATAACTGATCTTTAAGAGAAAAAAAATGAAACAAAACAAAAACAAAGTTTCAGAGGTTAAAATTTACATTCCATTTGGGCAGAGCACTGACACTGGGCCCCGGCCACAAAGAAAAGAAAGAGGAAATTGGATTGGATGACATTTAGAAACTACACAGTGTCTTCAATGATGCCAGGCTGTTCATTGCAACAAGAATCCATTTCTTTAATTCCAGCATTCTCCTGACAATGCTGTATAACCATGAATCATGGCACATAACCCAGACAGATTACAACTACAAGCAATTCAAAGGACAATGGAGGGATGCATGGCAAGCATAAACAGTTTCTAAAGTCAACTTCTCTTCAGGAAGTAGAATAAAAGGAATTGTCAAAGGTAGGCAGGACCAGAAAAGAAGATTGCCAGGTCATGAGTAACCCAAATAGTACCACTGGTCTCCAAAATACGAAAAGAACAAGAGAAGGCCTCCAGTGTGTTGGATAGATCTTCTATAGAATGTAACATATGGTTCATTACCAAATTGCTGAGATCTCATGGAGCAGGTTCATCTCAAGGACTTCTCATTATAAATCTCATTGGTATATGTTTTTCCTCACCCAGATCAGTACCTCCCACTGAGTCTAAACAGGCAGAGGAAAAACAACATTCATACTCTTTTCCATTAGTGTCTCCAAATTCTGTTGATTTCTCAGTGACTAGGGTCAAGTCCTGAAAATTACTCTGAGGCCTAGAATAATCTCCAAAAGGCTCTGGAGATGAAGGGGACAAACATGGTAAACTACGCTAGCAATCTACCAGTTCTGTCCCAACAGCACAGGAATTCTTTGGTTTCAACTCCTACAGCTGCCAGCTTGAACCAGAACCTCTTTATCTTTGTCTAGAAACTCTTTGCCTTCTAATGCTGCAGCCAACATCTGCTGCCTAAAAAGGCATCACATTCTTCCTGCAGCTGATACTTTCGGACTACTTCCTCAGTCATGGGTTTCAGCTGTTTTAGAAAAGGACTGTCTGGACCACAGGTCTCAAGGATTGTTCACACTTTTGTAGCTCTTTTGTTCCTGCCACCCTCAGGCCCAAAGGCCTACCTAATATGCAAAAGGACCATCCTCCTCCTCCATCTGTATTTCCTGGATGTGCAGTAAAAAGTGATTGTTTTCTATTCTGGTTAGAAACTCTAAGGCTCTTCCCCTCCTATACTGATCCTTTTGTGATGGTAAATTAGGCCACCTTTTGTCTCAGTTTTTACCCAGCATTTAGTCATTGAATGGGCATTACCTCAGACAAACTGAGACCTTAATTTTAAAAAAGGCCAAGGTCACCCAGTGTATCCTGGGCCATTACCAATTGTTTTGATTTTTGTACTCCAGTGACACTGGAGGAGACAGACTTTGCATGGCTCTGCCTCACTTATATCCAAATGATACGTCAGCACATCACCGTCATGATGTCATCGGTCCTCTTCCAGAAAGGACAAAGGAATTTCATTCACCTCACTCCTTCCTTCTCATTCCCCTCTCAGAGTCAGTTATTGAAATATATTAATACATTAATAATGAATAAAAAACTGCACTTGGACTAAAACAGAAAAATAAACAAATAAACACAACCTCTGCAGCTGAAGGACACTTGACTTAACGATGGTGTTTCTTATAGGTTTTAATGAGAACCTGTTCTTCAGTTGGAAGTTCAGCTAAGGAAGGATCGACTTCAACCTGAGGTAAACAGTCAGTGGCCTCAGCATTGATTGATGATGGTCTGTTGAGAACACTATGGAAGTGTTCAGACCATCTCTCTAGTATAATGTGCTTATCATTAATCAATGTGGCTCCATCAGCACTGAGTAGTTGTATTGCACCACAGGTTTCTGGTCCATAAATAGCTTTCAAGGAATCATAAAAGCACTTTGGATTTTTCCTATCATTATAAAACTGAATTTTATCTGCCTTCTTACTGAGCCAGGAATCCTGCATCTCTCTAAGCTTTGCTTGTACTTTGCTTTTGAGGGAATTAAATGCTGCCTTCTTAGAGGTGGATGAACCTCTAAGTAACCTGGTAAAACCTGTGGAGTTCTCGTTTTTCATTTAGCAGTTTCTGAATTTCCCCATCATTTTCATCAAACCAGTCTTGGTGTCTATGAGTATTCTGACCCAGATGAGCAAAAGCAGTGCTGTACACCAAATCTCTGAAAGCTTCCCACTCTTTTTCTGATCCACTGTTGCCAACTGTGTGTTGGGTCAACTTTCCCTCCAAGTTAGCAACAAACTGTTCATGCTCAAAGAAGAGCTCTAATTTGTTGACATTAATTTTTCTGGTAGCCATTTTGCCTTGGGAGTGGCACTTTTGATGAATGCAAATATTTAACTTGGAAAGGATAAGTCTATGATCAGTCCAGCACTCTGCATCACACATTGCCTTTGTTACTCTCACATCTTGTCTGTGTCTTCTCCTTACAATCACATAGTCTTTTAGATGCCAATATTTGCTGCGAGGGTGCATCCATGAAGTTTTATTGCATTTAGGTAAATGGAAAACACTGTTGGTGATGAAGTCATGTGATGCACAAGTCTTCAGCAGTAAATGACCACTACTGTTGCTATTTCCAACTCCATTCCTCCCAAGGACTCCTTGTCAAGCCTGGTAGTCTGAGCCTACTCTAGTATTAAAGTCACCCAGAGTTATTAGTTTGTCCTTTTTTGGCACTTTAATAATAAGGGTCTCTAGGTTTTCATAAAACTTTTCTTTGACTTCATCAGGATTTGTCATGATGGGAGCATAGGCACAGATGATAGTGGCATGACATTTTCCTGTGAGTGGCAATTGCATCATTATGAACCTGTCATTCACTCCTTTTGGCAGGCATACCAGCTTGCTGATTAGATTAGTTTTGATTACAAAACCCACACCAGCTTCACAGCACTCCCCCTCACTTCACCCACTCCAGAAAAGAAGTGATACAAGGACACTCTCAAGCTCTCTCTCAAGAACTTTGGATTTGACTGTGCAACATGGCTGGCACAGGCCTATTCAGCATGGCATGCCCACATCAGAAAAGATGCTATATTCTTTGAGCAAAGCAGAATTAAGACAGCACAAAGTAAACGTAATGCACAGATTGAGTTTTACACCCCAAATATTCACACAGACTCTCCGTGCCCATCCTGTGGTAGAGCATTCCAAGCTCATGTTGATCCAATCAGTCACAGTTGGACACGCTGAAATTTCACTTCATCATCGTGATGTCATTCTGGTCCTCTTTGAAGACCAAGTACAACAACCCACAAACCAATGAGAGCCATAGGAAGTGCAGGGGTGAAAAGATGCTCTGCCTTAGAACAGGAAATTTAGAGGCTATCAAAAGGACTGTCACTGAATAAGATTCTCTGGTTACTTTTCTTCTTTGACTGAAGCTGAAGGGTAGTGGTCTCATGGTGATGGTGGTAGTGAGGACTTTTGGGAGCATATAAATTGGTAATATGCCATGGAGTGCTTTATTATTCACCCACCCCCACCCCTTGTACCTATGTCCCAGGTGAGCCTTATCCTTCTTCTCTCTTGCCATTGGCACTTTGCTTAAATGCAGAAATTATTCCCAGTTATCAGGCTAGAGGACTCCCCATAGGAGGTATCTCCTTCTAACAAAAGTTCAAGTCTTATAATCTCTTCAAAATGGAAACTCATCAAATTGAGGAAGAGTTCTGGTAATCCCTTTGTAAACTTTGTAAGAATTAGAGTGGTCCTTACATGGAATTGGCTAACCTATAGTAAGGTTGGTGAGAATGCTGGATATGGAGTCAAGAAGTTACTGTTGTTGTTGGGTTGTTTTCAGTCATGTTGGAGTCTTCATGACCTATTTGGGATTTTCTTGGCAAAGATATTGAAGTGGTTTGCCATTTCCCTTTCCAGCTCATTTGATAGATGAGTAAACTGAGGCAAGCAGGATTAAGTGATTTGCCCAGGGTCACCCAGTTAGTAAGTATCTGAGGCCAGATCTGAATTCAAGAAGATGAGTCTTCCTAACTCCAGGCCTGGCACTCTATCCACTGTCCATGGAGTCAAAAAGACCTGGAATCAAATCTGGGTTCTGATCTGTGGCAAGATACTTAATTGGGTTTCATTTTCCTTATCTATAAAGTAATGAAGGTGGACTAGGTAACCACTAAGTTCCTTCCAGCTCCAAATCCATGATTCTTTGAACTGGTCAGCTGTGCAGTAGCTAGGGCACTAGTCATGGAATTAAGAAGACCTGAGTTCAAACGTGATCTCAGTTATTATCTGTGTGTCCCTGGGCAAGTCACTTGGCCTCTATTTTCCTTATTTTCCTTCTATTAAAGGAGAATAATAACAGCATCTACTTCCCAGGGTTGTTGTGAGACTCAAATGAGGTATTATTTGTAACGTGTTATATGAATGCTAGCTATTATATTATTATTAAAGACTCCTTCACTGGCTAGTATGTTGAACTAGATAAACTTGAGATTTTCTTCCATATCTAATGGGGGAAGGGAATGAGTATTTATATAATGCCTACTATATACCAGACACTGTACTATGTACTTTACAAATATTATCTCATTTGTAGCTCACAACAATACTGAGAGGTAGGTACAGTTGAGGAAACTGAGGCGAATACAGATTAAGTAACTTACCCTGGGTCACAAAGCTAGTGAGTGTCAGAAGCTGGATTTGAGCTCCAGTCTTTCTGACTGCAGCCCCTGTAATCTATCTTCTGTACCATCTAGGTACCTCTTAGATTCTATGCTTCAAGGCTGTAATAGTCCGTGGCAATTATTTGCACTTAAAAGCTCCACAATAATTTATACATCTTCCAGTTTACATGTTTGTACAAGCAAAAGAACTTAGGAGAGAACACCTTGGCTGTGTGTGTATGTGTGTGTGTGTGTATATGTGTGTGTGTGTGTGTGTGTGTATGTGTGAAGTGGGGAGGGGATATCGTGCTGGTTTTATAAGAGACTAGGAAGAAAAAACATTTTTTCCCCTTTTCCCTTTCTGTGAAATGATTGATCAGCTTTTCCCCAGTGGAATTTACAAAGGTTTCAGTCTATAAAGGCAAACTGAACCACCCCATCAGTCTCTGCCACCGTAAAATGAAGGGGATGGCATGGAAGAAAAATGATCCTCCAATCTAGACTAGCTCTTTCCTCTTCCCTCCCACTTCAATATTGGGTTTGCCATTTCCTTGGATCACTTTTATTTTTCAGAGCACTTCGTCCACAGAATGAGCAAGGCAAGGTGACTGCTGGGTTATTCTTTTCAGTCTCTAGGTCTCTGTGTGTCTCAGAGAATAATAAGTACAACCCAGAGTGACAAATAATCAGTAGTGAAGGAAAACGTATATTCATCTCAATGCAAAGAGAAAGAGGAAAATCCAGCTTGGCATTTCCTTGAGCATCTCACAATGTTATGACTCAAATGACCCAAGAACCCTAGCCAATGCATTTTTATAAATTGTCCATTGTTCTCCTGTAATTTACCTGAAAACTCCATTCACTTCACAGAACCACACAGTTTGTGAAGCAGCTTCTTCATTACTCTGTTTTGGGATCTTCTTTTTTGGGATTTTCTTGCAAAGACACTGGAGTGGTTTGCCATTTTCTTTTCCAGTTTATGTGACAGATGAGTAAACTGAACAAAGGTGAAATGACTTGCCCAGAGTCACACGGTTAGGAAGTGTGTGAAGCCAGATTTGAACTCAGGAAGATGGTTCTTCCTGACTCCAGGCCTTGCACTCTGTCCACTGTGCTAGCTAGTGGCCCCTGATTTGTGAAGTACTAATGTACAATAATTGAGAAATAAACCTAACTGCCCAGCAATTACTTACATTTAAATAACACTAAAGGTTTGTTGAGCAACTGTCATATAATCTTATTTGAATTCCACAACAACCTAGTGAAATAGGTACCACAACATATAATTATCTCAATTTTACAAATGAAATTAAAGCTCAGAGAAATTGGTATGTCCAAGGTCATATATTTAGTGTCAGAGACAGAATTTGAAACAGACTCCTTCTGTTTCCATGTTTACACCACTATATTATGCTGCCTCTCTATCAAAGTATTCATTCAGTCACATACAATCACTCTATGTGATCTGTAAGGTCTCTCCAAGCTTTCAAGAAAATGTATTGAGTAGTGATATCTTAAGGGTTCAATAAGAAATTGGCAACAAGTAAATGATACTGCATCCAAAAGACAGTAGAGATTATTATAGGCTATGACTTGTAATAAAACATCACAAGTATGTTGACATTCCCATAATTCACAGTTAATAAAAGGTTATTTTATCATTGATCATTTTTCCTAGATGTGGAATAAGGGTTTCCCTCCATGCAAAGAAAATGGAATAAATAGCTCAGATGATCTAGAATTCTGGTGTATCTAAAAAATTATTCATCTTCAGCTTTGGAAAAGTATTCAATTTTTTTTCTTTCCTAATGAAATCTGCCTTTCAAATTCAACTGTACTTAATTTACAAATACTGATTGAGCTGAGGAAGGAGGCAACTGAGTATGTGCTGAGTGGTAGACAGAAGGAAGCCAGCTAAAATTAAAGATTTATCATAAAAAATTTCAAGAAGGAAAGGTCTCAGGCTAGAGTGGGAAGTAGAAGATATGTTTGGAGATTTAAAAAATCTCCTTAAAAGTCTTTGACCCTATCTCCCACAGGAAGGAACAGAGTCCAGAAATAAGTGGGTTCAGGCTTAGATAGCACACACAGGAAAGAGGTAAATCATAGCTTCAATTGCTGCAAGTCTTTTTCTCCTCTTTATGGGCTATTCAAGAGGTTTCCCTAAACCATAGTTAATCTGTAGCCATCTGTCCTTGTTCCCAATGCAGGCACCTCAGCCAGATGAATCAGGACATGATATAAAAATAAGTCTTAAATCTTCTGGACTCTATGAAGCTTGTAGGTCCTTTTTCTCCAGGCAAAAAGAAAAGGGAAGGATAGACTTGACTAAGGCCCAATTTGAGATCTCTTTCCTTCTTCTACTCCACAGACAGTTCATCCTCCAGTACATTCCAGAAAGCTGTATTGCTCCAATTTCTGGTACTTAATCCCTTCTCCACAGTTAATGATTTATAGACAATCCCTGGGTCAAGGTCAAGTCCTCAAACTCTTTGAACAGCATAGATTCCAGTTCAAAGACCTTTTAGCACTAAGTTTTCTGAGGGATTAGTGGACACATGTTCTCAACTAATTAAGGTATGAAGGCTAAATTGACGTGGTGTGGTTTTGACCCCCAACCTTACATTAGTAAGACAGTCTTATTTAAAACTTACACACTGCAGAAACTCCTTCATTTATGGCACTCCTTGTCCTCTCATCTAAGTCTTCAGCATAGACACAGTAGTAGAAATAAGGGTAGAGAATTGAAGAGCAATTCTAAGACTTCCTATTATTATCAGTTTGTAAATTCTTTTAATGTTCTGAAAATGACTAAATAAGATTTCCACGAAGTAATAGTAATGCTTTGTAAAAAAAACATAATTTCCCCTTGTCACCATTATTTAAATACAGCATATTCTTGACTTGACTTGATGCTACCTTTTCCCAGGGAATTCTAATATTAATTTATGATTTCCCAACCAGTACTTTTTGTGACATTTGGTGTGTCATGACATACTGGCTTATCTTGATTTTATTTGTAATTTTTTTTTTTATCCAGAAGGGTAGTGACAATATGGAAGTGAAAAGGAGGCTGATATGGTAAGTTTATGGCTGCTGGTGTGTAAGTGTTGCCGGGGCAGATGGTTGGAGAAAAGATAAAACAGACAGCAATCTTCTATCCACACAATTGAGTCTCAAATTGAAAAATGTCAAGTATGGGAGCAAGAGAAAAAGAAAAATTAACTTCCACATTATTACTCTGAAAAACACTTGATCGTGTAGTGTTCATACCAATTTTCCTTCTCTGGTAGAAGAAAGTAGCTTATGTTTACAGTGATTTCTTTTTCTTCAGTGTGCTGCCTATAGGTTGGGGTATAAGATACCTTATCAGCAGAACATCTCTTGTAGTTGCACAAGATTCAAAGGGTTATGTGTTTGTCCTTCAGTGTAACATACCATATCTGACACACTCATCTCGGACTATTGCTATGTCTGTAGGATCTTTTCTAGCAGAAAGTTCCATTTTGCTTTACTGATAAATGGTCTTTTACTTCCCGGATTCATGGGCTAGATCAACTCCTGTAAAGAAATACTGTTCATCTTAACTCTGTCCCCAGTGGAGTGGCTAGTCCATCAGAAAATCAATGTGTATTTGCTGCAAATTGGCAGGGCCTAGCAGTTATTTGCTCGAACATCAGAAACACAGATACTGAATCGCTTACTGAAAACAGGGTTGTCCATTATTTGTAACAAACTATTTGTAATAAATTCCACTTTTATGTAATCTGCTTGCTACCACAAAAAGCCCATCTCTTTAACATCAATAGTCTCCTAGTGTTGTGTTATATGGCTATGAATCATGGGGCATCAGACTTTCTAGAGAATCACAATTACAAGGGGTTTCAGCCAAGATGGGTGAGTGAGAGGTTGTGTCTAAACCTAGCTTTCCTTCATCATCTCAAAGTAGAAGAAATGAGACATATGGAATAAAGAAATTGCAAGAAACAGCAAAGAGCGGATGCAGAAGGAGCTCAACACAGGAATGACATCTTGGAAACACCAGCAGAAAGACTGAAAAGAAGAAAACATTGGCATACAATCAAGATAAGGAACCAATGCAATTAAATCAATGCTGTGGAATGAAGGAAATTGACTTGAAAATCCCAGATAAAAGGAAAAGCATCACAATGAATTCCAATGGATTTTTACAAATGATAATAGAAAACTTCAATCTCCAGGATACATCATTAAGAACAATACAAGAATTCAAATAAAAAATAAAAACGGAAATTAGGCCATAAATTGGAACTTTCAAATAATTCATTGCAATCAAAGAAGCACTTGTTAAGGACTTACTATCTTTAGGGCAATGTATTTGGTGCCTGGAGATACAAAAACATGAAAATCAGTCCTTGTTCTCAAGGATCTTCTTTTCCACTTAGGGATGCGGTATGTAAACAGACAAGCACATGTACATGGTAATGTAAAGCTGGGAATACAATTAGGAGGTTGTTGTAATAGTCTAGATGAAAGATGATTGGGGTCTAAGCCAGAGTGGTAACCATCAGACATATGGTACAGCAGAAAGAATGCTAGCTCTAGAGTCAGGAAAGCTAGGGTCAAATCCTCATAGATGATCTCTATGGCCCCTTTCAGTTTTAGCTCTATGATTCTATAGTCCTGCTAGGGGAGAAGAAGGGATAAATAGATGGTATGAGTTTATAATAAAAAAGGCAAACAAAAGATTAGAGAATTTAGAGAAAACAATAAAGAATCTCTTTAAAGCAATATATCCTCTGAAAATAACTGCAGAGATAGAATTAAAAAATTGCAATAGTGTAAGGAAAAATTGATTGGATTATATTAAACAAGATTGGAAGGATACATATGAATGTCACAAACCAAAGATACTAAGTGAAAAGATAATTTAAGATTATATAGCTCTTCCTGAAAAACATGAGTAAATAAAGAAACCTGAATACTATACTTTGAGAATTTGTATCAGAACATTGCACAGAAGTATTGAAAAGAAAGGGCAAAGTATAGATCTATTAACTCGATGGGATGTCAACAGAGAGAAGACCGAAGTTTAACTAAAAAATATTACAATCAAACCAGAACTCTAATGTCAAACTATTTCAGGCAGTCAGGAAAAAAAAACTTATGTGAAGGAAAATCAGTTGGAAAGGCCCTTCCCTATACATGCTTATTCCCAAGGACACTGCCATCTTGGGCTCAAAACAGGCCCAGAAATTTTTAGTGTATATGGAGCAATTGTTTATACTATAATAGATTTTTGCTGCTTCATGTGCTTCTAACTCATCAAAAGAAAATCTGCTCAGAGTATTTTTAAAGCAGTGAACCATCCTTTTTGTGGAAGAAGAAAATAAAAGAGAAATGGGAAAGATCTCTCAAACAATGAATTTTATACCTCCATTACCAAAATTCTCAGACATGGGTCTGAAGATTTCTGGCATAGAATGTCTTTTGAGAAAATATTGTGGAGGGAGGTAAAAAATCAGGCCATTTATATATCATTTATCCAACAGCCCTTCAAAAGGAAACCAATTATTGAAATCCAATTATGTGCCTTAGATAATAATAATGATGATGATATGGTTATTGATGATGATGATGAAGTTAACATCATTGAAGATTTTCTTCAGTTAAGAGATAGTAGAACTGAAGATGAATTTTATTTTATTAAGATGCATTGCTTTCATAGCTATCTCACTGAGTTGGCTTTGGAGTTTTTGGGGGGTGGGTAAATATAGTGGTTATAATTATTTTGGTTAAACTTTTCAAATTAATGTTGAAATTAAAAGAGAGAAAATATTAACTTTATATAACTTTCTTTTTTGTATGAATTTGATCAGGATATATATATTATTCCAGTTTGATTTCTCATAGTTATTTCTAAGGGTTTTCAACATTCCCTCTGTTTTATATTGCTTGACAGTGGTGGATATAGACCAAAAAAATTATAATACCTATACTTTAATGTTATAAAATTTATTTTTCTTGTTTGGGTGGAAGGTTAAATAGTTAAGGGATTATGTAAACCTTATGGTACATTTTAAATTGGGTTTCTTTCTTCTGTATAGTTCTAATGAGCTTTAAAATTAACAAATTTTGTTTAAGTAATGACTGTTGGAAAACAGGTAGTAAATAAATTAAGGTTTTAATTGGGCACAAGTACAATAATTTCAAATCATTAGAAAGCCTGTGATATGGATTATCTTTGCTTTACTTTGATTTCATTGGATTAGTATGTGCATTTGGATAATTGTTAAAGTTTGTATAGATTTTGGCTGCTTTGTGTGGTTCTAATGCCTATCAAGAAGAAATCTGTTCAGAACATTTTAAGGTCAATTGAGCCATTAAATGTTTTCCTATTTAGCATTCATTATTCATTGTGTTTGATGTCTGCTGGAGTATATATTTTTTTCAAATAATTCCTTCTGTAACAGTTGTAATTTTTCAGGCATTTTTCAGTCCTGTCCAACTCTTGGTGACCCCATTTGGAGTTTTCTTGGCAAACACACCGGAGTGTTTTGCCATTTCCTTCTCCAGCTCATTTTACAGAAAAGGAATCTGAGGCAAACAGGGTTAAAGTGAGTTGCTGAGGGTCACACAGCTAGTAAGTATCTCAGGCCAAATTTGAACTCTACGAAGAGGAGTCTTCCTGTCTCTAGGTCCAGCCTCTATCTACTGCTCCACCTAATATTAGTTGCTTCACTTTTAAAAAGGCAAATATGAAGTAAGATGGCTGATGATAAGTATCTACTTAGTGTGATTTTGTCAAAATCATTTTATAAACCAAAAAAATCACAATATAGCTTATTGTTACTTAGGGTTTATTTCCCTCATAAGTTTTCAGAGCATAAAGTGTATAAATTGTCAATTTAAAAATGCAATTTTAAAATTTTAGTTATATTTGGTGATTTAGGCATTTCCTTTCATCCTATAATAGAATGTTTCCCAAATTTTAGTTTAAAAATGATAAGGTATTTGAATTTTTAAGTTTGAAAAGTATATATTTTTAAATTTTGAAAATGTCTTGAATTTTGCATAATTGCTTTGTGGTTTTTATATACCACTAGTAAATTTTGCTGAGTAGTTTTTAAAATTTTGTATTAATGACTTTTGATGTCACATTATATTTATTTGCTTATATACACCTTTCAACCCAATCCAATGCCTCTCTCTCAAGAAAGTCTTTCTCTGTAACAAAGAAAAGCCAACATGGTGACCACATCTTGCATATGCAACATTCTACATCCATAGTCCTCCACTTCTCCAATAATAAAAAAAAGGAGATATATTTCCTCATTTTTTTCTCTGATTGTTACAGTTACACAATGTTTTGCTTGGTTTTATTTTTATACTTATTTTGTATATTGTTTTACTGATTTCACTTATTTCCCTCTGCATTTGTGTATACAAGTCAGAAAATCAGCAGATTATGGATCTAGATTTGGAAAAGACCTTAGAGATCATCTGGTTCAACTCTCTCATTTTACAAATGAGGAAGCTTGATGACCAGAGAATTTATAATCAAAGAAGGAATGAAGGTGATTATGTAAGTCAAAACACAATTTTGATACATCACTTTAAAAAAAAAAACTTTTGCTCAAAAGAAATAACTATAGCTAAAATAAGAAACTGGGGATTTATCTCTTTGGTAAATAATGAACAAATAAAAATAGAGAATTGAAAATATGGATGCCATTCTCTAATAATTGAAGAATAGAAATAGCTTTTAAAAGAGAAAATACAAACTAGGACAAACACATAAAATTCCTCAAATCCCTAGGAATCAAAAACTACAAACTAAAACAACCCAGAGATATTGCCTCCTCCATCAAATTGGCCAAAATGATTAAAGATGGACATAGTCAGTGGTAGAGGGGTTGTGAGAAGATTGATACACCACTACACCATTTCTGGATCTATGATTTGGTCCAGTCATTCTGGAAATGAATTTGGAGTTATGGGAGAAAAGTTACTAAATTGCATATGCCTTTTAATGCAGTAATTTCCACTATAGGACAAGAATTCCAAAAGAGGCAAATGACAGGTAAGAAGCATAAAGGAATTTTGACTTTAGTGAATTTTGTTTTGAAAATAAAATATGTGACGAATCATTGGGGAATGGCTAAACAAACTCTGCTTTATGAATGTAATGAGCCACTGGGAATGGACTGGGCATTGAGCCCCCGAACTGCTATTCTCAGTAATACTTTACACACCACAAGATTTTCCATCTTTTGATTTCAACATTAATCTTTAAAACACTTGATCAAAATAATTATAATCACCATGTTTTTGTAGTAAAAACCAAAGTCAATCCAATAGGATGGTTACAAAAACAACACATTCTAATGAAATAAAATTCATTTTCAGTTTCTCCATCCCTTAACTTTACATGGAAGGATAATTTCTTATGTACAATGGAAATTGTATTTCTTGACTTCTCAATGGATGTGGGGAGGAGGGGGGAGGAAGGAAAGAATTTGGAACTGAAAATAAAAAACTAAAATAAAAACTTTACATAGAAGGGGCACTCAATAAATTTAGGCTGTATTATTGAATTCCATAAAGGAATATATATGTTAATGTATAGGTTCTGCATGGTAACCCAATGTCTGGACACCCAGTATCCCCCAAGGTCTAGACCTACTATTTCCTCCTAATCTCTGGCTCCTCTAAAGGGCAGAGCTGCCCCAATGGTTAATAAAGTGAAAAGGGAAGTCTTGGCAGACCAAAATAAGAGTGGTGGTGGAGTCAAAGACAGTGCTTGCCACATGGCATAACATAGGAAAGAATAAGCATTTATATTTGTGTTAGGCACCATGCGAGGTACTTTTCACAAATATTATCTCATTTGATCGTCACAATAACCCTGGAAGGTGGGTACCATTATTATCTTCATTTTATAGTCAAGGAAACTGAGGCAAACAGAACTTAAGTGACGTGCCCAGAGTCACACAGCTAATAAACGTCTGAGACTGAATGTGATTTCAGATATTCTTAACTCTCAGTCCAGTGCTCTCTTGACTTCACCACCTAGCTGCCTCTTCATAGAGATATCACTGGATTTGGAGTTAGGGAGACAATGGTTCCACTCCTGCTTAATGCTTACTAGCTGTGTGCCTATGGGCAAGCCCCTTAATTTCTCTGAGTTTCTGTAAAATGGGGATAAAAATACCTGTCTCACTTCCTTCACAGCAATGTAAGACTCAAGTGAGATAATGTGTGAGACTGTTTTACAAACTTTAAAGTACTCCATAAATGTCAGCTATTAATATCATTCCCTGGTTCTTCTCCAGTAAATTTCGCACACTGGCTCATTCATCATGCCTGTTCTTCGCTGTCCAACTCTTGGTTTGGTTTCCTGAAATATGGTCCTTCCCTTTCTTCCTTGATAGCGGGAGGTTTATTGGAAAAGGCTTCCCTCTAGTTTCATGTTGTTTCCCATTTTGTTACCTAGAAAATGCAGCATTTGAAGAGTAATGTTCTTTAGTGCACTCTGGTGTCCAATAAATAGCCAAAGCCTCTTTTGGTCTAGCAGTGTTAAAACAGAGGCCATATTCTTGCTCTGCAGGTGAGATGAGATTGACCGCAGACCTGAGCTTGTTTGAACTCTGGGACAGAACCAGCATTGTTTCCTCAAAGCACTGTGGCACTGGAAAAGGGATTTAACCCACCTGCTGCTGATGACAGCACACACACACACACACACACACACACACACACACACACACACACACGCACACCTGCCTAGATGCCCAGTGAGTCTCACCAATAATGAATTTCTTCTTTCCAGAGGGCAGGAGGAGAATCTGTCCAGGTAAAAGCTAAGTATAAAGACAAGCAGGCTAAGTAATGTCTAGTATTTTTGAGTGCCTGAATTCGAGCCTTGCTCTGTTCCCTGGGATCAGATAGTTGCTCTGTGCCTTAATAGAAAAATCATATTAATTATAGGATACAAAATCATTTGAATGAAAAATCTTTTATTCTTAGACTGGTAACTTGACATGATTTCTCATCAAAAGATTAGAGGGTCACAGATGGAGAAACAGAAGGGAACTTAGCAAGCATCTAATAAGGAAATGAGGTGGAGTGACTTATCCCAAAGTCACAAAGTCACCAGTGTCAGAGGCAGGGTTTCAATTCTCTGGGTTCACCAGCTCCATTACCATGGACAAGAATGACTCTGGACAAATCACTTACCCTTTGGGTTTTCTCATTTGTAAGACTGAGTGGAAAGGTTGGGACTAAATGATCTCCAAGTCAACCCCTAGTCCTAAGTCTATGATTTCATTTTCAAAAATCACTTCATAAAGTTTTCATTTTCCACATAAATTTCATATCCTCTTTGGATACCAAATATTTTAGAAAAAAAATTTTATGAGCAACACCAAAGAGATACATTATCTAGGGTCATGAGTTCTACTTCAGATTTATGGTTCTCCTAAATCATTCAAATTCTTGTGTCTCAGTTCCCTGATAACCTGTTAAAACATTTTTAAGTCCCCAAAACCAACCTACCTTTTTGGCATGTATAGGGATCACTTGTTTACAGACCAAATGAGGTGAAAGAAAATGCTTTGTAAACCTAAAGCATTATGTAAATGCTCTCTCTTGTTACTGGAAGAAAAACATTTATTTTATGCTTATATGACTGCTAAATTCTTCCTGTTCTTCATATGTTTTTTAAAATTTATTTTATTTTTAATTTATGGAATAAAATAAGCATTTTCATAATATAGCATAATAAAAAAGATAATTGCATATGAAACTACAAACCTATTACATATAACTGACTATTCCTTTTAAATATATAATAAAGTTATTGTGTACATTTCCTTTTTTCCTTCCCTCCAATTTTCCTGCCCTAGGGATGGCTACCATTAGACACAAATAGGTATGTGTGTATATGTGTGTTTATATACATGCACATATATGTGTAAAATTATTCTATATATATTTCTATTTATCAATTTTTTCTCTGGATGCAGATAGCATTTCTCTTCCTATGTCCTTCCTTTGTAATTTGTGTATTTAATAGTCAAAATGACTTAGTTGCTCATAATCAATCACTCTTAAAACAATATTGTTGAAAAGGATCCTCTGCTTATGACAGATTCTGTTATGGACTTTCCCTTTTCTGCCTTCAGATGACCTGTTAAATCATCCAAACTAAGTAATGCTTGTCAGAAATAAATAATCAGCATCACTGAATGGTGCTGTAACTAAGATTCCATAGCCTAGATTCAATCTCATGTCAACTTCCAAACTTTGAGAGTTCAGCCACATCTTACACAATAGGACATCCAACTGTGTTGCCTTTGATGTAATAGAAGAGACACAAATGAACCCAAGATGAGCTCTGAGGTAACTACTGGAGAATTAAATCATGTTCTTGCTGGCTTATCTAACTAAGCATTCCTGCCATCATAGGGCTCCAAATGCCTTAAGTGGTGTTTGAGGTATTCCCTGGATTCCATATCATCTCTATTGGGTAATTGACAGCCCCCTGATTAATCAACGGTGATCAAGTGGTACTTCATGTTCCAGATTTTGGGGTTTTGCTGTTAATCAATCAACAAGCATTTATTAAACTCCTACTGCATGCCAGATTCTATGCTAGCCATTTGGGATAGAAATAAAAAAAAGAAATAAGCTCTATTTACAGGAAGCTTATACATTAATGTAGTAACCCCTCTGAGTTCACTCCTCTAATTAGGTACCCATATTTGCAGGTTGCTTTCCCAGAGAGAAACTGTATACTCTTCTCCTAAGGGTTCCAGGGGTAACCCTGAGGGGTTCTGGCAAGTCTAAGTGGCCAACTCAAATGAAGGTTGTTCTCAAGTAAAGCCTCACTCTAAGTAAAAGTTGGTTAAAGTCAAGTGAGGTATCTTTCATAATGGTCACATGTAAAAAAAATTAGTAAAAATTCAAAGGGAATTCACATGTAAAGTACACACATGTGGTCAAAAGGCAAAATATCTATTAAATAAAATAACATGTAAAATACTTTGGAAACTTTGAAATACTATATAAATACTAACTACTATTATAATCCTATTGTAGAAATCTCAAGTGTCATTTCCTTTTATAAATTATTATGGTACTTTGAACAGGATGGTAATATAAACTTCATTTTAAAAAAAAGCCATCCATATAAACTTCCTTGGCCATCAGTCATTATTACTCTGGAAGCCACTGCCTCCAATAACTGGAGTTGGTGGGATCTTTGATATCTCTAAAGGATCTCCTCAACTCAAGAGTCACCAGGACCTTGAATTTATTTGAAAGGATTCTAGTTTATATTCCAAATAATAGTAACTCTTGGTTTTAAGTAAGTGTGGGAGAGAAGCGGTATCAGACTGCATACCAAACTGAAGGTCTACAGAACCACCATGATGACTACACTGTTGTATGCTGGTGAAATCTAGACAGTCTAACAGTGCCATAACAGGAAATTGCATCACTTTCACTTAAACTGACTCAGGAATATCCTGAAGATCACCTGGCAAGATAAGGTACAGGACACCATGGTCCTCTCTAGAGATGAAGTGCCAGGTATTCAAACTTTGTTGCAGAAACAAGCACTCATGTGGTGGTCAGAAGAAATGGTAGAAGGACACTCTCAAGGTCTCTCTGGAGAACTTTTATGTTGACTGTGAGACGTAGGAAATGCTGGCACAGGACTATCTAGCATAAAGTGCCCAAACCAAAGAAGGTATTGTACTCTATAAACAAAACAGAACTGTAGAAACATAAAGAAAATATGAGCTACGCAAATCCAGAGCCACCTTCATCCAAAGTGTTCTAATGGATCACCTGTGCCCAACCTGTGGTAATGCCTTCCAAACTCATACTGGACTGATCAGCCACAGTCAAACATTGTACCCTGACTCCAACAATGTGATGTCATTGATCTTCTTTGAAAGCAAAGGAATAACAATAAACAACAATGAATCGTTTTAAGGAAAGGTCCATTTGTTTTTATTCTTTTTAACAGAAATGAGTATCAGAAGCTTTTCCTGTGTCTATTGATATAACTAAGTGATTTATTTGATTTTGTTATTGACAATATTAGTTTTCCTAATATTAAGCTGGGTATAAATCCAGCCTAGTATAGTATATAATTTTAGTGATATGTTGTTTCAGTCTCTTTGCTAATTTTTTGTTAAAAAATTTTTGCATCTATATTCATTGGGGATATCAGTCTATAGTTTTCTTTTTCTGTTTTGCTTCTCCCTGGTTTGGCAGACACAAATTGGTCACTGAGCCCCATCCTCAAAGCCTTAGGCCTTGATGGCACAATCTTTCAGAACTTGGAGTGACAGGTGACAGTATGTGGAGAGTGTGGGAGGGTGGTGCTTTGCATGTGAGTCTATATGCATCATGATGAAGCATCAGAGGACACTCTGAATGAAGTCAGCTGATGACTTCTTTCCTGGCTCTATTACTGACTTTTTGGGTTCTTCCACTTTATGTATCCCAGTTTCTTCATTTAAATATTCTTCTCTCCCTGCCCTTTGCTTTCCTTTTTTTGTGTTGACTTCCCCCATTAGAATGTAAGCTCTGTAGGACAGGGACTCTTTTTTTTTTTTGCTTGTATTTTCAGCATTTAGTAGTGTCTATTAAATCGTTTTGTCATTCAGTCATGTCTGATGCCGTGGGACATAGCACACCAACCCCTTCTATCCCCTACTGTATCTTGAATTCTGTCCAAGTTCATGGCCATTGTTTCCATGACACTGTCTCTCCATCTCATCCTTTGCCATCCTCTTTTCCTTTTGCCTTCAAACTTTCCCAACATCAGAATCTTTTCCAATGAGTCCAATCTTCTCATTATGTGGTCAAAATATTTAAACTTTAGCTTGAGTATTTGACTTTCCAGTGAGCAGCTTGAATTAATTTCTTTAGTCATAGAAAATTACCCTGGTAAGGAAGGAAACATATACTAAGTACTTCCTATATGATAAGCATAGCAAGCACCAGGGATATGAATATAAATAAAAAGGAAGATGATTCCTACCCTCAAGGACCTTACATAATAAAGGGTAATGAAGAGAGAAGGCTGTATTTTGTACTGTAGTCGTTTATATGAGGAGCAGTTAGGTGATACAGCAAATAGAATGCTGGGCCTGGAGTCAGGAAGACTTACCTTCCTGAGTTCAAATCTGGCTTCAGACACTTCCTAGCTGTTTGACCCTAAGCAAAGCCCTTAACCTCACTTGCCTTAGTTTCCTCATCTGTCAAATGATCTGGAGAAGGAAATGCCAAACCACTTCAGTATCTTTGCCAAGAAAACCCCAAAAGGGATCCCAAAGAGCCAGATATGACTGAAAAAATGATTAATCAGCAAAGTTTATATAAAAAAACTCCAGAGGGCAGCCAGGCTATTTATTGCTTAGTTTGGTATAACCTGTACTTTCGGCATTTTTCTGATGAGAGTTCAGGAGTTTGGGGGTGGGGGAAAGCTCAAGCACTAGTTTACCTCTCCTGAAACTTACTTTTAGGATCTTGGAACATTCAATATTTGCCTGGCCTGCCCTGTAGCATTCATATGATCATACTTGAGCTTTTCTGTTAAAGCATGGCTGGAATTTTAATCTGCCAGTATTATTTGGTATTTATTTGATAATATGATGTTATCAAAGAACAGATAAGCCTTCTTAAATGTCAGCACTGTTTTGAAGAAGTTGTGTTGTCAATTCTTCTTCTGCTAACAGTAATTCCTTCTCTTTTTTATTTTTGATTGTCTTTTGACAATACATGATAACTTTCAATATGAGCCTTTAAAACAGGGCACAGTAAGGGATATAGATTCGAGGGTATGTATTTAACAATATTTTTTCCCTCTCTCCAGGCATTCAGCAAAGAATAAGGCTATGTTTTTCATAGAGCAAAGGTCTGTGTAGCTTAAAGCAAATAGAATGTGCCCAGGAGAACCATCGTTCATGTTTTTAAAGGGTCTTTGGGGAAGGGTATGATATGAATACTAAGCATGATAGTAGGCAATGTTCTGATGCAAATTAGAAAACCTACATAATGGACTATTTTCAGTACTAATCAAGAGGAACTTTAACTGAAATTTTAACACTTGACAACCTACACATATTAAGGAATTCCTTTTAATGTCTCTTACAACCCTGATTTTGAGTCTGTGTCTCCTAAACCTTGGAGTGGTGTTCTGCTCAAATCCTCACATACTCACAAACACACACACACAAACACACACACACACACACACGAGTTATATGAAGACTGTAATGCAAAAGTCAGCCTCATTTCCAAGCCTGTCCTTGATTGGCACATAAATAAATTTAGTGGCAGAACAAGAGATAAGCAATCACATTTTCCACCCTCGTCCACCTTCTTTCCTGTATACTGTAAAACATCCTTAGTCTCTTTTTTGTCAACCTCTTCCTTTCTCGTTTCCTTAACTATTAAAAAAGAAAGGAAGAAAGGAGGGAGGGAAGGAAGGAAGGAAGGAAGGAAGGAAGGAAGGAAGGAAGGAAGGAAGGAAGAAAGGAGGGAGGGAAGGAAGGAAGGAAGGAAGGAAGGAAGAAAGGAAGGAAGAAAAGAAAGAAAGAAAGAAAGAAAGAAAGAAAGAAAGAAAGAAAGAAAGAAAGAAAGAAAGAAAGAAAGAAAGAAAGAAAGAAAGAAAGAAAGAAAGAAAGAAAAACAGGAAGGAAAGAAGGAAGGAATAAAAGGAAAGAAAGAAATGATGTTTGTTCTCTAAAGTCACTTATTGCTCTACATTCTATAGTGCTATTCATAGCACTTGGATCCTTGCTTATACATGCTTACCTTAGAAACACATGAACTACTCTGGGTTTAAGGCATTCTGCAGATCAACAATCAATCAAAATCATAGTTCGTAAGCCCCTGTTAATATGTTTATTTTTATTAGACAGTCAGAGGACATCCCTACCAATAAGGAAAAGCAAAAAACTGAGAGATGTATAATCAGGTAAAATGCATTGGAAGGTGCTGAAGTAAGGAATATGTATGTCCAAGAAACAGATATGAAGTATCACATGCAAGGAACTTGCATGGCCAAGACATGAAAATATAGGGTGCACATGAGGGTTCAATGTAACCAGGGCTCCTACATAGAGAACACCTATGCAGTCAAATGCATGTGACCAGCATAACTCATACCTCCAAAGCTACAGACCTGTTAAGGAATCTTGGCAGTCAGTGAGACATCATGTCTTTGCTCTTGGCTGAGGGTCTCTTAGTTGCTGAACTGCTCTCTGCTACCAGCTCTCAGGCTTCCTAGCTCTAACTTCTTTAAAGTCAACCATTGTTCTCTCTGCTACTATCTTTTGTGTTATGATAGGTTAACATGTCCTTCTGACAGGAACACCTATAGCTGTTTTAATGCATCCATATTGGCTACCCCACCTAAGCAGGCAGAACAGAAGCTATTGGAAAGCTCTCGTCTAGATTAAATCTATTCTTTTAACTGCCTGTAACTAGTACTGATTCAAAGTCTATGGTCCCAGGAAATGATGTGCATCTATAGGGTTAGGAAATTCCTTCAAATTTTTGTTACAACTCTGATTGAGAGGAATATCCCCCCAAATCATTTTTGGGGTCTTTGCCAAAAGAAAAACTATGGGAGCTATCCGAATAGTGAGGTGAGCTCCATTCCTGAGATTGTCCTTGATTGGCATGAAAATGAATTTAGGACAAGAATAAGAAATAGGTGAAGAAGCTAAGGCAATCACATTCCACCCCTTCCCATCCCCATCCCATCCACCTTCAGACTTTGTTATGCCTACCTGACAAAAGTCCAACCTCCATGATCATCTCTAAAAAAATATCTTTTGGAAAATGCTATCCACATCCAGAGAAAAAACTGATGGAGGCTGAATGCAGATTAAAGCATACTGTTTTCATTTTTTCATTTTTTTCATGGTTTTTTCTTTTGTTCTGTTTCTTCTTTCACAGCATGACTAATGTGGAAATATGTTTAACGTGATTGTACATGTATAACCCATATCAGATTGCTTGCCGTCTTGAGCAGGGAAGAGAGGAAGGAGGGAGGGAGAAAAAATTGGAACTCAAATTCTTTCAAAAAAATGAATGTTGAAAATTTTCTTTACATGTAATTGGAAAAAATAAAATTTATTAAATAAAAATAAGGAGAAAAAAGAAAGATATTTTCCTAGCCCAGAGGTACTACATCTCTACATATAAACTTCATTAGTATAAAACAAAGTTTTCTACTTAAGGGAAGCAGTGTAATGAAGTGAAAGATCAAAACTGGAACTGAGACTCAAGCGACTTTGGTTCTAATTCTGCCTCCACCAGTAAAACTGTGTGCTGTTAGAGAAATCACTTAAAGATCTCCAGCCTTGGTTTCCTCATCTGTTTGTTGTTCAGTTGTGTTCCACATCTACAAAAAATCTCTAAACAGGAGCAGCTAGGTGGTACCTGTATAGACCACTGGACCTGCCAGTCAGGAAGACCTGAATGCAAATCTGACTTCAGATACTTTACTAGCTGTGTGACTCTGGGCAAGTCAATTAATCTCTGTTTGACTCAGTTTCCTTATCAGTAAAATGAGGATAATAGTAGCACCACTTCCCAAGTTATTGTGAGGACCAAATGAGTTAGTAATTGTAAAGAACTTAGTAGAGTGCCTGCCACAAGTAGGTACTTAATAAATGTCTTCTTTCCTTCCTTTCTTCCTCCCTCCCTATATCCCTCCCTCCCTCTGTCCATTCCTCCCTTCCTTCTTTCTTTCTTTCTTTCTTTCTTTCTTTCTTTCTTTCTTTCTTTCTTTCTTTCTTTCTTTCTTTCTTTCTTTCTTTCTTTCCTTCCTTCCTACACTGGTACCCATAGAATATGAAAACAATTAGAGGCAGTCCTCCAATATCTTGAGTAAAACTTCTATGGAGACTTCATAGAAGAACAAAGACAAGAATGGTAAAGGATGAGAAGGTGTGGGTGACTTGTATTCTAAGTCACTGGAAGGAGTATCTACATTGATAAAATCACATGTGGATCTATAGAAATGAACTCCTAGAAGAGACATAAATATTCCTTAGTTAATTATAAATGAAAAGTCCCCTCACTTTCCTCTCACTTGGTTTCTTGACAACCATCCATACAATTGTACAAACCTTGTATTTTATGCACCTGCACATTACTATATAATCATGATAAATCCCATACAAATTTGACTTGCTATATGGAATGCTTTAAAAAAAACCAAGGAACTTGGAGTCAGAGGCCTAAGTTGAATATATAATATATATTTTATATATATATAATATATATATATTATATAATGAATATAATAACTGAGTCAAACAGAGATTAATTGGCTTGCCCAGAGTCACACGGCTAGTAAAGTATCTGAAGTCAGATTTGAATTCAGGTCTTCCTGACTGGCAGGTCCAGTGGTCTATACAGGACTCTGCCCACTTACCAGAACTGAGTGGGCAGAGACGTGGCCTCTTACTATCTGGGTGGCCTTGAGCAAGTCATTGAACCTCCAAGCCTCTGTTTATTTCTATTCCTATAAAGTGAGATAAGTAAACTATCTCTCAGTCCACATATACAAGCTATGCCAAAGTTTGCCAGTTTCACCTTTGCAATATTTTCCCAATATGCCCCCCTTCCCTCCTCTGACACTGCCACCATTGTTGTGCACACCCTAATCACCTCCCATGTGGATTATTGCAATTGCCTGCTGGTGGGTCTTTCCCCACTCCAATTCAGCCTCCATTCAGGCACCAAAATTATTTTCCTAAAAAGCAGGTCTGATTATATAACGCCCCTCCCCACCTCCAATAAACTCCAGTCACTTTGTATTGCCTCCAGGTGCAAATACAGAGTGTTCTGTTTGGCATTCAAAGCCCTTCATAACCTAACCCCCTCCTGTCTTTACAGTTTTCAATCCAGTGATGCTGGCTTCTTGGCTGTTCCACGAACACACTCCATTTTTCAGTTCCTGGCACTCTCTCTGGCTGTCCTCCATGTCTGGAATGATCTGCCTTCTCTATTCCAACTACTGACCTCCCTGGCTTTCTTTAAGTCCCAACTAAAATCCCACCTCCTATAGGAAGCCTTCCCCAACCCCTCCTAATTCCAGTACCTTCCCTGTTAATTTTTTCCTATTTGTCCTATTTATGTATATATGTATGTGTGTCTATATGTATATAGGTATATATGTGGTGTGTGTATACACACACACACACACACATACATATATACATACATATATATATATTTGTTTGCGCAGACAGGGCTTTTGCCTCTCTTTGTATCCCTATCACAATGCCTGCCACATATGAGATGTTTAATAAATGTTTGTGGAATGAACTAACAGAGGTGGAGGGATAAATAATGCTCTGCTAAGATAATACAATTAAAACTCTTTGATTCTAAAGTGCTATATAGATGAACATTTCTTTTGTATGTTCCAATCTGACACAACTAATAAGTACTTTGACTTTCATGCTGGATGACAGAAATGCAAGCTGATCTGTTAAATGCCTCATTTAAAATTGATCTATTGCTAATTTCTCTGGGAGCTATTATACAAAAGGTAAGATTTGGGGATTAAATGCACAAGCCATCAGAACTCAAGAGTTAGAATTGATGAACTTTGACATACCTTTCTACTCTAAAATTTTGTGACTCATGAACATCTAAACATATGCTCTATGTCTAATGGTAGCCATGGAAGGGGGGAGAGGAGAAAAAAAAAGGAGAAAAAAAAAGAAAAATGTATTATATATAAATTTATCATATACGTAAATAGAATAGCAAGTTATACGTAACAGATTTTCAGTTTCGTGTGCAGTCATTTTTATGATTATATTAAGGAAATTCTTGTTTTGTCCTATAAATTAATGTAAAATAAATTTTGGAAAAAAAATTGCCCTAATCTTTGTATCAAATGATGTTTCCTTGCCCAGAGCTAAATTGGGGCAGAAATATCTTGGATTTAGAGCACAATAGTCTTTAATGAGAAAATTCTTATCCCTTGTGACTCTAGAGAATGGATTTTCATATGTATGGTCCATTCTTACAATGATCCCCTGAAGCCATAAGTTGGCTCAAAAATAGTTTAATGCAATAATAAAATATTAAATTTGTGGTTATTCATTACCGAAAATATAAATATTTTTTATCCAATTTTTATGTCATTTCTCCTTATGTACCTTTCACATAATTCATTATATATTATCTTTTGTAACAAGTATCTTTTATAGTTTAAACCATGTGGATTTTTCAGTTTTTTGCCTTGGCTATCTGTCTGTGTTAATTTTTAACAATAACTCTTCTAGTCTTGGTTTCCTAATCTGTGAAATTAGGAGGTTGTGCTATATGATCTCTACAATTCTTCTACCCTTAGTACATGAATACATCCTCCGGGACAATGGGCAGATGAGAACAATTTGTTCCAGCAGTCACGAAGGCAGCAAAATTAGGCATTGTGGAGCACTCAGAGTTTGGTCAGACATTGAAAATGCCAAAGTCATCCTCTGCATCCTGGGGCATCGCCAGTAATACTAATATTTGTCTTGCCACTGAACTCCAATGACTCTGGAAGACAGAACAAGGCTAATGATTTGGGGCAATTCTGCCTGGTTTAAATCCAGTTCCCGTGAAAGTCTGTCATTGGTGCTTTCAAAAATGGACAAATAGTGACAACAATAACATTGCTTGTGTGTTGTGGATATCAAAAGTATCACATAACATCCCACAGGTAAAATAACTGATTTCTGATGTGAAAATCATTCCTGAATCAACTGTGTACACGCAATAGATTTATTAGTGCAAAAATAAAATTAAATCCAAAACTAGAAGACTTAAGATGAGAACATGTGGTATGCTATTGAGGCAACTTTGGCCTAGTAAATTTAAAACAGGCTATTAAGGCAAAAAATTGTAAATGAATTAAAGAATAGACACTGAGAAATAGACATTTTTAAAAGAATTTACCTTATGTAAATCAACTAGGAGACTAAAGAAGCAGACAAGCCGTCTCACTGCAGACACACTCCATCCCATTGCCAAGTGGAGAAATGTACCAGCCAAGGGCAGCAACAAACTTGGAATGCAAACTCGTTTGTAAAGTTTTATAGGGACAGATGTTGGAAATGATGATTATTACTTTATAATACAACAAGAAGCAATTGAGGAAAAAGCCTGGTGAGAAATTCAATTAAGTTAGATGATCCCAAGGACATTTAAGGATGAACCTAGAAAGAGGTTAACAAACATGTAGAGAATGGGAAAGTCTGTTAAGGCTTCTCTAACACACTCCTTTTCTCCATCAATAATTCTCCATCCATAATACTGGATCTAAACATTGCAGTTCATAATGTGCAGCATTATCAAGTAGAAAACAAAGATGGGACCGAGCAGTTGGACAAGGTCAAATATATGTATACAAAGGAGGTTTGTAATAGAGACAATCCAAATATGAAAACTTTAGCAAATGACTCTCAAGATACTTGAAAGAGAAGGAGATATTAAGTACTTAGAAAGCAATTCTTGGACTTTATATAGCCATTTAAAAAAGGCATCTGAGAAAATATAAATAACTACTAACACATATGCCTCCTTTCTCATCTCTAAAAGACCTTTAGGAGAATAATTTGTATTTGTATATTTGTATATCAGAACATCCTTGAGGGTGGCATGAGAAGAGAATGCACATACTTTTGAAGGAAAATGTATATAAATATGTATATGTATGTATAGGTATACACACACATATATATGTATACATACATATATAGATATACTCTATATACATACACTCACACACCCTTTATATTAGACCATGCCTTTACAATCAAAGAACTGATTAAATATAGATGATATAAGATCCCACTGTGTTTATTGTTTGCAGAGTATTAACACCACAAAACGCTTTCTTAAAAGCTCTCCTTCAGCACAGAGTTTGCCATTCTGACCTCCAGGCAGAAGCAAAGTTTAGAATCTGATCTTTCACCCCAGTTCCTCTGCTCTAGCCATTGAACTAAGACCAAAAGCCCTGCAGAATCCCTGGCCCCAACCCAGGAGGAGATAATCAACTCCACAATGGAGGTGATGCAAAGGCAGAACTGTCCTTCTTGATGATTGGTGTCTTTTGACCCCATTAGCGGCTAGTCCCCAGACTCAGGTCCATCCACCCTCCAACCCCTGCCTTTGACCCTTTGATCATCAAATTATTTGACCTCCAAGAAGGACCCTAGGTTTTCTGTCTGCCTTGCCACCACCAAGGCACTCCCCCAACACAACCCTAGCAAAGAAATCATTCCTACTGGAAAAAGTGTAACAATTTACTGTACTGTAGTGTCACTTAAAAACTCTGTAATTCCAAGTCATAGGTTGCCTAGGCAGGAGCTGTCTTTCCCACCACTCTCAACTCCCTCATATCCCATTCATGTGTGATTCTAGGGGTTGATTGAGTCAATCAATCAATTACCCGACCCCTCTTAAAGTCAGTGAAAAATTACTATGGCTGGTACCTAAGAACAATCAATCAATCACAGGTTTTAACAAAACCTAATCATGTCTAAATTAACCATATCTAATTGGCTGAGTAATCAATATCAACTGATAATTATGGGCAAGCACATCATTCATATCCCATGCTACTCTCCCCTTTTATTGGCCAGAAAATTCCAAATCTTTCCATATTTCTCTGAATTCGCCATATCTGTCATTTATGAATGCATAATTAATATTGTATTATATTTGTATATGATTATTTTTTTCATCTGTCTACTCAATAAGCAACCACTTGGCTCTAATCTTTTGCTACCACAAAGTACTGCTATGAATATTTAGTATATAGTGGTATTTTTGTTTCTATCCTTGACTTCCTTGGTATAAATGCTCAGTAGTAGGACTTCTGAGTCATAGCACATGGACAGTTTAATCACTTTGAGGACTCCTGTTTGAGTTCTGGTAATACCATGCCCCTTTTCATTTTTACATTTTTCATCATTGTTTCCCTTGAAATTTTGGACCTTTATTCTTTCAAATGAGAATTCATCGTATTGGTCAAGAGTGTACTGGAGCCAGCTCTAACCAGCCTGTTAACAGCCATTGTTAAATTTTCAGTGTCAGGAGAAAATGGCAATCTACAATTCAGGGCTTGACTGTTGTCTTGTTGACCATATGAATTTAGTGTTGATTAAACTTTGAAGTGTGTGGTCAAACATTCTCCCACCCTCCCAAGTGAATTTGCCAACAGACCATTCTATTTCTCTATAAATATTTCTTGAAGTACTTACAGCAGTATAGTAGAAAGCTCGGGGAGTGAAATCTTCACAGACTGGAGGCCTGGTTACTCCAGACTAGCAGTCACACAAACAATGATGATATTTAACGGCGACAATAAAAATGAACAACTACTGGCATTTATATAGCACTTTTAAGGTTTACAAGGCACTTTTATATATTCATTTTCTCATCTGAATCTCAAAACACCCCTGGCTCTATCCCACCTTTTCATTTCCTTTCTCCTCAAGTCTCTACGGCACTCTCCTCCCACCTCCAACTGAGGACCTCACCAAACAACTTCACCAACCATTTACTA
Organism: Bettongia penicillata ogilbyi; assembly: GCA_023548195.1. Lineage (NCBI taxonomy): Eukaryota > Metazoa > Chordata > Mammalia > Diprotodontia > Potoroidae > Bettongia > Bettongia penicillata. Next base: position 7,483,784 of record JAJHZJ010000266.1, on the reverse strand, counting down.
AGAACTTGCCCCTCCTCCTCCTCATCGCACATGATTCGAATGCCTTGTGCTACCATCTCCTCCACTTCACCCCTTCATGTGAGACAAGGCTCTCCCAGCTTTAATCTGTCCTCCACTCAGCTGCCAAAGTGATTTTCATAAAATACGGTCAAGTCTGACCATGTCACTGCTCCCTACCCACCTTCTCCATTCAGTAAACTTCAATGACTCGATTACCTTCAGGGTTAAATAGAAAGTCTTCTGTTTGGCATTAAAGCCCTTCACAACTCAATTCCTTCCTACATCTCTATCTTGTTATATTTTATTCCCCTCCTCTTACTCTGAGATCTTGGCCTCTGCTGTTTCTCAAACAGAGCTCTCTGGGCGCCATGACTTTTCATTGACTGTGACCCATGCCTTGAATGCTCAGATTTCACCTCTGCCTCTTAGCTTCCATGTAGCTAAGAGGGCTAAACCTTGAGCTCACACTCAGAAATTCTTTGCTTGCCTTTTTCTTTTGCAATGCTTATGGCAGTTAATGTATATAACTAAAAAAGAAGGAATTTGCCTACTACTCAGAAGTAGTATCGGTGGTAATGACTGTTATGTTTACATATACATTCCTATCTCCATTTTAGGCAGGGATGATTTTCTTTTTCTTTTCTTTTCTTTTTTTTAAAATTTTTTGGAGTAAGGAAGGCCAAGCAATTGGGGTTAAGTGACTTATTAACCTGTGGCTCCTACTCGCAAAAAGAGTTGGCCATCTCTTTATGCCTAAACTCCATTTCTTCCCTCATTTAATTTAACAAAATTAGATGCAGTGTTACCAAAACACAGATGAGGAAAAAAAGGCTTACTCAGATCATACAATAAAACATATTTGCTACTGCTGATGTCTTATAAATACAACCTGTGTTTTGCAATGATAGTGTGAATCTGGGTATTTGATTTATAATAGAATAGAATAAATGCAGATATGCCTGGTATGGTCTATAGGGTTAGGAGACTGGTTCAAATTGTTGCAGAGACTTATTTCCTATGAGGATTATTTCCTTAGTCACTCAGTCTCCCTGCAACTTAGTTTCCTCTTCTGTAAAATAAAAATGTTAAAGTGAGGTCCTAATAGCTCTAAATAACAGATTCTATGATTGTCTGGGCTGTTCTTCGTAGTGGAAGATAAGACTAATCTGGACAAGTTGGGGTTAAGTGAGATAATCTCCAAGGTCCCTTTCAGATCCATGTTCTAGGATCCTTATGGATCATTAAGTAGTCTTTTTGATCACTTTTTAAAATTTTATTTATTTATTTTTAGTTCTCAATATTCATTTCCACAAGGTTTTGAGTTCCAAATTTTCTCCCCATCTCTCCCCTCCACCCACCCCAAGATAGCATGCATTCTGATTACCTCTTCCCTCAATCTACCCTCCCTTCTATCATACCCCTCACTTCTCTGATCCTCTTCCCCTCTATTTTCTTGTAGGGCAAGAGAGATTTCCATAACCCATTGCCTGTATGTCTTATTTCCCAGTTGCATGTAAAAACTATCTTTTAACATTCGTTTTTAAAACTTTGAATTCCAACTCCTCTCCCTTCCTCCTCTCCACCCTCCCCCATTGAGAAGTCAAGCAATTTGATACATGTTGTACACTTATAGTTATGCAAAATACTTCTATAAGTCAGGTTATGAAAGACTATTTCCTTCTATCCTATCCTACCCCCCATTTATTCTATTCTGTCTTTTGACCCTGTCCCTCCTCAGAAGTGTTTACTTCTTAATTTCATTTTTTTAAAGATATGATCCCATCCTATTCAATTCACCTTGTGCTGTGTGTGTGTGTGTGTGTGTGTGTGTGTGAATGAATGTGTATGGAACACATACTTTCATACACTGGGTATCACTACCCAGATACTGAAAAAAAGACTCAAGAGATACAAATATTGCCTTTCCATGCAGGAATGTAAACAATTCAGTTTTAGTAAGCCCCTTATGATTTTTCTTTGCTGTTTACCTTTTCATGTTTCTCTTGGTTCTTGTGTTTGAAAGTCAAATTTTCTTTTCAGCTCTGATCTTTTCATCAAGAATACTTGAAAGTCCTCTATTTCCTTGAAAGACCATTTTTTCCCCTGAAGTATTGTGCTCAGTTTTGCTGGGTAGGTGATTCTTGGTTTTAGTCCTAGTTCCTTTGACTTCTGGAATATCATATTCCATGCTCTTCGATCCCTTAATGTAGAAGATGCTAGATCTTGTGTTATCCTGAATGTATTTCCACAATACTCTCATTGTTTCTTTCTTGCAATATTTTCTCCTTGACATGGGAGCTCTGGAATTTGGCTATAATATTCCTAGGAGTTTTCCTTTTCGGATCTCTTCCAGTAGGCGATTTTTGGATTCTTTCAATATCTATTTTTACCCTCTGGTTCTAGAACCTCTGGGAAGTTTTCCTTGATAACTGCTTGAAAGATGATGTGTACTATTATGTAAGTCTTTTGCCTAACTACACATGTATAGCCTATATAGAATTGCTTACCTTCACAGCGGGGATGTGTGGGGAGGGAGGAAGGGAGAGAAGTTGGAACTCAAAGTTTTAGGAATGAATGTTGAGAATTGTTTTTACATGCAACTGGAAAATAAGAAGTACAGGTAATGGGGTATAGAAATCTATCTTGCCCTACAAAAAAAGAGAGAAAATGGGGATAAGGGAAAGGAGGGGTGTGATAGAAGGGAGAGCAGATTGGGGGAAGAGGTATTCAGAATGTCACCCAGGTTATACATTTGTAAGACTGCTTGCTGAGGTTAGGGAGTCATCAGTAACAAAACTTTCTGCATCTAATTACCCAGTATGGCTTTCAGAGTAATGGCATTAGATTCATTACCATCAACAATTAATCAGCAAATATAGCACCTACTATGTGCCAGATACCTAGTTAAGTATTAAGAATACAAAATACAAACATAAATCAGCCTCTGACTTGAAGGAGTTTATATTTATCAGGGGAAATGGTAGCATACATATACTAATAATATGGCAATAGATATTATGTTTTAAAATTTGTTTTTAGCCACAAGAAAGGTAGGGCTATTGATAAGACAGGTGCTTGGTAACAAGGAGACCTGAGTAAGAAAGACCCAAGTCAGAAGACCCAAGTTCAAATTATGTCTCAGACACTTACTAGCTCTGTGAGCCTGGCAAATCACTTAGCCTCTGTTTGCCTCAATTTCCTCATCTGTTTTAAATGGAGATAATAACAGTAACTAACCCTGCCCCCCTTGGCACAAAGTAAGCACTATAGAAATATAGAAATATAATCAATCCTCAACTTTTGCAGGGTGAATGTTTCTAGAAAATGTCACTAAAAATCAAAACTTGAATACTGATACATTGAATCTATGAGAAAGAGGAGGTTAGGTTCCCATGACCACAAAAACGGTTATCTTTAACTAGAGATTGCTGAAAATAAACTTTTCTGAATACAGTTCTTTATAACAAAACATTACTTCTGATAATATGCACTTTTCCTAACACAGTAACCATGAATAACCTACAAAATGCAGGTCAGAGGAGAAGCACAGCTGGACAGGACCAAAGAGGAAGGGACAATGATGTCAAAAGAACCCCCACCCCCAGTAAAAAAAAAAGGGACCACCTGCCATTTCTAATCTCCCCTGGGTTCTGTGGTTGCGCTGTTCCTTGAGCTCTTCCATGGCCTGAGCCCACCGGACATCCACCTCGGATGTCTGGGATACAGAGGCCCTGACCTCCACGTCTTTCCCTGATGGTAAGAATTGTTCCTCGTCATCAGAATTGAAAGGCGGGAACATCTGTCCCCTAAGAAAATAGCTTTTTATGGGTCTTATTATTCTTCCCTTTTCTGAGCATTTTCCCAGCCAGTTACTTGACTTCTGAGATTCCTCTGCATCCCCGCCTAGATCCGCCCAGCTAGTGCTTGGGGTCTGAGATTCAAATGCTGCTCCCCAGCCTCAGGGCTTTCCGTGGCGGGCTCGGCTGCTATTCAACGTGAGCTTAAGTTCTGGTGCTCAGGTGGGGGCAGGGCCGCCTCCCAGGCTCAGTTCCCTCAGGAGGTTTATGCAGAGACCTTCGGTAATGGCCCTGAGCTCCTGCCTGCTCCGGGAGCGCCTGGCCGCTGCTGCCTCTGCCGCTGCCTCCTGAGGGGTCCGAGTCACAGAGATACCCCATTCCCCTCTTGGCCAGCCCAGAAGTCTCTCTCACTGACCTGGAGTGCCTGTGGGTGGAGGGACCTTTGTGGCCGCCAGAGGTTCCGTCCCTGAAGCCTGCTCGGATCTGCTCCTCTGGGGCTGCACGGCCAGGGCAGTGCAGGGGTGAGCTCAGCTGTCCGAAGCGCGACGGACCCCTGGGGACGGCTTTCCAGGGCTCTCCAGAACAGAAATCTCCTCCACTGCGTTGGTGCATGGCTTGCTCTGCTCCAGAATTTGTGGGGAATTCTTTTTACAGGAAATTTCTGGGCTGTGGATTCAGAGCTAGCATAGGTGAGTCTTTTTACTCCGCCATCTTGGCTCCTCCCCACAGTCCTTGATGAAAAACACGTGCCCTGGGGTAAGTCTCTCCCTCTGAGGAAGCTCAAAACTCCCACCTGACCCAGGTCAGCTCTCTGCCTTCAGCTGCCAACATGAAAATGAAAATGAGGTTACTAACAAAATCACACCAAGGCTTGAATCTGGAGGATCAACTATATTTATTCCCTTCCACTTAAGGTTTGCAAAGTGGTTTACACAAGTTGACTTGTTTTATATGTGTTTATATAATGTGTATTTACATATAAATATATATGAAATATAGACAGCATCTGTGACAGGACTCCAGCCTAAGTCTTCCTACTCCAAGTGGCTACCACAATAAAAGAGCAATTAAAATAAATCTAATGACATGTTAGAAATGATACTTATTTAAAGCATTATCCTCACTGGACTCTTTTGGCCACAGTCATGGATTGGGGATGTCGAATCACAACTAATCCAAAGCTGTTGGAGGAAAGATAAGCTTTCCCTTTCTCCCAGCTTCAGCATGGCTACACTGGAAACGGCCTACCTTCATGGTGACTGACTTGTATAGTTGATACAGCATGGCACTTGGAGAACTGGAAGCCCTTAGTTCAGATCCTGCCTCAGATACTTACTAGCTGTGTGGCCCTGGGGAGCTCACGTAAACTTTCTTGACCTCAGTTTTCTTATCTATAAAATAAGGATACTAATAACATCTAGACCCAAGCTTGTTACTAGAATAAAATAAGACGCAAAGCACTTCCTAAACCTAAACGGCTATAGAAATGTTCGATATTATTATTAACAGGACTGGGGGAAAGAGAAAGGGAGAAGGGAGGACCTCGTCTCAGAGCCAGGAAGGCCTAGGTTTAATTCCTGCTTCTAATATGCCTTGGTTATGTGACCCTGGCCAAGACACTTAATCTCTTGGTGCTCTAAGTCCAAGCAATTCTCTAAGAGTCATCCAGGCTCATGACTTAGATATCATCCTTTATTTCTCCCAGGAATGTGCTGCTGCTAAATATTTAACAGCTGGCTTTCTGGAAACCCTGGACACACTCGTAAATTTAATATGCATAATTATCATTTTCTCCAAAGAAAGTGATTATCTAGACAAGAGATTGTCTAGGCAATCAACAAAGCCAATGCTCAAACCCTAATTTGTGGTGTTTCCCAATTTTTGAGGTATATGGTATCACACTGAAAATTTTAACAGTCAGTTCTCTGAAGTCAGTCTGAACTGGTTCCAGAGCACCTCCGCTCTCCCTCTCCCTCACCACCCTTATCCAATCAGTTGTCAGGTTCTATCATTTCTACCTTTGTGACATCTCTCTTATATGCCCCCTTCTTTCCTCTGACAGACTCATCACCTCATGCCTTATGTAGCTGTTTATTCATTTATATCCATGCCTAACTCTCCATGACCCCTTTGGGGTATTTTTTGGCAATGATACTGGAGTGATTTGCCATTTCCTTTTCCAGCTCATTTGACAGATGAAGAAACTGAGGTGAACAGGGTTAAGTGACTTGACCAGGGTCACACAGCTAGTAAATGTCTGAGGCCAGATTTGAATTCAGGAAGAAGAGTCTTCCTGACTCCATGCCCAGCACTGTATCCATTGTGCCACCTGGCTATACCTCATGCCTAGACTATAGCCCCAACCTGCTGGTTGGTCTCCCTCTTCCAAGTCTCTCCCTACTGCATTCAGTTATCAAATTGATCTTTGTAAAACAGAGAATCTGGTGATAGCAATCTCCTGTTCAGTAAATTCCAATGGCTCCCAATTACCTCAAGGATGAAATAGAAAATCCTCTATTTGCTTCTTAAAGCCCTTCCTATTTTTCCAGTCTTTTGTGCCCTGTCCCATGTGGCTCTGTGATCCAGTGACACTGGCCTCTTCTTCACACATGACACTCCATTTTCTAACAGCTGTCCCCCATGTCTGGAAGTCTCTCCTTCCCCCTCTCTACCTCTGAGCTGCCCTGGTTTCCTTCAAGTCCCAGCTAAAATCCCACCTTCTACAGGTGTTCCCGGCTCCTCCACTCCCACCCCTGTAACTCTAGGGTCCTCCCTCTATTGGTTATTTCTATTTTATCTTGTTTGCATCACATATTATCTCAGCTAGATTGGGTGGTCCTTGAGAGTAAGGTTGTCTTTTGTTTTTCTCTGTATTCCTAGCACTTAGCACAGTTCCTGGCACATAGTGCTTAACATAGTGCTTAATAAATGCTATTTGACTGACTCAGATGCAGAGAAGTTGCCAATCTTAATTGGAAAAAGAATTTCCTAGCAGAAAGCTGGAAAACATTTTTACAGAAAATATCTCTGATAAAGGCCTCATTTCTCAAAAATATAGAGAATTGAGTCAAATTTGTAAGAATACAAGTCATTCTTCGGTTGACAGATGGTCAAACAGGCAGTTTTCAGATGCAGAAATCAAAGCTATCTATAGTCATATAAAAATCCTCGAAATCACTATTAAGTAGAGAAATGCAAATTAACACAACGTTTAGGTACCACCTCACACTTATTAGATTGGCTAATATGACAGAAAGAGAAAATGATAAATGTTGGAGGGGATGTAAGATAATTGGGACACTAATGCACTGTTGGTGGAATTATGAACTGATCCAACCACTATGAAGAGCAATTTGAAACTATACCTAAAGACAATCAAATTGTGCATGCCCTTTGATCCAGGAATATCACTACTAGGTCTGTAATCCAAAGAAATTTTTAAAGTAAAGGAAAAGGACCTACTTGTACAAAAATATTTACAGCAGCACTTTTGGCGGTGGCAAAGAATTGTAAACTGAGGGGATGCCTATCAACTGGGAGAATGGCTGAACAAGTTGCGATGTATAAATGTAATGAATACTATTATGCCATAAGAAATGATGAGCAGGCAGATTTCAGAAAAACCTGGACTTACATGAATTGATGCTGAGTGAAGTGAGCAGAACCAGAACACTGTACACAGTAACAGCAACATTCTATGAAAATCAACTGTGAATGATTTAGCTGTTCCCAGCAATACAGTGATATAAGACAATTCCAAAGGTTTCATTAGGAAAATTATTATTTACATTTAGAGAAACAACTGATGGAGAAGGAAAGCAGATCGAAACTTATTATATTTGCTTTATTTTTTTCATTTTTTTTTTTGCTTTTGGTCTGTTCCTCTTTCACCGCATGACTAATGTGTAAATATAGTTTGCATGATTGCAAATATATACTTATATCTAATTGTCTTAGGAAGGATGTAGTGAGGGAGGGAGAGAAAAAATTTGGACCACAAAATTTCTAAATGAATGTCAAAATTTGTCTTTACACATAATTGGAAAAAATTAAATACTATGTAAGGGAAAAAAAGGAAAAGGAATTTCCTTACCTAGTAGTTCCTTAAACCATTGAAATTTCAGGCCCATTCCCTTGTTCCAGAGCCAATGCTCCCCCACACCCCTACCCCCATGGTTACGAGACAATAGAGAAAGAAGAGCCTCACTAGATGTTCCCAGTTTTACATAAATGTCAAAGGAAGGAAGATATTTGAGTCCAACTCTAGTTGCTCTAACAATTGCTGCTTCTGTTGTCCTATCGATTAGCCCAGAGTGTGGGCTTTCCCCAGCACTTAGCCCACCATGCAGAAGTCCCCACAGAGGGAGGAAGTTTTTCAAGGATTCTTTGAGAGCCCCAGTACTAGCAGCTGCCCACGAAGCCCTTGGGAATCATCCTCTTTTGTTCTACAGTGAGTTTCTCTGCACAGATAATCAGATACTCTCTACCATCTGGCCATGGTAGTTCATTAAACTCTGTGCTGTTTCTGTTTAAAATGTATAAAATACTCCAGGCTATTTTAAGGCAGTTTCAGGGCTAGCACATGACTATATATCATTTATGACTTGATTGGAACAATCTCAGTTTTTTCACTGACTCTATCTTTGACTAAAGCTGAAACATGTGCAGGATTTTCTAGGAGCCAGACTCTGAAGAGAATGAGACAGGCTTTTTGAGTAGTAATTAACAAACGTGTGTACGAATGCAGAGCACATGGGCATGCATGCATTTATATATATATATATATATATATATATATATATATATATACACACACACACACACACACACACACACACACACACACACACACTGTTGCTATCTTAGCAGACATAAGAATGATACTCTGAGCATTGGTATAATACACGGACTCTCCTCACCTCCTTCCTCTGTCTCTTCTCTCCTCCCCTTTTTTCTTCTTTCAGATTTTTTCTCTAACACAAACTGGTTATGTGACCATAGGCAAGTCACTTAACCTCTGTCTATGACTTATATAGCAGTGCCCACTTAACCTCTCAGTGCCCCTAGGCATTTCTCTAAGAACATAATTATTGGGGAATTGGTGCTCTGAACAAACCCTAACCAGGTGTCCTTCATATTACTAAAATCACAGGTCTAGATTAAAAGAAAAATAATACCAGCAGTTTATATAAAAAAAAAAATCCTTCTCAGAAAAGAAAATTTCCAAGTTCCTAAAAAGTAGAGTAAGCTATTTTATCCTTATGAAACCTAATTTTTCAGTGTCAGTCAACGCAAGCATTCATTAAGGGCTTACTATGTGCCTGGCATTGTGTTAATTGATCATTCACACATCCTTTTTATAACTAAAGAGGAGGAAAAATTTTAATCCAAAAAGCATATAAACATTTGGAGAATGAGGAATGAAAATTGTATTGAAAAGGGCTATCAATTTAATAAGGAAAATTTGAGTTATTGTGACTTTTTAAGTGAAAAGTGAGTCATGAAGGGTCAGAAGGGTCTCAGTTAAGCCATCCTAGTAAATGGGAACCTAAGGAAAAGTGAAGAACAGAGGAATGGGCTGAAAAGTCACTCCCTTGGAGCTGCCAGTCAGTTAATATACATTTATTAAGTGCCTACTGTGTGTCAAGAACTATAAGCTCTAAGGATACAAATATGAAAAAGAAAGACAAGTCTCCTGCCCTCAAGGAGCTTACAACCTCACAGAGAAAGACAATCCCTAAAAGGAAGCAGAAAAGGGGAGGAAGAAAGTTACCCAACTTGGAGGTGTGAAGGAGTTCAGTTCAAAGGAGTACAACTGGTTGGAAATTAAGACATGGCTTGTTTAGAAATCCATATTAACAGGATGATGAGTACCCTGGTGGTGAGGTTTCCTGGGGCCATAATGGAATCCGGTCCAAGGAGTGCAGCTGGTGGGAAATTAAGACATGGCTGGCCTGAGACTCCTCTTTAAATAGATGCTTTCAGAGGAGTTCTTTGCTCCATCCATGTCCCTCCAACTAGAGGGGTAGAGGGTACTCATGAGGTATGATTACCAAAGCTGAAGCAATCTTGAAAAATTTTATCACCAGTTTCCTGGTGATAAAGTTTCCTGGGTCCACAGTGAAACCCAGTCCAATGAGTGCAGCTGGGGGAAAATGAAGATATAGGAATCAGAAACAGTGGGAGTTGAAAGCAATCAGCTGAGAGAAGGCTTCAGTTGAGTGATTCCTGATTGTTAAGGAGAGAACCGACTTCACTGGTCAAGATTGCCAGGGATAGTTATTACCTTTATGTACCACTTAGAGTCTGGAGAAAGGTGGAGTTTCTCAAGACCGTTGCTCTTTGCTGCCACCTCTAGCTTAACGAGGAAAACCAGAAGGGGTTTTGTAGCTACTTTGTATTATGGTATCCTGGCATATATCACGTCCTGAGAAGTGATATGGTGAACTCTGTTCTGAGCTTAACAATGTAGCAATGTAGCAGTGGGTGAATAACTGGTTAGTCTGGTTTGTATAGCCCAGAATCTGCCATTTTGGTGAACTCTGCAATTCTCTGACGTAAAAAAATTCAGGGACTTTTTCAGTGATTTTCTGGATGGTGGCGGGAGAAAAGGGTATCAAGAAGGAAGATGATGGCAGGCAGGGAACAGCTGCAAGCAAAATTAATTTCCTGATTATGATGACGTGTTGTTCAAATCATGTTTGACTTGTTGTGACCCCATTTGGGGTTTCTTAGTAAAGATACTGGAGTGGTTTGCCATTTCCTTCTCCAGCTCATTCTACAGAGTAGGAGACTGAGCCAAATAGGGTTAAGGTGACTTGCTCAGGGTCACCCAGTCTGTAAGTATGTAGCTGGATTTGAACTCATGAGGATGAATCTTCCTGATTTCAGGTCTGTTGCTTTCTCCCCTGTGCCACCTAGCCCTGTCTCAGATTACCGTTGTGATTATTGGAAAGTAGATGAACATTGGTAAAAGTATAATGCATGACTCTCCTCACCTCAGTGACTAAATATCATGGCATATTGAGTGTAAGGGGATATTACTGCACTCTAAGAAATATTGCTGCTGTTTGTCCTTTGTTCTGGAAGAGGACCATGGCATTAGGAAGGCAAGGCCATGACTTGCAAGTGAATTGGACGTAAGTGAGGGAGCTGAGTCCGGTGGCAAGACATAAATCAGGATGATTGGACATGGTCCTGAATGCAGTGGGAGACCATGGACTTCTTAAGTGGAGGTCTTTCCCAGGTCTCAGTCTGACTGAGGCAACACCCATTCAATGATCAGGGCTAGGTAAGAAATGAGACAAAGTAAGAAACAACAAAAAAATAATAGTAGAGAATCTTGAGTAATACTAAACCGATGAAGGATGAAGTGAATGGCATCAGTAGAACAACAAAATTGTAAAGCAAAACAATTTTGAGAAACTTAGAACTCTATTGATGCAATGACCAAGCATGTCTTCAGAGAGCCTGTGATAAAATGTGTCTTGATAGACTCGAGGTACAGAAAGAGACAGACATTTTTGGACATGGTCACATATGGACTGTGTTTATTAAGATTTTACTAATGTGTCAAAATGCTTTTTTTCTTACAGTTCTTTTTAATGGAGTGGGGGGGTGAAAGGAAAATTAATAGTGATTCTTAAAAAAAAGAGAATCATTGAAATTAAAAAAAGTAAATGCAAGAGAGCTGAGAGAAATTTAGAAGGAAGCACAAAAAAGCAAGAAAGTTTTGAGGGTAGTGGGTAGAAATTATAACTTTTTTAAAAAGCAAAGAGTTTTAAATAGAGATCTGCTGTTTCATATAAATACTTCTGAGGACACATAAATGTTCTTTTTTGCTACTTAAGTTCAGAATAAAGAAACCTCTACCTTCGTGGACATGATTAGGATACAGGAAATGTTTAGGTGAAACAAGTAAGCAGAATCTATCACACAGTCTGTACTTCCCCAGGCTTGGGAAAGAGAAGACTCTTTGGGGGAACTTCCAGCAATCCTCGAGGAGCTGAGCACAACTGCTACTTTCATTCTGAGTCTTCTGTTCAGAGATGCTTAGAGGCCCAATGACTCACCATGACTTCTCTCTTCTCCACCTACAGCTCCTCCCTCTTTTCAGTTTCTTTTTGTCTGTTGCCTCTGAGATTTTGATTCTTTCCATCATGGTACTGAAGTCCCAGGTGGGGCTGGAGAGCCTCCCCACAGCCGCTGCTCCTGCCCCTCAGCTCTGACTCCATTCTCTCAGTCTGCTCTCTTGAACACTGTGTGTGTGTTTGCCTTATGACTCAAAGATCGTGACAGTCCCAAATCCTTCTCTTGGGCTGAAAGGGAATACTTTGCTCCTTGGAAAACTGACCATCTTGAACTTCGTAGTTCAAACTCCTATTATGTTTTTTTTTTGGCAGGTTTTACCAATCTCCTTATCCTTCCTGCTCTGTTTACAAGGGAAGAAAAAAGGAAGGAAGGAAAGAAGGAAGAAAGAAGGGAGAGAAAGAAAAAAGAAAGGAAGGAAGGAAGAAAAAAGGAAGGAAGGAAGGAGAGAAAAAAAGAAAGGAAGGAAGGAAGAAAAAAGGAAGGAAGGAAGGAAGGAGAGAAAGAAAAAAGAAAGGAAGGAAGGAGGAAAGAAAAAAGGAAGAAAGAAAGGAGAGAAAGGAAGGAAGGAAGAGAGAAAGAAAAAAGAGGAGGGAGAAAGAAAGAAAAGGAAAGGAAAAAGGAAAGAAGAAATAAAGAGAGAAAGAAAGGAAGGAAAGAAATGAAAGAAAGAAAAATAAACCCTTATAACCCATATAAATAATCAAGCAAAACCAATTCCTACATTGGCACATATCCAGAAATGTATGCCTCACCTTGAGTTCATCACCTCTCTATTAGGAGGTGGGTAACATGCTTCATCAGTGTTGCTCTGGAAGCAGTTAGTCATTGCACTGAGTTCCTAAGTCTTTCAAAGTTGTTTAAATTGAGTTTTATTCTAAGCATTACCATGCTTCCCAATTTTCTCCTCAGTAAAAGGGAGGTTAATACTGAAAAAAAAATCAAACAAAAATCATCGAGTTCTGTGGTGTGCAATGGGCTTCTTACATTTTGGAATCCGACTACTTCTTTAACAGCAAAGATTTCTTTCCATCCACTATGAAGTGATATAGAAAAGTACATAATTTGGCAGATGGGGGGGTTGCCAGAACATATGTTTTCTAAATTACAAAAGTTCTTATGGTTTACTCTGGTCTTAAGCAACAGCTTAGGTTAAATTCTTTAGTTCCTTCCTGCCCACCTTTCTTCTGCCCAATCTTGGCCTCGGTATTAGCTTGGCGCAAGTTCAGGCAGTCAATGAAGTAAACAATAAGTGTATATTAAGTGCTTTCTGTGTACCAATCACTGTGGCTGGGCCCTGGGAATTTGAAGACAAAAATGAAACAATCCATGTACTCAAAGAGCTAAAATGATTTTGGGGGAGAAAGCACGCACATATACAAATGGCATACAAAAATAAATGCGAGGTTGTTTGGAATGCACTAGACGCGGAGGGAAAGAGAAAAAAAAGGCTTTATATAATTGATGGCATTTGAGCAGAGCTTTGAAAGAAACGAGGTAGTTCTAAGATGCGGCAGTAAGAAATGAGTACACTCTAGACATGAGAAAATTATCAGTGTAAGTGAAAAGAGTCAGGAATCTCACATATTAGGAAATGCAAGAAAGCCAGCTTGGGTTGAATGTAAGTATATGAAGCAGAGTAATGTCTACTAAGTGAGAAAGGTAAGTTGGAGTCAGGTTAGAAAAGTCTCTAAATTCTACTTAGAGGAGTTTGTATTTGATTCTTTCGGTAATGTGGATTTGGAGCAATGGAATGGCACAGTCTGAACTGTGCCTAGGAAAATCACTTTGGCAACTGTGTGAAGGACAGATTGGAGGAGGAAGAGATCTGAGGCAGGCAGCTATTTAGGAAGCTATTGTAATAATCCTGGTGTGTGTGTGTGTGTGTGCGTGTGTGTGTGTGTGTTCGTCCTTTGTTGCCAAAGAAGACCGTGCCATCAGAGAAATGATGACATGACTTGCACTTGACTTTATTTTGAGTGTGACTGTTGCTGGTCACCAGCCTCACTTCTCCTCCACAGCCATCTGAATCCAGTGACCAGATATTGATCAGAATGGCTGGAGATGACCCAGGATGAGGCAATTGGGGTTAAGTGACTTGCCCAAGGTCACACAACTAGTGCATTTCAAGTGTCTGAGGTGAAATTTGAACGCAGGTCCTCCTGACTACTGCACTAGTGCTCTATCCACTGCACCACCTAGCTGCCCCAATAGTCCTTGTGACTTAGTATGAAAGCCTGATCTAGGATGGTAGCGTCTGAATGGAAAGAAGAGGACAGATGCTAGGCCTACTGTGGAAGCAGAATCAACAAGATTGTAGGATAAGGGAGAAGAAAGAGTAAAGCATTACCTTGAAGTGTAAACCTGGATAATTTGAAAGAATGATGGTGCCCTTGACAAAAAAGAAAATGTTTGAAAGAGGGGTAACTGGGAGAATAGCTAATAGGTTCTGTTTTGGTTGTGTTGAGTTTAAGCTGCCTACAGGACATTCTGTTGTGAATATCTTCCAGGCAATTGCTTATGCAAGACTGGAGGTCGGAAGAGAGGCTGGGGTTGGTTCTATAAATCTGGGAGCCATCTGCTTAATGATGCCAATTAAATCCACACATGTCCCGTTGGTGCAGATTAGCCTGCTAGAGTTGCTGTTTTCGACCTTCTAATAATCCAATTCTGCAGTCTTAAATGATCGAATATAGGATGCTTTCTATCCACAGACAGTCTGGATCATTCATTCTTTGCTATACTTTACATTAATTCCTGCTTAAGACCTGGGGAAGTGTTTTCTGCTCCTTCGTACTCGCAGTGATAAAGGATACTTCTCTAAGTCTCAAACTGATTCCCAAATTGAAGAAATCTAGTCCTTGAGTGAATAATTAACACCTACAGTCCCCAAAGTCTGTCCTTCCCATTAGATTCCTTAAGACCACTTGTCAGAGAGGTTCTCCTGTCTACCTCCTGTCTACCTCCTGCCTACCTCTTCATGCTCTGTTATTCTGGCATCTTCTTGGAATCTGCTCTCTTTCTCTGTCTGTGTCTCCATCCTCTCTTTTTCTCTGTCTCTCCTCTTCCCCTATCCTAAATCATAGATTTAGAGACAAAAGAAACTTTACATATCATCTAATTTTTTTCGTTTTACAGATGAGAGAACTCATAGCAGCTTAGTGGCTTCCTGGTTACTTGAAGTACCTTGACAAAGATAGAATTTAAATCCTTATCTCCTGAATCAAAAAAACTCCCCCTTCTTGCATGTTAGGCTAATTTTTTCCCTAAAAGGCAAGGCAGGTGTCTACAAGATTGAATTGGCCCAAGACATTCAAGCTTCAGCACCACTGAAGCAACTTCTTGGTGACCTCGGGCTGTTGGTGTGGCTTCCTGGTTACCTAAGGGCATAAAAGGACTTCTTGGTAAATTTGGTACCCCATACTCTGCCCAGCTGACCAGATGCTGTCATTATGAAGATGAGTGTTATAGTTAAATAACTTTTTTTAAACTGCTGAATGACATATAAGTTTCTTATTTCCTTCCAGTCCCAGAACTAAAGTATTAAGGAACCAGTTTGAGTCAGGGCCAGCCCATGACAGCAACCATCACACTCTATCTTACATTAGACTTATATGGGTACATGTCATATCATCATCCCCACCCCAATAGAATGCAATCTCTTTGAGGATAGACTGTCATTTTAAAAAAAACATTGTGTCTCTAGCACCTAGCATGTAGCTTTTTGTACATAGTAGGTATTTTATAGTTATTTTCTGAATTTTGACATTTTTTCTTAAGATGGTAGCCATAACCTCCCAAGTAAAAAACAATTTCTGTCCTATGTTTCTATACAGTTATCTGCATATAGTAAGAGAAATTATTATTAATAATTAATGATTTGGGCAGATCCAGACCTCCCCCACTTTGTCTAAAGTCCTAACTTTTGAAAGTTCAGTTTCTTGAAGGACATTGCTGATAATGAGATTGGACTAACTTTCTTGTTCAAACTCTGAGTGGGATAGCCATTGTGTTTTGCTCACACTTGGATAGGGCATAAATTCTTTGAACAGATTGCCCAAAGCTGAGGTTAAAAGAAGTAGATGACTTAATCAAAGTTCAGGTCTGGCCCCTCATTGTAATATTCATTCTTTCATTAATTGTTAACCAATCAGAGTTGATTACCATTCATCTTCCAAAAGGGCATATAAGCTATGAGCCAACTGCCATGATTGTCTCTGGTCTAAGAGAGATAGCCAAATGACCATTCTTTTATTAATAATCATGCTGGCCTTATTAATAAAATGATTAAATTACCCAGAAACCACCTCTTGAAACTTTTTAATTGTTACAGTAGTATATCAGTTGCCTTCCAGTGGTAGGTTTGGTTTTTTTTTAATAGAATTTCAGACAGAGTTGTTTTGGTGAAGAGATCATGGGCTTATACTGAGCTGGGCCAGTCTGACTGGGTGCTGGCATACCCTACCCCCTTCTTCCCCTGACGGATAGGGGAAGGGAAATTAATAGTGCTTGCCTCAAGGTGTGCCCATGCTCAAAGTACATTTATTCTGTTAGGTTTTTAAGTATTGAATCAGATTAAATGATCATAATTATATGATGTCACCCAAGTTATATTTATTACATTTCATGAGGGTTAATGTTAAAAGCAGATAAGAACAATCAGTACATTCATTAGTTGGAATTCTGTTTACATTTCTAATGTCAGCTATAATCGTTTGTTTGAAGAGAATTCTTCTGCCTTTCTTGTACTTATTAGTACCATTGAGTAAATAATGTTTTTCATTCCCATAAGTATGCTTACCTCTTACACACTAAGTAATAGGACCCAGCCTGTCAGTATTTTCACAAACTAACACTTGAATAACATGAGTCCCTGTTGATAATAAATGCCTTAAGAATACCTAAGCTATATAGCCTGAGTATATAATGCAGAATACAAATGTACTGATTTATATGCAAATATTTTATGATCTACTTAGACTCCAAAATAAAAACACTTACAGAAACACTAACCAAATCTATCCATCATAGATAATCCCCTGATTCAGGAATTGAATTGACAAGAGGCAAATATATAAAGGCATATCAAAGACCCAGGGGATTAGAATGAGTTATTCCGGCCTATCACCCTTATCAGTTTCCTCTCTTAATTTGTAACTGCTTACTCTTCCAGCCCAGTCAGTTCTGACCACTTCATAGTTTCCACATTTTATTTGGAGGTATATTTACAGCCTTCCTCCAAAAGTAGGGAATGGGGGTTCCTAAATTCCCCAACTGCTTCAAACAAGTCTTGCTCTATCTGGCTTTTCCCAACTCATTGAGGAGAGCTATTCCCTGTACTGCACAGACTTTATGAACTGGAAAGGATCTTACAGAACTTCTCATCTCACCCCTTCTTGGATAAGAATCTTCTCTAAGACATTCACTCAGAAGGATCACTGAACCTCTCCAGAAAACTAGTGACTGGAAAACCACTGCCTCCTGAGGTAGCCCATTTTATTTGTAGATAGAGTTGTTTCTTCTTTTTTACAATGAGCTCAAATCTGCCCCTACACTTCCAAACTGTTATTTTGTAGATCAGCCTTGGGTGGGGGGGGAGGCGGGAAGGGGTCATGGAGAGCAAAGTCTTCCACGACCCTTTGAATATTTAAAGCCAGTTACAAACCTCCCAAGTCTTTTCCAGGTGAAACATTCCCAAGTCTTTCAACTGTGATAGGGTCTCTAGATCTTAAAATATGGCACCGTTTCACAGATGTGGTATGACCAAGGCAGGACTCTCACCCACCTCAAACTTTTTTTGTGTAGTCTAAAACCACATTACTTCCTTCTTACTAGACCATTTTTTATTGGTGAAATAACTCCATTTTCCACTTTTCATTATTTTAGAGCCTAAGAATTATAGAACTAGAAGGGGGAAAAATCCCACAAAAGGCAGAATTCTATTTGTACTAAATCCCTGTATAGAAAGAGAGGAAACACCTGGAATGTCATTCCATTTCAGAACGTGGCTATATGAAATGAATGAGGCTTTCTCTAACAGACAAGAAACACTTATTACACTTGTATTCACTGGAAAGGTGGGGTTGTTAAATTATTTACCAGATGTGGTATAGGTGCTTGTAAAAGAACAGCCCTTAGGACAGTACCTGACTTAGTGTCTCACACAGAGCACGTATTTGTTGACTCTGTAAAACTAAATTGAAAGGAGTTGAAGTGTATGCTTGGTGAGCATGGACAGAGTGTCGTACCTTTTAGAAACCAAGATTCTAACTTGGGAAACAGCATGGGGTAGTGACTAGAAAGCGAGTCTCTAAATCTCGGGAGACCTGGGTTCAAGTCTTTCCTTTGACAGCCGCAGGCGCTATGACTCTAAGCAATTTACTTTACTTCTCAATGCCCTAGGCAACTCTTTAAGAATGTAAATTCCAGAATAGCTATCAGTTTGCATTGGTAGCTGGAGTTCTCTGTACCAATGAAATACTGGACCAGATCCCTTCACCCATCCAAAAAAAAAAAAGTCCAAGATATTTCATACTGTGGTGGTTAACAGACAAGCACCCTCCCTCTCAAACTACCTTATATCTAATTAGATTGCATGCATCTGTGCTTAGGCAGTTTACCTGTATGCTGTATTTATTTAGATAAGCATGTGTTGTTTCTCTTATTAGAATATAAACTTTTTGCAAATAATCTCCCCTCTACCTCCTTTCTAGCTGCCTTCTACCCTAGAGAAGCCAGCGACTGGAGGCATATTTCTACTGGTGACTGATTGCCAGAATTACTGTATCAGGAGGCCCCACTACTTCACTTCCAAATCTAACTCTGACTTTTTCCACCTCTTCCTTGGCCTCCTTGCCCCAATTTAGCTAATCCTCTGTTCAGCTCCCCTTTAGTTATAGTCTCCCCATTAGAACGTTAGCTCCTCCTGCACAAACCCTGTCTCTTTTTATATTTGTATCTCTGATACTGAGGGCAGTTAAGTGGCCAAGTGGATAGAATGCTGGATCTGGAGTTAGGAAGACTCATCTTCCTGAGTTCAAATCTGGTCTTAGATACTTGCTAGGTTTGTGACCCTGGGTCACTTAACCCTGCTTGCCTCAGTTTCCTCATCTGTCAGTTGAACTGGAGAAGGAAATGCCAAGCCATTCCAGTATTTCTGCCAAGAAAACCCCAAAAGAGGTTGCAAAGAGTCAGAAATGACTGAAAAATGGCTGAACAGCATCCTTTATAATTAGCACAGTGTCTGGGACATAGCAGGCACTTAAATACTTGCTTATTGATTACATTCTCCTACCTAGAACAATATGAAGCCACATTAGCAATGGAAAAAGATCCCATAATTATGTGTTCCACTGTCTGTGAGATTGCCTTTCTCTTACCCTGTTAGGGTATAGTATACATGGTATGCCAATAAAGAGGAGAGGGCCTCCAAAAGACAGGTGAGGCAATAGAAACATTCCCCCTTGTATGGATGGTAAATTTTAGTATAAGTAAGGTGGATTTTAGTGTGTGTAAAGTGAATTTTTGTTATTATTTCTTAGAGGTTCCAGGTTCCATAGCCATAACCATAACATAACCAGGATCCAAAGGCATAACAATCTCCTGTTCCCAGGTACTAGATATGAGTTCCCACAGTTAGGGTTCAAAACATCTCCGCCATGTTGATTCAGAGTTATATAATGGTAAATGATATAAACATCCACTGGCTCTGCACAGTGAGATACAGGGATGAGGTGATGTAAATTTGTGATGCTATTGCTGGCAATATGCCTACTTTGTCTGATGCACTATTAAGCAGGTGGTCACTACTCAGTGAATGGGGAAACTTAGGGTTGAGCGCACAGGCTGGAATGCTGTGCATGCCTTGATCAGCCCCCGTCAAGACTTTGGGGGGAATCTGTGTTTGGCCAGAGAAGATTTAGTGGAAATACAAGTTGTGCCTGTCTTGATTGACCCCATCAAGAGTAGGGCTAGTTGCCCCCCCCCTTCTCACCAGCCCCTGTAAGAAGGATGATTAAGGAATGCTATAAGAGTTTGTGCCCTCATTATCAGCAACCTCTTCTGAGAAAACTAGACTCAAACAAAGTAAGGTTATTAACCCCTTCTTAGGGTCTTTCCTATCTGACCAAATCAAGAGTGAACCTGCGCTAGCAGCTCTCCAATGTGTTGTGTTTGTCTGTCTTACAACTCTTCTCACCACTTATACCCATAACTCTTCTGTTGTCTTGTTCTACCTCTTGCCTCACAGACAGAATTCAGAATCTCTAGTTGATGGGTGAAAATCCGGGGGACTTGGGTTATTTCACTCTCTTACTGACCCCTGTAGACTAGAGTCTGCTGCCACAAGTCATTCTAATGGCACCAAAAAATGTGAGAACTAGCAGAGACCTCACTGGAGAGTGCAGCTTCTGCTTTGCCCAGATGAGGAATCTGAAACCTTGAGGCATGAAGTGGCTGACCCAAAGTCACGAAGATGATAACTAGCAGAGGTGACTCTAGAACCCAGTTTCCTGACCCTCAGTCCAAAGTTCTTTCCATATACTAATACACCTCCCTGTTTGAGAAATCTTGATTGGTGGGGCAGGGTTTATCTCTCTTTCTCCTTGCCTGTTGTCATTTACCTCAAACATACCACAAAAAAATAGAACTAGTATTTAAAGTCAATAAAATAGTGTGAATGGCCACTCCAATATCCCCAGCTGTGTCATCAGTGAACCTCAGGACATCATTTGAAGAACATTGCTCTAAGGTAAAGCAATTAATAAAGAAGAAATCATTTTAAATATTATTTGTTCTTACTGTGCTTACCTCCTTGACCAATTTGGTAGAAATTAACTCTTGATAGCTAACAATACTGTCAGGTGTGACCTTTAACTTCAAGATGAATCTTCTTTTCCCTTTACTACTACTATTCTGCGACTTGTGTAGACTTAGAAAATTTCCTAGGTGCCTTGAGAAATTAAGTAACTAGTGCAGGGCAACACAAACCAGCATATGCCAAAATGAGACTAGAACCTAGGCTTTCCAAGAGGACCCTCTGTAAAACAACTACCTGTGCTGTTTCATCATGAGTGCTAATTAAAGTTATAATTCCCTAAATACCAAATGCTAGGCCTACAATGTGTCATATGTAGGAAGCAAAATCAGGGAATTGAAAGGTACTTACTTCAGAGACTATACAGTTACACCTGTAACTGAATCCTTTCTACAGCACACCTGAAAAGTGGTCATCCACTCTTTGCTTGAAGATTTCTAGTGAGAGAAAGAAGCCTGCTACCTCTGGAGATCACTCATTTTAAGCTTTTTAAGAAGTTTCTCCGTAGGGGTAGCTGAGTGGATCAACGGATAGAGCCTGGAATCAGGAGGACCTGAGTCCAAATGCAGACTCATATACTTAATAGCTGTGTGACCCTGGGCAAGTCACTTAACCCCTATTTCGTCTACCTCCCCTTCAAAAAGTTTCTCCATATATCAGTGTATCTCTTTCCAACTCCCATTTATGGATATTACTTCTGCCGACTTTTCAAGAAAAATATATTGAATCCTTCCACCACATGTGTTAAAAGCAAATACCTTGTTAATTCAATTCTTTGTTAGGACAAAATGAAGTACTTGTAGGTCATTTAACAGTTAACCCTAAACATAGAAAGGCTATTCAACAAGGTTACAGATAGGCATGTCCATCCTCCCTTGCCTCCCTATGGGAATGTGTCTGGCCAACAGGAGAAGGCATTGTGACTCCAACAGTCTCAGGAGGACTGCAAGTCTGACAGCCTAGTCACAAGGGTGTGTCTTTTCACGCCCTTGGGTGACCAGGAAGCCACATCAATCGGGAAGTTGCTTCAGGGAAGATACATCTTGAACACTAGGTCAATAAATCCTAGGAATCCCAAACTCCATTAACTTTTAGGAGGAAATTATCCTAATCCATGTCTGTGAGATATTGATCTATCACAACATGACACTCTTTCAGGTACTTGGAAGCAGCTATCATGGCCCTACATCTTTCTCTGCTAGATGAAATCTTTCCAAGACATTCAGGTACTCTTCATATGGCATGAATATCATCAAATTCTTTACCTTCCTGTTTGTCCTATGGATAAGCTTTCTAGTTTACAAATGTCCTTGTTAAAATGTGGCACCTGGAACCAAACATAAAATACCAGCTGGGGCCTGACCTGCAGAGAGCATCGATATGATTTACCTTATTAACTTGAGACTTAAAGCAATACTCATCCAGGTTTCTGCAGTAGCCACTGGATTTTCTACTATTTTACCTTATAAAAAATCAATTATGTGGCCTAGCTCCAAGGCATATTTTGATTTTTATCAACTCATTAGCAAAGCATACTTTTCTGTTTTTCTATGCTCACAAATACAACATTAGAAAATCCACTGAATTTTTTTTCTTATTCAAAAATAGAAATGACCAAGGAAGGTTTTTAAAATTAGACACTAATGATGAAGAGGTAGCATCTCTGGAATATTTCCCTCACTCCCTTATGGAAGTGGGGATACAATGTCTGAGAGAAGAGCAACAAACTGAAAATAAATGCATTTATTAGAAATACCAATCATTACAACCTCAAGATAAAGGGAGGGCCCCAAGAGCCTGATTATTTGGCAGTGAACCTTAGACTTAAAGTAAATGTAATGGCAAAGCTGCGGCCCATCAGTTACCCAGTAGAATACAGGAAGCTTACAATCACAGTTTCTCATTCATTTACTTAGGGAATGATTTAAACCAGGAATCTACTGGCAGCAGGGGAAAAGGAGGGTTTAGAGAGAGAAAAAGAGAGTGAGAGAAGAGGGGAGGAGAGGAGAGACAGAGAGAGACAGAGAGTGACAGAGACAGAGACAGAAACAGAGATAGAGACTGACCCAAGAATAGCTGGAAAGCAATTATGGGAAAAGTTTTCCTCCCTTCCTCTGACCCATGTAAAACCAAGTGAAACCAATATATCATTATTGTACTATTTTCCTTAGGTAGCTGGGAAATATTTTGCTCATTAAGCCTCTGGTTCCTCAGTAGGTTGTTCCTGCCCTAAATTATAGTGGAGGGATATCAGTTAATGAGACTGTAGCAACAGTAACATCTTGACAGAACTCCTAAAACAGTGAGCGTTTTCTGTCAGCAGCATCCCATGTGAAATGTTGTGACTTTGTGGAACCAAGTGCTGTATAATTTTGAGGCACGGGAATCTGATAGCCAAGGGCTAGACAGCAACACTTCTTTTAATAATACTGTATTGTGTCTGTGCGCTAAAGGATACATCATAGCAACATTATTTGTAGCTGCTCCCTTTCACTCTAGAAGAGTCTATGTGGAACTAAATACCAGATACTGTCCTTTCTTAAGCTAATGGCTCTTGAAACACTGTCTGAAGTTGAGTCTTTTATTGTATTACTTGGGAATTGCAAAGAATTGGTCTTCTACTTGACTGTTCCTTCTAGTTGCATAGATAATAATAGCTTTCAGGTTTGCAAAGCGTTTTATACATGCTGTCTCATTTGATCACAAGAGATCTTAACCTTGCCTGCCATCTTGTACTACTTTTTCCCCCCTCTTACTTTTCTTTTTTTAAATAACAAGTATTTATTTTTCTCTCCCTTCTACCGTATCCCTCACTATGAGAAAAAGAAGAAAAAACTCCACCTGTTACAGATAGATAGATAGATAGATAGATAGATAGATAGATAGATAGATAGATAGATAGATAGATAGACTGACAAAATATGTTCCTGAATTGGCCATGTTCAAAACTGTTTTTCTCCTTCTAAACCTTTAGTCAAACACTGCTCTGTCAGGAGTGGAGTAATGTGCTTTGTCATACATCCTTTGAAATCATGGGTGATCATTGCAATGATCAATAGTCCTGTAAAGCTGTTTGTCTTTACGTTGATATCGTCATATAAATTGTTGCTTTGGTTTTGCTAACTTCACTCTGAATCAGTTCATACAAATCTTTCTAGATTTTTCTGAAGCCAACCCTTTCATCATTTCTTACAGTCCCATAATATATCATAATTTGTCCAACCATTCCCCCATACAACCCTTTTAGTTTCAAGTTCTTTACTTCCACAAAAAAGCTAATATAAATATTTTTGTACATATGTTTTCTCCCTCTTTCTTTGATCTCTTTCTTGTAGACTTTCGAAGAGTACTGTACGCTGTTGGGTCAAAAGGTATATACAGGTTAGTGACATTTAGAGGCATAGTTCAAATTAATTTCTAGAATGGATGGATAAATTCATAGCTCTACCAAAAATGTTTTAGTATGCCTATTTCCCCAGATCCCCTTCAACACTTGTCATTTTCCTTTTTTTGGCAATTTTTCCAATCTTATGGGTATGAATTGGAAACTCAGAGTTCCTTTACTTTTTACTCCTCTAATTATTAGTGATCAGAAATAATTTTTATAAGCTACTCATCACTTGAATTTCTTTCTTTAAAATCTGATCATTTGTCAACTAGAAAATGGATCTTCTTCTTTCTTTTAAGTTGAATCAGTTCCATAAAAGCAATAAGACCTGGAAATAAGACCTTTATTAGACAAACAGTACAAAAACTTTTTTCTGAGTTGATAATAATAATAATTAACATTTATAAAGTACCTACTATGTGCCAGGTACTACAGATGTATTGTATAAATATTATCTCATTTGATCCTCACAGCAACACTGGAAGGTAGGTGTTCTTATCATCATTGTCATCATCATTATTATTCCCATTTTATTATTGAGGAAAGTTAGCCAAGCCAGTAAATGTTTAAGGCCAAATTTGAACTCAAGTCTTTCCTGAATACCAGGCTCAGCCACCCAGCTGCCTTAGTTATCAATTTCCCTTTCATTTTATCTGTGTTGGTTTTGTGTAAAATAATTTCAATTTTATTCAATCAAAACTGACCATTTATCTTTTATGATCCTTGCCATTCTTTGGTCATAAGCTTTTCTTCTATTCATACATCTGAAAGGTAATTTCTTCCTTGATCTTTTGTTTAATGGTATGACTTTTTTGTATATGATTTATACATCCTTGGAGCTTATCTTTTTATATGGAGTGAATTACTGGTCTAAAACTTATTTTTGCCAGATTGCTTTCCATTTTTCCTAGTACCTTTTCTGTCAAACAGTGAATCTTTACCTCATAACCAGGGTCTTTTGGTTTATAAAACACGAGGCTGTTGGATTTATTTACTTCCTTGTAACTATTAATATGATTTTATTAACTCTGATTTTTTCAATTAGTAATTCATTTATATGTAGAGGGTATTCAGCCTGACGTAAGGCAACTGCTTGATCTTGACACCGAGTGTGGGTAGCTGAAAAATTGAAAGTTGCTTGAAGTGACCAAGTGATGCACCAAGCTCTGAGTTTAAGCTTGACCAACCACACAGATTTAGAACCATTTATAACCCAATACCTGCTGGGCATGTTCACACCTGAGCCTCCCAGTTACCTTTTTCATATTCCTATCTAATCTAGATATATCCATATTCCCAACAAAAATTCCATAATTTATCAAAAATTTGTAGCTCCCATGCACAGGATCTTTCATCTCTTCCGCAGATTTGTTTGACTCCTAAAGTGTTACTCACATGGAGTTTAAATGGAAAATGAAATAATAGTATTGGCTTTAAAACTCCCAAGTAACAGATTCCCCATGGCTATTAAAACAGTTTGAAATCTCCAATTCCACCCCACCCCCTTTTTTTCTTTTGTCTATTTTCCTACAGTCCTGGTCAAAAGTGTATCCAGAGGTAGAAGGAAATATAAGAATCAGCTTTGAAGATCAAATGGGTAGAAGGAAAGTGTTGATTCTCAATTTACCCTATTTGCCTCCCACCATCTCTTACTTCCTTTGTGATTTCCTTTTTAAACTCCTGGAGGCTTCCCAGGTAAATTTTCAATTTATGCATCAGCTTTTTTATCACTGTCCTCTCCTGGTGTCATTTCATGGGCTACATTGGCAACTCACATACTGTGTTAGTGCCAGCCTGAGGATATTCCCTTTTATCTGTAAGAGCCAGCGAGTCCCCCATAAAAAGGAAGAATGTGCCATAGGTAGAAAGATACAAAAAAAGCACTGTGTCTCTTTAAAAATGCCACTATCCCATCACATCTTGTATGACCCATCTATGCTTATTATAGTCTTCTAAGGCTGCTCTTTCCCATCTTCTCATCTCTTTGGAGGTTAACCAAAAAAAAAAAGTAGTAGGAGCAAACACCAGGTACCTATGTCTTGAGAAGGGTTTATGCAACAGGTGCTACATATATTTCCCCTACTTTGTTATCCAAAACAGTTTCATTTCTTCTACGAAATGTAGAGAGAATGTACACCACTGCCTCAAACTATGGCATGGATTTTAAGTGGGAATTCCTCTGCTTTAGAAGAATCCAGGATGGAACTGAAAATGAGCACAGACTATGTCATTATGTCTTTGTAGGGAAAAGTATATTCTTGAATTTTCAAGGTTCTCTCCCTTTTACATCATTTGAAATAACTCACTCTTCCTTCTACCTAGGGATAGAGCACAGTTTCTTTCTTTTTTTTGATACAAAGCTCTCAAACTAATACAGTTATTCTGTCGGTTGCTAAGCAACAGAGCTGGGTCACATCAGAATCTCACTCCCCCATCAGTACCATCTTCCTTTTTTGATAACGCTCTGAAAAGGAGGGGCGGGGGGAAATAAGAAGAAGAGTTCTCATTCAAGACCTAAGGTAATAGAATGTCTAAAGCGCCAAGCACCTGCTACCTTTGCTTTTATTAAAAGCTTTTATTGTAAGGCTCACCTAGACTAGGAAAGTATATGTATACTGATTTTGGCATTAGGTTTAAGTAGATCATTTGCAGACAACTGGAAAGGAAATGTGTAAGTCAGAAAACATGCTTATATTAAACCTTGAGGCTTGTGACATTTTACCTACTCTTTTCTCTCCTTGACATCATTGAAAAGATAATGGACATACCAAAAATCCCAAAACAACCCAACCTGCTCAGTCTGAAGAAAAGCCGTTTTGCCAGGTCAGTGGTGATGGAATCATATCTGTGCACAAGTGTGGTCCTTTTGGTGAGATATCTTTGTCCCAGAGTCTGAATAAAGACATACTTCAAGAGGAAAAGGAATAGGATCTGGCAACCAAATTGGAACTAAGAGAGTTTTTCTAAGCCTTTCAATAAAACACCATGATGGTCACTTACTATTTCAATGCATCTCAGAGGTCATGGATATGGGCATATGGTGGGGGGAGGGGAAGCTAAATGGTATAGTGGAAAGGGTGCGGGAGCTAATGTTGAAGGGTTTATCTGTATTTGAATCCTGCCTCTAGTATATATTACTTTCAAGTCACTTGGTACTCTTGGGTTTCAGTTTCCTCATTTTTTTTAAATGAAAATGTTGAACTAGAGAGCCTACTCTAAGATCCCTTCTAGTTCTGCCTCTAAGGTCTATGATATTTTTAGCAGTGCAGATTGAAACTTATCCACATCTTCTTGTTCTTTGATGTTCAGGTCCATGTCCCAGTCAGTCAATAAGCATCTATTAAATGCCTAGTATATACCAGGCACTGTACCATACTCTTAGAAAACAAAGAAAGGGAAAAATATGGTCCTTCTCCTCAAGGAGCTCACTTTTGGATAGAAAGAAAGCAAATGTGTACATATAAGGTATGTGTATATAAACACATCTATATACATATATAGTGTACGTAGGTCTTTTATATACATATATGTGTATGTGCACATGTATGTATATATACACACACATATATATATATATATACACATACACACACACACACAAAAGGGGTTATTTAGGTGGCTCAGTGAATAAAGTGCCAAGCCTAGAGTTAGAAAGACCTGAGTTCAAATCCAGCCTCGGATACTAATTGTGTGAACCTGGACAAGTCACTTAACTCTGTCTGTCTCAGTTTTCTCATCTATAAAATGAACTGGAGAAGGAAATGGTAAAGCACTCTAGTATCTCTTCTAAGGAGCACATTCCAGGAATGGTAGAAGAAAGACAATGGAATAGGGAAATGGAGTCATGTGGAAGCAGCAATAAGGAGACCAATGTCAATGGATTATAAATTATGTGGAGGGTAGTAAAGAGTAAAAATCCTGGTAAGGGAGGAAAGGGTTAGGGTGTAAAGGGATTTAAAAAACAGAGGATTTTTTAATTTGATCCTGGAGGTAACAGAGTGAATAGAGTTTATTGAGTAGGAAAGTAACATGCTCAACACTGTGCTTTAGAAAAATCACCTTGTCAACTAAGTTAAAGATGGGACTGGAGTAGTGAGAGACCTGAGAGAGGGAAACTAACCAGAAGGCTACTGTCATAACATAGGCATGAGGCTTGTATCAGGGGGATGGCTATGTGAATAGAAAGAAGGGGACATATATAATAGATGTACGAAGGTAGAAAATGGCAAGATGTGGCAACAGCTTACATACGTAGGGTCAGAGTGAAGAGTCAAGAATATTACTCAAGTTTTGAGCCCAGATGACTGGTAAGATGGAGAAGCCCTAAGCAATAGTAGAAGAGGCTTTGGGTGAAAAGATAATGATTTCTAATTTGGCCATGTTGAGTTTGAGATGTCTTCTGGATATCGAGTTTAAGAGTCCAAGAAGCAATTGGAAATCTCAGAATGGAGGTGAAGAGAGAGGGTAAGTCTGGACAAACATATCCAAGAATCATCGGCATGGGAGTTGGTGAGATCATCAAGTAAAACAGTATGTATTACTACAATTCTCCATGGGGCTCCATCCTAATCTAATCAGGTTCTATAGGCTTTCTTCCAAGTCTTTTAAATTATGGGGATACCAACGAAGTACTTAGACTGTCCATCCTGCTGTATCTCATGCTTGTTATATGACCAGCCCTCCTTTGTAATTTTGGATTTCCTCTTCTTATACTTCATATTTGATTATTTGCATCGGTAACTACATAAACATTTTACTAGAATACATAAATACAAATTCTTGTATAAAAATCCTATCCTGATATTTCATTATAGTGCAGAACGATCACTAGATTCTCCATTTATTCCATCAGAGTTGAAGTCCTTGCGTGTTCTACCATGACAAAGACTCCATATAGTCCCAGTGACAGAGTGTTTTGGCCCTACAAGGAGCAGCCTAGCTAAATAAGGTAGAGGTCTTCCCCAGTGGGTTGGCCATGAGATGATGAATGCTTACCCATGAAAAAGATAAAAACACAAAATAACCCTTAGTTCTATTTATAGTTCTGTAGTTTTTCAGTCACATCTGACTCTTCATGGCCCCATTTGGGATTGTCATTTCCTTCTTCAGCTCATTTTACAGATGAGGAAACTGAGGCAGTGTTAAACGATTTGCCCAGGGTCACACAGTCAGTAAATGCCTGAGAACAGATTTGAACTCAGGAAGATGACTCTTCCTGACTCAAGGCCTGGCACCACTTTGCTACCCCAATCTATCTATTTTTATTTGGGGTTTGGAGTTTTTTGAGTTGTCACTTTTCTAAGTTTTTTATTTGAATAGCCAATTCGTTGATTCCCCCCCTTTTGGCATTAACATATTAATAAAGCATACATGAAATTACATTATGTGTCTAGGTTCTTTCATTCATATCCTATGTTTTAGGAAAGTATCATCAATAATTTATTTGAATAGATCAGGATAAAGTTATTTTAAATATATATCATATATTTTCCTCATTTTTATTCTTTCCTCTAGTTATTAACTAATTTTTATCTTTGCTGTAAGAAATCAGACATTGGACTACCCAGACAACTGTTTCAAAAACAAATCACACATCAGGAACAATTAATTTCTTGTCTGTTACAACATAATCAATTTCATTTTTATGCTATTCAGTGTTCACCAAGTTCAGAATCTTCTGTTTCTTTCCTTGAAAAATGTATTCCTAATGTATAGATATGAGATTTCTTATAGTCTACATGTCTTTGACCTTTCCTATTCTTTATTCACAATCCACATTTTACAATATGTGTCTCACTATTTCTTACCTTTGCATGAAAAGTCACTGAGCATCCATACATATAGGGTATCCTCAAAATCTTAGTGCTTTAGTACTTTAAAACTATATTAAGACTTTAGAAACACATAGTATGTTGACTTAATTTGGAGACTTAAATTTGTTGTAAAATTTTTCTACTTCATCCTCTGCAACAGACAGTGTAAGCCAAAATTATCTTCATGGTGGACTTTTTTGTGCAAATAATTATTATGAGAATTTCATTATAAGATAAAATGTTAAATGAAGATTTTTGAGCATTTTTGGCTTGGATTTTTCTTTGCTCTGCATATGCAATAAAACTAACTCTATCAACCCCCTTTTGCCCTCCAAAGAGAACTGATGAACCATCCTTCCATTTAACTATATCTTCCTTCTTTTTTCTTTTACATCAACACCCTTATTGCAGTTCTTCCAGGATTATGCGCAATCTCTGGCCATTGGCCAAGGATCTTACATTTAGAATTGCCAACAGCTAAGTAACATTTATAGATGATCTAAAAACTTTCTGATTTGTAGCATCCTCTGCTCTCTCTTCTGCCACTTTATTCATGTCACTCACTACACAGAGGATCTTTCTGTATTTTTTTTCATTGGTTACTACAGCCGAAGAATTCATCAACAAGAGGCCAGTCTAGGTAGAGAACCTCTTTGTACCTGTCTCTTTTGGTCTTCAATTTATAAAGGGTGATAGGGTCAGACCTGTGCTTTAGGAAGACCACTTTGATAGCTAAATGAAAGAAGGCCTAGAGTGGGGAGAGACTTGAGACAGCAAGATCCCCCACCAGGCTATTACAATAGACTAGGTATGAGTGTCTCCCTATTACCTCCAGGACCAAATACAAGATTATCTGTTTGACTTTTAAAGCCTTTTATAACCTGCCCCCCCCTTCTCACTTCCCAAAACTTTCCAAGTTTTCTTACACTTTACTTCCCTCCATGAACTCTGTGTTCCAGTTCACAACTCTCTTTCCTATTCCTATTCAATGAATGGGTGTTGCCTCACACTCAGTGAGTATCTGCAAAGACCTTGGCCTAAAGGGCCCAAGGTCTCCCAACGCATCCTGGGCCATCTCCGGTCATGCTGAGGAATATCAGGTCACTGGATTCAGATGGCTCTGGAGGAGAAGTGAGGCTGGTGACCTGCAAAGACCTCCCTCCCTCAAAACAAAGTCAAGTGCAAGTCATGTCATGATTTCTCTGATGGCATGATCTTCTTTGGCAATGAAGGATGAACATGATCCTGGTCTTCAAGAAGAAGGCTCAATCTGCTTCCAGGACTGTATTTGAAGCTTTGACAGCATGGTAGCAATCTATCACAGCTAAGGATTTGCTGGCATCACTCATTAATATCAGTGCAAAAATATTAAAAACAATATTGGCAAAGAGGCTACAAGAGTACATAAAAATTATTCATTATGACCAAGTTGGATTTCTACCAGTGATCATTCAACATTAGGAAAACTTGAATTAGCTTATTTAATAATATTAATGACAAAAAAAATCACATGATAATATCAATATACACAGAAAAAGCTTTTGATAAATTGTGATATTCATTTAAACATTAAACAGTATAGGCAAGAAAAGGACTTAATATGATCAAAAGCATTTGTCTAAAATCAAATGTTACAACATGACTAATATGGAAATATATTTTATGTAATTGCACATCTATCAATATATTTATATATCAAATTGCTTACCATCACAGGGAAGGAGGAGGGGAAAGAGGAAGAAATTTTGGAACTAAAAATTTCTTTAATCAATATTAAAAATTGTATTTACATGTAATTGTGGGTGAAATAAAATATTATTAAAAATAAAATAAAATGCTAGCTTTATTTGTAAGGGAGAAAAACTGCGCATTTTCCCAGCACTATCTCTATTTTTCAGGGGATAAAGTTGGACCAGTGATTTCCTTGGTACAGAGAGCTCCCTCTACCAATTCAGGTCAATATCTCTGAAACTTATAGTTTTAGATCTAGAGCTGCCTAGACTTCGAACACTGAGGGCTTAGGCGACTTGCCCAGGGTTACAGAGCCAGTACAATTATCCCTTCTACATGGTGGGGGTTAGAGGTCTGGCATCCTCCAAAATCTGGAAAATTCTCATCAAATTTTTTGGCTCTCCCTTCATACATCTTCTGACTTCTCCAATTTCCTCCTATTCTTTCTTGATATTATACAATATTACATATATATATATGTATTATACATTTCTGCGTTTCTCAACTTTTTCTGTGTCATCTGCTGGCCTTCACTTATTACCTGCAGTTTCTGCAAAACTCCCCCCAAATTCCCATTTAATTTCTTATGTCAACCTGCATATATCAAAATCCATAATAGGGAAAATCAAAATGTGGAAAGGATAATTGTATTTGTCAAAGGAAAGACTTCAACCTAGATCTTCCTGACTTCAAGACAAGCTTTTTACCCACTATATCATGCTAACTTCATATTAAGAATGTTAGGACTAAGATGGAAAAAACAATTAGAATCAAGTCAACAAATGTTTATCAAGTACTTGCCATGCGCCAGATACTGTGTGAAGTTGTGGGGATACAAAAAAGGGGGAAAAACAGTTCCTGCCCTGAAGGAACTTACGTTCCAATGGGGATAAACAGCTATGGACCCACAAGATACATCCAAGGTAAATTAGAGGCAATCTCTAGCATTAAAGTGGAGTTTTAGGTGAGATTTGAAGGAAGCCAGGTAAGCCAAAAGGCAGAAGAGTTGATGAAATCATCAGGAAACAGAATAAAGGAGAGAAGAGAGACAGGACCAGAGCCCTGAGGGGTACTCAAGGTTAGCAGCTATGACCAAGATAGAAATTCAGCAAAAGAGCCTGAGAAAGAGCAATCAATGGTAGGAAGAGATCTGGGAGAGAAGAGTATCATAAAATTCTAGAGGTATAAGCATTGGCAAAGAGGAGAGAAAAATATCTTTAGGGACAATATGGTGGTATATTTAGAATACTGTAGAGAATTAATTTTTAAAACAGTCCAGATAGTTTTTTCAGCAAAGTAGCAGGACAGAAAATAAACTCATAAAACCATGAGCATTTTGAAATATTAATAATAAAAATGAGGAGATAGAGGAAACAAATTATGGTAGAAAAGTTACTGACTCTGGAGTCAGAGGACTTGGGTTCAAATCTTGCCTCTGAAGCTTACTGCCTGCCTGATCTTCCATCAGCCTCAATTTCTCCACTAGGAAAATGAAGGGGTTCGACTAGATGCTTTCTTAAGTACTTTCCAGCTCTAGATTTATGATATTGTAAAAAGAGAAACATATAATATGCACTAAACATATGAAAATTAACCTGGAAAATATTTTTATAAAAACATCAACAAATAGAAATTTTAAAAATCTAAATTATTGGAGAGATGTTCAGTGTTCATGGCCAGGCAGCATCAACATAGTAAAAATGATGATGTAACTTGTTGCAGTTTCATAATGTGTTGTGGTAGAACTGTCTCAAAGAATTCAGTCAGGCCAATTCCAATGGAGATTGATGCCTCTCATGAAGCAGGTTAAGTTCCAAGAGGAACTAGCAACTTCAGAAAAACCAAGATAGATTTTTATAAGTAAAGACATAATTACATAACATTATGAATATTTAAAAGGTAGGAAGGATTTGTTAAGGAATTAAGTAATAGGGGAGTGGTCTCAGTCACAATGGAACTGCCTATGTGATTATCCACAATGCATATAGCAAAACCCATGGGGGAGGCATGTACATATAACAATGATATTATAATAAGCCTTTCTATGTCACAAGTTCACCTAAAGAACCACTTTTGCTGTTACTGCACAGGTGCCTACTTAGGGAAAGTCCCTTCTATTGTTTTGGGGTCTACATCCTGCTTGGGCATCCTGGGGGTTCTGCTTTCTTTTTGGCTGATTGTGGTCCTATATGATATAAATCCAGTCCATATGAGACTGGATGGATGTGGCTGTGGTTGAGTGCATGGACACACCTGCTGTTTCTGTGGGAAATATGGGGAATGGATCTGGGGGCAGTGCCTAGCAGGGGCCAGTGGCTGGAATCCTGTCGCATGGACACACCTACTGTTTCTGGGAGAGATATGAGTTCATGGACACACCTATTGTTCTAGTGAGCATTGAGGCATATATGAAAAAGTTAGGATGGGAAGGGGAACGAGCAGGTAAGGGCAGTAGGCCTGGTGTTCAGTGGGACCTATAAGGAAGTTAGAATGTTGGGGCTGGGAGTAGTTTTATTAGGATTTCATCATTGCTCAAATTGACATACAGATTTGTTGCCATACCAATCAAATTATCAAGATTAGGAGATGAAATAAAAATAAAATTCACAAAGAATTAAGAAGTTGAAGATATCCAAGGAAAATAATAATGGAAAGGGATTTGTGTTATGAGATTTCAAATTATATTACAAAACATTAATTACCAACACTATCTGCTCCTGGATAATTTGGTTATCTCATATTCCTGACCATATTTTATGGAAGAAATTGTGCAAAAGACATCATCAAGAATGTGTATAAGTAGAAAAAAAGGAGATAGACTGGTTATGTATCAAAAGCAAGGGATGGATAGTTGTGCGTCATGTTGGTCTTCGTGAAATATACAAAGACCCAAAAGAAGGCCTCCAGTGTTGGGTAGATTCTCTACAGAAGATTAGAACATGAACAGAAATCACATCAGCTCATAAATGGCATCACAGATCCACTGAACGATGTATCTCTCACGTTGTAGCTTAAGAGAATTTCCTGTTGTACTATCTTAAGTGGATATAGAGAACACTTGGCCATCATCCTTAGCACCGGCAAACTTTCACATAACTGAAGTATTATCTCTATAGGGCCTTATATTCCCTTGTTGCTTTAGAATATGTTCTGACACCCTGGGAGGGAGAAAATCCTTTATCGTCAATTCATCTTAGAATTATGTGTTAATGTTTCTTAAACTTACATTTCAATCAATGTCTCTTAATTTTCAATAACTAAGCCAAGATGTGGCAAGCAGCCAGGGCATTACCAGTCAGAACTATGTGTTTTTAAGGGAGGGGAGGATACAGTCTTGAGAAAACAAGCGAGCTAATGATACTGTCAATGGTTCCCCTGTTTCCAGTGAAGAATCCAAGCAATTTAAAGCTGTTGGCAGGTTGCCAGAGACTTTTCAGAAACAATGCCAAAAGCTTCCCAAAACTCTGGGCCCCTGATGGATGGAAATACTCCACAATGTCCTATCAAATGCTATTGTTGTGAAACTACAAACATTGAGTGCCTGCTAAATGTGAGACACTGTGTTAGGTTGTGTAGCCACAAAGACAAAGATGAAAGAGTCTTTCATCTCAAAGAGTTAATTCTTCTAAGAGGGATATAAAATGTGCACAGATAAATATAATAATAAGAGGAGATTAATGCACTAGCCACCGTTGGGTACAGGGAACACTACAAAGAAAGCTGGCCCCTGAACTGAACTTTGAAGGAAAAGAAGAATTATGATGGGGGATTGAGGAGGGAGTGTCTTCCAGGTAAGAAACATGGCTTATATGATGAATAGGGGTGGGAGATGAACTGCCAAGCTCTAGGAAAAAAGTTATACTCACAGCAGTTGAGTTGGGTTTGAGGTACATGGTGACCCTTTCCCTTGATGGATGGTATACCAAGTGTTAAAAAAAAAAAAAGGTGGACCTGTGCTTACATCATAAAGGGAATAAGTTGCTCCACTGGGCATGGAAGGTCAGGGAGAGTAAACACAGATGTTAGGGATACAGCTTGTGACCACAGATATACATGGTTTGAACCTTGACCTTAGCCCTATTTGTACCATCCTCTGTCAATAGCCCCACCTAAGTAAGCCACCATCCAACAAATATTTAATAAACACCTATTGAGCGCTAAACACTATTCTGGGTAAGGTTCAGGATACAAAGTAGTATAAGATGCTCTCCTCAAGGAATTTACGATCTGTTTGGGAAGAAAAAGAAATAAATTCAAAAAAATGAGTTAAAATGTCACAAGAAAGCCTGTGATTATTTGCTTGGTGAGAAACCTCAAAAGAGGTAATAATAACCTAGGGTCTGTGGAATTACTAAAATAATGTGATAATGGAGGTGTCAC
This sequence comes from Bettongia penicillata ogilbyi, assembly GCA_023548195.1. Classification (NCBI taxonomy): domain Eukaryota; kingdom Metazoa; phylum Chordata; class Mammalia; order Diprotodontia; family Potoroidae; genus Bettongia; species Bettongia penicillata. The sequence goes on along the minus strand of JAJHZJ010000266.1, from coordinate 7,447,772 downwards.
TCATGATCTCCTCCCTCTACTGCCCCCTATTGGAGAGAGTTATAAGAAACCACTTGGTCTTGGATCCTGAAAGCTACATCCAAATTTGAGTTGAAAGGAGGAAGTGTTACTCAGGAGGATAAAAGCATTCACTCTTGAATCAGAAATTGCAGACTTAAATCCTGCCCCCTCCCCTTTTTTTTCTGTGTGACCTACAGAAAATAATATAACTTCTCTAGGTCTCGGTTTCCTCATCTTTAAAATGAGGGAGTTGCACCATATGGACTCTTAGGTCTCTCCTAGTTCTAACTCTATGATCCTATAGTAAAGGGCCCGATAGTTAAACAATTTATTCAAGACACAGTGGTGAAAGACTTCCTCTTTCAATGGTGCTACTCAACTGGAAAGCTATAGCTCTTAAAGATGGGTGTCAGTTGTCAAACAGATTATACTGTCGTGAATTCTACTTCCTGCTACACCCTTGACTTTTGTTTGATTCAAGAAAAATGAATTTTTTTTTGCCTCTGTTTATCTTTGGAATTTCTTATGAAGGATGTATAAATAAATATGCATCTATCTCAGAAACGCTGTGAGAAATAGCTAAACAAAAAAAACCCTAGTAGATACAAATATAATAGCAATGGAAGTCCATAGTAAACCAAATCCTAATACAAACTGAAAATTCATCTGGAATGTATTTCCCTAGAATGTAAAAAACACCCATGGGATAAATATTTCCTATTTTCCTTGGGCCTGCACCATCAGAGCAACTCACAGCAATATCATGAAGGGCTAACAAGGTACAGATCTCCTAGCCCCTTATGGCTTGGGACCATACATATATACAGACATATATATATGGAATATATATGTATGTATATGTACACACGTGTGTGTACATGTGCACGTGTATGTTTATGTGTATATATAAAATAAGAAACGTGTATACATGCATGCATGCATACATATGTACACACATACAAAAATATTCTTCTCCTATAAGAAGGGCACAATTAAGGAAGCCTCCCTTAGGAAGGTCCTTCAAACTCAGATTCTCTGAAATTCAGGATTATCTCAGAGGTAACCCCTAACATCAGCATTGCCAGAATCTGACCTGTGCTCAGAAAAAGAAACAGAAAGGCAGAAGATATCCAGAAACTTGAGGTCCAAGAATTTTCCTCTCAGGTTTATCTGGGCAAGCTCAAGACATTTGCCATGTGTTTCTTTCATTGCCATTTTCTGCTCATGTCTAGAGAAAAAGAGAAATTCTTCCTCCTTCTTTTTGTCATTCACATATCTGGAAGTCCAAGAGAGAGAAAGCAGGTAAAAAAGAAAAAGAGGAGAGGGTAAAAGGATACATCACTTCACCTCTCATTCTTATTAGACACAAAAGGGCAATTCCTCCTGTAATTCCGGACTCCTGGGTCTCAGGCAACCAATCATTTGGAGGTGATTCCTGTTCTTGTTAATGTTTAGTCATTTTTCAGTCATGTCTGACTCTTCGTGTCCCCATTTAGGATTTCCTTGGCAAAGATACTGGAGTGGTTTGCCATTTCCTTCTCCAGTTTATTTAACTGAGGCAAAACAGGAGTCAGTGACTTGCCCAGGTTCACACAGCTAGTGTCTGAGGGCAGATTTGAACTGGGGAAGATGAGTCTTCCTGACTCCACAGCCCCACCTAAGGGGCAATGAAAGGAGTTCCCTGTATCTTTTTAACAAAGGGTTAGAGAACACATCTAGCTCCCTGGCAAGTGCAGGTGCTTCCCCCTGAAGGTCCACGCTCTATGATCTCATCAAGTTGATTGGAGGAATCAACAACCTATGGAGGGGTTTCCCCAGTCTCTTTCATTACACTGGTGAAACTAAGAAATAGAACATTTCATTAATCTAGTCAATGATTTAATTTTGCTTTTAGGGAAAAAACAGAAGGAAGGAGAAAAAGAGGGAAGAAAAGACAAAAAAAAGTGAGTGAATTCCAACTATATGGAGTATTTCCTTCATCTACCATGAACCAAAGAAACAGAGGAAACCCACCACTTATAAACAGACCATGCGTATATTGGGGAGTTGTGTCCTCCAGAAAGCTTTGGCGGAGGTGGGGGGTTGTCCCATATCTGGGTAGAAATTCTCTGGACTCTATCTCACAGAATACTTTGAGACATAACTTGGTGACATTCTGGGGAGGAGGCTATTGTGAAAACATCCTAAATAAAGGATAGAAGGGGTGGGGTGGGGAGAAGAGAAGAAGAAGGCTACCTCTATACATCCATTTCATCCTGCCAGGGGTTTGTAATTATTGATACTCTTTACCTCTGCCATGCCACATTTGGGACTCTGATGTCTCCTGCTCTGATAGCCCTATGTGACTTTTTATCCCATCATGAACCACTAGAGAAAACTGAGGGCCTCCAGGACAAGAGGAAAAAGACTTGAGCTGAGAGGGAGCTAATATGTCATCCAATCCAGCTCCCCCATTTTACAGATGAGGAAACTGAGGTCTAGAAAGTTTCATTGAATTGTTCAGTCACACATCTACTAAATTTCTGAGGTAAGATCCAAACCCAGGTCATCCTGACTTCAAGTCCAACGTTCTATTCACCACACCAAACTTTATATAAGCTCTTTTCACTTACTTGCGAGGTCATATGATACATACCAACTTGTCTAAAAACAGGAAACACTGATGGGGCCTTGGAGTTACTGGTTTTGAGTGGATGATGAGTTGACTTTTAAAGACTTCACAATTAAGAGGCCCTAGGTACAACACCTATAAACTAAAGTCCCAAAGATTTCAACATAAGTCAATTTAAGTCAACTATATACTAGCTGCTAACCTCAGGGTTAGGATAGGCTGATGATTTCTTAGACATAAAGGGAGTTTTTAGTACTGAAATAATGTTAGAGTTCCAAGGTCCAAGGGATATGGCAGGGGTGGGAGTGGGAAAGTTTTCAGTGTGAAGCAGATCAAACAAAGACAAGAGATAAGCAAGCAGTATGTGCTGTTTGTCTTCCCTACCTATTTATTGGAAAACTTAATCTTAGGATCATATAGATAGGTAGCACTCAGTGATTAGATAAAAATTGAAATTGGTACAAGAATTTGACACTATTCAAAAACTGGATCAGGCTGAGGTAAACTGAGTCAAATAGGAAGTGGAGGATTGGTGATGAGGCACAGCTGTGTGTGCTTGTGTTCAGTGTTATGCAAGTATCTGCAAGGGTGAACAAAAACCAAACTGGGTTTGGGGTTTATGCTCACCCTCTGACTCAGAGGGCTGAATATGAAGAGTCACGTAAAGTTGAGGCAGATGCTTATGTCATGAAATGTTCAAGCTGCTCAGTGCGGTAGTGGGGAAGACAGAGGAAGCAGCTGTACCACAAATCTTAGTCTTGGGATGGGGTGGGGTGCTTCAAGAGGAGCCTAGGTCACTAAGTGGTTCCACAGATAGAGTCATGGGTCCAGATTTAGGAAAGCTCTAAATTCAAATGCAGCCCAGACACGTATAGCTTTGTGACATTGGACAAGCCACTTAACTTCTGTCTGCCTTTAAAATGGAGATAATAATAGTACTGACCTCTCAAAATTGTTAAGAGAATCCACTGAGATGTTAGTCATATGTTTAGTATAGTGCGTGACATATAGCAGGCATTATTTAAATGCTAGATGTTATTATTATGGTTCCATTATGGTTCAACTTGAAAAGAAAACTCCAGTTCAATCCAGCCTAATATATGTCTTTGGCTCTATTCTACTGAACGTATTTATCTGTGACTTAGATAAAGGCATAGATGACATATTTATCAATTTAGCAGATGATGCAAAACTGGAAGGAAAAGCTAACGCCCTGGATGACAGATTCAAAATGATACTGATGGGCTATTGGGTGCAATTGACAAAGATGAAATTTAATCAGGATAAATGGAAAGTCTTACACACAGATTCAAAAATCAACTTCACAAATGCAGAATGAAGGAAGTAAAGCTAGAGAACAGTTTGTCTGAAAAAAGATTTGCCTTCAAATATTTGAAGGGATAGATGATGGAAAATGAATTATAGTTATGTAATTTAAAGTCATACAAAGTACATTCAGAGCTGCCTTCCCGCCTCCCAGCCTACCACATGTATTACAACTCAACTCTGGGGAGGCTTAGTACTTTTTGATGACAAGACTATCCCCTTCTTGCTCACCCTGAATCTTTAAAAGGGGAGTAACTCTCCCTTTTTAACTCTTTCCAGCCGCTTGGCTATTTTAAGCCACTTCTCATGAAAGGCAAAGTGGAGGAGATCTTACCCTATCTCCTACCTCAGCCACCATGAGACCATGGGCACATAGCAGCTAAAGTCCATGTCCTGATTAGGCCAGTTTGGTACAGTATTGAGGGACATTTCTCGTGTAGTCATACTTTCCTGATCTTAGATGAACAAGCACTGTTCATGAAGTAGCTGTTTCCATGTCAGGAGGCTACCTTGTGAGTTTGAGAGGTTCAGAGACCCTGGGTCCTTCGGTTGAAACCAACAGGCAGTGGGGATAGGCGTCCCCTAAAACTATTTCAGTGCTCCTTAGAGAAGGATGAAAACAATCCCCAGTCTGGCTAACTAGAAGACATCTGCAGGGAAGGATATAATTCAAGGTCAAGGGGAAATGTAAAACTCTTATACAGCAGTCCAAATATTGTTTTATGTTCAGATAATGTATAAGCCACAACCTCCTGGGATTGTCTAATGGTAGGCTACGCTCCTATTTTTTTGGTTTAAGATCTTTCTGTCAGGTTGTGCTTGTGAGTGTTACATGTTGAGCATTTTTTTTCTATGAACCCAAACCTAAGTCTTGAGGTGACTTTTCCTCCAGAATATTGGAAAAAGAGGGTAACAGGGGATTGAATGAGAAACTAAAAAGTTTAGAAAAAAGAGAAAAACCTACTCTCATTAGAAGTCTTGGGCCTCCATGATTAAACTTAATCATACGACATACATAAATTCAGAGCAGATGGGCCCCTTAGAAAGGGAGTAGGTAGAGTGCTCCAGCTCCCTGAGACCAGAAGGAGTTATTGTTGCTAGCACACTTAATGTCACATAGTAAGTACATGACGAAGCTTGTTCACTTATTGACTATCTTGTTTTGCTTAATTCTGCAGGGCAGAACTAGGAACGAGGCAAAAATGTTCCAGAGAAGAATGAATTCCTAACAATGAGAGCTATTGAAAAATGGAGCAGACTACCTTGGGAAGTAATGGGCTACCCTTCGCTGGTGGTTTTTTCAGCCACAGCTGTAGTGCTAGCTGTTGAGGATTGTATAGGGGTGATATCTATTCAGGCATAGGTGGGACTGGATCTCTTTCAATTGTGGAATTCTATGATTCTGTGTGAGCTTGTAAGTGGTATAGTAAATGGAGCACTGGGCCAGGAGTCAGGGAGACCTGAGTTCAAATGAGACTTTAGTCACTGGGCACTACAGTTGATACTACTGGTACTGTACTGGCACTACAGATCATCCTGGGCAAGTCATTTAACCCTGTTTGCCTCAGTTTCCTCATTTATAAAATGAACTGGAGAAGGAAATGCAAACCACTCCAGTATCTTTACCAAGAAAACTCCAAATAGGGTCACAAAGAGTGAGATATGACTGGAACAACTGAACAACAAAAATAATTCAGTGATTCTGACCTAGGGGAAATAACTACTACAAAACTGATTGTGACAAATGTATAAAAATGCTATGAACAAAAAATCAAAGAAAAGAATAATGACTTTTTACTGAAGGCTCCATAGACAAAGTGGCATTCAAACAGTGTCTTGAGAGATGGGTAGGATTTCAACAAAAAGAACTGAGAAGGGAAGGAGGGCATTACTAGAATAACTGGAAGTAATTCAAGAGCCCAAAGCAGCAAAGTTCATTATGGAATAAGAGTACTGGTCATGGAGGCAAAGGACCTGGGTTCAAATTCAAATTATGCTACTAAATACTCATGTGACCATGGGAAAATCATTTTACTGCTCTGGAACCTGGGTTTTATGTGGTGAAGGGATTGGAATAGATGGCTTCCAAGGGGTCCCTAACTCTTTCTTCATCAAACTCTATGATCCCATGATAGTTTGCTTCTGAGAGATTTCAAGCAACTCAGTTTGGCTGGAATATTAGGTTGATGATGGGTGGGCATCAAACATGAAATGAGGCTGGAAAGCCAGTGCATCATAAGTTTATGAAGAATTAGAATATCAACCTGAGGAATCTGTACTTTAAATGATGGGCTGTAGGAAGAAACTGAATTCACAAGGAGCAGGTGAGTGACAGGTTTAGATGCTACATTAGGGAGTTTGTCTTAGGACATGCTTGCTAAATATAATTCAGCATATGCAGGCATGTATTGTAGGCAGGGTTGGAAACAGAGCATAAAACATTACATTGTGATTACACTGTGAACTCACGGAACCAGTGTAACCCTTTTTTTCTTTTTAAATGTTTTATCAATGCTCTTTTTTTTGCCACTGTCTCTTTCCAATGGCTACCCTGCCTCCCCCTCTTCCCTTCTAACAAAAAAGTGTGGTCCAGCAGAGCAAATCAATACATTGACTATGCCTTCTCCATCTGTCTTTTGAAATCCCAGTTGGTCACTACGTCACTCAGAGTTCTGAAGCGTTTAGTGATTGTTTTCTTTTACCTCCTTGTAAACCTGGTTAGGAAACCCTGTTCTGTTTATATCACTCTATCTTAGTTGATACAAATCTGCACAAAATTCTCCATACTCACCATTTCTTATATTACATAACACAATTTGTTCATCCTTTCCTCAGCCAATAGCAACCCACTTTCTTTCCATTTCTTGGCTACTACACAAAGTAGCACTTTAAATATTTTACATATACAGAACGTTTTGCTCCGTTTTCAGTGTTTTTGAGGTATATATCAAGTATTGGTGTCACAGGTTTAAAGGGAATGTACAGTTTAGTGACTTTTTATAATTTATAGGTATAATTCCAGAATGTTTTCCAAAATGATTAGACCAGTACATAGTTCAACAAACAGTGTATGAGTGTGCTTTGGGCCAGTGGTCTAATCTTGTACTTAGCCTTCTAAAGCATTTGCTCCCCAAATGGGGCTTGAATTTCAGAGGAAAGGGAGTTAGAATGGTTCCCCCTTCTACCATCTGCTATTTCTGCCCATCTGTTACTAAGGGTCTTGGCAGGAAAGAGAAAGAGCAGAAAGGGGGTTGAAGGTGGGCAGGGGGGAGGAAGGTGAAAAGTTTTCTTCCATACAGAAATTGAGGACAATATTTAAAACCACCAATAACTAAAAATAAAATGGGAGCCACTACCTGGTGTTCCTTCCCAGATTTATAGCTCAGATACTGTTTGATAATTCCATGTTGGTCCAAGGATTATTGCAAAATAGGTGATAAAATTCTAATTCCGTCTCCCCTCCAAACACACACACACACATACTCTCCATGTCTTCTCCCAGGGAGGGAGATGAAATGTTCATTCATAATACAGAATAAAAATCACTGATTGAGGTTAGCATTTTACTCCTCCCAGTAAGTACTGTGCTTGCATTTCAAGAGATTTAAGGAGTTTTAAGCCAATGTGATGAAATTTAACTAAAATTTCAGCCATCAGTGAGTAGGTGGTAGAAGTATTTCTTTTAGACAACCAAGGTCTGAAATCACATAAATGTTAATAATAACAGTCATAGCTCACAGTTATATAACATTTTCTATTTTACAAAGTGCTTTCATTTATTCATTAGCAAGCATTTATCAAGATGAAGCTGAGACCCAGAGAGGCAGTTAAATGGAATAGTGTGTCAAAGTCAGTCAGGAAGATCTAAGTTCAAAACCTGCCTAAGACATTAGCTATATAGCCCTGAGCAAGTCATAACCTCTGTTTCAGTTTCTTCATCTGTAAAATGGGGATAGTGGTGCCTAACTCCCAGGAGTTATCTACTGTGAGGACCAGTGTGGAAATGTACGTAAATGCTTTGCAACTTTCAAGTGCTATATAAGTATTAGCTATTAATATTCTATTTATTATGTTATAATTATTAATTTATTTATCACAATTAGTAATAATTTAGTATTAATTATTAAGTAGCCTTAATTATTATCAAAGCTATTTAATAGGGATCATTCTGCGAAGTATTCCCTGACAAGGTAGTATGCATGTCGTAAGTATTATTTCTTCATTTTACAGATGAAACTGATACTCAGATCAGTTTGCTGATCACCAATTATCTTGTAAGTGTCATTTGAAAGCTGAGCCCAAACTCTAATTCAAAGACCAGGGCACTTTCCAATCCACAGGATGACTTCTTTAATAGGGAGTAATGGACAGATAGCGTAGCATGCAGATAGCCAGCCATTTCATCCACTCAGTTCTGTTTTGCAATCATCTACAATATCTTTGCAACATTTCCAGAGAGAAATGCAACAGAAATTTCTTGTAGAGGTTGCTTCTGTATTAAATAGTGCACAGGGTTTTAAATGGAGAAGGCATTTTAGAAGCAGATTTTTTTTTATTTAAAAAAAAGTAAATATACCTCAAGGGCTAATATAATATTTTCCTGTGTTGCTCTTTTATTCATTTTTATTTCTAATTATAATTAGAAATTATATCAAACAATTAGAAGTTAATTGTAGTTCAGCAGAAATATAATTAATATTATTTGATTACTACCAATTTGCATGATATTCCAAACAAATTAAAACACTTTATAAATATTAAGATTCTCATCAAAGAAGGCATCCAGTGAAATACATGAACTTCCTAGTGAAAAAGCCTATTTGGAAATGTATACACAGACATTTGGGGAGTAAAACAAAATAAAAAATACATTAGCAAAATCTCCAAATCTCTTTACCATTATTACTTAGGAACTCATTTTTAATCTCTCCATGTCTATTGGCTCATTTCCTACTGCCTACAAACATACGTAGGTTTCCCCTAACCTGAAAAAAAATCCTCTGTTGATCCTTAAATCCCCTCTATTGTCCTATGTCTCTTCTGCCCTTTGTGGACAAATTCCTTAAGGAGGCCATCTCCATTTTCTCTCCTCTTTCTCCTTAACCCTTTAAAAACTGGCTTCCAATTTTATCATTCTACTGAATCTGCTCCTTCCAAAGGTGCCAATGATCTCTTAGTTGTCAAATCTGATGGCCTTTTCTCAATCCTCCTTCTCCTCAACCTCTCTTCAGCCTTTGATGCTATTGTACACTCTCTCTCTTTGACACCCTCTTCTTCCCAGATTTTTGGGACATCATTCTTTCCTGGTTCTCCTTGACCAATCTTTCTCAGATGCCTTTGCTGGATTCTCATCTACATCATACACTCAACCCAAAGATGTCCTTCAGGGGTCTGCCCTGGGTCCTCTTCCTTTCTCTGTCTATACTACTTCACTTGGTGGTCTCCTCAGCTCTCATGGATTTAATTACCATCATTGTGGTATGATTCTCAAAGCTACCTATCCTGCCTCAAACTCTGATGATCTCCAGTCTCATATCTCCAATTTCCTGTCTGATCTGCCAAACTGAATGTCCAGTAGACACCTTGAATGTTTTCAATATGTCCAAAATGGAACTCATTCTCTTTCCCCATAAATCCTCTCCCCTCCTACCTTCCCTGTTATTGAAGAAGGCAACATCATTCTCCTAGTCACTCAGGTTGATTACCTAAGAGTCATCCTCTACTCCTCACTATCTCTTATTGACCCACTCCTTCATAACCAATGCTTTGCCAAGACCTGTTCACTTTACCTCTGCAACATCTCTCCAATATGCTCCTTTCTGTCCTCTGACATTGATACCACTGTAGTGCAGACCTCATGTTTGGACAGTACAGTAGCCTGGTCATGGGTTTGCCTGCCTCAAGTCTCTCCCCATTCCAATTCATCCTCCATCAACCAATGTGATTTTTCCGAAAGCACAAATCTAACCCAGCCACCTCATCCCCCTTCAATAAACTCTGGTGGCTCCCTATTGCCTACAGAATCAAATACAAAATTCTCTGCATGACATTCAAAGTCCTTCATGACCTGTTCTCCCACTACCTTTCCAATCTTGTTATACCTTACTTCCCAATGCATACCATACATACTCTTTGATCAGATAAAACTGACCTCCTGGCTTTATCTCTTGACTCCAGGCATTCTCTCTGGCTAGCATGTTCTCCCTCCTCTTCTCCACCTATTGGCTTCCCTGGCTTCCTTTCACTAAAATCCTATTTTTTACAAGAAGCCTTTCCCAATCCCTATTAATTCTGGTGCCTTCCTCTGCTAATTGCTTCCTATTTATCTTGTATATAGCTTGCTTGTATACATTTCTTTCTGTTTTCTCCCCCATTGGATTGTGAGCTTCTTGAGGGCAGGGACTATCTTTTGCCTCTTTTTGTATCCCCAGCACTTGGTCCGGTGCTTGGCACATAGTAGATACTTTAAAAATCTTTATTGATTCTTCATGTAATAATGTGAAAAATCATAATTCAGGTGACAGCCAGTTTTTACAGAATCTCAGAGCTGGATAGAATAGTAATAGCTAGCATTTTAAGCTTTGCAGAGAGCTTTATAACTATGATCTCATTTTATCCTCACAACAACCCTAGAAGGTAAGTTCTATTATTCTATTTTCATTTACAAATGAGGAAACTGAGGCTGAAAGAGAGGGACAGAGAGACACAGATGTTAAATGACTTGCCCGGGGTCACTCAGGTACTAACTCCCTGAATCCATATTCGAACTGGCTTTTCCTGATTCCAAGTCTAACACTGCACCATCTGGCTGCTCAAGATCTATCATCAAATTCAACTTGTACCTAAATAGTCATTCCTTCTTCCATATTCCCGACAGGCGCTTATCAGGTCTTAGTTTGAAGATAACATTAAGACCAGGAGACAAATAAGAAATTAAACTATGGAGTCTTCATTCTAGAAGATGCTTGTACAGCCTGGGGCCCACAGGCCACTTGTGGTCCATGGGCATGCCAAAGGATTTTGGGCAGCCCATGAAAAATGTAGAGGATCCTCTGCAGCAAATGGCCCGCATGGCCCTTGCTCCCCAGGTTGTGCTGGTCTATCTATAAGATTTAAAGGTTTCCTTCTTTCATCTTATAGTAAGTTAGACCTGGAAGTCATCAGAAAAATGTTCATCAGTCATGTTTTCCTGGTGTTTTTAAGGACAAGGTGGCTCAAAGAGAGTTATGTAATTTGGGAAACACAATCTTATTAGCCCACTCAGGGAATGGGAATTTTTCTTGGGGGTGTATGGTGGGCAGTGAAAGGAAAGAAAGGAAAAGAAACAAGAGGTAATGTGGGAATGTGAGCATTCCAAAATGAAGTAGGACTAAGTGGAATGCAGCAGAGAAGAGTTAAGGACAGCCCAGAGGCAGCAGGGCTACAGCAGATCCTAGGTGGAAATGGGTAAGAGATGAGAGATTGAAGGTCTGCTCCAGAAAAATGGGAGAGGGCCAGATAAGGAAGTGGGAAAAATACCTAACTGAAAAGTTGTATCTATGACTGGCCCCATCACCTTTCATAGCCACAAAATCCAAACTAGATATAAATTAAATATCAAAAGCTACATTTTTAACTTCCCATAATGTCTGAGTTGTACTCTTAGAATCTCATGTAAGAATTTTATTTGACTCATTTCCACCCATTCTAGGATGCCAAAACAATAAAATTGATGGCACAGATATGTACTTGCTCGCTGTTCCAAGAATTCCTGGTCAAAAAAAATCCCATGATGTATTCAAGCCATTTTTTAAAATGAGATGACATATTCAAGAAAAAACAGAAAAAACCCTAGCTTTGGCTAATCATCCAGGTGTGACCTAAATAGAACCAGCTCCGAAAGGAGTGCTATATGCTCTCGGATTTGATTAATTTCAAATGAAGACAAGATTCCCCTCCTCCCACTTTCTTTTCTAAATTGATCATTTTTCTGACATTCAACTGTTGCTATCTTCTATTTTCACGGAACATTCATTCTTATTATGTTCTGAATAAATTTCATGATAGTGCAGTAGGAAGTCCATCCTGGAGGCATCGGTGGAGTGTGAGCGGACCAGGGTAGAATAAAGAGTGTACGTAGGAGGATTTGCCTTGTCTCACTCTCCATGTGAGACAAAGGTGGAGGAGCAGATAATGAGGCAAGTTATGTGAGGGAAATAATATGAGGAAGAATAGAGAAGGGGACTGGAACTCTTAGCAAATGGCTACTATTTTTTCAGTGAAGTATGAGGTATGGTCCTAAGCTGACTCTTTGGGAAGGGCAATGGGTTGTTGAATGGAGAAGACAATGTCTTGGAGCTGTCTATGTGGTGAGCTGAATAACGATTTGATTAGGGTAGTAAGAAGGATTTTTTGGCTATAGTGACAGTCCAGAAGCTTTCATGTGACATAATTTGTAATGGACCCTGTCATTGATGTTCTTCAACTTCACACACCTAGGGGCAAATAAGGCAGATGATGAAAGGAATTCAAGGTTAGATTTTGGTAAGGCATTATCACTGATAGTAAAATGGGGCAAGGAATTAGACTATAGAAGACATAGATTCGAACTGATTCATCAATAAATAGGGATAGGGGAAAAAAGGCAATGTAGCCAGGGCTAGGCTGGTGGACTGTGAAAGAACCAATGATCTGGAAGATTGAGGTCAGCATGAGGGTGGAGAAAGTAGGCATAAAGTCTAGGAAAACATGGAATGATAAAAGATGATCAGGTAAAATAATTTTGTAGCTCATGAACGCAGGAGTGGGCCACATAGGTGAATGTAAGGTCAAGGCTACGATTCTATGACGTGGGACTGACTGGAAGCAGAGAGAGAGGTCATGAGAATGAATTAGATTATTAGACTGGGATATTTTAAGGAGCATTAATATGAGTTCTTGGGGCATACATTCTATAGATAGAATAAGGTTGAGATCTACATTTATTTTATTTAATTAAAAAAAGAATTCTATTTAAAGCTTCGAGTAATTTCTCTCTTCCTGCAAAATCTACTCAAAAACTCATCAAGCATTTATTCAGCCTCTACTAGGTGCTAGGCATTGTGCAGGACACCCAGAGATACAAAGACCCATGTGAAATGACTTCTTCCCTCAAGAAGTGTGCATTCTATCAGGGGAGGCAAGCATATATTTATATGGGTATTTATATACACAATAGATACAAGGTGGGTTTTTTGTTTTCTTTTTAAGGAGATTACACTAATATCTGAGGGTGGAAGGGAATCAGAAAAAGTCTGTTTAGCAGAAACAAGAAGTGAGGGCGGGGTAGGAGTGGTGTGTGGTGAGGGTGTATTCCATGTATAGCCTGTACCTTATAAAGGGGCCACTCACTGACTACTTCTTAAACAGGCCTGTTCACTGTATGGGCCTTACCTCACCCTAAGTGAGTACCTGAATAGGGCCAAGGTCAAAGAGGTCAAGGTCTCCCATTGCATCCTGGGCCATCTCCAGTCTTCCTGATGAATATCAGGTCACTGGATTCAGATGGCTCTAGAGGCGAAGTGAGGCTGGTGACCTGCACAGCCCTCCCTCACTCAAAACAAAGTCAAGGGCAACTCATGTTATCATTTCTCTGATGGCCTGGTCCTCTTCAAAAACAAAGGACAAGCACAACAACGACGAGTTGTACCATTTGATTTGGGTAAATAATCAAACTCCCTGGTTGGGTGAAATTGTGAGTGGGATTGGTAATTTGCAAACTGATATAAAAAAACCCAACTAATCTATACTAATAAAATGGTAGTTTTGATTGGAGTACACTACTTTTTCTTCTTTACTTACTATAAGACTAGCCCAGGGAGGAGATATGGAACTTTGTAGCCCCAGAGACCAGGAGTGGAAAACCTGTGGCCTCCAGGCCACATGTGGCCCTCTAAATCCTCAAGTGCTGCTCTTTGAATCTAAACTTCATCAAATAAATCCCTTTAATAAAAGGATTTGTTCTGTAAAACTTGAACTCCGTCAAAAGGCCATACTCAAGGACCTAGAAGGTCACATGTGACCTTGAGACCACAGGTTCCCCCTCCCTGGCTGGGCTCTTGGCACTTCTAGATAAAGAAGCAAGGAGATATGATTTTTAGATATAGGATTCTTCAAAAGACCATTAGAACAACTTCCTATTCTACTCAGTCCTTCCTGAACTGACCCCAGAAATGCTTGTTTTGACTGTGTGAAAGTAATACTGATGAGTTACTTGCATGAGTTCAATTCAACAAGAACTTATTAAATGCCTATTATGTACAAAATTATGAGGTTTTAAAAATTATTTGTCATTTATATCCAATTACCATAAAATACCGCAGATACACAGGACTTAAAGGTTATGTTGTCTCATTAAATTACCTTGTTGTAAATTTTATTTGATTATAATATTAAACTCAGATTACAGATGAACTCATAACTTTTTTTTTTGGTGAGAGGACACACATTTAAAAAAATTTAAAAAAAGGATGCATTGGAATGAGAACAGGAAGCTCCCAGGAGGATGTATTATTAACTCATTATAAGACTAGGGATGGGATATATTATTTCATTGATAATTAGGCATAGCGGATAGAATGCTGGGCTTAGAGTTGGGATGGGGAGACCACAGGTTCCCTACTCAGCCTAGAGTTTGAATTTGGCCTCTGATGCTTACTAATTTGACCCTGGGCAAAGCATGTGACTTCCTGTTTCATCCATTTCCTCAACTGTAAAATGGGAATAGCAATAGCACTTACCTCTGAGGATGGTTGTGATTGTTGCAGGAGTGGATCATTGTAAAGGGCTTAGCACAGTACCTGGCACATGGTAGCTATTATAGAAACTTTAGTTGTTGATGTTGCTATAATTCAAAACTCCCAGACATAGAAAATCTCTCTACCAATGCAGGTTCACACTTCTGTAACTTATCTTTAGAGAATTGCCTGGAACACTGAAGGGTTAAATGATATGTGAGGGTCACATAGCCAATATGCGTAAGAAATAGGGCGGAGGGGGGCAGAGCACAACTAGGTGGTACAGTGCATACAGCACTAGACTTGGAATCAGGAAGATTCATTTTCCTGAGTTCAAATCTTGCCTCAGATACTTACAAGCTGTGTGACCCTAGGCAAGTTACTTACCCGTTTGCCTAAATTTCCTTATCTGTAAAATGAGCTGGAGAAGGAAATGGCAAACCACTCCAGTATCTTTGCCAAGAAAACCTCCAAAATGGGGTCATAGAGAATAGGATACAAATGAACCATAGAAAAAATGGTACTTGAACTCAGATCTTTATAGTCAAATTTAAAATGGATGAGCCTAATGTCCCCTGAATTTTTAGGCCAGGTCTCTTTCATCACTTTCACTCCCTCTCCTTTCCTTCATTCATAAACACACAACTATTCTGGAAGTATTTCCCATATGAGAATATTCAGAAGCCATAGAAATCACAGTCTAAACTACAAAATGCAGTTGCCTGTCTATGTGTTTTAGACCAAAGGAACTCAACATTTAACATAGCATTAAGAATAGTTGTACCAAGAAACAAGAGAAATTTAACTATTTATAAAAATATATGTAAAGCAATACATGTGCGCGCATGCGCGCGCACACACACACACACACACATACACATATCATTTCCTGGGCTTCAAATATTAACTGGGCAAGCCAGAAATCAGAAGGATAGCAATAATGTCAGAAGTGTTTTGAATCCCAAAGTGCTATCAGCTTAAGGAACATCGGGGCAAGCTTTTTGGTAGGATTTTCATCTTTCCTTCTTAGATAGCTTTTATGTTCTTTGCATGGGGAAAAAATAAGCAAAGAAAAAGGCAAAAAATCAAGAAACCTAAATTCTGGTGCCCATTCCATCACTAACTTGCCATGAAGTTTTATGGGAAGGGAGATTTTATTTCTCCATTCTTTGCCTCAGGATCATAAGATGCAAATTTAGAATTTGACATTATTGTGTCTAGCCTTTATGTTTTACAGATGAGGAAACTGAGTCTGAGAAAAGATAAGTGACTCACCTAGGGTAAATAAGCCTCTGAGGCAGTATCCAAACTGTCTTCCTTTCTCCAAGTCCGGTGTCCTTTTCATTTTGCCATGAATCTGTCTTCCCATGGAAGAAGACAATAACATACCTAAGAAGCTTGCTTCCCAAAGTTGTAGAAACAGAATGAGAGAAAAGGATGTGACAGCCATTTTTAAGATGTAAATATATATATATATATATATATATATATATATATATATATAAATGCATGGTTTTTTTTTAATAAATAACATTCCTTTTTTTTAATCTCTTACTATTTTTTTTACCCATTTCATCCTTCCATCCTCACCTCCCTTACTAAGATGAGGTATGTAAAGTTAATATTTTATTTAAGCATCAGTTATTTTTCCTATTTTGTTTTCATCACCTCCTTCACTATTTCTTTCCCACTACTCCTCTGATTTTTACTCTATAGCTTTCATGGAAATTGGGGGTTTTGAGAAATTCTGAAAACTCTAGAAAGGGTTTAGTTACAAATGTGTGTTCTACCTTTTTCTTAGAAATTAGCAGATGTCAGGGGGTTGCAGGTAGGCTGAACAAAAAAAAATATTGAATAGTAGGCAGGAATTTGTCATTCAGTTCTACAGATACGTGACGTAGTAGAAGGAACATTGACTCTGGATGTAGAGGTCTGCAGATCTTACTATCATTCAAAGGATGGATTGTTGTCTCTGAGAGGAAGCTTGTGTCATTAAAAGAACTGCCCAGTCTACCCAAAGCAAGTCAAACTGCTCTCCACCTGTTAAATTCTAGGCTCAGCTTTTGATCCTAGCAAGAGCAATGTACTGATGAGTCAGCGCTCTTACTTATTGGTGGTACCAATAGCCCTCTTGGTTTTCCACTATCTGGGTGACCTTGGGTAGTTAAGCTTGGATAAAGAACTGGCTTGGTTGCACCAAATGAAATATCTGTAAAAAGTGCTTTATACAGCACCTGGCACATAATAAGCACTACATAAAAGTATATTCCCTTCCCTCCCTTCCCTAGACCTCAATTTCCTCATCTGTTACATCAAGAAGTTGATCTAGGTGGTCCTTGAGGTCTCTTTTTCACTCTAGGATTCTATGTGCAAGGTGAGAGGTAATATGCTATAGGGGACAGAGTTCTGGATTTGGAGTCAGGGAGATCTGGATTCAAGTCGCACCTTTAACATTTATGTAACCAAGGGGCAAGTCACTGCAGCTCAGAGCCTGAAGCAACTCTCTAAGATTCCACATAAAGAGGTAGAAATCCACCTCAGGGGAAGAGGTTCTGACACCTCCACAATCCTAGGTCCTATAAGGGGTGGAGAACTGCAGCCATGAGGCCACCTGTGGCCTTCTAGATCCTTAGGTGTGGCTTTTTTTTTTTTTTGATTGAGTTCAAGTTCTACAGAACAAAGTCTTTTATTAAGAGGATTTGTTCTGGGAAGTTTGGATTCCAATGGGTGCAGGCTGGCTGTTTGTTCTATATCCACAATTAGGCAGAGCTAGATTCAGAAAAGGGAGAGAATTGGAATTCTACGCAGAGTGTTCTCATGGCTGTGAGTTCTATCCCTAACTTTGAGGTTGGGGCTGGGGTGAAGCAGCTATTGTTTTAATCAAAGTAAATTGTCGACTTGACTTGCCCTTTCCCTCCCACCTGTTTCCTCTTCAGCTGCGATATGGGTAACCACAATAGACTATCTCCATGGGAACTATTGTACAATAAGAAGCTAAAAATAAAGATACCAAATGGTGCCGATGTGAAAAAATTTATGTCTCTGGGACATATATTGCCATTTCGATCCAAAATTAGACATTAGAGGCAGTTCTGTTATAAAGGCACATATGTACCATTTTGTATTCCCCAAAAGCACCAAAATGTACAAAATTGAGTAATAAAAACCACAGGGCTCATAGGGGAGTGGGGTTAGGGGCACAGTTCTCAGAAACTTCACCAGTGATACACACACAAAAAGATAGGAATCTAATTTAAAAAAAATAATAGCATTATTATTAATAATAGCATTATTTGTATAAAATACAGGTTAAATGGTTTCAGAAATTCAGAGGCACAACGACAGTAACTTCAGGCTGCTGTGGGCAGCACAGGCAAGTTGGGCAGACTCCCAGCTCTGGGCCTGGGGCCCAAGGCTATGAGAGAAGGCAGAGAGGCAGGGAAAGGGGGAGGGTGGGGTGGCCCTGGCCTCCTCTGCCCACAGCTCCAGCTGCAACAGAACATATGTAATAAATATGGCGCTTTACCTTGACAAAGACCTGAAGTTTGTTTGTGGAAATGGGTGTTGCCCTGTGAGTTATTGTGAAATAGTATATTTTTTTGGAGTCCTCTTGTTTCTTGCAGAAGAAATGGCTCAGAAGAAGTCATTTCCCTAACATATCAATTGAGTTGGAACCAATTTGCATTTCCGAAATGTGTTTTAGCAGAACCAGCTATAATTCAAATCACGAGAACTGCCAAGGATCTCAAAGCACTAGTGAAACTCTCCCATTCAGACAGAAGAGCCGAAGCCCTTAGAAATCTTTCATTTAGAGGTTCTTGACGTCTGCTCTTTCTCAGCAGGACTCTGAATGTGGTTAAGTAGGAATTTCTTCCACCTGCACAGACCATTTATAAAAGCTTCTTAATAAAGAGTGAATTAGTAGGTATTACATGAAGGTTTCCAGGACAAGACTGAAGAAATGCAGCTGTCTATAAGTCTCTCTTCCAAATTTATATTTAATTCTAATATTTTCTTTCAACCCTGAAACCTATAAGAGGTCCTGAATCTCCAAGAGCCAGAGCCTGCAGAGGGCCTCAGAGATTGGAAGTCAAATGTATTCTCCACTCCTAAAGTATGTTCTGGATTAGATCCCACTGTCTAGGGAGATCTTTCTAGAGCTAATGTGAGTTGTTTGAGTAGGTGAAATTAGAGCTTCAGGTATTTACTGACCTAGACCCCCCAGGCAGAAGTCCTGGTCATATCCACCTGCCTCCCTAACCCTGACCAGTGTTTGGGGTCACAAACCATGGAAGCTGATTCAAACACCTCCTACACTTGTACTGCAAGCTCATGGCATCTGATCTCGATTGGGCCTTTACAGCTGTATCCTGGGCAAGTCACTAAACCAGGGGTGGGGAACCTGCACTAAAAAAACAAAAACAAAAAACCCTTCATTTGCTTCAGTTTCCTCAACTAAAATATGAGGATAGCAGCACCTACCTCCCAGAGTTGTTATGGGGATCAAATATATAAGGTTGTTGACCCAATGCTCTACCCACTGTGGCCATACGTCCTCTCTCAGCTGCCTCTGCAGGCACAGACAGTGGAAGAACACTCAACGTGTATATATTTAAGGAAATAAAACTTCAGAATGGGAGGACAGGCACTAGCATAGCAGCTGGGTAGATCCAGAAAAGTCTTAGGACTACAGAAGGGGAAGAGATGGGGAGGAAGCATTCAGACAGATGGACTCTCCTAGGTGAGGTGTAAATACAGGTGGGACCATTTAGCTGGATCATTGAGTGTGTGAAGGGTAATAATGTGTGCTTAGTGTGGACAGGTAGGCCAGGTTGTAAGACTTTTAAATATTAGATTACCTTGCTTGTATTTTATCCAAGAGACAAGAGCAAAGTCCAGGTGCTTTCTGAGCAGAAGGATGACACAGCCAAACCTGTGATTCACTTTGGTAGTCGTTTGGAGGATGGACTGGGGAAGGAAGATATTGGAGGCAACACGGTTATTGATAATATATGTGGGTGTATAATATATATTATGTATAATATACATGTTATATAATATACACACATAATATATATGCATGTTATATAATATAGCATGTAATATATAATATCCATATTATATAACATATATATGTGTGTGCATATATATGTGTGTTTATAGTACTGACTTAGGGATGGACACATCTTAGCCAAACAAATGTGTTGGCCCTGTGTGTGTAGGGAAAGAGTAAAAGAATAGATTCTGCTTCAATAATTAATTTTAGGATCACAGATCAAGATATGGAAGGGACTTTAGAGGTCAACTAATTGAACCCCCTCATTTTATAGCTGAGAAAACTGAGGCTCAAGTGACTTGCCCAAAGTCATCACGTAGGTAATAAGTGTCATGTTTCAAGGTCAGGTACTCAATTCCAGATTCAATACACTTTCTACTATATCATGTTTGTACATAACTTTTTTTGTTTTAAGACAGGGGCAAAATAAAGGTTTTATAGCAACTGCCTGGAATCCTGAATAGAATGCTGGACCTGAAATCAGGTTCAGATCCATATTGGGACCCTACTCTGTGGTCATGAGCCAGTCATATAACTTCTATGAATCTCAGCTTTTTCTTCTCTAAAATGAGGATTGTCATAACTCCAGTACCTATAACATAGGGTTTTAATGAGACTCATCTGAGAGGAGGTAATGAGACGGCTAGGTGGTACAATGGGAAAGAGCACTGGGTCTGGAGTCAGCAAGAGCTGAGTTCACATCTGGCCTCAGACGCTTACTAGTTATGTAATCTTAGACAAGTCTCTTAACCTTTGCCTCAGTTTTCTCAATTGTAAAATGGGGATAATAAAAGCACCTACCTCCCAGCGTTGTTGCGAGGATCATATGATATATATTTGCAAAGCATTTAGCACAGTGCCTGGCAATAATTGGTGCTATACAAATGCTAGATTTCAGGCAGGTAGGCGATATAGTGGATGAAACACTAGGTTGGGAGTTAGGAAGCTCTGAGTTCAAATTTGACTTCAGACTCTTGCCAGCTGTGTGACCCTGGGCGAGTCACTTAACCCCATTTGCTTCAGTTTTCTCATCTGTTAAATGAGTTGGAGAAAGAAAGGATGTCAAGTCTCTCCAGTATTTGTCAAGAATACCCCAAAATGGGGTCATGAGGAGTTGGATATGACTGAAACAACCAAACAACAAATGCTAGATATTGTTGATGTATAGCATTTTACAAACTTTAAGTTGTCATTTAAATGCTAGTTACTATTCTGAAATCTGTGATTTTCTGTACTTTGTGTATTCTATCATTAACTACCAATGATGAAAAAAATTAAGCTTGCTCATCAAGACCAAATGCCCTTTGAATGCAATCTAATGACAGCGATTGACCTCAACAAGTGTCCCAACTCTGCTGCTTTTTTTTAAAGGCAGAGAAATGGAAAAGTCCTTTGGAGATTTTATATCCTGTGCAGCTCTGAAATACGTTGCTGAACAAACTTAGTTTCTACCTAAAATATCTGAAAAACTTAAGGGTAAACTTGCTATGGTGTCTGGAGTGGAGAAAAGCAGAAAAATGGTCAGGGAAGTCTGCTCTGAGCTGTTGTTGTTTTTAGAAGAACAGAAGCAATAAGGTCATATTCAGAGGTAATCTTCTCAAGGCATGACAATAAAAGAAGGAAGGAAGGAAGGAAGGAAGGAAGGAAGGAAGGAAGGAAGGAAGGAAGGAAGGAAGGAAGGAAGGAAGGAAGGAAGGAAGGAAGGAAGGAAGGAGGGAGGGAAGGAAGGAAGGAAGGAGGGAAGGAAGGAAGGAAGGAAGGAAGGAAGGAAGGAAGGAAGGAAGGAAGGAAGGAAGGAAGGAAGGAAGGAAGGAAGGAAATGAAAGAAGCTAGAAACACTTGGCTGAGGGGAAACTGATATTCAGGGTAGACCATGTTGAGGAGGCAAATGCAAGGGTGTAGTGTTGAGGTAGTTTTTCAGACATCTCTGACCTGCCCATTACTCATAAGGCATTATTAAATGTTAGGGAGATAGATTGGAGAGTTAATAGACTGACATAGAAAAGAAGAAAACGGTGACATAACAAGAGCCATCCTGGAAGCCATGACTAGGTTCAAGTCCCACCCACAACACATATTGGTTATCTAGCTCTAGGCAACAACATGATGGTCTTTTGTTTTTTCAGTTATGTCTGAGTCTTTGGAACCCTCATTTGGGGTTTTCCTTGGCAAAGATACTGGAGGGTGTTTGCCATTTTCTTCTTTCCCTCATTTTACAGACAAAGAACTGAGATAAACAGAGTTGAGTGACCTGCCCAGGGTCACACAGCTAGTAAATGTCTGAATCTGGATTTGAACTCAGGTCTTCCTGATTCCAAGTTGAGGGCTCTATCCACTGCACCACCTAGCTGCCCTTTGCTTGACTTCTCAGTATTCTAAGACAATGTTTCTCAAACTTTTTGGACTCAGAGCCTCTTTACATTCCTAAAAATTATTGAAAACCTTAAAAAACTGTTGTTTATACAGGTTATATTTATCAGTATTTACTGTATTAGAAATTAAAATATCATAGTGTAATTATGAAAATAGTTTTGACCTAAGGACCCTGTGATTGGGTCCCAGCTGGCCCCTGGGCTCTTTTGACCATACTTTGAGAATTGTTGCTCTGGGCAGCTCATTAAGGCTATAAATTGCAAAGAACATGTTAACCTATATTAAAGAGAGTTTCTTCATCCCACAGGTTCAATCTTTATTCCTATCCTTACTGAAGAATCTTAAAAAAAAAAATTAGCTCACCTGGATATATACTCCAAGTGGTCATTCACATAATAAATAAAGCAGGGTTGAACTACCCTCCACCCCCAAAGCCAATACCTCCATTGATTTGGTAACTTCTGAGGTGGTATGCATTTTTGTCTTTGTGTGGCTAGCACATATTAATTGCTTCATAATTTGTTGATTAATCAATCAGATATTTGATGTGCAATTTTTTAATGGGAAAAAAATCCAAGATTTTTATCTAGTAGACTTTATCTACTTATTCTGGGAATATACTCATCTTTCCTTGTAAAGGTTGGCAATAAAAGTAGTGATAAAACTTTGAACATTCTTAGTTCAGAAAACTAACAAAATTCCCAGCAAAACTATTCACATCCCCCATGCTTCAGTTCAAGGAAAGTAATGAAGTAGTGTGTTGGGAATTTTTTGGAGGGAGAGAGAGAAAAGAAATCATGCAATCTGTTCTTAACATCCCCAGCGTGGGAAAGGATACAGAGTTCAGGAAATCATAACCTGTTCAGAGGGGTATCAGTCTGCTAAGGGAGGCCATGTGGTTGAGTAGACAGAGCCAGCCTTGGAGTCTAAGCCACCTTGGTCTGAATTCAAGATCAACTTCTACCACATAGTCACTGACCAGTCATTTAACTCCCAAGAGCTTCTGGGCAACTTTGTGAAACTCCAGATAATGGAGTTAACGTCCATGTGCACTTGTGAGGGCAGCTGAGTTCCTCACATCGATGACATCACAGGACTATATCCTTTAAAAATAAAATAGTCTGCCAGGGTTGAATAGACAGACAGAACTCCAAAGCTCTGTCATTTGTAGACTGAATAGTCTCTGCTTTAGAACCTTACATAAAAGCACTACTGAGCCAGAAACTGAAGGCTGAGATTTGTGGGTGGGGTGGCCAGGTGCGGCTGGCTTAAAGCCAGCATTCTGTTTTTGTCTCTCAAAGAAGGACCTTCTGCTCTTTGAAGGTGTCTTTGCGTTGGCAGACTTCATGTCATTTCACAAACTGACCCACCTCTATGCGTTAGCCGAAGGCCAGGTTTGAGGAAGAGACGGGAGGAGGAGTAGAGAGGAGAGGCTTGGTTTTGGTTTTCGATTTTTTTTAGCAGCTGCTTATTTTCTAGCTGTCAGCAGCAATGTGGCATTACTTGCCACCAGTGTTTAGGGAAGAATTTTTTTTTTTGGAGCAAGCTGGGGCAAGGTATCCATCCCTGATTTTATGGTAAAGGGATAGTTTCAATACTTTCCAGTCATTCCTCCTCCAGTATATCCTGACCGCTGGGTCTGACTTTCGGTGATCACATTTCAATTACTAAGGAGCAATTAAATTCCGGTGCATTGTAGTTCAGTACTTTATTATTCTTGAGGTTTTGTTTTTAATGTAGAAAAAAAGTCATGTGTGAGAATATCTTTCTCCTCTTCCCTTTGCCCTAGCCCAGAAAGATACTGGATTTGACTTCCAGTTGGAAGGTCTGTAGTAACGTTGCTGTTCAGTCACGTCCTACTCTCCATTTGGGGTTTTCTTGGCAAAGATACTGCAATGGTTTGCCATTTCCTCCTCTAGCTCATTTGACAAATGAGGAAACTTAAGGCAAATATGGTTATACGACTTGCCCAGGGTCACACAGTTAGTAAGTGTCTGAGTCTGGATGTGAACTCAGATATTTCTGACTCCTAGCCTGGCACTCTATCCACTGCACCATCTAGCTGCCCCTCTATAGTAAATATAGGATATCTCACAAGAGATTTCTAATCTAACTAATTGGTTTTTCAGGCAAGACAAAACAGATTGATGCCTGACTAAATGTGTCAAGAGATGATAGAAATGAGAAGGTAACAACCTCTTGTGCCTTAGTTTCCTCCTCTATAAAATGAAGGGTTTGGGTTAGATATCCTCACAGCTCTAAAACCCAAATAATTCTGTGGTCTTCAGGCTGGACTCCTAAAGAGTCCTAAAGCTGGGTCTTTCTTGGGGTAAAATACCTTTTCTTGGAGACTGGCAAGATAGAATTGATCAGAAGGCCACAGGATAAAGCACTAAGCTCCTTTCAAAGCCCTTCTTTATGGATGGCAGCATCTGGGTTTTCCAGTTCACTTCACTTTCCATCTGTACCTCTGTTTTAACTCTGATGCTCTTGGAGCAAAGTACCCCTTGGCCTCTCTCCCCACCCTTTCCAGCTTCCTCTTGTGTGTTGTTTTCAGCCATTAGATTCTAAGCCCCTTGAGGAATAAATACATTTCTAAGTGGTGCCTTTACAAAACCTGACATTGTGCTAGGGCATCACAGCTTCATAAACAAATACCCAAAGGCAAAAATATAAAATACGTGTTTTGCTGAACACAAATCAATAAAAATCATAAACAATAACGGGCTTTTGAAGAAATCGTTCAAACTTAAATGGATACTAAACAACGTAATCCTAGGAGATTAAAAAAACAGTCACACTGTGAGTTAATTTGATCATAAGACACACAAGACAAGGAAAACAGATTGACAAAGAACCCAGGCGAAAAGCTATGTGGCCCTAAGGGAAACATCTTGAGGAATCCAGCAAAAAGACTTCCAGGGAGCTGTGAGGTGACCTTTGGCCATGTGCTAAGTTTGAGACCACTTTTTCTTGGACTCTTGTATGTATTGATGGTAGAGTGTGTCACTTTTAGGGGGACATTTTATATCAACTGTTTTTACAAAACCTCCTTAGCAAATGCCCCTTCCTAAAAACTCATTAAGTCTGCATGACTGATTGATACAAGCTTAGATTCATGGGGATGCACACTTTGGGGTGGAGAAGCTTCATGAACTATAGTATTAGAGAGACATTTTGAGGCAGAAGGCTGGTAATGACAGGGTCAGTGAACCAAGATGAAATGAAAGCTGAATGAAAACTTCCTTTGAAAGCCATTGACTAGACAGCCGTTGAGGTACCTCAAAACCAGAAAGCCAGTGCTAATATTCTGAAATCTCATAATGAATCTCTTGCCACTAGGTCGGCAGCCCTGACTGAGAAGTTACCCATCATCAGTTGGTTTTTCTACAAAAGGTAACGTGGCCAAGGCTGGCCTTGTGAATGAGTTTGAGAAGTTCGTTGTCCTGCAGCTTCTTGTGCTTGAGGGATTGATTTATAGCTCTGATGGGTGCTGAGGAACAAAAAAATGTATGGAGGCTTCCAAAACTAAGACTGCAGTTGAGGGTCAATTATATAAATCCATTTGAAACAATGGCCACTGAGGATTTGAAGGAAGCCTTCCCTCAAACCAAAATGGGAGAAAAGTATCCTTATTGGCCTTATCAGCCAATCGAGCACCTTTAACCTCAGAGTAAACTGTGTCCTCATCACATGCTCCAGAAACTTCATTCTAAGTCAGAAAGAAGAGAAGAAGAAAGAAGAAAAAAAGGAGAGGAGGAAGGAGGGAGGGAGGAGGACATCCCTGAAACCCTTGCTTACTAATCCCTAGAGTCCTATAGGGAAAAGTAATAAAGAGTCAAGCTCTGCATACTTAGGTTACCAGTGAAAATGCAGATTTGAGAAGTAACCCCAGAGCTTATAGTTGCAGCCAAGAGTTTTAAAGTCAACATTATTAATTATGTCTTCTCTATAGTAATGGAGTCTTTTAAACCTACAAGTAAGTGAATGCGTACTTTTGGATCACATTAAATTGGGAAAGAAATGGAAATCTTGTTGAAATAGGGGTATAAATCAAGCTAGTTGTGAATCATGATGAGATTTAATTATACCCTTAAATTAGATGAGATCCCTAGAAGGCACTGGAGCTGGTGATTACCCTCCCCCTACACCTACAAAATGGCCAAAATTGACATTTCACTGTGGCCAATAGGGATATAGGTAAAGCTTTGAGTGCCACCCAGTGGCTTAACTGGATTCAGCAACCCCTAGGACCATTTGGTTCCAGGCTGTCCAGTTGGGGTATTTGCACTTAGAACATCACCTGGTGACCTACTTAGATCTAGGACTTGTATTTGAGGACTTGCCTCAAAACCTATCTCCTGGTGTTATTAATACAGTTACATTATTAATAATATAGGATTTTAAGGTTTAAGGTTCATTTAATCCTCAAAACAAATCTATGAGGTAGGTGCTATAATTACCATATTTTATAGATAAGGAAACTGAAGAGGAGATCAGTTAAGTGACTTGCTCAAGGTCACACGGAGAAGTGCCTAAGGTAGGATTTGAGCTCAGGTCATCTTCGATCCACGTCCAGTACTATTCAAGGCTTAATAGATAAATCCTTGTCCTGCCTGTGTCAAAGTGAAGCAGAGTATTTCACGTTGATTGACAAACCACCTGCACTGAGGTGATAACTGAAGACATGGGAGCTGATGACATGAATATTGGGGAAAATAAAGGCGGTCTAGAATACAGCTTTGCAGAATACCTAGTGTGATTAGTAAGGCCCTGCAAAGGAGACTTAGTCCCATGGAAGTCATAGGAAAAGAAAGTGTCCATGAGGACGGTGTTGTTGACAGTGGCAAACATTGTAGAAAGATCACCAGGAAATTGAACAGAAACCAACAGCTGAGCCTCCAGAAGTTATAGTGGGTTCACTATGAGTAGTGCAAATCATGAGAATTTCCACTTATGCCTCATCTTCATAGTGTAAAATAGGGGGTAGTAGCTTAGGGCTCAAAATATGAAAACAGCATCATAGACTGAACCTTAGAGACCAACTCATCCACTCCCTTCATTTTACAGATGAGGAAAGCAGGGTTTAAAGAGATTTATCCAGAGTGACGCAACTGGTTAAAAAACGACCAAAGAGAGATCAAAATCAAGGTGTCACTGGTCCAGCTTTAAAACCAGTTCTCTCTCAGTTTGGGTTCAATATCTGGACAAAATGAAACACCTGCAAGACATTGAATATGTAGCACAAAGTTTACTTTGCCCTCACACAGCAAGATTATGAGATGAGAATACTTGGTTTCTCTATATGGAAATGAGCCACTCAGGATCAGGAGCAGCTTTGTCTTTTTTAGGTAAAGTCTCTTTAAATTCTATGTGGGAGGGAAAAGGCTGCATTAGGGAACTGACGTCCTATCACCCCAAGCCTTCCTGCCTGGGGTGTAGCATGCTATCCTATCTATTGTGCCATTAAAATCGAATGACAGCCTTTCCCTGCAAAGAGCTTCTGGGAACACCCATCCCCTTAGGGGAAAAAAGTTGTGAACTCAGTTTTTAACTGGAGTAGCAGCTTATGGGGTTGGAAATAGAGATGGATAACCATTTTAACAAGCAGTGCTCAGCTGTTTGAGATTTTAATATTGTATTTATTTGATTTTTATTTCATTCAGTAAAGGTACTCAAAGCCATAATGTATAAATTTCCCTTTTGAGTAACACAAAATTGGGAAGGAGATAAGAATTTTAATGGGAAATGAGTCCAACATTATTTCTAAAATTTTTCCCTGAGTTTGAGGTGGGGACAATATGAGATGGTACTTAGAAATGTATAAAGTATTGGATACAAACATCTTTACATTCTAAACCCTAGATTAAGCTGAGAGGAAGCTAGCCTGAGATAGTAAGGCAAGTGCTTCAGATTTGGGAACAGAACATCTTGACCTGTCTACAGCTATAACATTAATTTCTTATTTTGGAGGGTCTATACTCTACATACTCTACAAGGGAGCCTGATCTCCACTCTTTTGACACTAAGTGGGGAAAGTAATATTTACATTCCCTACTTGACAGGATTTCAGTGAAAATGTTTTGTAAACAGTATTAAGCACGTATAAATGTGATTTCTGCTCTGGTCATCATAGTAACATTAACAATATCCCAAATGTCTTAATGCGGTTTTAAGTTTTAAATGCTTAAAGTTTCACTGACTCTTGGAACACCCTGTATAGACAAGATTGCGTTAGCGGATAGAGTGCTAGCCTTGGAGTCAAGGAATCTGGATTCCAGTGCCACCTCTGATGCATACTGTCTGTGTGATCCTGGGCAAGTCATCTAATTCCTCAATGCTCTAGGCAGTTTTCCAAGACTACAAGATGCAGAGAAGAGTCTGAACTGCAATGGTAAGGGGAATTGACTCATCTGGGAGTTCCTCATACCAGTAATAATGACAATATCTTCTTTCATATACTTTTCATCTTAACTAAACCAGTCTCCTTTAGTGCCCTGTCCTCTACAGTTTCTTTTTATATTCTTTTATAGCTATATTTTCTTTTTTATGTTTTTGTAGCTATATTTATTTTTTTCTAATTACATATAAAGACAAATTTTAATATTCATTAAAAATTTTTGAGTTCCAAATTTTCTCCCTCCCTCCCTCACCTCGCCCCCTAAGATGGTAAGCAATTTGACATAGGTTACACATGTGCAATCATATAAAGCATATTTCTATATTAATTATGTTGTAAAAAGAAAAGCAGACCAAAAGAAAAAAATGAAAAAAAAAAGGTGAAAATTGTTTGCTTTGATCTGCATTCAGACTCCAACAGTTCTTTCTCTGGAGGTGGATAGTATTTGTCTTCATGAGTTCTTTGGAATTGTATTGCTGGGAATAGCTAAGTCATTCAAAGTTGATCATTGTACAATGTTGCTATTAACTGTATACAGTGTTCTCCTGGTTCTGCTGTGTAGTTTCCATGCTAACTAAATATGCTAACCGCCCCTCTGAGAGATTTGAAAAGAGGAATCTAAATAGTCCCTCAATCCAGGGAGGTCTAGTCCAGCAGCAGAGCAGTCAGCTTAGTGAAGGACATGAGATTTGGAATGCCTTGAGGAGACAAATCCTTGTGCCCATACCTAAGACCAGCAAGTGGGGTAAGATGGTAGGGAAGTGTGGTAATAGGGAATCACAGGAATTGAATGGAGGTGAGTAATGTATGAATGCATGGTCACTGCACTGGCACTTTAGCAAAATCATTTTGAAAACTGTGTTGATGACAGATTGAAGTGGGGAGAAACTTAAGGCAAAGAAATCAATAGGAAAACATCACCATAGTCCAGGTAAAATGCTGAGGGCTTAAAGTAGTTTGCTGTCTGTATGAGTAGAGAGAAAAGACAGATGTAAAAGATATTGCAGAGAGAAAGAAAGGAAGATTTGCCAGCTGTATGAATATGTGGGGTTAGTTAGAATGAGGAGTTAGGGGTATCATTGTTGTGAACCGGGATGCTTGGAAGGAGGGTGGTGTCCTCAGAAATAGTGGGGTTCAGAAAAGGGGTAGATTTAGAGGGAAAGACCTTCCAAACAAAAAAAGACAGGCTTAGGTCTCAAGGAGCTATCAGGCTGATGGGGAAACAACAGCAAACAGCCATGGACAAATAAGCTATATACATAATAAACTGAAGATAATTAACAGAAGAATAGCACCAGAATTAAGGGGAATCCGGAAAGCTTGCCTGTAGAAGGTGTCTACAGGTTCTTAAAGGTAAGCATACCAGTGGGTAGGTTTATAGGGAAAGATGATGAGCTGCTTTGTATGTTATGTTAGAGTCACCTACACAAAATCCATTTGAAAGGGGCAGCTAGGTGCAGTGGATAGAGTGCCAGACTTGGAGTCAAGAACACTCATCTTCCTGAGTTCAAATCTGGCCTCAGACACTTACTGGATGTGTGACCCTGGGCAAGTCACTTAACCCTGGTTGCCTCAGTTTCTTATCTGTAAAATGAACTGGAGAAGGAAATGGCAAAACACTCCAGTATTTTCACCAAAAAAAAAAGCAAAACAAAGAACCCAAATGGGATCATGAAGAGCCAGACATGGTTGGAAAATAACTGAACATCAATTCATTTGAAAATATCCAGTAGGTAATTGGTGATGCAGGACTGAAGCTCAGGAGAGAGATTTGAGCAATCTAGCTCAAATGGATCTATCGGCAAAAGGATGATAATTAAACATATAAGCTAAGGAAGGAGTGATATAGGACAATGGTAAAATCTAGCAATAGTTTTCTAAGGATAGAGGAGACTTCAGCATAGTTGTAAGTAACAGGGAATCAGCCATAGGACTGAGAATTAGAGAAAGTGGTGAGGTGGTTGAGGAGACAATCTGCTGAAGGAAGAAGAATGGATGGGACCAAGGGTATGCATGGAAGGATTGGCTTGCTGAGAAAGGCTACCTCATCACTGAAGATTAGACGTAGAGAATATGGACTGGTGTCAGGGTCTTGTAAGGTGTAGAAAAGGCAAGAAGGGGGATTCTATGGTGAATCACCCCAATTTTGTTAGTTAAAAATGAGGTAAAGTCCTCAGATATGTGGATTTGGGGAGGGGATGATGTAGGAGGCTTGAGGAGAAAGGAAAGATTTGTAATCATCCCTATGAAGAATGACACACTTAAGAAGTGAAGGGATTGTCTCCCTACAGTAAAGGTCCAATTGAGAGTAGATAGCATAAATTTGTAGTGGACCCAGTCAACTGATGATGTAACTTTCTCTGGGGAAAATATTACATCTTACACTTTAAAAAGCAGCTTTACAAATACGGACGGTTTTGTGTATTACAAGTCAAACATACAAGAACAGTATAATAGGACAACCTCCCCCCAAAAAATCACAACAAAATCCAAAAACCAACATATTGTGATCTTAGGTTGCATCAAGACATATGATTCCATTTGACACATGCTCAAAGACATATGCTCAAAGCATATTTGGAATTTTATGCTTTGTTCTGGGTGCCACATTTTAGGTCTGACATTGATGACCTGGAAAGTACACAGAGAAGGGTGACCAGAGTTATGAATTCTCCTTGAATTCATGCCATACTAGAGGTATTAGGCTGGAGAAGAGAGGATTTAGTGGAGATATGGTAGTTAGCTTCATGGAGTTCTTATGACCTGCTGTGTCTTTGATCCTCAGGAAGTACTGCTGGGTCAACTCCTCAGTAGCCTCCTAGGGCCTGCTCTTCTCTGTAAACTACCATGTTAGGTGTTTCTGGAGTTGATTGTTCTCTTCTGCGAGAGAGGTCCCTGACAGCGCTTTAATATTGTCTTCCTGCGTTTGGGTCTGTGTCTGCCTGAGGAGTGTATGGCTCTGTTCCCTGTTAGATGTGGTACCCTCAAATGGGTGAATAGATTCCCTACAAGATGTCACAGCCAATGAAGCAAGTTCCATCCCTCTCTAGACTTTGATATAGGCATAGTAGGGCAGCTAGATGGTGAAGTGGAGTGCTGGTTCTGGAGTGAGGAAGACTCCTTTGGGAGTTCAAATCTGGCCACAGACACTTACTAGCTATGCAACTCTGGGCAAGTCACTTAACCTTGTTTGCCTCAGTTTCCTCATCTATCAAATGAGCTGGAGAAAGAAATGGCAAACTGCTCCAGTATCTTTGCCAAGAAAACCTCAAATGGGGTCATAGAGAGTTGGACATAACTGAAAAAAATGACTAAACAGCAACAATGACAATAGGTATGGAAATCTGTCTACAAGATTGTTCCTGGTTTGGACTGGCTTGAATGGAACTATATAACTTACTCCAGAGCTGCTAACCAATCTCAAACTCCCCTTTGACTGTCCCCCTACACATAAATTTTTCTTTGGACGCCTTTGTGCTTCTTTTTATGGAGTTCAGGAAGGACTCTGCCTCTGATTGAGGGCTGCTGAGCCTTTTTCAGGGCTACTTGTCCACTTTTGGTGTCCACATGTTGCCCAGCTCTCACCTGTGCCGCCAAGAAGTTGCAGTTTATGCGGTGGTCACACCCCAGTAAGATTATCTTGGGAGATAGGCTAAACTAAGTTGAAGGTAACTGACAGTTCTCAAACCCCTCAGTGAGTGAGGGTTGTGCCTGCCTCCTTTGGTGGAATGAGTGGATGAGAACAATTTGTTCCAAGGCCATGAAGAAGGATAAAGCAGGCACTGCAGTGCTTAGAGGTTGGTCAGACATTGAAGATGCCAAGGTCATCCACTGCATCCTGGGCCATTGCCAGTCATCCTGACTCTTGTCCTGCCACTGGATTTTGATGACTGGAAGAGAGAGTAAAGCTGACAACTTTGCATGGCTCTGCCTCATTTAAATCCAATTGATGAGCAAGTCAAGACATCATTGGTCCTCTTTAAAAATGAAGGACGAACAACATTTTCACGTATGTGTATATATTCATTTTATTGGAGTCTTTCTTTAGTTTGATTATTATTTTTGGTGACTTGGGGTAGCTTTATTTCTTTGAGCATTTCTACCTCTAATTTTGAAAAGTAGTGGAACAAAATGGATTGACCATTGGACTTGGAGTCCTGAGTCTGAATCCTATCTCTGGCATTTAGTAGCTGTATGGACCTAGGCAAGTCAATGTCACCCTGTCTTGGTTTTCTCATTCATAAAATGAAGATAGAATAGTTGGTTATTAGTAGTTGTGAGATGACATATGTAAAGTACATTACAAACCCAAAAGCTCTGTATAAATGTTAGCTATTGTTATTAAAGGGTTATTGATGGATTAGACTTCCTTATGACCCTTACTCTGCCATCTTCCCAGAAGTTACTTTAGTTCTTTCAAAATGAAATCAATCCTTGTCTGTCTGGGATGGATTAGTTTACAGGTGGCAGAATAGCAGAAAGATCTTTCTCTGTCTTCTAACTTTATGAAGGAATATGGAGAGCCAGTAGAAGCTTCAAAGGAAGCATAAGGAATGTTCATTTGGCAAGGAATGTAGTGTTATCAAAGAAAAGTCTTTGAAGTCACCAACATGATTTGTTGATAGTAACCTTAAGAAGAAATAGACAAATGTCTTATTGCCCCAGAAGAATGGATCTGTATATCAGATGATTAGATAATATTCTGGATGCTTAGATCCAACAATTAAAAGAAGAAAAACCTCATAAGCAAAAACGAATAAGGCATTACCAAAACCTTATCACATTAGATGGTGTCATCTTTGCCTTACACAATATAATTTGCTGCCCCATAGAACATATAGATTTCATATTTTAAAAATATATTTTGTCATGTAATATTTGTGGAGTCTAAATGGGGGAGTATATGTTCAGTCTTTTTTTTAGATGTATCTGACTCCTTGTGACCCCATTTGGGGCTTTCTTGGCAAAGATGCTGGAGTGGTTTGCCATTTCCTTCGTCAGCTCATTTTATAGATGAGGAACTGAGGCAAACAAGGTTAAGTGACTTGCACCCAACTAGTAGTTATCTGAGGCCAGATTTGAACTCAGGAAGATGAGTCTTTCTGACTTCAGACCTGGCACTTTATCCACTGTAACACTTAGCTGCCCATGGAGAAAAAGAATTGTAAATGAGGTAAAAAAAAAAAATAACACTTTACAATTAAGAACAAGGAGGAAATTATTCAAAGCTAGAATTTAAAAGCCATTTTGCCCAAAGAGACTGGAATTCTAAGAAGGAAGGATTTGCTTTAAATCAACTTAATCTAAACCACTGCTGAAATTACTAGCCTGGAAAACCCACTTTAATAAATCATTTTCTATCTACCCTCCTCACTTCTTTACAGTGCGAGCAACATTCTAAAAAGCTATGGGTATGCAACATTGCATAAACTGTCAGACACTCTTGATGTATTGGTTTGTTTTGCTGATCTGCTTTTTTCTTTATTATAAGGGATAGCTTTCTGAGTTGGGAAGGGAGAGAACTATGTTTGGAAATATAAGTAATATAAAAACAAGAAACTACTAAAATTTTTAAAATTAATATAAAAATAAATAATTCCAAAATTACATTTGTTTTGCTTGATAAAAGGAAGAAGTATAGCCACAGTGGATAGAGAGTTGATCTCAGAACCAAGACAATCTGCTCCTGACACATACTAGCTGTGTGACACTGGAAAGGTCATATAATCTCTTAGAGTCCTTTACAATTCTTTAAGACTGTATATTTCAGAGAAGGAACTTATCTACTCTGGGGGAGGAAGTTTCTCACTGGTAGCTCCTAATACCAATGAAATCAGGGGTAGTCCCCATCCCTATCCCTGCTTTGACAAAAGCTTTTCCGACTTTTTTTTTAAAAACAAATTAGAGCTATTTCTGGTGAATTAAGTTCCTCTACCAGTTTGCTGGGCAGGCAGGTGGTAGTGAATAAAGTGAGAGGCCTAGAATCAGGAAGATGTATCTCCCTGAGTTCAAATTTGACCTCAGACACTTCATAGCTGTGTGACCCTGGGAAAGTTACTTAATCCTGTCAGCCTCAATTTCCTCATCTGTAAAATGAACTAGAGAAGGACTTCTCCAGTCCTTCTGGACTGGAGAACTTCCTGGAACTTCTCCAGCATCTTTTCCAAGGAAACTCCAAATGGGGTCATGAAGATTCAGGTACAACTGAACAATAACAAACAGCTTGCTGAGGGGGACGCTTGGAAACTTCATCAACTAACACATGTTTCTTATGTGTTATCTCAATCCTAAAATAGCTTTCAGTTGGTGGCATAGGTTGCTACTGTTAATACCAAAGTGGAAGTCATCTGAAGGAAGGGAGCTCAACAGTCTGCAGATGGTTAGTTCAGTCATGACTGGTACCTAGACTAAAATGAAAAATTAAAATAGCTGGAGAAAATTCTGGAACATAGACACCGAGAAGTGTTCGGAGGAAAAATAGCTGCTCAATCTTATTTTGAAATGAGTTTGCTATAGGGTAGCCAGTGATGAAGTTTCTCTAATAATCAGGTTTCAATATTGCTATTCTATTATTTTCCTCTTATCCGAGTTTTTAAAGTTGGATGAGACTTAAGAGATCATCCGATCCAACTCTCTCATTATGTAAATGAAGAGACTGATTCTAGTGACAGTAGTTAGTAAAGAGAAGAACCCTGTATACTCTTTCCCTGGGGAAATGGTAAAGACCCATATGCTATGTCAACAGATGGAATGTTTTTGTTTCAGGGTCAAATGAGATGTGGCAGAACAAAAAAGGACTATTTCCTATTCAAATAAGTTCACAAAGAGCTGGTTAGAGGAAAATGTCCCATATGGGGTAATGTCCTAGCTTTGACAGTGGGCTTATTGAAATCGATTCCAGCCATAATATTTCTTTTTCCATTTTCAAAGTATATGATGTTTCTTTACGATGTCTCTTTGTTTTAATACATGTTAGCTGGATACCTGGGGCTAAGTCATTGCTAATATTCTTAATTTCCTTATCTGTAAAATGGACAAAATAATACTGACACTATCTTTCTCACAGATTACCGTGAGGGTCAAATAATTTGTATTGGAAGTCCTTTGAAAATTTGTTAAGGATGATTCAAAGGAAGGGTAGTAATGATATTAACTCAGCAAATGGCACATGGATAGAAGTAGCCCAGCCCCTACATCATTCATTTAGTCAAACCATTTAAATAAAGATGGTCAACACAGGCAACATCTCTGTTTGTTTTCTCGGTTATCAGGAAACACATTCCCTATTATTTTGTAGGAAACTTGCTTATGGAACAGGGGAAAGAAATAAGCAAAGGTGGCTAAGAATTTCTTAGAAGGGCTTTAAAAAGATAACAATAAGTCTATTTTAGGATTAGAATGACCCTTTAGTAGTCAGTTTTGGATGCTGGATAACCAACAAACCAACTTTTTTGTTTTATAAAGATTATTCATCATTAAAACACATGTCATTTGCACATATGTCCCTTAGAGAGAGATTCCAAATCAGAAACACCAAATGTGCAAGTCTTCTTTAGCTTTTGTAACTCTCACATGTAACACATTGTCTCCCCACCCCACTCAGAAATTTTCATTGAGAGAATTCCCTTTACCAATGCAGATCAGCATCTTCCCTTTAATTTATATAGTCTAATAGAATTATCTAGACCATTGAAAGGTCACTTGCTCAAGGCCACGCAATTATCAGGACTAGAAACAGATAGCTTTCTGTACACTCTGTCATACTAGCTTTAACTGATAGATGCAGCTTTTACACCTTGGGACCATATGGGGCTATCTTGGTAACTAGGAAGACCCTCCACTCATATTTGTATTAGGAACATATTTTTTTTCTTTCATTTTGACCTTGACATGCTCCTGAAATTTGATAAACAAATTGCTTTCTGGGAGGAGATTCAGAAAGTATACTCAAAGAGTAAAAAGTACATTCTAGACATATCTCCTCTGGTGTACAGAATTACTACCCAAGTTAGAAAAACTTTGGTTTTTCTGTGTGCCATGCACACACAAAATGTGTGTACTGGTTTATCTTAATTACCATGACAATTTTCTAACCAGGTGTTTTGAAAACTCAAACCATTCTAACTATAAAAAAAAATGCTTTTGTTTATCTGCACTTGCCACTGAAGTTCAGTCATTTGGAGTTTCTGACCAATGCAAAAGTTTAAATTATTACGATTGTGTTAATAATTCCCAAATTTCTGCCCCTAGTTCTAGATTTCTTCTGGAACGGGTCATACTTCTCCGCATTAATTAGCTAACTGATCATAGCCAATTCAATTTACTCTAACAATCTTTTATTAAGTGTCTATGGTATGCCACATACTGTGCTAAACACTGGGGATATAAATAACATATAAAACAGTCTCTGTTCTCTTGGAGTTAATCATCTACTGGGGATGGGTTGGGAAACAATATCTAAATATAAAATTAAAGACAAAATAATATACAAAATGATATCTTGGTGGGCAGTACTAATAACCAGAAGAATCAGGGTAGGTTTCCTGTAGAAGGTGGTGCTTGAGGTGAGCTTTGAAGGAAGCTAGGAGTTCAAAAAGTGGAGATAAGGAGGAAGTATATTCCAGCTTTGACCACCTCCCCCACCTCATCTACAGCCCCTCAGTGCTCTGGGTTCATGTGGACCAGATTCAGTCTTTGGAGCTGACTCTCAAGAAGGCAAAAGTCTTGACTTTTTCATCTACCTGAAGTTATTTTAAGATCATTTCCAAAATAAGGCATAGGAATGGCTAATGACCAGTTTCTAATTCCTATCAGGAACTCAGGGTACAATATGAGCTGTTGATGTTTGTCCTTCATTCTCAAAGAGGACCATGACATCAAGAAGGTAATGTGTTGACTTGCAAGTGAATCAGATTTAAGTGAGGCAGGGCTGTGCAAAGTCACCAACCTCACCCTATCCTCCTGAGTCATCTGGATCCAGTGGCAAGATATAGATCAGAATGACTGGAGATGGTCCCACAATATGAGTTACAAGGGGTATGGAACATCCCTATTTCTCCCACTACAGAAAATGCATAAGATACAAAAATTTCACAGGAATCCATAAACAAGAAACAAAATATTCAAACAACTCTTCAGATTTTCCTCAAAAGATAAAAAATACTTTGGGGAATTGATGAATAACCATTCCCCTCCATCTGAATCATCTGAGCAACTCACAGCAATGGTAGCACTAGCAAGGTCCAGGTTTCTTTCCCTACTTTGACTTGTCCCCTCCCCCCATCCCCAATGGCATGACTTAAGTCCTCTGGAAATCTAAGGGAGAGAAAGCATTCAAGAAGAAAAGGGGACCAGATGTTTCACAGCTGGCTTTTATAGGCCACAGGGAAAGGTCAGTTCCCCTCCAAAGAGTCATATTTATCATTAACTACCTTCTGTTACTAGTTTTCATTTATAACTTGTACTTCCAGTTTCGTTGTAAACACCTAGAAAGCAAGGGATCATGACACGTATCTCTTTGCATGTGCCTTGCACATCATAGGGACTCAATAAATTTTAGTTGATTGATGTATCAGGAGGGTCAATTGGAATGGACTGAAGGGAAATGACAGATGAATGAGTGGCAGGTGGTGTCTGGAATGGAGCCTTTTATAGAAGCAAGCTTTGATCTTAAATGACTCAAAGCCAATCGTTACTTAACCAGAGTAGTGGAAATCAATACTTCCATGTGAAGCCCTTTTACTGGCAAAAACAATGGATGTAAATTTATACTTGGCATTAGAAAGCTGCCAAAGAAAACACATTCGTTAAAGGCATTCATTTGAACTGGAAAATTTGTTGCTATCATTGTTGGTCTAGTTTTCCGTTTCATTGGTAATGGGTAATAATGGAATACAATGATCATGGTTTAAAGTCATTTGATAATTTATTTTGATGTGATGTCCTGGTTTATGGATAGACACCTTTAAAAAAAAGTGTTTTTATTTTTTAAAAGTTTCTTGTTCATTACAAAAAATCAGTGACAGACTTTTTAAAAGGTGTAGTTATAGCCACAGAGTTTTTGTCTGTAATATTAATAACTGATAATTTGCTAAAGCCAGCTCATCCCAGCTCACAGATGATTTTCAGTGCGAGCATTTACACCTCAGAAATTGGCAGGATCTACAAATCAGGGCACAAATTATTGTTTTACAAATTACAGAGACTTAAGAAAGTGATGGAGAAAATGTTAATAGTGCAGACTAAACTTTTTGTGTTGGGATTCCTTTTGCAGG
Organism: Bettongia penicillata ogilbyi; assembly: GCA_023548195.1. Classification (NCBI taxonomy): domain Eukaryota; kingdom Metazoa; phylum Chordata; class Mammalia; order Diprotodontia; family Potoroidae; genus Bettongia; species Bettongia penicillata. The sequence continues at coordinate 7,408,978 of JAJHZJ010000266.1, read as the reverse complement.
GAGAATAAATTGCAAAATAACAGCTAGGTCGAACAGTGGACAAAGTGCTATTCTGGAGTCAGTAAGACTTATCTTCATGAATTCAAATCCCACCCGACACTTCCAAGTTATGTGACCCCGAGCAAGTCACACCCCATTTGCCTCAGTTTCCTCATCTGTAAAATGAACTGGAGAAGGAAATGGCAAACCATTGCAGTATCTTTGCCATGAAAACCCCAAATGGGAGTCACAGAGAGTTGGACACTACTAAAAAATGACTGAACAAGTGGTTAAATATTTACCAACATACCACTGATTAGATTAGGTCAGAAGGAATATTAGAGGAATATTTAACCATTGCCTGGCTCTGAGAGACACTATCCTAATCCTATACAAGAGCAAGGACGTAAAACTGGGCATTCACAAGCATTCTCTAGCAGTGGTTACCCCCACCCTGGTGGGCAGAAGTGTTAAAAAGAAATTTATATAACTTTACTATATATTTAAAAGGAATATCAAATTGTACAGTTTCATGCACAATTATCTTTTTTAAAAAATTATTTATTTTTAGTTTTCAACATTCACTTCCATTAGCTTTTGAGTTTTAAATAAATTTAGAGAACTCTAACCATGTGACCTAGACACAAAGAAGCTGCAGAAGTACACAGATATGTTTAACTGTGCACAGCATTCACTCTTGGCACAGAAATAGATAAAACAATGAACAATACATCATAAAAGATCTGTGAGAGATAGTGTAATGTCATGGATAGAAAGAGCTGGTCTCTAACTTAAAACGACTCAGGACCTATTTGCGTCTCTGAAGCTAGCCTGCTTGCTTTTCATCACACAAGTTTTTATTGGTTGTCCTTCATGCCTGGAGTGCTCTCCTTCATCTCAGTCTTCTGGCTTCCTTCAGGTCTCAGCCAAAGTCTCACCTTCTGCAAGAAACCTTTCCCAGTCTTCCTTGATCTTTGTGCCTTCCCTCTGAGATCACCCCTAATTTATCGCTTCTGCATGGATGTTTGCATTTTGTCTCCCTCGTTAGATTGTGTGTGTTCCTTTGCCATTCGTTCGTTCGTTCGTTCGTTCGTTCATTCATTCATTCATTCATTCGTTTATTAGCTTAGCACAGTGCCTGAAACATAGTAGACACTTAATTAATGCTAGTTGACTGATGAGTACTGAGCTGTAACCCTGGCCAAGTCACCTCACCTCTTACTGTCTCCTCTCTCTAGACGCCTTCCCACAAGGCTGCGGAGCTGTACTGATCTGTGTTAGTGCTAGAAGTTTCCTCATCTCATCACCAGTGAAATCACAGGTGCTCTCTAGTCCAAAACAATAAAAAAAAACCATAAATAATATGCCATTTAGCTAATCCCCTGAAGCATCTATGAAATGAGAGCAACACCAGACAGGATACTTTGAATCTAGTAGTTATAGGAAAATATAATTTGAATTTGTTTAATCACTCTTTAACTCCCATCACCACCACAGAGAAAGAGGATAATGTAACAGTTCCTTCAGTGCTAGGTACAAAAAGACAAGAGGATGAGGCATCCAATGAAAGTCTATAATTCTGGGATTTGGGACTCAGAATTCTGGCTCTTCCTTTGACATGGGTACATAGTGACTGAAGATCCTGGAGTGGGCATTCATCATTCTCCCGGCTGTCCTGTCAAGGCACCTTCTCTGCTTTGTCCTGATGAGAAACCTCCAAGCTCTACTTACTGCAGCTAACAGGCACCAATACTGATTTGGCCAAGAGAAACCTGATATCTTCAATCTTGGTTCATCATGCCCTTCTATCTCTCACCCACCCTGAAGCTCCACACCCTCTGCCATGAATGCATCCCCACTGCTCTTCTTTCGCTCCTTAAATCATCTTGGTTACAACTAACCCCATGGAGATAGGTGCAGGCAGAATGAATTTTTACCTCCTCTAATCCTCATTTTCTAAAGTCGGAAACTGGCTGACATGCCAAAGGTCACACAGGCTCCCAATATAGCAGACCCACACAACTGGCAGTAGGTAGGGGCCAAAATTGAAATAGGCTAAACTTCACTGGGCCACCGATAGGTTTTTAGAGACAGATGACGGTTAGTTGCTGTGGATCAATGATAAACAGGAAAAAGTGTATGGTGGCAACCACCTGCCAAGTTACATTATCCACACAATATGACTAAAGGAAGGCAAGTTAAGCAGGACATGGACATGGACAAAGCACTTGTTATATCTTTACTTTCTTTTTACATCCTCTACATTTTTGGTAGGCCACCCAAAATCCTTTGGCGGGCTGTATGCTGTGCAGGCCTGAAAAATCGCCATCTTTCCATTTTAAAAAAATTTGATATTCAAGACAACCCTGTGAGATAAGCTGGAAAAGTACGACTGTTCCCCATTTTATATGGAAAGAAACTTAAGCGTTCCCTCTTCTTGTTTCCCAACATTCTTTGTTTTGTGTTAATCGTATTATCGCTATACTTAGCAGAGCCTCATTGTACAACATGATATTCTTGTTCACAAGTCATTTACCTATTCACAAATTAATGCACCATTTCTGCACCTATGGTGTAATAGCTAAAGAGACTTCCAGTTTGAATAAAGTCATTTTTTTCCCCTCCAGGTAGCTGGGAACTGGATCAGTATAATAAAAATGTAATGATTTCTCAACTCTGTTTTTAGTAGGTTATCTGATGCTGTTTGCCTTTACTTTTAGTCAGTATTGTTGTCTACAGGAGGTCAGACAAGGTATCTCTGCACCAACGTATTTCATAGGCTCAACCAGATAAAACAGTAGTGACAAAGGTAACTGACAGGTGATGGTAGTTTTGAAAACAAATGTCGAACACACTGAAAAGCAGTGTCAATCCAGAAATGATCCTTTTCTATATTATTATTGTAATACATAATACAGATATATTATTTTTAATTTTTCAAGAGTTTCAATATATATTAACAAATTGGACAAAACAAAGGTCTTGAATAATCTAATCTCAGAAAAAGAAATAGAACTGAATGTAAAGAAACAACCAAAGATAAAAACTCATGGTTCCAATGGAATTCCAGGAGAATTCTATTAAGCTTTTAAAGAACAATTATTATTAGTGCTTCACAAGTTATTCTGAAAAACAATTTCTTAATAAATTCTCAAAAGTAAGAGAAAGAATGCACTTTACCAGATTTCTTTTATAAGGCAAATAAATCCTAAATAAATCTAAACCATTGAAAATTTTAAAAAATAGACTAATATCATTAATGAATATAGATTTAAAATTTTAAATAAAATCCTGTCAAAGAGACTATAGAATTCATTTGATAAGTCATTTACTGTGACCACAGTGGATTTATAGAAGGGATGCAGGGCGAATTTAACTTGAGGACAACAATCCACATAATTAATTACATTAGAAATAAATATACTTCCAAAGCACATGATCATCTCAATAGATGCAAAGGAAAAAAAAAACCCAAACCACTGACAACATATATCATTTGTTTATGCTTTTCAAAAAAAAATAATCCCTACGTAGTGTATGTATAGAGGGACCTTTGTAGAAAATATCTCATGAAAAGTATCTACCCCAAATCCAAAGCAAGTATCATATGCCATGCATATGGACTAGAAGATTTTTATCTCTCCCCAAACAGGGGGAAAGTAAAGATGCCCACTCTCCTTGCTCTTATTTGATAATAATTCTAGAAATTCTAGCAATAGTAATAAAAGAAAGAAATAAAAGTTAAAATGATAGGAAAAGAAGAGATAAAATTATTCCTATTTGCAAATTGCGTACATGATGGTTTACTTAGGGAATCATCAAAGATATTAATTGAGACAATAGCTTCAACAAGATTGCAGGATACAAAACCAACCCACAATAATCAACAGATCCCTGTACAATAATAACAACAGCCAAGGGAGCAAAAATAAAAAAGGGAAATACTGCTCCCCCAAAAGTTATATAATGCATAAATTTTTTTTGTTTCTTTTTCATTTGTCATGAATTCACCTTTTTATCTTTGATACAAGTAATTTTATTTTATTTTATTTTATTTTTTATTTTATTTCATTTTATTTAAAAAAATCAAATTATTTATTGGCTTATTGGATTTTTCCCAGAAAGGCTGCTCCTACTTTTAAAAATTCATTTAATTTTTTTTGCTTATATACAGTTCATCTCTGATTTTCAGAATTCCTATTTTCATATTTTTTAATGTTGGTATTTTAGCCATTTTTAATTGTATGCCCAATTAATCGATTTGTTCTTTCTCTGTTATATTAATTAAAGTGTTTAAAAAATAAATTTTCTCCTAAAGACTATTTAAAATGCATTTCCAAATTTTGGCAAATTGTCTCGTTTCTGTAATTTTTTTTGTTGTACCTATCTGTGATTTCTATGATTTGCTTATTCTTTAGGGTTAAATCATTTAATCTCCAGTCATTTTAAAATTCTTTTTTCAACAGTCCTTTATTCAAGACAAAATTTATTGCTTCATGGACAGTAAAGAATGTGTTTAACATTTTTGATTTTCTTTTTGCATTTATTTGTGTGAGTATGCCCCAATAAAAGATCAATTTTGGTAACATCCTATATATTATTCTTTTCTATTCACACTCAGTAATTACCAGAGATCTAACTTTTCTAAAATTCTATTTAGATCTTAAATTTCTTTTTTTGTTTATTTTTTGTTAGATTCATCTAGATCTGAAAGTGGTACAGTGAAGTTCCAAACTATTCTACATGTAACTCATTTCACTTTTCCTTTCATTATAGATCCAATGCCACTCAATGCATGAATGTAAAGTATTGGTAGGAGTTCAACGTCTAGAGTGTTTTTAAACATAATGTGGTCTCCCTGTTTATCTTTTTTCAACGAAGTCTATTTTTCTGTTTTCGCCTTATCTGTGCTCAAGATTCTTACCACTGATCTTTTGAGTTAGCTGACATATAATAGATTTTGCTCCAGATGTTTTAATTTTAGCTCTTAATGAATTTTTTATGTTTCAAGCTCGTTTCTTGAAAGCAGCATATTGTTAGATTTTTCTTTCTAGGTCATACCGCTATCCTTTTCCTTTTTATGACCATTTATCCCATTCACATTCACAATTAGGATTGTTAATTCTCTTAGCTTTTTTCTTCTTTTTGTCTGCTGCTTTCTCTTTACAGAGAAAAGAATAGGGAGAGGAGCATGCACAGCTCTAGTGGTCTATGCCTGATGTAGTCTGTTTCCCCTACCCTTCTCTTCTCTTCCCCTTACCTAGACACCAATCACAGATGCTTTACCCTTTTCTTTCTTTCTATTGACCTCCTCCCTCACCCACGATCTATCCTCCACATCTGAAGCTTTTTTTCCCTACAACTAATTCCTTTTCTACCCTTTTTGTTCCCCTGCAGTTCCCTATCATTTTTTTCTGCTGAATTGTATCAAATATTTCTCCATCAGACTGCGTGTGAATATGCATGTGTGTACACATACATCTACCTCCTTTGACTGGTTCAAATGAAAGTGAGATTCAAAAATAATGCCTGCTCCCCTCATCCCTTCCTTCTTGTTTGTAGAGTATACTTGTATGATCTGCTTATATGATGTTTCCCCACACCTTTCTCCTCCTTTCTTTTCTAGTATGTTCTCTTTCCCCTCCCTCTCCTTTCTTCATTAAAGATCAAAACATAATAAAAACCACTCGAGGTTCTTTGTCCTATTAAACTGCCTCTATGACTCTTGATAACTCTAGAATTCTAAGGGGACACTTGCTTCTTCTAACAGAATGTAAATACTTCATCTTCCTTTAGCTTATTCTTATTGTTTGCTTATATTTGCCTTTTATGTGTCTCTTAATGGTATTTCAAAGTTTCTACTCAGCTCTGGTATTTTCATCAGAAATGCTTGAAAATTCTGTTTCATTAGAAGTCCATCTCCACTTCTCCTTCTCCCAATAGGATCACAGTTTGGCTGAGTGAGTTATTCTTGGTGATAAGTCTATATCTTTTGCCTTTTAGAATATTGTATTTCAAGCATTCCACTGCTTTAGAGATGTAGCTTTCAAATCTTATGTAATCCTGACCGTGACTCTTCAGGACTTGAATTCTTTCTTTATAGATGCTTACATTATTTTTCCTTTGACCTGGAAGCTCTAGATTTTGGCTAGAATATTAGTGGGATTTTTTATTTTAGGCTTTCTTTTAGGATGTGATTGGTAGGTTCTCTTTATTTTGCCTTCTCATCATAGTAATCTTTTGTTACTGTTGTTGTTATTGTTATTATTGAATAAATATTCAGTTGTTTCCAACTCTCCATAACCTCACAGACCACAGCATGTTAGACCTTTCTATCCTATACTATCTTTGGAATGTCTAAGCTCATGTTCTTCACTTCTATAACACTATCTATCCATCTCATCCTCTGCTGTCCCCTTTTCCTTTTGCCTTCAATCTTTCACAATAACATGGTCTTTTCCATTGACTCCTATCTTCTCATTATAGGTCTGCAAAACTTTTATTTATAATTTTTCTGAAACATGGTGTCCTGGCTCTATTTTTGGTCATGATTTTCAAGTAGTTCAACATTCTTAGATTTCCCCCTTCCTTAATCTGTTTTCTAGGTCAGTTATTTTTGATATGAAGTAACTTATATTCTTCTCTGTTTTTCAGGCTTTCAACTTTTAGTATTTCCTATCGTCTCACAGTCATTTACTTCTATTTGGTTACATCTTTTCGGTCTCTCATTTCTTTTCTTATTCTTTTCTATAATAATCTCATTTCATTTACAACATGCTTTTTAAACTCTTGTTGTTTTCTTTCAGGAATTTTATTTAACTTTGTAACCATGTTCTATTTCTTTTTGAGGCTTTGTTTTTAGGCGTTACAGAGTTATTCTTTCATGTTTTGCATCTTAGGCATCCCTGACTTTATTATATTTCTTGATCATTAATTAGATTTTTGTTTATTTATTCTCCTGATGTTACTCCCTAAATTGTGACTTTGTGTTAAGGTCAGGCACTGTACACTTCTAGAGGAAATGTCAAGGACTTGTTTAGTCTCGTTTTGTATTCTCTGGAATCCTGCCTTGTTTCCCCTTGGTGTTAAAATGCTCTGCTCTCCAAGGATCTCAGAGGCATCTCAGGCCAGAGATCTGAAAACTTTCCATACACTCTAAACAGTCTGTTTTAGGGCAAAGGCTGAAGACTGCTTCCCTGATCTGAGCTTTGTGGGCTCCAGACTCCAGTCTGGGACTAGGCTACCCAAGTGTAGATTTGGCCCTGGTTGGAATGCCAGTAGATTTTTGTTGGCCACAGTTTCTATAACCAATGTGGATGGCTCTGCAGTTTCAGAGTAACAGAATAGCAGGCTTATCCTTGGTTCAAACTGTCTACCCTGATAATTTATCTACTAGACCCAGCTCAAGTCTATGGGCTGAATTTGAGATCTTATTCTGGGGCTATAGCAATGCTCTCTGCCTACCATACAACTTTAGGTATATATGCACCAGATCTCTAACCATTTCTTATCCTGGTACACAGCCATGGTCCCACTTCAGTCCTGATTCTTGAAGGCTCTGTGCAGGACTCTAGCTGCCTTCTTATGCTGTTATGGGCTTGGAAAATTACACACTGTGGTTTCTCCTTGCATCTCCTAGTTTTACCACTTGGTCTTGTTCTTCCTCTATCCTTTGTTGGAGTAGATATAGAAGAGAACTGGACTCTGTAGCTGCCTCTTATTCCATCATCTTTGACAGTCTCCAATTCTTAAAAAAAAATATTTTTTTTTTGCTTTTACATTGTCTTCATTTCCAAACATAGTCCCCATTGCAACAAAATAGAAGAAATAGCTCAGGAAAATTAACTAGCCAACAAATCTATCTGATGGAGTGTTCTACACTTATAGTCCACTCATCTGCAAAGGTTGTTGTTTTTCCATCATATTCAACTTTTCGTGACCCCATTTGGAATTTTCTTGGTAAAGATATTGGAGTGGTTTGGCCTTTCCTTCTTTGTTACAGATGAGGAAACTGAGGCAAACAGGGTTAAGGGACTGGCCCAGAGTCATACAGCTAGTAAGTGTCTGAGGTCAGATGTGAATTCAGAAAGATGAGTCTTTCTGACTCCAGGTTAGACAAACCTAGTCTGAAAAGGTAAGGAGGTATATTTTCTTATCTTTTTTTCAGAGTCAACTTGGGCCATAATTATTACACTGCACTTCTTTTTCTTTTTTGTGGTTCTTCCCCCTTTCATTCTTTTAGTCATCATTTGTATTATTTTCCTTGTTCTGCTTACTTCTCTTTGCATCTACTCATGTCTTCCCATGAAAAACAACACTTCGTATGGTGCTTCTAGCACTTAGCACAGTACTTGGCACACAGTAGGCACTTAATAAATATATACCGATTGATTGATTGAGGAATAATACTTTACATCTTAGGGCATCAGTGAACACTTTGTCCTTGAGGGGGAAGGGGAGGAGGAGGAGCATACCTTTTCCTTTATAATCTGCATAACCTATCATCACCTTCCCAAACTTATACAAAAAAGACACCTCCATTTATGTGTCTATGTACTTGTTTGAATAGTTAAAACTCTTGAAAAAACATTCATTAATGTTTAGTATAATGGAGAAAATGAGATTCCCTTCTAACTACAGATCTTATGATTCACGTCCCTAGGCTATTAGCCGTAATCCAATTCTAGAGAGCCAGCAGTTGTGAATATACTGCTTCCTCTCTTTGTCTTTAAAATTTACCAACATCTTGTCACGCAGGAAAGCTAGGCAACTGAATGCTGCCAACAGAAATTGTTTGTCCATCTTAAGAACTGTCCATGGCTGTGTTATCAATTTGCTCTTGCAATATTTAGTTATTATAATTATTTAATACATTAAAATCCAATTCAGATTTCTTACCATGGTACAGAGATGACTCTGAGTTCTCTTCCATGTTAGAAGAAAGTGGGCTTTGGAAGGTTCTCTGAAACTAGAAAGACTTCAAGTATGATTCTGGTGATGGAATGTATATTTAGGTTCAGAAAGGTTCATCATGAGCTTGGATACAAGAGTCCATCTCCCAACCTTTTGCCTTTTTACTGAGTGACTCTCATGCCTGGAATGCTTTCCCTCCTCACCTCTATCTCCTGGCATTCCTGACTTCCATTCCTCAAAGCTCACCTTATTCAACAGGCTTTTCTCAGTCTCCCACCCTTCTTTCTCCCTCAAGATTAACTCCCATTTATGCTGTGATGAATTTTCCTGCCAGAGCAACTCACCAAAATACTCTAAGTTATACCATAAAGGGAACAACACATGGATGAAATTGTAACTTTTTTGCAACATTGCAATAATTAGTTAATGCTATGGTGTGCTTAAATGGTCATTTTTTTTGTGGTCTCATTTTGCAGGAAAATAGAGTGAGAGATTGTAATTTTCTTTCTTTTTTTTTTTTCAGTTGTGAGGTTCAAGTTAGAAACCTCTTTTTTTAAAATTCATTTTCAGTGTTCCACAATCACTACTATACAACCTAAATTTTTTCTTTCCCTCCCTCCCCCTCCATTCCCCACCTCCTTCCCTAGATGGCATACAGTTTTATATAGGTTCTACACATACATTCTTATTAAATACATTTTCACCATAATCATGTTGTACAGAAGAATTAAAATGAATGGGAGAAATCATAAAACAAACCAAAATATAATACAAAAGAAAATTATCTGCTACATTCCATGATCAAATTCCATAGTTCTCTGGATGTGGAAGGCATTTTGCCTTAAAAGACCACTGGGAATTTTTAAAGTCCTTGCTTTGCAATGAAGTTCTAAGTCTACCAGAAGAAATTTCTCTCACACTTGGTTGTTGCTGGGTACAAAGTTCTCCTGGTTCTGCTCCTTTCACTCAACATCAGATCATATAATTCTTTCCAGGCCTCTCTGAAGTCTTCCTGTTCATCATTTCTTATAGTGCAATAGTATTCCATTACATTCATATACCATAATTTATTCAGCCATTCCCCAGCTGATGGGCATCCCCTTGATTTCCAGTTTTTGGCCACCACAAAGAGTGCTGCCATAAATATTTTTGTACATGTGGGACCCTTTCCCATTTTTATGATCTCTTGGGGATACAGTCCTAGAAGTGGCATTGCTGGATCAAAGGGTATGCACATTTTTGTAGCCCTTTGGGCATAGTTCCAAATTGCTGTCCAGAATGGTTGGATTAGCTCACAGCTTCACCGACAATAAATTAGTGTTCCAGCTCTCCCATATCTTCTCCAACATTTACCATCTTCCTGTTTTGTCAGGTTAACCAATCTGATAGGTATGATGTGGTATCTCAGAGCTGTTTTGATTTGCATCTCTCTAATCAATAGTGATTTAGAGCATTTTTTCATATGACTATAGACATCTTTAATTTCTTCTTCTGAAAACTGCCTGTTCATATTCTTTTGATGGGGTGCTTGAGTGCATGTGCTTGGACCTCAATTCTAAAATCACATTTCTCTTAAAAATCGCATTTCTTTCTAACCTCAAAACATTACCTCAGGCCGTCTCTCTCCAGCTCAAGGACAGCCTGCCCCAGCAGGAACTGTTATCTCCCTGCCATAGTAGCCAGCTGCACCTACAGAATTTATCACTTAGAGCCAGCTGCATACTGGCTAAACTAGCTGTGCACTGGGTCATAGCGACATTTTCTGCTCACTGACCAATCATATGTATCCTAGACTTGGACATACCTATACTCCCTTACATTAATCTTGTCTAACAAGACATTGATGAGAAAAGCCTAATTTTTTTGTGGTCAACCCTGACCATTGGTTGACTTAGTGATGGTTCAGGCCTAAAACCACACCTCCAGATAGCCCTCACCTTGGGCTATTTTCCAAAGAATTTTGGGTAAAATACCTGCATAATAGATACCAAAAGTACATGGTCTTGTAAGAACTGACCACTCCTTAACTGTTCCCTAATCACATTCCAAAACACCTACTTAGCATATTTGGCACATATCTTTCTATGGAATAATCCATATAAACTTTATCTATAACTCTTTTAAATTGCAGATTCCCTAAAAACTCTTGCTTGCTGAAAAGCGTAATAATAATAAACTTTTTCACCTACTTGACTTAAGATTGCTTGAGTCCAGTGAATTCTTTCCAGACTAGCTTGACAGGGATCCCTAGTGGTTCCTGCAACTTTCATGACCCTCATCACTTTGACCATTTATTAACTGGGAAGATTGTAATTTTCTAATAGCTATATAACTAGGGTTCAGGGTTTCTGTATTTTAATCTGATCTTGGTCCAGTACCAAAGGTGGGGAACCTGCAGCCTCAAGGTCACATGTGGACCTCTAGGCTTTCAAGTGCAGTCCTTTGACTGAATCCAAACTTAACAGAATATTTGTGAAGTCTGGGTTCAGTTGAAGGGCTGCACTTGAGGACTTAGAGGACCGCATGTGACCTCGAGGCCTCAGGTTTCCTACCCCAGCAAGGAAACCCTCAGCTTGAATTCCAGAGACCTGAGTTCTAGTCCTTGCCTGCTGCTAACAAGCTGTGGTCTCTAGTTGCCCCAATTATTAGATGAATAACTTGGAGTTGACAATCTCTATAGTCTTCCTGTCAGCTCTTAAATTCCATGATTCCCTATTTCATCTCCCACAAGACATATTATGAGTAAATCAACTTGCTTATTTGCTTATGTTTTGTATCCCACATGTGTGCAGATGGAATAAGGTGCTTCCTCCATGATACTTCTGGTTACCATTTTGAAAATATGTGTACAGTGTCTATTATTGCACATTTACAAGGGAAGGTCTCATCTCAATCACTGCACAGAATTGGCTCTAGAAAGCCTTTTCCTCCAGCTCATCATCTTTTGTGGTGTTTCCATTTGGGGAATATCACCTGCCTTTACTTGCTTCACAGAAGTGAAATGAGGGATGAAGATCATTTTTTAAAGCCCCATTTTTAGCACCAGTGCGTCTAGTCTATAAAGCTACTGTTTCCAATCCATTAAATGTGAAGTATTAAACTGGAGGCAGTTTTCTTTCTTTTTCTATTTTATGAGATGGACATGGCTAGGCAGATTATTCTGCTCCAATAGGTAAATTCTCTTATCCACTGAGAGTTCTAATTCCTACACAAGGGCCCTTTAGACAGGCACTTGGAGAATATAGGGTTAATATGCCTTCAGAATAAACGTCCAGATAACATCTTTTATTTAAAGAGCATATTAACCCTGTATCCTCCAGTTTCCTGTCTGAAGCTCCCATGTGCAGGATTTAAAACTTTAGCTGGATAAAAGGATTTGCCTGTTGGAGCAGGTGTTGTATTTTGTCTGTCCTATTTCATGTTGGCTTTTATAGAAAGAAGTAGGAAATGCATAATTTTCCCAGTTACCTCCAGGCACCAGTTTGCAGACTTTACTTTGTTAATGATGTACGTTGGTTTGGTTTTTTCCATTTGTTAGTAGATAGTGGTCAGATCCATAGGGATCTCACTTGAAAAACAAAAAAGGAGTCCTTAGCCCAGAAGAAAGTTTTCTTTAAGAAAACTGTTCTTTGCGCAGCAGGAATCTATGGAGTATCTACTTTGTGCAAGAAAAAATTGGGATCACCTAAAAACTGTTAGAAAAGCAAAAAAGTGGGAATGGGGAGATTGCAATAAACAAGCATCATAAACAGGGGGAGGGGGGAAAGTTACATCAGACTGAAATACATATTAGGAATTCAGGAAGCTGTTAAGTCCAGTGTCCAGTGTTGATCAATTACTGAACAAGGTTTCATTAAACATCCCCAATGTGCCAGGCAAAGTTATGGGTACTGGGGATCCAGAGACCAAAATGAAACAGTCTCTCCCTCAGGGAACTAACATCCTGTTAGGTAGAAACAACATAAACAAACTGGAATAGGATCGGGAACTGGACCTATTATTTCATTGGTATAAGGAACTCCTAGATACATAAACTCCCTCCGCAAGTACAGATTGGCACCTTCTCTATGACTTATAGTCTTGGAGAGCTACTTTGTTATTTTGTATTCATCCTTTGCTTTCAAAGAGGACCATGACATCAGAGAAATGATGACATGACTTGCACTTGACTTTGTTTTGAGTGAGGGAGGCTGTGCAAGTTCAGCAACCTCACTTTCTCCTCACGAGATATTCATCAGGATGACTGGAGACCACCCAGGATGCAATGGGAGACCTTGACCTTTCAGGCTAAGGCCTTTTCAGGTACTCACTGAAAGTGAGGAAATGGCCATTCAGTGAATAGGTCTCTTTAAAAAGTAGTTGGGGGATGGCTCTTTTAATAGAAAAGAAAAAAAATAGTTAAGTAGATAAATAACACTGGGAAGGGCAGGAACCTTAGGGTTATTGTTTGGAAGACAAAGTGCTACAATTGTGATTCATTGTAAGGCAGGAGGGTCCAAAAAGAGCCATTAAGTGGAGGTTGGGCAGAGAGTCATTGTTGTTGAATTCATGGCCTTCATGGCTCAGTGAGTGCAAGGTTTTAGGGGAGAGAAGGAAGGAAGGAAGAAAGAAAGGAAGGAAGGAAGGAAGGAAGGAAGGAAGGAAGGAAGGAAGGAAGGAAGAAAGAAAGAAAGAGAAAGAAAGAAAGAAAGAAAGAAAGAAAGAAAGAAAGAAAGAAAGAAAGAAAGAAAGAAAGAAAGAAAGGAAGAAAGGAAGAAAGAAAGAAAGAAAGAAGAAAAGAAAGAAAGATACCCCAAGTTAACTGAGCATCTTCTAGTCGTCAAAATTTACCTACTTTTGGAGAGGAGAAGGAAAGGAAGAGGGCTAGGTTGAGAAAGATGATGGGCTGAGGTACCCAGTTGGCTGGGTTCCCATTCAGGCAGCTCAGTCTACTCACAAGTTGTGTTCATCCTTCATTTTCAGTCTACTCACAAGTTGTGTTCATCCTTCATTTTCTAAGAAGTCCATGACATCAAAGAAGTTATGACATGACTTGCACTTGACTTTGTTTTGAATGAGAGAGGGTTGTACAAGGTCACCTCACTTTCTCCTCCTGAGTCATCTCAGAGAGCTCCCTACAGCACTGACAAATTAAATGACTTGCTAAGGGTCTCACAGCCAGTATCCAGGTGCACGTGACTTGAAGCCCAATTCTCTATCCATTAGTGGAACACAAGTTATATATCCCTTAGCTCAAAGGACCATTTATATAGGGTACTCTCCCCACTATTGGAGACTGATTGCTTAATGCCCCCACTTGCATGAGTGGCAGAATTGATGAGTGGGAGAGAAGAAAGACAAGAGATCTCTTCTTTTCTGACTTGCATTGCCAAGAGAAAGGATGCATGATCCCAGCCTCTTTTCAAGTCCTTGAAAGGAGAATCTCTCTGAGAAGAAGTGACATGTAGAACTTCACCAGTGTCCCCAGTCCATCCCGATGTATATCACCACTGGACCCAGATGACTTGGGAGGAGAGAGTGAGGCTTGTGACTTTGCACAGCCCTGCCTCACCTAAATCCAATTCACCTGCAAGACACGGCATCACCTTCCCAATGTCACGGACAAGCAACTATGTTGCTACACTACAGACTTTGGGGCATCTCCTCTTGGACGAGATCTGAGACTCTTGAGCTGAACTATCTCTTTCCAACTGGGAGAGCCCCTTTACACTGTATATTGTCCATTGTAAATGATACAATGTATAGTTTCTCTGACTTGGGTTTTGTTTAACTTGGATAAGTGGGCTGTTGCTATTTGCTATGTGTGATCATCGGAACTGATATTTGTTGGGAAGTCAAGCCTTGGCTATATAGCTTGGGGTCCTCCTTTTTCCATTAAGAAATAATGATTAGGAGTTTAACTTAAACCTAAAAATTACTTCCTCTATTTCAACAATTTTTAAGAGAGCAGAGAGATATTGTTCTAGTTCAGAATCCTTCTCTCTGAGAACAGGGGCCAACTTCTAGCCCCAACATCCCCTCCTCACAGGAATCAAAGTCTCCTTGGAGAAAGGTAGATGAAGATGCCAGAAGATGTCTATTCTTGCCTCCCTGTGAACCACATCTACACATAACCAAATGGTCCAAACAGAACACCTATACACACACCCAATAAATATACAGTTATCCCTCTCACATCACAGAGGTTAGGGGCATGGCACCCCCCCTGATCTGAAAAGTCCTGAGTTTTTTATTTTTTTCCTATATTATCTGCTGGCCTTTGTATGTTATCTGAAGCTTCCATAAAACTCCCCCCAAATTTCCCACTTAATTTCTTACACCAACCTGAAACTGCATTGGGGAAAGTTATGTGGAAGGGATAACTGTACAAAATTAGTGCAAGGTAAAGGTTTTTAATGAAGCTGGTATTAGCCCCTGGGGGAACAGGAAATTCTTCAAGTAGTAGATGTCACTTGAACAGAATTTTTAAGGGAATAAGGGATTCTAGGAAGTAGATGCAAGGTGGGAATGCATTCCAGGCATGAAAGACAATCGATGAAAAGATGCAGAGATGGGTCACATTTGAGGAATAACAAGTCGGTTTGGCTGGGCTACAGAGTGTGGGAAGGCGAAGAATGCATAATACGTTAGGAAAGGTAGATTGGGGTCAGGTTTCTAAAGACTTCAAAAGCTAAATAGAGCTAATATTTGTTACAGCCTCAGGACCATCTTTGACATATTTTGCAGCAACTTTCCATCAAGAGATTTCAAATCAATTTACTTCATGTAGTGTTTATTGAGCATCTATTAAGTGCTAGACCCTATAGTCATGGAATCCTATTGCTGAGTGTAAAGGAAGACTGGCCAAGCCCAGCCCATATGAGCATGCCCAGTGTAGGGCTGATACAATCCCCATATGGACTTTGGAGCATGTGCAGACATTCTACAACCGGTTGTGGCCTATTTCCCAGGTGGAGGACAGACAGAGAAGGGTACATTCAAAAGGCCCTAACCCAGGCGTGGGGAACCTGCTGTCTCAAGGTCACATGTGGCCTTGTAGGTCTTTTTGACTGAATCCAAGTTTTAAGAGCAAATCCTTTTATTAATAGTATTTGTTTTATGAAGTTTATAAAGTTGGATTCAGTCAAATGGTCATACTTGAAGACCTAGAGGGCCTCGAAGCCATGGGTTCCTCACTCTTACCATAACCATCCAAAGCAAAACTCTTTCTCTTTCCTGCCTATACCTGTGTTCAAATAAGGAGGCAGGGAATGCTGTGAGCCCTCCCCTCTTCTTCCTCCTCTCCTCCTTTCTCTCTCCTGGTTTGTCTCCTCCTCTCTAATTGCTCTTTCTCAGTTTCCTTTGATGGTTCATGATCTATATTAGTACTTCCTAACTTTCAGTGTTCCTCCAAGTTTCTGCCCTGGGCTCTCTTCTCTCCTTTAATACTTTCTATCCATAACTTCATTAGATCCCATGGGTTTAGCTATCATTTCTATGCAGATGATTCCCAAACCTATAAAGCCAGATCCAGTCTCCCACCATAGTTTCAGTTCCATATCACCAAATACCTGGTAAACCTTTCAAGCCAGATGTTCAAGATACTTTAGATTCAACATATCCCAAACAGAAATCCTCATTTTATTTCTAAACTATTCCCTCTTCCAAATTCCCCATTTTGTCTTAAAGACACCATCATCCTCTTTTCATAGTTTCTCAGGTTTGTAAACTTGGTATCCTCCTGGATTCTTCACTCTGTCTCTCACCATACATATTCAATCAGTGTTAAATCTTTTTGATTCTGCTTTCATCTTATCTTTTACATCTCATTCTTTCTCTTAACTTTATTTCAAGAGGTCATTCAATCCTGGAATTCCTACATTCAGAGTATCCTCTGCCCCTGTACCTCTCCCTCTGATCAGATGACTTTCCCCAGAACAACCATTTAAGACAGTACCCAGGCCAACCATGTCTCCTCGCTCCCTAGGCTGCATACTGGACTTTCCCTACATCCTCCCTCCATTTCTCTCCTCCCATGGTACCTTTGTCTCCTCCCCCACAATTTTCAGCTTCCTTTTAAGTGCTATTGTTTCCCCTTAGGATGTAAACTTCTTGAAGGCTGGCAGATGCTGGCACAGGACCACCCAGCATTCCGTGCCCACATCAAAGAAGGCACTGTACTTCATGACAAAAGCAGAATCACAGCACAAAGGAAATATGAGCTTTAACATCTCCATCCCGAACATTGTAATGGACCCCTTGTACTTGACCTGTGGTAGAGCCTTCCAAAGTCATACTGGACTGATCAACCACAGCCTAACACACTGTATCCTGACTCAAACATCATGAGATCATTGGTCCTCCTTGAAAAGAATTTGTATTCCCAGCATTTTGGGCGGTGCCTTCCATATTAAGTGCTTAATCAATGTTAGTTGACTGACCAGTTGACTGACTCATACAGATGATTGCAAGAGCTTCCTAATTGGTTTCCCTATCTCAAGTCTCTTTCCATTCTGGTCCATTTTCCACACTGCTACCAAAATAATTTTTTATTAAATGCAGATCTGACCATGTCATTTCTCCTACTCAATCAGTTCCAATAGCTTTGTGTTACCTTTAAGGTAAAATGCAAACTTTTGTTCAACTTTTAAAATCTTATGCCACCTGGCCCCAACCAATCTTTTTTTTAAATTCAATTAATTTATTTGTTTTCAGTTTTCAACAATCACTTCCATAAGCTTTAAATTTTCTACCTCTCCCTTCCCTCTCCCTCTCTGAGATGGTGTGCAATCTTATATGGGTTCTACACAGACATTCTTATTAAACACATTTTTACATTAGTTCATGTTGTATAGGAGAATTAAAACAAATGGGAGAAACCATGAAAAAACCAAACCAAACCAAAACATAACATAAAAGAAAATAGTCTGCTTCATTCTGTGTTCTGATTCCATAGTTCTTTCTCTGGATATGGATGGCATTTTGCATCAAGAGTCCTTTGGGAATATGTTAGGTCCTTGAATTGCTGTGAAGGACTAAGAAGTCTATCAGAAACAGTCCGTGCACACTGTGACTGTTACTGTGTATGATGTTCTTCTGGTTCTGCTCACTTCACTCAGCATCAGTTCATATAAGTCATTCCAGGTTTTTCTGAAGTCCGACTCTTCATCATTTCTTATAGCACCCAACCAATCTTTACAGCTTCCTTGGCATTCTTTCCTCTCTGCAACATAGCCACACTGGCTTTCTCTTTGTTTCTCACACATGACAATCCATCTCCTATCTTCATGCCTTTGTATTGTCTATACTACATGCAAGGAATGAACTTCTTCCTCACCTCCATCTCACAGAGTTGTCTATTCCTTTGAGATGAAAGTCAGGCACCACCACTGTAAAATGGGGGTAAAAATAGCACTTATCTGGAAGAGTTGTTGTAAGGCACAGCATGAAGCCTTTCCCAATTACCCCAACTGCTAGTGTCCCTGACTACCTTGTACTGAGCTACTTTGTATTTATTTATCTTTATTGAATTTATATTTATCCTGTATAAGTTATGTATTTGTTGTCTCTCTTATAAGAATGTAAGCTCCTTTTGGTTAGGAATTATTTCCTTCTTTGTACTGGTACTCCCAGTGCTTAACACAGTGACTGGCACGCAGTAGGTATTTGATAAATGCTGATTGATTGATCAACTAAGACTTAAAATCATAGGATTGTAGAGTATAGACCTTAGTGATCGTGTAGTCTACTCTCCAGATGTGTACAGGTTGGCCAGAGAAGGGAAGTTAGATAATGTATGTAAGTACTTGATGACCCATAAAGCGCTATATAAATGTCAGCTATAATTATTATTCTTGCCCCAAATAACACAATGAGTTCATGGCATTTGTGGCCATGCTATTACTACTTGGTGGTGTTTCTATTTTATGGAATGCCTCAGTGGGAAAGACTCCCTCCTAATAAACACAACTCTATAGGAGAGGTTTATTGATCCCTTTAACCTGCCACTGCAAGCAGACCCAGAGCCATTTGGCATGGATTAACATCCACAATAACCCTTAGGGTCACAAGCCTCTGAACAGCTTCACTCCAGACCTCAATGATCTTGGCTGCTTTTCAGACTTTTGATTTCCAGACAGCTCTGCTTGGTAACTGCCCTATTAAACAGTTAATTATTTTTCTATGATACTAGCTTTTTATCTTTTAATACAACAGTTTTACTGTCTCTGATAATTACCCTATCTCAGATAACTCTTTTAAATCTAATGAGGCATGGCAAGCTCTGCTCAACAAGGCAACACACCATTAACTCCTTGCCTCTTTATTTGTCATCTTGTCTCTCTGAATTACTGTATCTCTAACCCCATGATCCTGGAATATATAGCATGTCATTTTCCACAAGGAAAACAATATTGCTTGGTCAGTGGTCAGCTTGTGGTAGCAGTCAGTAACCCTCTGGGGTTATTCAGCCATCCTTTTCTCCACCTCATGCTGATTGAACTGATTAAATCAGACTTTCAGCTATTCACTGACAAGAAACTTAGACCCAAGTCTTGATCTTCTCAATCTTTACCATCAGGAGCTGAAACATCCCTACCTCAGACATCATGAAGAAAGTGAAACTTAAGGGGCGCATGATAGCTATCAATATATATTTGAATGTGTCATATGGAAAATGGAGTGCACTGATCCTGCTTGACTTGGGGAAGGAAGGAAGGAAGGAAGGAAGGAAGGAAGGAAGGAAGGAAGGAAGGAAGGAAGGAAGGAAGGAAGGAAGGAAGGAAGGAAGGAAGGAAGGAAGTGAAAAAAGAAAAAAGAAAAAGAAAGAAAGGAAACAAGGAAGCAAGAAAGAAAGAAGGAAAGAAAGAAAGAAAGAAAGAAAGAAAGAAAGAAAGAAAGAAAGAAAAAGAAAAGGAAAGAAAGAAAGAAAGAAAGAAAAAGAAAAGGAAAGAAAGAAAGAAAAGGAAAGAAAGAAAAGGAAAGAAAGAGTCTCTTAGGCTCCTACTATATGCCAGACACTGTAAGTGAAGTACTTTACAAATATTATCTCATTTAAGCCTCACAACAACCTTCAAGGTAAGTGCTGTTATTACCCCCATTTTACAGTTAAGGAAACTGAGACAAACAGAAGTTTAAGTGATTTGTCCAGGATCAGACAGCTAATAAGTTTATGATACTTTTGAACTCAGGTCTTCCTGATTCCTGGTCCAGGGCTCTATCCACTAAACTTCATAGCTGCTAAAGATCAATGGCTAGAAATTGTGGGGAGGCAATTTTGCCTCAAGGTAAGGAAGAATTTAATTAAGAATTGGAGCTATTAAAGTAGAGTAGACTGATTTGAGAGGTGGTGAATTCATTTTTACAGAAAGTAGTCAAGCAAAATAGTGAATGGGCCTGGAATTAGAAAGATATGAGTCCAATCCTGCTAAGATACTTAGTACTTTGTGATACGGGACCAGTGGCTTAATCTCTCTCAGTCTCAATTTTTTCTGTAAAAATGAAAACAATAATAGCACTTCCTTCACAGGATTGTGGTGAGAATCACATGAGATCATATATGCAAAGCATTTGTAAACCTCAAAGTATTATATAAATGTTAGTTATATTATATGGTATTATATTAAGCTATACTATATTATGTTACATTATATCATATCATATATTATATCATCTATTATTATACTATGGAGAGGCTTTGTGCTTGAGATAGGAATTGGATTAGATGAAGTCTGAGGTCCCTACCAATTCCAGGATTCTATGATCCTGGTTAGAAGCTGCTGCTGATGCCAATCCTCCACTGGGCACCCAAGAGCAGATGGGTGGATTTCTTCTCCAGCTCCCTCCTTTATCACTCATGGCTTTCAGTACTCTAGACCACAAGTGGAATATCTATCTAGTTTTCTCTGAAATCTCCAGTAATAAGGAACTTACTACCTCCTGGAGTAGACCATGCCATTTTGGGAGAGATCCAATTCTTAGAAGTTTTTCCACATATTAAGGTGACATCTCCCTTTCTGTAACTTCCGTTGATCCTCATTCTGCTCTCAAGAGCAAATCAGAAGTCTAAACCTTTTTTCCACATGACAACACTTTAAATATTTGGAGACAATAATCATTGTTTTTTCTACATCCTCTCTTCTCCAGGTTAAATGCAACAGGGGTTAGAGGAAGGTGAGGTTACACTTCTCAGTGTGCACTATAACAAATACAAAAATATTGGATTAGCACTACATTTTATATGAAGCTTCAGGCTCTAGGAGTTAGATCTGATAGTAGATGAACTAAGACATTGAATTCGTTCAAAGGCAGAACAGGGAATGATGTAACAGCATGGGAAAAGGGGGCAATGGTGAGACATATGAGAGAGATGGTAGCAAATCCTAAGCCAGTGGTCTTGCTGACCTGAAGCAAAGTCCCCACTGGGCTGAATGAGCCAAAAGAGCTATGGAAACTACTATGGTCCACTAGTGTCATGGAGAGGCTTTAGGGAGCTGAAGGTGAGAACAGGGTAATGAGCAAAAGTTACAGGAGGTGGGTGACTGAAACTAAGTAGGAGTAGACAATTGTCTAGATACTGATCCATGAAATATGCAGCTGGACTCCATGCAGGAAAGATATAAGACAACATATTGAGGGGATTATAAAGTCTAATGAAATCTTTTTAAACATAGTACACATTTGGATATGTTTGAAGGCAGTAGGGAAAGAATTCATTGACAGGGAGAAGTCAAAGACTCAAGGTGTTGGGGAGGGGTGATTGTGGATGCAATCTGCTGATGAAGATGGGAACTGTTGACCTCGTAAAGAGAATCATCTCTTTGACACTGACTGGAAAAAAGTAGGAGAGAGTGGTAATTAATGTCAAGGGGTTTTGTAAAAACATGCTGCTTGTTGCAAACAGGACAACTTGAGGGCAAAAATGGATTGGAAAATTGTTCACCAATTCAACTCAATAAACATTAAATGCCTATCACATAGACGGTACCATGCAAAATACTAAGAATATAAAGATGAAAAACATTTCCGGCCCTTGACAATTTTCTAGTCCAGTAGTGGGATAAGATGTATATAAGTAACTGTCATACAGATTAGAAAGTGATTAAGTTATAGAAGTCAGAGTGCTGTGTATGTCACAATTTACAAAGGGCTAGCAGGAGTGGGGAACCTGTGGCCTCAAGGCCATATGTGGCCCTCTAGGTCCTCAAGTGCGGCACTTTGTCTGAATCCAAACTTCACAGAACAAATCCCCTTAATAAATGGATTTGTTCTGTAGAACTGGGACTCAGTCAAAAGGCCACACCCGAGGACCTAAAAGAGCCACATGTGGCCTTGAAGCCGCAGGTTTCCCAACCCTGAAGGTGTCCCAAGAGAGCAACTAGTATGGCAAAGGAACTTGAGGTCATGTTATATGAGAATCTTTTGACGGAACTGGGAATGCTTACTCTTAGAGGGCACACAAAAGCTGATTTCAAGTATTTAAAGGGAAATTGAAGAGAAAGGGAATTCAATTTGTTCTTCTTGGCACCAGTGGAAGACCTAGGTGGCAATTTTAAGCTTGACAACCTGGATCCAATCTCTCGTATTGCACATGACTCCTCTTTGCTTACTGTAAGTGCAGCGAATTGGCCTCATAATTATTCCTCTTACATTATACTCCACGTCCAGACAATACAGTTTTGCACCGGCTGTCCTCTATGCCTGGAGTGCTCTCCCATTCCTCCACCTCCTGGATTTCTACTTTCCTTCAAGGCTCAATTCAAATTCCACCTGCTACCGGGCCTTTCCTGGTCCTCCCACTCTTCTCTCCCAATACCAATGCCTTCCATTTATACAGTATATAGCTTGAATGTATGGTGATTTGCGTGCTGTTTGTCCCTATTGGAAGATAAGATCTTTGGGGAAAGGGGCCATGGTTTTGTTTTTCTTTGTATCTGTAGAGCTTAGCACAATACGTGGCTCATAAATAAGTACTTAATGGTTGGTTGGTTGTTGTCCTTCATCTCCAGAGAGGACCAGAATGACGTCACCATGATAAAGTGAAATTTCAGTGTGTCCCACTGTGGCTGATCAGACCAATAGGAACTCGGAATGCTCTACCACAGGTTGAACGCAAATAGTTTGTGTGAATATTTGTGGTGAATATCTCAAATTTGCACATCTTCGTTTACTTTGTGCTGTCTCATTCAGCTTTTCTCAAAGAGCATGGCACCCTTTCTGATGCGGGCACACCATGCTGAGCAGTCCTGTGCCAATGTCTCCCCATGTTGTACAGTCAAATCCAAAGTTCTTGAGAGAGACCTTGAGAGTGTCTTTGTATCGTTTTTTTCTGGCCACCATGTGATTGCCTGCCCCATGTGAGTTCTCCATAAAATAGTCTTTTTGGCAAGTGTACATTTTACATTCAAACAATATGGCCAGCCTTCGGAGTTATGCTCTCTGAAGCATAGTTTGAATACTTGGCAGTTCAGCTTGGGCAAGGATTTCAGTGTCTGGTACCTTATCCTTCCAAGTGATCCTAAGAATCTGACTGAATAAGACATATTAGACAAACTGAAAGTCTATAGAACCATTGTGTTGATCTCATTGTTATATGCTTGTGAAACATGGAGAGTCTACCAACGCCATGCCAGGAAACTGAATCACTTCCATTTGAACTGTCTTAGGAAGTCTAATACCTCTTCTCTCCCAAATTTTTCTTCGGAGCCTCCCAAACTGAGCTAGCTCTGACAATGCGTGCATCAACCTCATTGTCAATGTGTACATCCTGGAAAGTACACTACCAAGGTAAGTGAAATTATCCACATCTTTCAAAACTTCTTCATTTGTTGTAACCAATGGTTCCATGTATGGATGGTGTGGTGGTGACTGAGGGAACTCCTGTGTTTTCTTGGTGTTAATTATTAGGCCAAAATTAGCACAGGCAGCAGAGAATTGATCTATACTTGTTGCATCTCAGCTTCAGAGGCTGCTTTGAGTGCACAGTCATCTGCAAACAGAAAATCATGCACCAGTACTCCCTCCACTTTGGTCTTGACTTGTAGCCTTTACAAATTGAAGAACTTGATGCTGTGTTCATCTCATTGAAAGCATTTGTCAGCATGGCTAAAAACATCAAGCACAGGAGTAAGCACACAGCCCTGTTTCACTCCATTGGTGACTGGGAAGGCATGAAAGCATTGTCAATTATCCAGAACCCGGGCAAACATGCCATCATGAAATTGATGTACAATATTGATGAACTTCTCCGGGAAACCAAATTTTAACATAATTTTCCATAAGCCTTCGTGACTAACAGTGTCAAAGGCCTTGGTCAGTTCTATTGACTGACTGATTGATAAACAAGATTTCACCAAGCAGAGTATAGTGAAGCTAAGGCTGAACATTTAGGTAGGAATCCTAACTTATGGAAGGTCTTATATGCCTGGTTAAGGGATTTATGTTTTCAGAAATAACAACTAAAAACTCTTGGTTTCATAATAATTAAGCAGTGATTTTATTTTTATATAGAAAATACATTTAATAATGTACACCAACTAAATGGTGTGATGAAGCAGAAATGGGTGATGTTACTCATCTCCCTTAAAGCTCTGGTATCTTCAGATTTGAAGGAGTTACCTTTTTAATAAAGGAAATGCATTTTGGAAAATCTCCTGTCATGCAGAAAGTGACTCAGTTGGTGTACCATTGTGGAGTCATTAATGAGGCATTGTATCAGTGATTTTCTAAACTCCTTGATATGTAAACATTCTGCTATTTTTATTTTCTAATAAACCCTTCCACTCTTTCTAAAAGTATATAGTTTTTTTAATGAAAGTAAATTATAATTGATTTTCTAAACATTCACCATAAATTCTGCCATTCCTTTGAGCTTTCATTCTAATTACTCTTCCTTTCTCAGTCATATTACTAGAAGAAAAACCCCATTTGTCCATGTTACTTCCATTTCAATTTACTCATCAATGCCTTGATATCCAACTTCTTCAAAACTCTCTTAAATATGAGCAATTTTTTAAACTACTAAATTACATGATGATTTTTCAGTCCTCACTGGAAGAGAGCTTAATCCTGCTGCTCAATGGAGATCTACCAGAGCTCATTGCTCCTAGACCTACCTAAAAACCACATGAGAAAGGGAGAACTTTGGGGTGAGGTGGTATGTGGTGGAGTGGGGTGATCTGTATTGACCTTTATTTCCTTTTCTGGTCTGAGAAAGAGAAACATAGGAAAAAACAGGTTTTGCATCTGCTTTGCTGCGTGAAGAGATTTGGCATTGCTGAAGATCTTTTTGAACAATACACATCCCTTACCATTTGAAGACCTGTCTAGGGAAAGGCTTCATGGACCTATCATCACCAACTATTGGAGAATGAGAAATTCCTCAGAGTCCCAGAGCAGATCTGAGAAGATAGTTACTGAAATATAATAATACTTTCTTGGTACCCTGTCAAGGCTGACTGTGTGCTCAAAGAACTTGTCACTGCTTCAGTGGTCTAACACTCACAAAAAAGTGGGTTTGACTAGTCACAGAGCTATGAGAACCTGAAAAGGAAAAGTGCACAGTTTTCCAACTCATAGTATGTGTTACAGATTGTTATCTACAGACATCCAGGACAAAAGCAACCGTTGTTCTCACTTTCCCCAGACATCTGAGTTTCCGTAGTTATGAACCTCCCACTCTCTCCCACAGAGAGGTTATGTTCATGTTATGGATAAAATATTTTCTTCTCATTATACCTATTCTTGCCTTTTACTAAGCAAATACTATGTTTTTTCTTCCTGTTTTTGCCTTCTAATGAGCAAATGTTATAATGAACAAATGTTATAATTCTTGCTTCTGTAAGTAAGTATTTGGTATTTAAGAGTCAATGGTATTGCTATGACTGACTTTGTGTAAATGTGAAGCATAGCAGTGAGGGCTCAGGGGATGGAAGTAATAACGTGTCAAGGAGTGTGTGCTGTCAGTGAGCTCTCTGACTCTGCCCTGGGCTTTCTCTTCTTTACTCTCTATACGTGTTCTTTGGTAATTACTTCATGGATTCAATTATCATCTTTATCTAGATGGATCCTAAATATATATATATATATTATATATATATATATATATATATATATATATATATATATATATATATATATATATATATATATATATATATATATATATAGCTCCAATCTCTTTCTGGAGCTCCACTCCTGACTTTCCAACTGCCTGGAAGGAAAAGAATGAGGTGAAGAAGATGGAGGAGGAAGAAGAGGAGGAGGAGAAAAAGAAGAAGAAGAAGAAAAAGAAGAAGAAGGAGGAGGAGGAGGAGGAAGAGGAGGAGGAAGAAGAGGAAGAAGAAGAAGAAGGAGGAGGAGGAGGAGGAAGAGGAGGAGGAAGAAGAGGAGGAGGAAGAAGAGGAAGAAGAAGAAGAAGAAGAAGAAGAAGAAGAAGGAGGAGGAGGAGAAAACATAGCCCATACTTTGTGTGACTCGTGCAGTTGCAATCAATAGCCCAGTATGGAGAGCTAAGACACTAGATGACAAGAGCTGGGATCCAAAAAGGTCTTGAAAGGCAACAAAGTCTAAGACAGGGGAGACATAGACAGACAGCGGTCATTCTGAAGAGGATGTGGGGATTTTAGTGGCCTGCAAACTCAATGTAGGAGTACCTAGGTGGCTAGTGGATAGAATGGCAAGTCTAGACTCAGGAAAACTCATCCTGAGCTCAAATCCGGGTTCAGACAATTACTAGTTGTGTGACCCTGGGCAAGTCACTTAATTTTGTTTGCTTCAGTTTTCTCATCTGTAAAATGAGAAGAAAATGGCAAAGCTCTTCAGTGTCTTTGCCAAAAAAACAAAACAAAACAAAACAAAACCCAGATGGACACTACTGAAAATGACTGAAAAACAACAGAAGTGACCTTTGTCCCATTCCCCTTACCACCCCTCCCCACACACGTACACCACATCGCCTCTCCACACTAGCATCACAGACTCTCAGAGAGCCTAGAGATGTCATCAAGCTAATGTCCCTGACCAGCTGTTCCAGCCAAGTCATCAAGTGTTCTTTGCCTACTGTGATGAGGGTTCTAAAATGACCCATTCCATCCCATTGTTAGGAAGTTTTTCTTTCAATCTAATAAAAATCTGATTCTCTGCAACACCCCCCAAAACTCTTAGTTTTTGCCTTTGGTAGCTAGTTATGTCTAATTTGTCTCTCATGTGACAGCCCTTCAAAGACATGAAGCCAGCTGCTATACATCTGTCTAAGTCTTCTCATTTTCAGAATAAACTCCCAATATTATCCCATTTTAGGATGTCTTCCTCTGAATGCATTCTATTTTGTTCAGTTCCTTCCTAGAAATGTGGCATCTAGAACTGAACACAATACTCTAGAAGTAACTGACCAGGGTAGTGCCATACAGTGGCACAATCACTTCCTTCATTCTACACACTATTTTTGCTGCCCAAAATCACACTAGGAAGTTTCTCTTGGTCTCGGTTCCTTTACCTGTAAAATGAGGGAGTAAATTCCTTATAGGATCTTTCTAGTTCTGACATTCTATGGATTTCTCACTATGGTATAATTTTTATAAATGACTAGAAGACATAATCTAACTCCAATTCCCCTCTTAATTAACCAGAGGGTGAAAAAAATGTAGATTATATGGCATAAGTCATGAAAATTTTAAATAATTCAAGCATGAAATCTGCTATTGATTGGAAAATCCATCTATCAACACTTTCTTTATATAGGAAAGAGATTTTATTATAATTTCCCTCATCACTTTGGTTTGCTCTTATTTGGCTTGCTTCACAACATTAAGCCACTAGATGGTGGTGTCTATCAGTTTATTGACTCAAATAAAAGTGTCCAATTATCTCCCCCAATTTGGAAGACTGAAAGCTAGAGGGCAACATTTCCTTAGAAATAGCTCATTAGAAGATTTCAGAATGGGAAAGTGGCTGGAGAGATCTCCTTGAACTGTAAAGCTCAGTTCACATCAAGGAAAACAAAGTGTGTAAAGGGATTTTGTGACTCAAAAGCTGTTTTTCACTGTACAGAGGAAGTGCAATAGGATGGGCAATAATCAGCCTTGATTACAGAAGGAAGAAAAATCAATCTGTCTCAGTGGGGGAGGAAATCCACTTCTAAAGGTTCTTCAAAATTTTTGTGCTTTTACCATTGCATTGGAAATGCTTATTGCTATAAAAAGATGCTTTTTTAAAGGGCTACACAATTCTTCAGATCCCTTTGTAGTATTTAATGGCATCGCAGTATCAACTTCACACTTTCTTTAAAGTGTAGGGACACAGGGACTCTATCTGTGATTTCACCGGTATAGGGAACACCCATTAAGGAAACTCTCCTCCTGCCAAAGCAGGTAGGTTTACCTTTTCTGCAGCTTATATTAAAATTGCCCACAGCGTTGCGTCTTGCACAGTATTTCTTAGCCGTTTGACTCAGAAGCAGGACTTGAACCCCACCCCACCTGGCTTTAAAGTTAGCCCTTTATCCACTACACCAAAATGCTTATTCTGGTAAATATTTGTTGGGTTCCCACAGTATGCCAGAACATAGAAAAGACATTCCCTCAACGGTGCTAGACATTGATTCATAATAGTTAATGGTGATAACAATCATCTTTAGCATATATTTAGCGCTTCAAGGTTTACGAAGTGCTTTAAAGAATTATTTCATTTTGTCTTCAAAGCAACCTTGGTAGGTAGGTTTTGTTATTATCCTCCGCTTCGTTCTTGTTTTCTTGTTGAGTTGTTTCAGTCCTGTCTGACTTTGTGACCCCCATTTGGGGTTTTCTTGGCAAAGATACTGAAGGGGTTTTACCATTTCCTTCTCCAGACTATTTTATAGAAGAGAAAACAAGTGACTTATCCACATTCACATAGTGTTTCAGGCCGGATTTGAACTCATGAAGATGAGTCTTCCTGATTCCTATCCACCATGCCATCTAGCTGCCCTTATCCCCCAATCTACAGATAAGGAAACTGAGACAAATAGAGAATGGGTCATTTAACCAAGATCACACAGTTAGTATGTGTCTGAAACTAGATTTGAATTCAAGTCTTCCTAACTCCAAGCCCAGTGCTCTATCCACTGGACCACCTAACTGTTATGTCCTCATCTGGATGCAATAAAATTCACTTGAAATATCTGATTTAGCTTTTTGTGAATGGTAGTCATATTTCAGCTCTGCCCTATTACGCAGGCTGTGATGGGCACAAGGAATTATACAGTCCCATGTGTAGGTGTCTTGGCAGGCTTTGCCACCGAGAAAACCAGGCCCTCTGTTCCCTTCCTCCTCCTCTTCCTTCAGCTCTGTGTGTTTCTTCCATTCCTTGCTTCTGACTGCCCTTTGTCCCCTTCTCCCCAAGTCAGCCTCTTTCTGTTTTCCATTTTGCCGTCTGCATCTGAAACAGGATCCCACTTCTTATCCCCACAGTGTTTCTCTCCTACACTTCAAATTTCCTCTCATCAAATGCTTTCCCATTACATTTTCCCCCCTTTCACCACCTTTGACTCTTTAACCCCTTTCTCCTTATGTTTCTTATTAGTCTTGTCAAATCTACTTTGATACTTCTTAATCTCAGTGACTTTATCAGTGTGGGTGTTCTCTCCACCAGTGTGCATTGCCACCCCTCCACCCTCAACACAAGATCCTGAAACCAAACTATTCACCACTGAGAAGTCAACCCTCCTGGGCCAACAGGGCAAGAGTATGTCATGGGATGACATCTGCTCTTGCGTGTATACTTGAAGTCTATACTTGCAGCTTGGTAGGAGCTTCCAAGGCTTGTGTAACACTAACTTCATCTTCAAGAGTCTAGGGTCACCTCTACACTGTACAGTTTGTCATTGTGGGGTTGAAGGGGATCCATAAAATAACATGTCCAAGGCAATCATGCCTTGGTGGTGGGGTGAGGTGGTAGGGATAAGATACAACACTGAAATTAAGAGAGAAACTATAAATGGTCCACTCAGTTAATGGGTGGGAGGGTAAGAAAATTGATTAGTCCACCCATATATCATTCAGATATGTTCAGGACAGGACTATTTATACATATGTGCGTGTATATGCATGTATGTGTATATATGTGTATATACATACATGTGTGTTTGTTCACCAGGAGATAACACACACATATACAAATATATATGTATGTGTATATGTGTGTGTATAAATATATATACACACACATATACAAACACATACATACATATAGGTGTCACTTGGTAGCAATGTCCCTTCCCATCCCATCCCTTGTCTTCCTCAGCCTTTTTAGCTCTGCCTAGTTCAACTATTTCCTCACTAACCTTCTCCAGTAGTTGTGTACATATATATATATATATATATATACATATTTCAAAGTTTTATGTGTTATTAGAACTACCCAACTTTAGACCATCTTGAAAATAACCAGCCAAAGTCTTACTCTGAAGGCTGCTTCATCATGTGGCAATCCCTATTCCTTCATATGCATTTAACCTTCACTGCTTTAACCAAAGTATTCCACAATATGTCTTTCTAGATTCAGACTGTCACAAAAGCCCCCTGTTTCTTCTCCCATTCCTGACCTAAGGAAAGCATTCATTATCATATTTTACATTTCATTGGCATTTGGCGTTCCCCTCCTCAACATTCCTCATCGACCATGGGTGGTCAGATGGCAGTGGGGACAGAGTAACTGGAGGGTGCTTCAGCTCCTTCATTCCAGGACAGTACTGTAAGTACTAGAGTAATTTGGGAGGAAAGAACTTTGAGAAGCAAACCCAAGTGTTTGCTATCTCTCTAATCCTGCCCAAATAGAGGGAAGGGAATATGTATTCGTATGGCATCTATTATGCACCAAACACTATGCAAAGCACTTTTTAGAATATTATCTTATTTAGATATTTTATCTAATAATATTTAGAATATTATCGTATTTGATTCTCACAACAACCCTACAAGTTAGTTGCTACCCCCATGTTACAGTTGAGGAAAGTGAGGCAAACAGAGATTAAGAGATTTGCCCAGGGTAACAAAGTTAATATGCATCTGAGACTGGATTTGAACTTAGGTCTTCTTGAGTAGTAGTCAAGGATTTAATCTATAATAAGTTTGTCTAAGGAGGCTGGCCCCAACCTGACTTTTATCCAGATGTTTCTTACTCACTTTAGCCTTCCCCCTTAGTTAAGCCTATAAGCTATTGGCCCAAAATTTCCCAAATTGATTCACATTACCTTACAGGATCATTAGATTTAGAGCTGCAAGAAACAGAAGAGATTAGCTACTTTAACGCTCCCACCCTTCATTTTACATATAAGGAAAATGTTGGGTGGGGGAGTGGTTTAGAGAAAAGGCATAAGGACTGCATTAATCTGTCTATTACCCAATATTTTCAGTACATGCTATGTTTCAAGTGCTGTGCTAGGTACTGGAGATATGAATATAAAGAATAAAACAATTGATACTCACTAGGAGCTTGTATTCCAAAGGAGGAGAAAACAAGTACATATAAATATATACAACATGAATTGATCCAACCATTCTGGAGAGCAATTTCGTACTATGTGGGCTTTAAAACTGTGCATACCTTTTGCAATACTACTACTAGGTCTACATCCCAAAGAGATCATAAAAAACGGAAAAAGACCCCCATGTACAAAAATATTTATAGCAGCCCTTTTTGGGGTGGTCAAGGACTAGAAATTGAGGGGATGCTCATCAATTAGGGAATGACTGAACAAGTTGTGGTATATGAATGTAAAGGAATACTATTGTTCCACAAGAAATGGTCATTAGGTAGATTTCAGAAAAACCTAGAAAGACTTACATGAACTGATGCTGAGTGAAGTGAGAAGAACCAGAGAACACTGTACACAATTAACCGCAGCACTGTGTGATGACCAACTTTGATAGACTTAGTTTTTCTCAACAATTCAAGGGGCCAAGATAATTCCGAAAGACTCATGATGGAAATGCTCTCCACATCCAGAGAAGAACTATGGAGTCTGAATGCAGATCAAACAGACTATTTTCTCTCTCTCTTTTTTTTGCTTGTTTTTTTCTTTCTTGTGGTTTTCCCCTTTTTTCTGATTCTTCTTTCACAGCATGACTAATGTTAAAATATGTTTAAATATACATGTACATATATACACAACATAAATATAAAGCAAATAGGTACAAATAGTTAAATACAAAATAGTCTGGGAGGGAAGAAAATAGCAGTTGGGAAGGTCAGGAAAGACTTTGTGCAGGAGATGGGATGGAAACTATATTTTAAAGGAAGAGATCAATCCTGTGGGTGGAGGTAAGGAAGGTGCACCTTCCAAGTCTGTGGGACAGTCATCGCAAAGGCATGAAAATAAGAGGCAGAATGGCATTTGTGAGGGAACATGGATAAGGAATGTTTGGCTTCACTGAAGATCGAGGAGAAATATCAGTGAAGCTGGAAAGATAGCTTGGGGCCAAGTTGCATAAGGTTTTACAAGCTGAACAGAAGTTTCTATTCTATCCTAGAGAGAATGGAAAGCTCCTGGAGTTGATTAAGTAAGGGAGTCATACGTGCAGATCTGTGCATAAGGAAAATTACTTGGGCAACTGTGTATAATGGGAGGGGTAAGAGTAAGTGGTGAAAAGCTTGAGGTAGAGACCAGTTAGGAGGTTTTTGCAATAGTCTCAGCAAAAGGTGATAAGGAATGAGTTAAGGTAGCATCCATATGAGTAGTGAGCAGTCTAATGAAAGAGATGTTGAAGAGGTAGAAACAGCAAGATTTAGCCACTGTTTTGGATATGGGGGTTTGAGGACAAATGGAAAAGTCCAAGATGATACTGAAGTTATGAATCCAGGAGACTGAAAGGATAGTGATGCCTCTGGAAATTTGGAAATGGCAGGGGATGGGGAGGAGGGATGGGGGAGACATACAGAGATCTTTTTTAGACATGTTGAGTTTAAGGTGTCTCCAGGATGTTCAGTTTGAAATGTCTAATAGGGAACTGGCTCAGAGGAGAGACTGGGATGGAAGATATATACATGCATATATGTGTGATAGATCAATCTGTGAGTCATTTGCATAGAAGTAATAGGTAAACCCATGTGAGTTCATAAGGTTATGAGAGAGTAATGTAAAAACTTATTTTGCGCATTCAATTCAATTTGATTTAATAACCGTTTACTAAGCCCTTAGTATATGCAAAGCAGCATGCTGGGCTCCAGGAATACAAAGATGAAAATGAAACAAAGTTTGGCCTCTACAAACTTATGTTCTATGAGGGAGTTATAATGAATCTGCATATAAAGAAATACAAAATTAATTTGAGGAGAGAGAGAATATTAACAATTGAGTGGATCTGGGAAAGCTTCAGAAAGGAGTTGATAGCTAAGCTGAGCCCTGAAGAAAGATAAGGATCTAAGAAGTAGAGGTGTGAAGGGAGTGCAGTGGGGGCTGCTTTGTACTTGTGCATGGAGGTGAGAGGATGGCATTCTGAAGACAGATGCCAGCATTGTCTGGAACATAGGGTAACTAATGGGAAGTGACATCAGATACAGTTAGAAAGGTTAGAGCCATACAAAAGTATACACAAAAGTGATGGCCAAGAACTGGAAATTGAGGGGATGCCCATCAATTGAGGAATGACTGAACAAGTTGTGGTATATGAGTGTAATGGAATACTATTGCTTTATAAGAAAGGATGAGCTGGCAGACTTCAGGAAAATCTGAAAAGACGTATATGAACTGATGTTAAGTGAAGTGAGCAGAACTAGAACATTGTACACATTTACAGTCACATTATGCAATGACTTATTATGATAGACTTAGTTTTCCACAGCAATTCAAGGCAATTCCAAAAGACTCATGATGGAAAATGCTATCCACATCTAGAAAAAGAACTATGGAGTGTGCATACAAATCAAACCATACGATTTTCTCTCTCCCTTTTTTAAATTTTGTTTCTTCTTTCATCCCATGGTTCTAATTCTTCTTCACAACATGACTAATGTTAAAATATGTTTAATATAAATGTATATATAGAGCCTATATCAGATTACATGTCATCTTGGGGAGGAGGGAGCTTGTGGAACTGAATGTCGAAAACTAAAAATTAATTAATTAATTTTTAAAATAAAAAAAAGAAAAGTTAGAGCTAAATCATGCAGGACTCTAAACTAAGGAGTGAATCTTTGATCTTAGAGGCAATAGGGAGCCATTGAAGGTCCCTGAGGTAGGGAGTAATAATGATAAGATCTTTTCTATAGAATGATCAGTTTGCCACCCCTATGGAAGATTAATTGGAGAGAGGATGAAGACCAATATGCAAGAAGACCAGTTAGGAGGCAGTTACAATAGTGCAGTGAAGTGGCAATTAGGGCTTGGGGTAGGATTATTGTGTTGTGAACAAACAAATGGGAGAGATATTGTTAATGTAGACTTGGCATGACTTGGTAACTAACTAGATATGGGATAGAGTTGAGAGTGAAGAATTAAAGAAGCATCTCTCTTCAGTTTCAGTCTCACATTGCCAATTGCTTGCTAAATATTTTGAACTGGATGTCCTATAGGCATTGCAAACTCAACATGTCTAAAACAAAACTCATGATGCTTCCCCAAAACTTCTGAACTTCTTTGTTCCTGTCAATGGCACCACCATCTTTCCATTCTCCCAGATTTGCTACCTCAGTTTCACCCTCTGTTCCTTACTCATACCCACCCAACATCTCTAAACAGTTTGCTAAACCTGATCATTTCTGTCCCCATAATATCCCTTTCGTGCACTCCCTTCACTCCACTCACTTGATCACCACCTTCGCTCAAGATCTCATCACTCCTTGGACTATAGAAAAAGCCTCCTTGGAATCTTATGTATTATATTTTATGCACTGTTCTGAGAAGGGGTCATAGTCTTCATGAGACTGCCAAGGGAGTCAGAGTCACATGCAAAACAGTTAAGAATCTTCATCTTAGAGGAAATGACCAAGAATTCCAAGTGATACAACTCATTGGTAAAATTTTGAAGATGGGATTTTTGTTGTTGCTGCAATTTTGCTTTGTTTTGTTTATATTTTGTCATAGGTTTCATATGACAGGAAGAGACTAGATAAGCAGAACCTAAAGTCTGGGTTTTTATTCTCAGATCATTACAGTTTTAAAGTCCCAGATGTACCTTAAAGAGACTATTCTAAAAAGTATTTCCAACTTCATCACTTATCTTTGGATTTCATTTATCTGTAATCTCTTCCCAGAAAATGGGATTGAGCTGGCATCCAGTAAGTTTCTGTCACACTCATCCATCAGGAGCCTTCTCCCTCCCCTTCCCCCCAAAATTATTCCCACTATCTCCTGCTTCTCCCAATACTTAGAGTTCATTTGAGCCAGGTCATGGTCAAACTCATCTTGTATGTTTATCAAGCTCAGTTTAACAATCTTTTGTTAAGCATCTTTGTGGAAGGCACGGTCCCTGGCCTCAAGGAACTGACAATATAGAAGCAGGGGTGGGGGTGAGATATTCCTGACTTCTCTCAAGTGATTCCATCTGCCTGGAATAGTGTACCCCAATGTCTTCTATCCAAATCCCATTCATCCTGAGGCAGCCAACTACTGTTGTATAATCCTAACATCCATTGCTCAACTTCTTCCCTTTAGGACTTAAAATAAATCTAGTCCTTCTTCTATATCATAGCTCTTCAAATATTTGGAAACAGTTTTCCCTGATTCTTTTCTTTTCCAAATGAAACTTATTCTGTTTCATCAATTGACCTTCATGTGACACAAGCACTAGGTCCTTTGTCATCTGATTGCCCTCCTCCATACACTCTCTAGCTTATTCCTTTCCTTCTTAAAGTGCGATGCCCAGAATCACTTTCTTATATATAATACTTGAGGTGTATTCTGGCCAGAGCAGAATACATCAGGACTGTCACCTCATTGTTGCTGGACACTCTGCCTCTCATAGCAGCAGCTAGGGGCTGAGTGGGTAGAGTGCTGAGTCTGGAGTCAGGAAGTCATGAGTTCAAATCCTGCCTCACACACTTACTAACTGTGTGATCCTGGGAAAGTCACAACCTCTCTTTGTCTTAATCCATTGGAGAAGGAAATAGCAACCCACTCCAGTATCTATGCCAAGAAAACCCTAATGGACAGTATGATCCATGGAGTTAGGAAGAGTTAGACCCTACAGAATAAGTGCTTCTCTTAATGCTATTCAAGATCACATTCACTTTTTTAGCTGCCATATGATACCATTGACTCATTGAGTTTGCTGTCCACTAGAACCTTCAGATCCTTTTCAGATGAACTGTTCTCTAGCTGTCCTAGAATCCACAAATAATCCCTAAGTCATATGTTTTTGGTAATTTTGGGGGGTGATGTAATTGGGGTTAAGTGACTTACTCAAGGTCACACAGCTATTATCAAGTGTCCAAAACCAGATTTGAACTCAAGTCCTCCTGACTCCAGGGCTGGTGCCCTATCCACTGTGCCACCTAGCTGCCCCAAGTCTCATTTTTCAACAGTGTTTTCAACTTCTTCCTAAGAACAGGTTGGCCCTTATCTAGGCTGAGTTTCTTCTTACCCCTTTACCCCATTTACTCGCTGGTGGCAGAGGCAGCAAATCACTTATCAGTCATACATGTCAGAACTGTCTACATATTTTTAAATGTGCTTTATTTAGTAAGAGCTTTATAGTTTTAGGGGTAGGCAGGGCTGGTTTGTTTCACAAATGCTCAGACTTTAGCATGAAACACATGTGAGCTTTGACTTGGGGACTGGAAAAGAGAAAGAGTTTGGGGTAAGCTCAGCTTGAAGGAAGATCCCCTTGTGATTTTCTGTATTCTCATCCCTTGGGTGGAAGACAACACCAGCCGGAGGAAGGGTGATTCTTCACATTGCTCATGAAACTAGAAATAAGTGGAGAATATTGCTATCCTATAAGCTAAGACTTGGGCATGATACAGGGGAGAGGGCAGGAAGGAATGTGTTTGAGATATATTTGCTAAGAATGTGTTTCCATTTAAATTCTCCAGCCCTCACTCTTGTGATGCCTTCATTCTTGATTTGGCAAGATCTGGTGACTTTCCTGGACTTCTTTCCTCTCCTGGCTGGTACAGTCCATGTATCTTCCTCATACTGTAAGAACCAGGTTGGGTCAAAAGCTTTCATTTGCTTTCCTCCCATATTCTTGCCTAATTTCTCTACCTCCATCTTGGCAATGGGGGAAGACAGGCTCCCCACTCTACTCTGAGGAAATTCTCTCTGCTCAGCAGTGAGGAGCAGGCAGAGGGATATATAGGGTACATGGAGATTACTCCAGCGATAAGGGAGAAAAGGATTCCGACAACACTGAATTGGTATCTATACCAATGGAAGGAGGAAGGGGGCATAAATAATCTGAACCACCTGGCCACCCCAATAAGAGCACTCTTTACATGGATATTGAGACTCAATCATATCTATATCTATATATAGATATAGATATTTGTATATCTATATATAGATATATATGTATGTATATATGTGATCAAGGGGCAAGCACTCAGATCTAGGTTTCATTCTTGACTTTGCCATTAAGTGACTATAATGTTATGCAAATTGCATCACTTCTTTAAACCTCAATTCCTTCCCCTATAAAGTGGATTCAACACTCCATTTTCCCTAGTTATTGCAGCAATCTCTAGCCTTTTTTGTGTTCAGTATACTGTGTACCTGACCAAGGCCAGAGGACCTGGTTCTAAGTGTAGCATTTTCTCTAAGGTACTTCCCCAACTTGGCGCACGCCTGATTACAAGTTGAAAAGTAACAACAGTAGGTCCAAACTCTCAAATTATAGCACGTAAGCCTCCAGAATTTGAAATGAGGAAGACCTGAGTTCAAATTCTGGCTCAGATACTTACTAGCTGTTAACTTGGTCAAGTCACTTAACTTCTGACAGCCTCACTTTCCTCATTTCTAAAATGGTGATCATCATAACACCTCCCTCACCAAATTGTTGTGAGAATCAAATGAGATAATATATTTGTAATAATGAAACCTTAATGAAATAGAATTCAATAAGAACATAACCTGATCATGAACAAAACATTTTCTTGGTTCAAAAGTGTGGATGTATACTTTATACAGGGAGAGCTGCAATGAAAATTGTGATTTGCCTTATGCCAGTGTAGTAAGGGGGATTTGGTCTCCTATCCCTTGAGTTGATGTAATCACAGAAAGTAAGGGAGAAGAAAACAAAGGGAGAGCTACTATTATTTCAATAAGGTTTGTTTTGCAAACCTCAAAGTGCTTTATAAACTTTAGTTCTTAGTTATTACCTAGCTCAAAGCAAAGACATTTGCCAAAATGGGAGAATAGCAACAGCACTACAAAACAATTGCTCTCTAAACAAAGGGGCACAGTCCCACAAATACACCCTGCATCAATGAGAAGAGTGGGTATAAACTTAGAGCACAGTGGTGGGGAGACAGGCATGGGGGAGCATGTATGGCCAAAGCAACCTGCTTTCTCTCTGGCCAGACTTCACTGTCCTTTATCTTCTTCTCCCACTGTACTCAGGCTGCTCTTCCCGGGGTGCAGCATTTTTGCTGGGCAAGTCACCCAGTTGAGCCCCCTAGTTTTGCTTCCCTCTCCAGCTCTACAACTTGTTGTCAGGAGCCATCCTCTCCTGAATCCATTATTGACTCTCTTCTCTGCTGCCAGAAGTTGTGTTTGTTAAAGTAATTTTCTACCTAAAGATGTTGCTGCAAAGTAAGTTGTGCCTCAGAACCCTAATGGATGCATCTCCACTATGCTTTTAAATCTCTTGAATTGATCAACTGCCTCTCTGCTGGATGCCATTTCTCCTCCTAGACAAATATTTCTGCTATTAGAAGCCATGACTGTAAGACAAAATTCCCTCCCCATCATGATAACATATGGTAGAAGTGCAGGAGTTACGATCTATAAAGTTACTCCCTTAAAAGACTTCAGTCTATAAGGCTTGACTGAGAGCTTTTTAAAGACTTTTTTTCCCAGTCAATGTCCATCTGTCTTTCTGATTTAACCAGAGAAATCTTTC
The DNA here is from genome assembly GCA_023548195.1 of Bettongia penicillata ogilbyi. Taxonomy (NCBI): domain Eukaryota; kingdom Metazoa; phylum Chordata; class Mammalia; order Diprotodontia; family Potoroidae; genus Bettongia; species Bettongia penicillata. Next base: position 7,370,075 of record JAJHZJ010000266.1, on the reverse strand, counting down.
AAACTTCCTAAAATGATAACAAGAGTACCTCCATCTTTGTACTTCATTAGGATATTAATACCTAGTTTCTTCTGTTTTCTTCTCCCTTACTTTTTGTGATTACATTAGCTCAAGGGATGGGACACAAAATCACCCCTACCACACTGGTTAAGGAAAGCCACCATTTTCATTGCAGTCCTCCCTGTCTAAGGCATATTTCCACATTTTTGAACCAAGAAAATGTTTTGTCCAAGACTGGGTCATGTTCTTCTTGCATTGTACTTCGTTAAGATTTCATAAGTGCTTTGGGACTATTGAGTAAGAAATAGGAGCTCGGTTGATAACCGAAGAAGAATGTGAAAGCAAGCAGTAACGAAAGCAAACTCCTGTGGACGTTGTACAATTGGCACACAAGAGTATCAGTCAGTGATCAAGAAAGGCAGTGTGATATAAAGTGATAGCCTGCTAGACTTGGACTCAAGAAAAGCTGAATTCAAATTCTTCCTCAGACATTTATTAGCTATGCAGACACAGCCAATTCTGTTTGCCTCAGTTTCCTCATCTGTACAATAACATCTACATTACAGAGGCAACTAGGTAGTTCAATGGGCAGACCCCTGGACTCGGAATCAGGAAAACTTGCGTTCAAATATGGACCCAACAACTTGCTGTGTGACTCTGGGCAAGTCACTTAACCTCTGTTTGTTTCAGTTTCCTCCCCTACAAAATGGGAATAATGATATCTACCTTTCAAAGTTGTTGTGAGGCTCAAATGAGATAGTACTTGTAAAGCACAGGGGCTAGCGCAGGATAAGGATTTAATAAATGTTGTTTCCTTCCTTGCTTCACAGGACTATTGTGAGGATCCTAAATGCTATTTAAATGTCAACTCTTATTACTATTACGTCAGAAAATAGATGGGAGAGGAAAGCAATCTTGTACCTAATCTGGGAGGAAACTCCTTATAGCCAAAAGTAAAAACTGAACCAAAAGAAGCAGTTGCAATTTTTCTTGCTATTCTAGATATTTTTAATAGATGGGTGGAGAGAGTAACACCAACTCCCTCTTCCTATGACAAGAATTCAATTCATCGTTCAAGAAAAGAGGAGGTTACTTTCCTTTTAAAGTAAGGTAGATTCTAGTCTGTTGGAGACCACACTTGTATGGAGAGCACATCCACAGTGCACACATCTGCTCCTCTCAGAACTGTGTGGGATGCATTCACAGTTCGGTTGTCATGACATTGCACAGTATTTCCATAACAGAGATTTTTCCACGTTCTGGGAAAGCCAAAGTTGACAGTTTGCCTCATGCCTTGCTGGACAGTGGGCAGGATCTCTAGGGATGAATGTTTTTATTTTGGTGCGTGAGAGTCTGGTTCTGTCCTCAGCCAAATTAAGAGCTCAAGGTCTAAAAAGAAATGGTACTGGCCCCAAAGGAAGTCAAAGAGTAGATCGGGAAGGTATTTACTAAATGCTATCTCCTTTTCTTTTTGTCAAGATTTCATCAGTGCTTTGGTAGTATGGAGTGAGAAATAGAAAACGTATTGAAATAGAAGCAAGGAAGGTAAAATGAGCAAAATGATGCAGAACGAAGAGAATGGGTGTGCTGCTGCCATTTTGAATGTGATCACACACTTGAGAGTATAATTAAAGTATTCAAAGGTCATTCTTTTTCCCATAGAAAGAATTGGGACAAGAGATTTAAGCTTCAGTTAAAAATGAACTTTTTTTCATAGAAGTGAAGATTTATTTATCCTCTGGGGTTAAATGTATATCATGTAATAAGGTAATAGCCATATGCAGTAATGAGGGAGAGGATGAATATAGCTCATTGAGATCCACAGAAAATTCCCAAGTCTTTGCTATTCCTACATAAGATACTCCACCCTCCCAGTTCTGTACATTTTCCCTAGCTGTACCCCAAGTCTGTAATGTTCTTCCTCATCTCTCTGTCTTTCTTTAAATCTCAACAAAAATACCATTCTCAGAGTTTTCCTTATCTCCCTTAATTCTAGTGCCTTTCCTCTGAGAAGGTACATATCTATCTCCAGAGAGAGTTAGAGAAAGAGGAAGGGAAAAAGAAAGGGAGGGGAGAAAAAAAGAGGAAGAAGGAGAAAGGGGGCAAAGACACAAGGAGAGGGAGAGAAAACAAGAACAAATCTCCTCTTTAACAGAACATTTCAAATAGATTAATAAAGTTATCATGTCTTCCTCCCCCATCTTTTCTTCTCTAAGCTAAACATCCCCAGTTCCTTGTGCATCCTCCTATGGTATGAATCTGATGCTGTCCATTATTCCAGTTGTTCTTCTCTGGTTTCTCTCTACTTTAGCAATACAATGCTTAATCAGTACTCTACAATACCAATCTACAATGTCAATCCTTTCCTATTTACTAAATTTAACTAGGTTGAATGTAAGGAGAAGGAAAAGCATTTGGGTAAAGATCGCCTAAAGGAGCAGCAAAAACATATATTGTCATTGAGGTAGACTTTAGACTTTGTGACTGGAAAGAGAGAATATATGAGTTCAGAGATGGGTATCAAGCATAGAATGAAGCATGATATAGTAGTTAGTAATGGAAGACTTCAATTATCCAGACATTTGCCAGGGCGTTCTGTCTAAAACAGAACAGCTAATCATTTGTTGACTGCTCAAAAAGTAGAGAAAATTACAATTTAAACTGCTATTCTGTAATGGATTCTAGCTAACAAAGAGGAAATTGTGATTGGAGTAGAAATGAGGAGACCCTGATGGGGAAATGAATATTCTATCTTAGTTTGCTACAATGACGAAGAGAAATCTGGTAGAAACTCTAGATTTGGAGAAGAACCTTTCAAAGGGTTCTAAGAAAGGAGGGTTAATTGCCCTATTGGCCTTAAATTCTACTAGAGATGCCAAGTCAGAAGAGCAAGCTGTAAATGCCATGCAATCCAATAAATAGTTAGTAAGCACTTACCATGTATAAGGCACTAGACTAGGTTGAGATATTAAAGAAAAGAATGAAACAACTCTCACCTACAAGGAGTTAACATTTTACTTGAGGGGACACAACTTTTATACTTTGATAGATCTTTTATCTCACTGATGTGGATAATTCCTCCAGCATTGTAGATTGAAACTCATCCATTCCCTTTCAGCTGGGGTGACTTTTCTACATGCCCTCCTATAAATCCTGATTTGGGAACTTATTCTAGTTCTTTTGTCATTGTATCAATTCAAATGGCAATCAAAGGCTGTCCAACACTGTCTCTTAACCTTGTCATATGTCTGGCCCACCTTCTGGTCATGCATTTCTTTCGTTCAGCTCTTTTTAAAAAATGTATCTTTAGTTATGCCCTTAAATATTTCCCAGTTACATCTTTAAAATTTTTAACATTCATATTTCTTTTTTGGTGAGGCAAACAGGTTAAGTGACTTGCCTGGAGTCACACAGCTAATAAGTGTCAAGCATCTAAAGCTGAATTTGAACTCAGGTCCTCCTAACTCCAAGTCCACTGTGCCACCTAGCTGCCCCTTAGCATTCATTTTTAATGAATTTAATTTTGAGTTCTAAATTCTCTCCCTTCCTCCCAACCCTTCTCCCCAACTTGAGAAGGGAAGCAGCATGATATTGGCTATACTTGTGGAAAACAAGAAAAATAAAGAAAGAAGAAAACCATGCTTCAATCTGAACTAAGTGTTCATCAGTTCTCTCTCTGAAGGTATAGAGCATTTTCATCATGGGCAATAGTCTTGGATCATTGTTTGATCAGAGTAGCTAAGTCTTTCCCAGTTGGTCATCATTGCATCATTACAATATTACTGTGTACAATGTTCTCCTGACTTGTGCTCACTTCACTTTGCTTCAGTTCATGTAACACTTCTCAGGTTTTTCTGAAATCATCTTGTTCATCATTTCTTATTATTCCATCACAATCATACACCACAATTTGTTTAGTCATTCCCCAATTGATGGACATCCCCTCGATTTCCAGTTCTTTGCCATTACAAAAAGAGCTGCTATAAATATTTTGTACATATAGATACATATTGCTGGGACAAAAAGTATACACAAATTTATAACCCCTTGGGCATATTTCAAATCATTCTCCTCAATGGTCCAATCACTTCATAACTCCACCAATAGCACATTAAAGTACCTATTTTTCCTTATCCAGTCCTGTATTTGTTATTTTCCTTTTCTGTCATATTAGCTAAAATGATAGGTGTGAGGAGTTATCTTAGAGCTGCTTTAATTTGCATTTCTCTAATCAATAGGAATTTAGAGCATTTTTCAGGTGACTATTGATAGCTTTGATTTCTTCATTTGGAAACTGACTATTTATATCTTTTGACTATTTATCAGTTGGGGAATAACTCATATTCTTTTAAGTTTGACTTAGTTCATGTATTTGAGAAGGGAAGCCTTTATCAAAGAAACTTGCTGTAAAATCCCCTTTCCCCAGTTTTGGTGTTTTCTTTCTAATTTGGATGCATTAATTTTGCTTATGAAAAATCTTTTAATTTCATGTAATCAGAATGATCCACTATACTTTCCATGATCTTCTCTCTCTGTCTCTCTTGTTTGGTCATAAACTCTTCCCTTATCCATAAATCTGACAGGTACATTTTCCCATCCTCCCCTAATTTACTTATGATATCACCCTTTATGTCTTAATCATATATCCATTTTGATTTTAATTTGTTATTCAGTGTTGACAAACTGCTTTCCAGTTTTCCCACCAGTTCTTTTCAAATGGTGAGTTCTATCCCCCAAAGCTTGGGCATTTGGGTTTATCAAACACTAGATTACTTATGGTCATTTGCTACTCTGTATTACATAACTAGTCTATTCCATTTATCCACCACTCTGTTTTTGAGCCCATGTCAGGTTGTTTTCATGATTGCTACTTTGTAATATAGTTTGAAATCTGATACTGCTAGGCTGCATTCCTTCACGTTTTTAAAAAGACATTCCCTTGATATTCTTGACTTTTTGTTCTTCCAAATGAATTGTGTTATTTTTTTCTACCTCATAAAATAATTCCTTAGTAGTTTGATTGGTATGACATTGAATAAATAAATTAGCTTAGAGAATGATCATTTTTATTATGTTGCCTCAGCTTACCCATTAATATTTATTAATTAATTATTTAATATTAATTAATATTTCTCCAGCAGATCTCTCTTTATTTGTAAGAAGTGTTTTGTAGTTGTGTTCATATAGTCCCTAGATTTGTCTTTGCAGTATTTTATATCATCTATATATTGTCTTTCAAGTATTTTATATCATCTGCAGTTATTTAAGCAGAATTTCTCCTTCTATCTCTTCCTACTGGGCACTGTTGGTAGTATATAGAAAAGCCGATAATTTATGTAGATTTATTTTATATCCTTCAACTTTATTAAACTTGTTAATTGTTTCAATTAGTTTTTTACTTGATTGTCTAGGGTTAAGTATACCATTATATCATCTACAAAGAGTAAAAATTTTGTTTCCTTATTGCCTATTTTTATTCCTTCAACTTCTCTTCTAGTCTTATTGCTATGGCTAACATTTTAATATAATATTGAATAATGGTGTTGATGATGAACATCCTTACTTCACCTGGATCTTATTGAGAAGCCTGAATGTTTATCCCCATTACATATAAAGAATATTCTTGGTTTTGGATAGATACTAGTAATCATTTTAAGAAAAGCTCCATTTATTCCTATGCTTCCTAATATTTTAATAGCAATGGGTGTTGTATTTTGTGAAAAAAATTTCTACATCTATTTAATCATATGATTTTGGGAGTTTTCTGTTATTGACATGGTCAATTATTCTTATAATTCTCCTAATATTGAACCAGCCTTGCATTCCTGGTATACACATGGATATCGTATTGCTTCAATATGTGCCAATATTTTATCTAATATTTTTGCATAAATATTCATTAGGTAAATTGATCTATAGTTTTCTTTCTCTGTTTTTGCTCTCCTTGGTTTAAGTATCAAAATCATATTTGTGTCATGGAAGAATTTGGAAGAAGACTTTACCTGTTTCTTCAAATAGTTTGTATAGTATTAGGATTAATTGCTCCTAAAATGTTTGGTAGGATTTACTTCTGAATCCATCTTGTTCTGAGGATTTTTTTCCTTGGGGAGCTCGTTTATGGCTTGCTCAATTTCTTTTTCTAAGACAGGGTTAATTAAGTACTCTATTTCCTCTTCTGTTACTCTGGGAAATTTACATTTTTTAATATATTCACCTACTTTACTTAGATTGTCAGTTTTACTGGCATGTAATTGGGCAAAATTACTCCTAATAATTGCTTAAATTTCATCTTCATTGGTTGTACATTCACCCTTTTCATTTTTGAGACTGGTAATTTGACTTTTTCTTTCAAAATCAAATTAATGTTTAAAATTCTCTATCTCCTCACAGATTCCTTGTAAATCAAGGTTAATGTTCATACTCTCTCCACTGACTTCTTAGGGAAAATAGCAGTTACACTGTTACTATTCAAGATTCCGGTGTGTCTTAAAGAGATAGTAACAATTTCTATAGTTTTTGTAAGAGAGGCTACTAAAGGTGATTCATAGATGCAACAGCACAATGTCATCCAGAAATGAGAGTATCTAAAAAATTTTGCTATCCATGGAGAATCCTTCCTCCATTGTGATTTTATTTTATATTTTATTGCTATGTTATTAGCAGTAGCCTTTATTGAGCATACAGCTCATTGTTTTATGCCTCCATTTATTTTATCAACTGGAGGGTCATTCAAAGAACAAAATATCCATTTTTTTACATATATTTTAAAGAATTTTCTATGATTTTGACATGCATTGGAGACAGCTTATTGGAGGAAATTTTTAAGTTGTTTTTTTACAACTTGGTTGTTGTTTTTAATAAACAGCAAACAGTAAACAGCGAGACTTTATATTCTTTATCACTTTTAGCAGCTGGTAATTGTAAAGATGTGGTCGACTAGAGAATATCATTAGTGAAAGTCTACCTGTTACCTTCTCCTTCCTTTGTAAAAAATGTCCTCCTCACACATATGGATTATTTGCATAAACATTTTGCATATATAGGAAAAAAACAGGTATATGGGTCAGTAGTTATGAATATTTTCTCAGTCACTTTTCTTTTCCAGTAATAAGAGGTTGGTATATTTTCCCAAGCCTTTGGTATTCTCTTTTTTTTCGTATACCATGAGAATTCATCTCTCAATGCCCTCAAAATTGTATCATTTTCAACACAGGCATTTCTTAGGTTTCTAATCTTACCATTTTCCCCATCTTTGTTTTCCTTAGTGCTATTTCTTCCTCATATGGCACCTTAGGGATTGTGCAGTTAGAATCCAAATACAGTACCTCCACGCCTTTGATGAAGAAGTGTGTTATAAAAACCTTTACTGATGCAAATTTATTTTTCATACATTTGTTGTCCTTCTAGTTTCATCCTTAAATGTCCCCAGAACGACTTTGTTTAATTTGGTCTCTCAGCAATCCTTTTCAAACATATTTTTTCCTCCACTATTTCTCACTGTTCTTTATGGAGATTTTATTCATAATCTTCCACAATCCACTTTTTTTACAACTGCAAATGAGTTTTTTCTCTAAAATACTATTGCCCTTGGTTTCCATATCTCTCTATTTGGTGATGAGATCAAGAGTTTGCTGAATGAAGAAACATGTAAACAACACATACGATATGCAAACAAGTAAGTATTTTATTTTTTAATTTTAATTTCTCACAGATTTAAATTTATTTATTTAAGTTTTCAACATTCATTTCCACAAAATTTTGGGTTCCAAATTTTCTCCCCATTTCCCTCCCCCCACCCCAAAATGCCAACCATTCTAATTGCCCCTATCACCAGTCCGCCCTCCCTTCTAATGTCCCTCCCTTCCCTTATCCCCATCTTCTCTTTTGTCCTATAGGGCAAGATAACTTCCTATATTCCATTGCCTGTATTTCTTATTTCCTAGTTGCGAGAACAGTACTTAACAGTTGTTCCTAAAACTTTGAGTTCCAATTTCTCTTCATCCCTCCCTCCCCACCCATTCCCTTTGAGAAAGCAAGCAATTCAATACAGGCCATATCTGTGTAGTTTTGCAAATGCAAGTAAGTATTTTATAAGGAATATTTAAGGATGGAAAGTTTACTACCAATTATGGAGATCAAGAAAGGTTTTTCAGAGAAGATGGCACCTGACTGTAGCCTTGATGGAAAACAAGCAGAGATGAGAAGGGATGATATACAGGAAGGAGCATATTGAATCCAGAAAATGGTAATGTAAATGTAATGTAAATTTTGTCAAAAGTGAATAGCAAAAAGGGTCTGGATAGCTGAGAGCTAGATTGTAAGAGGAATTTAAATGTCAAGTTCAGGAGTTTGCATGTTATTTTATAGGCAAAGGGGAACCACTAAAAGCAAGGAAATGACATGGTCAGCCTATGCTGTAAGAAGATTTCTTTGACAACTGGTGGAGAATGGATTTGGAAATGAAAGGCTGAAAGCAGAAAGACCACGTAGGAGGTGCCTTTAGGTCTTGTTGTTCTTTCCTCAAAGACTTTAATACTTTGTTTACAACCTCCCTCTCTACTCCGGTCTCTGCCCTCATACTTAGGGGCTTTAGTATTCTAATGGGTATTCCTCTGAATAGCTCAGCCTCCCAGTATATCAGACTCCTCAACTCCAAAGACCCAGATCCTCTCTCCACATCAGCCACCAACAAGGGTCACGTAGATCTCACCATCACCCACAATTATACCAGCTCCATAATCTTTCACTTTGAAATTTGTCCTGCTTATAATTTCTTGTGCTTCCATTTATTACATACTTCACTCCTCCTAAATCTATTTTTTAAATTCACCATGACCTCTTGTTCTTCTGCTGTCTAGTCCTATTTTCCCATTCCAGTACTCCTGCTCTAGCCTCACTTTCCTCCTTTCACAGTCTTGACCTTATGTTTATCCAGTCCAACTGTATATCTATCTGAACTGTATAAACTTTCCCCCTTATTCCTATCTTTTTTTTATGTTCTGATAATCCCATACTATCAACCTACTTTGTTCCAACCTTGTGTTGATATATACCACTGGAAGAAGTCTTTCAACCATACTACTAAATCCACTGGGGACTCAACTGATCAGTTCCAGTTGAGCAATGCTTCCTTTTTTCTTTCCTTCTTTCCCTCCTCTCCTCTGTCCACCCTTACCTGTGGGTACCCTGCCCAAAGGAATATAAATTTTGATTGCTGAAACCTCGTGAGGTATTTTGAGGGTTATGGACTAGATTTTTTTCTCTTCCCTACTAATTTATTCTATCATTTAAAAAGAAAAACTAGGACAATTAACTCTTTTGCACTATATAGTTTCACTTATGATTTCTTGAAATACGGCACAGGAAAACCAAGTTTTGATAAAGACAATTGGGATTCAAGTGGAGCTACTTGACTATGCCTGAAACCCAAATCACTCTGGCTCACTGACTGGCTCACTGACTGGTCAACAACAGGTCTCAGTCCAAGTTTCGCTTGCTCATTCTTTGGGTTCTGATGGCTCAGACTAAGTGTAAAAAGCAATTGTTTCATTCTGGTCAGAAACCCAGACTGATTTTTTTTTCAGTAGGTAAAAGAGGACATTTTTTGCCTCATTTCTTACCTAGCCTTAATCACTGAATGAGTGCTGCCTCAGACAAACTTAGAGCTGGGAAAGACCTTAGTTGTAAAAAGGTCAAGGTCTCCCTGCATCTGGGGCCATTTCCAGTCATCCTGATCTCTCTGTAGCTATGGACCCAGATGGCTCTGATGACTTTGCACAGCCCTGTCTCTCTTAAACCCAATTCATTTGCAAATCAAGGCATCACTTTCCTTATGTCATTGATCCTCTTCAAGAATGAAAGACAAACAACTGGACCCACTAAAATTTTTCTATTCATTCCATTTTTTAATTAATAAAACCTGTTTTAATAGAACAAAGAACTCTTCTCCACCACAGTTCTCCCCAAATGAAAACAAAAATACCACTAAATTAAGATAATACAAAAAAATGATGTGTCATTTTATATTTCTGTTATTTACCACTAGTTAAACAAAACAAGGCTTTGTTCTTTAACTTCAGCAAAATAGCATCAATGAAGTCCATTATTTTAAACTTGAGTTGTATTTAATTTTCCCTTCATTTACATAGTTGTCATCAATGTGAATATTGTTCTTTTGGTTCATTCTCCCTTTGAATAATTTCATTTAAATTTCTCAAATTCTGGAATTTTCCAAATATGTATAACTATAGCACAATAATGTTCCATTGCATGGGAATAATGTAGTTTATTCAACAGTTAACTAATTGGTGTGCCCTTAATTTGTTTCTAGCTTTTTATATTACAAATAATGCAACCAGGTGTAGCAGTGGATAGCACACTTGGCCTAGAGTCAGGAAGTTGTTCAGTCATTTTACTCATATCTGACTCTTCAATACCCCATTTGAGATTTTCTTGGCAAAACTACTGGAATGGTCTGCCATTCCCTTCTCTAGTTCACGTTAAACAAATGAGGAAACTGAGGCAAACAGGGCTACATGACTTGCCCAGGGTTACACAGCTAATAAGTGTCTGAGGCCAAATTTAAACTCAGGTTTCCTGACTCCGGGCCTGGTCTTTTATACACTGCAACTTTCTGGAGATTCAGGAAGACCTGAGCTCAAATGTGCCTTCAGATACTTATTAGCTATATGATCCTGGGCAAGTCATTTAACCTCTGTCTGACTCAGTCTTTTCAATTGTAAAATTAAAACAATAATAGCACCTTATCTCCCAGGTCTGTTGTGAAAATCAAATGAACTAATATCTGTGAAGTGTTTAGCACAGTACCTGGCACATAGAAGGAACATAATAAAAGCTTGCTTTCTTCCCCTCCTTCCCTACCAACATATCTATATCTATCTCTATTTATATATGTATAACTATATTTTACAAATAGATGTTTTCTTCCGTTTTTCAAAAATTCCTTGAGGCACAACCATAGTTGTGAAATCACTGAGCAGCTATTTTTACATCCGTTGTATAATTCCTTATTGCTATTCCAAGTAATTTACAACGTCCCCACCTGCAATGAATTAGGGTTCCTTGTTTTCCCATAGTTTGGACGACATTGAGATTTTTCATCTTTTACCTTCTTTATCAGTTTGATAGCTGCCTCCTAATGCCTTTTTAATTCCCATTTCTCGATTACCTATTATGAACACTTTTTTTCACATGGTTCTAAATAGTTTTTTCTTCTTTTGAAAATCACCTATTCATAACCTTTGACCATTTGTATACTGGGAAATGGTGCTTTATCTTATATGTTTATATCAATTTCTCATAGATTTCAAGTATCTCATTTTAATCAATAATATGAAGCATGAAGTTTGGGAGGGGGGTTTCCCCATCTAATTGTTCAAGTCATTTGTATTCAAGATTATAGTTAGTTTTCCCTCCAAGGTATCCAGTGGTTTTTGTTTTGGGGTTTTTTCTTTATCAGTTCACCAGTATCAAATCTTAGAATCCTTGAATACACACATAAACACCCACCTACATCATCCCTCGTTCATATAAAACACATGCTCTAGTATTCTAATTTTACGATAAAATATTTTCAAAACTCCCCCTCACATCTTTGCAACAACTTCAGATAGAATTTTTTTAGAAACTATTTTCACCTCTCCTCTTTCACCTATTCCTTCATTAGCTTGATCTTCATCTGTGGTACCCACATTCATGGTACCATAATTCTCTCCTTTCTCCTTTCCCTCATTTTCCCTTCTCATTATTATCCTCTTTATATTCTGTTTCCATAGGGATTTCCACTAAGTTTCTAGCTATTGTTTTCTCCATGTCCCTTCTGAAAGATTGGCCTTCATTTTTTTTAATAGGTTGCAAACCATAGAAGTTATTCCTTGCTTTAAAATAGATCCACCTTTTCAAAGCTATGGATTCAAGGATATGTCAAAGCCCCTATGTCTCAGATCTTTTTGACAGTCTGGTGAAGCCTATGCATGGGTGCCTTCACAGAATGATGTTTTTAAATGCATAAAGTAAAATACATAGGATTATAAAGGAAAACAGTTACATGTAAATTGCTGCCAAAATATTTTATAAAAAACAAGTTCAGGGAATCAAGATTAAGAACCCCAGTCCTGGACTCAATCTCCTCTCTGGGTTTTTATGACATTATTTACTCTCTCCAGTTCTTCTCCATTCTCCTTCTCCTGTGTTGGAGCATCATTCTTATGATCACTCCTTATGCGTGATTGAACTGAAACTCTCTGTCCTAAACCTTATTCTTTCTCTCAGCCTCTCTGAGCGGATCAGTTCACAAATATTCAGCTATCACCTCTACTCAGAGAGTGCACAAATTCATAAAACTATCCCCAGTCCCTCTACTGAATAGCAGCTTCACATCACCAACTGCCTATTGGTTATCCCCATCCTATAAGAATATATCCTATAGGAATCCTCAAACTCAATATGTTCAAATCAGAACTCATTATTTTCCTCTTAAAATCCACCCCTTCTTTCTAAATTTCCTTTTTATTTTGAAGGTGCCCCCATCCTTTCTATTACCCAATCTCTGGGCTACAGTCTTCTTATATGAAAAATGAGAATAACAACTGTACCATGCAACTTAAAGGCTCATTGTCAGGAGAATGCTTTTTAAACCTTAAAGTGAAATATTATTGTGAGATGTTGATAATAATAGTGGGCATATATATATATATATTCATTAAATGTGCACCCTATCTCCTTTGTTCCTTACAACTTTGTAGACTCCTTCATGTTTTAACCCATTTCTGTGAATGTTATCTAGTCAAGTCAGTTTCAAATTCTTCAATCCTGCCTTGAGATCGAAATAGAAACTTCATGCACAGTTACGGGGATGGCTGTTGGTTCAAGTGTTTGTCTTTAGGACCGAGGTTAGAAGAATGAAGGATGCACTTGATTATGTCAGAAAGGGTTTATTCTACTTAAAATTTAGAGGTTGTCAAGATAAAGAGAATCGGTAGTGCCAGAAGAAAGTAAAGCAGAAATCGTATGATGTGAGATTGAATTAACTCAAAGACCAAAGTTGCTTTAAAGTTTTTGGCTCCTCTCTCACAAAATGACTAAGAGAAGAAGAACCAATGGGTGTACCAAGAAGGGACTTGACCACTGGTGCACCAACTGTCCCTGCCACTTCACCAAAGACAAGAGCACACAGAATTCATCATCCAACATTGTAGAAACCACAGCCATCAGGGATGTTTCCAAGGTCGGCGTCTTTGACTTCTATATACTGCCCAGACTAGCTGTGTGCTCCTGGATACCCCCAAATTACATTCCCACGTGAGCTTCAGGCTACATAGTAATGAGGATATACAGCAGTGATTCCATGCATAATGAAAAGATTGACCAACCCCACCCCACCTCGAACCTGCGAGTGCTTCCCTTAGACTCCCTCTAAAACTCACTCAAAGAGCTTTCTGTTTATGAAGACCCCAAACCCCTCAGAGAAAATAAAATGATGAGTAAACCTTTTTAAAAGTTCCTTTATTGGTGCTACTCTCTCATCAGGTGATTGAATCCCCAAACCTCAGGCCAGTTGGCAAGAGCAAGTCCAGACCGTGTTTAGGGGTTTGTGTGCATGTGTGCCATGTGTGAAAGTTAGAGGACAGTCTTGAAAGTTAAATAGTTCCCATCACAAAAATCAGAACTGGATATCTTGATCCTTAGTATCTAGCAATCAGTTAGTTATAGTCAGAGGACTGTGGTTAAATTCCAACTCCAGTCACTTGTTATTTTGTGGCCTTTAGCTTCTCTCGACCTCAGTTTCTTTATCTGTAAAATGAGAGATTTGGACTAGACAGATCTTAAGGTTAGCTCTAAGCTGGTGTTCCTATAACCTACTATCCTTCTGAATGCTTAAGACTCATTTTGCTGTTTCCCTCTTTTGCTCCATGGACCCAAAAGCTGAGTCCATTTCTCCTGTAGTCTTGAAGCATAAAGGACATGATCCACCATATCAACATTTATTTGCCATTTTGTGAGTAGAAGAGTCGGAGGTGAGTTTCCATTACTCACAGAAATACTTTTGAAGCTAACATCTGGGAAACACATTGGAAACCAAACAAGTACAAAATCAAACCTACTTTCCTTGGCCTCTAAATATGTTACAAGAATCGTTGAGGGGTAGGGTTGTAGAAGGGAGAGGAAAGAGAAGGAGTTAATGTCTGGTTCTATTTCGCTTGAGTGAAGAAAATTAGATTAAAATCATGAATGACAATCCAGGAACTGGGAGGTTTCCTGGGGGAGCTAATGAGCGTCTGCTGAGGTCTTAGCATGAGACCCCCTCTGTGGCATAAATAGGGATGCATTACATAGCAGCTAAGTGTCAGGAAATATGCTTTTAATTATCACTTAAGATGTAACCTGTCAGAGGTATTAGTATCACTTGTGTTTAATGAGAATTGATTTTCAGATTGCATTACCCAGAAAGCCTAGGATAATGGAAACCCTTGGTTCTTTTCTGAGACCTTTAGTCCCCGCACATCCCTTTGCTGACACTGGTCCACATCAGCAGTCAACAGACATCTGATCTGCCCACATGCTACCCAGAGTAGGGGTCGACTTGAGCTCAAAGTGATTTCCAGTGAATGAGCATTGGCAATGATGGACCAAATTCCTCTACCTCATTATGAAATGGTGGAGCCCTGGAATACTTCTTTGGTGACTGAGGAAGACTGACTAGGGGTTGAAATATATCACTTTAGCTCAGAGGCTGACCTTGCTAATGTGGATGAAAGAGGGGTGCTCTTTACAAAAGAGGGATTGAAAAAAGGAGTTGTGAAGCTGGATGCTAATCAGCCTTGGTCATTGTCTCCGTTTTCTTCCTAATTTCTGAAATACCTGCAGTAAATGAATCATTGAGGAACTGGTCAAATGGGGGTAAGGAAGGTTGGTAAGAGAGGAAATTTCACAAAGAAACTATTTTTGATGATTCAGAGGCAAATTATCTGACTTGCAAATAATGATGACATAAGTAGCTTCTTGGAAGGAGAACAACAGTAGCTAGCATTTATACAGCATTCTAAGGCTTCCAAAGAACTTTACCTACCAGAGGCTAAGGAGTATAATGGCTAGAGTGTGAGATCTGGAGTTAAGAAGACCTGAGTTTGAATCCTGTGTGACTCTGAGCAAGTCACTTAACCTCTGTTCGCTCAGTTTTCTCATTTGTAAAATGAGAATAGTATTAGCATCTATCTCCCACAGTTGTAAGAATAGAATGAAATAACATAATGGAAACACTTTACAAACTTGTAAAGCTCAAAATAAATGCTAGCTATTATTATTATTTATATATTATGTCATTTTAGCTTCACAAGCAATAATTCAAGGTAGGTGCTATCATTTTCCCTATTTCACAGATAGACTAGAGAGGTTAAGTGACCTGTCCAGGGTTTTCCTGCCTCTGAGTCCAGAACTTTGTCCAATATGCTGCTCAAGTGTCTCTATAAGGCATGTGTGATAGGCCAGATTGGGGAGAATGTTTGAATAAGAAGAGAGAGGGAATGAAGGGCAGATGAGCCCATGCAGTATGAGGTTTACGTCCCTCTGTTACATGGAGATTCTCAACTGGTTACTCTTGAAAGAAGAGTAGAGATCATGTAATTGACAAAAAAGATGTCAGGGATGGACAGGGTCTTCTCCCTAAAAGCTACAAATCAGGGTGTTTAGGATTGGGGCCAGGGTTGGGGAGAATGTTTGTTTTGGTAATACATAAGTTTAGAAGGAGTGTGTGGGGAGGGGTCATGCTATGATTAACACAATTCTTTCCATTTCCTGGGTAGGAAGGAAAAAAAATGTAGTCAAGAAGGACCCTTAAGACCCTTCTTAGGGTTTTAAGAAAAAAGGATTTGGAGTAGCTAGGTGGCTCAGTTATTTTGAATAGTGTGAACCTCAAAGGAGGAGAGATTGCTGAATGATGAAAACAGATGAAAAGTCTATTCTAGAATTGGCAGTGAGGAAAAAGGAACATTTCAGCTCCTCCATGATCGGTTAATCTAGGTGTATGAGAGAAAGCACAAACACTACTGGAAAACAATCCAGGATGCAGTGCGACCAGGAGGCAGTCATGTCTCAGAGAGTTCCAGAAGATGGCAACTGTGTGAGAGAAGAATTATTTTAAGGTAAGAGAAAGGTTGTTAGGCAGACATTCTAGAGGGCAAAAAGGAAGATCTAGATTATAAAACATTGAGGGGTAGGATCTGACTGGATAGAAATGAGAAAGTAGATAGCTGGGGTTAGAGACAGAGTTTGTTCTTCAAGATTCAGTATCACATTGATTTCAGAAAAACCTGGAAAAACTTACATAAACTAATACAGAGAGAAGTCAGGAGAATGTTGTACACAGTAACAGCAATATTGCAGGATGAAGAATTGTGAATGACTTAGCTATTCTCAGCAATACAATGATCCAAGACAATTCCAAAGGACTCATGAGGATGCATTGCTATCTGCCTCCAGAGGAAAAACTGACACTACCTGAATACAAACTAAAGCATGCTCTTTTCCTTCCTTTCTTTCTTTCATTCATTCTTTCTTTTTCCTTTCTTTCCTTCCTTCTTTCTGTCTTTCTTTGTTTCTATCTTTTTCTTCCTTTCTTCCTTCTTCCTTTTTTTCTTTCCTTTCTTTTTGAGTCTTCCTGTACAAAATGACCAATATAAAAATGTTTTACATGATTGCACATGTATGAACTATATCAGATTGCTTATCATCTCAGGAAGGAAGAAGGAAAAGAAACTCAAAATTTTTTTAACATTAAAAATTGTTTTAACACATAATTGGGAGAAAAATAAAATATATGAAAAATAAAATACATATGATCAGAAAAAAGGATTCAATATCACTGGGGTGGGGAGAAAAGGAGGGAGTAGAAGAAGGTTAACCTTGGGGGAAGGAGTCCAATCATAGGATCAATAGATGGGAAAAGGTCCACTAAGGAAGGATGATGTTTAGAAGTTTCAAAGAGGTCCCTCAAGGTCATAACGTAGTGGCAAGCAATGTTGTTATGTCTTATGAGGCCCTGGGACCTTTTCATGATAGACAAGAACAGAAGGAGGTATGTTCTAAGGATTATCTCCCAATCAATAGATGGGAAGTAGCAATCCCAGGTCTCTGCCTCCCAGCAGGTGCAAATAGGGCTGATAACATGATAATTTACTTAGAGAGTGGCAAAAAGTCAGCAAAGAGACTGATTGATATGTAAAATAGCTTCAGGAAAATAGCATAATATAAAATGAGTACACAAAAGTCATTCACATTTCTACATGGCAATAAGAAAATGCAGAAGGAAATTACAGAAAGAAAAACCCCATTCAAATTAATTATAAAAGGCATAACATGTTTGAGAGTTGAACGACAGATGCTTGGAGCAGGTTCCCTAGGGAAATAAAGAGAGGAAATAAGTGAATGAAGAGGGTCTAACAGTTCCAGATATCAAATTATGTTACATAATAATAATCACCAAAAATGATTTGGTACTGATTAAAAAATAGAAAAATAAATTAGTGGAACAGATTAGATAATCAAGAATTACAGTGTTCAATAAGCCTACTAACACAAACTGTTTATTGAAAGACTATTACTATTAGATCAGAACAGCTGGAAAAATTGGAAAGCAGTGTGGCAGACAGTAGGTTTAGATCACCATTTATAGCATATATCACAATAAGTTTTAAGTGGATACATGACCTAAATGTAAAAGGCTATATCTGGAAAAATTAGAGAGGAATGGGAGGAGATAGCTTTCACAGCTATATTTAATTGGAACATTCTTATCCAAAAAGAAGTTGAGATGATCGTAAAAGATTTTCTGTACATCAACTATATAAAATTGAAGAGTTTTAACATGAAATAGTAAGTATAGCTAAGGGTAAAAAGGAACACTACCAATGAGGGAAAAAAATCTTTTTTTTTTAAAATAAAAGTTGAATATAAGGGAATTAACACACAAATTTAAGACCAAGACACAGGCTACAAATAGCTGTGTTCAAAAGATACAAATAGTTTTCAAAAGAAGAATTGAGAACTATCAAGAATTATATGAAAGATTGATCCAGATCGATGATGATAAGAGAAATGCGGATTTTTTAAAATCCCGAGTTTTCACCTCACACCTAGATAATTGTCAAACATGACAAAAGCTGAAGATATATAGTTGATGCTGGAGGGGTTGCAGGGAGATAGACTCCTTCATTGTGGTAGCTAAGTGATGCAGTGGATAGATTGCTGCACTTGAAATCAGGAAGACCTGAGTTAAAATATGAATTTAGACCTTACCAGCTGTCTGACACTGGACAAATCACTTAACCTCTCTCAGCCTCAGTTTCCTTATCAGCAAAATGGGGATAGTAATAGCATCTACCTCCCTTAATTGTTGTGAGGATGAAGCCAAAGGATGGAGAATGCTGCACATGCTATTACATTCAATGGCTGTGTATGTTGGTTGTAACTGTTTTTCTTTAAATCAAAGGAGAGAGTTACATATAATGAAGAAGCACAAAAGGCATGAATATAGTGTTTAAAAGAAAATAAAGATCCTATATGTACCACCTATTCACACAATACTTTTTTTTTTGGTAACAAAAAATAGAAATCAAATTGAGTGCCCATCAATTGAGGAATTGCATGTATACATACACAATTGTTTCAAAGAAAAACCATTAAAACCAACAGACATGGCTACTGTATATGTGTCTGTGTGTGTATGTGTGTACATATATAATATATATACTACAATATCGTGAGTATAGTACATGTAATATAACATCCCAACTTCATGACCCCCCAGATCAGTTTATTCTCTTTCCTTCAGCCATGCAATCATAATTCAATCATTCCATTAGAACCATTCTGTCTTTCCTCCCTAAAGAAAATTGAATTCTTGCCAAGATTTCCTTTTCCTTTCCATACAACATGTGTGTATGTATGTGTGCATGTGTGTGTGTAGACGTGTAGTGCCTAGGTCACTGAGAGGCTAAGAGACTTGTCTAGGTTCTTCTGGCTAGCCTGCACCAAAGGCAAGTCTTGAACCCAGGTCTTCTAAACTCCAAGTTTAGGTCTGTCCCCTATATATTGTCCCAATTTAGGGCACAAATAGGATTCAGGAGAAAAACTGACTTTGGCCAGGTTTTAATCATTCAGGGCTGTTTCTACACAGCTGTTGCTCTTCCTGAAGACTTTCAGCAGAGGTTGATCAGGGCAAAAAAAATATACAAAAAAACAAAATCTCAATGAGCCAGGAACCAGAATATTTTGCTCTTTGGGCAACTCTATCAAAAGGTTTGATACTTTGGACAGAATATGATAACTTTAGGGACAATTCTACCATAACATTTATGAAGTCAGGATAATGAGATCATTGACTCAAACTGGGTTTAGAACTTAATTGGTGGATTTCAGGACTATCTTTGTGTCTTCATAGTCATGATAAATTAATTCAACCCACAATTCCTAAAGCTCCTACTCTTTCCTTCTCACTTAAATTTAAGCTATTTGCTTTTTGCTCAGCATTGAGGTCACTTCCTATGACCGGATAATGGACAGAATATATAGGGGAATGTCATGTTCCATCAGGTGTTGATGACTAATGCCAACACCTAACACCCAAGGTTTCTTTTGCTTCGTCGTTATGCAGCTTCAAGACTTTGTTGGACAAGGTCCCGGCCTCTCAGCTGGAGCTCATCATCGTGACGCTCACTGTGTCCTTTGGAATCGGTGTCAACAAAAAGGCCTTAAATTACCAGCACCGTGACAAAAGCAGTGAACTGGCCTTGGAATCCTCGTTCAGGATGGGGAAGAAGCAAAATAAAGGGTTGCATGCCTCTAAAAAGAGACTGTCCTTTGCAAAAGGAAATCCTGGCAAGAATTTGTTGTTCCATGGGAAGGAAAGACCATGGTCTTTTCCATGGTCATAATGAAAGGATGCATGATTCAAGCACAGAGAAAATAACAAACTGGCTTGGGAGTGGGGTGAAATTGAGGTGTTATACTACATGCGCTATACCCATAACATTGGACTTGAATTGGATGTAAAGATTTTTGTTTATTTATCAGAGGAAAAAGAGGAAGCATTGGCTAGTGGTTGGAGGATCAGCCTTACAGTCAGGAAGACTTACAGTAACCTTATAAGGGGCTTAGGAAACTGACACTTGGAAAGGTTTAAGCAATTTGCCAATGGCAATAAAACTCAGGGAATTAGGACATAATTCTTCACGTTGAAAGAATGCTAACCTAGAATGAGGAGCCCTAGTCCTGATTCTGCCCTGCCACTAATTATCAACCCTAGGTTTGTCATTTCCTGTGTGGGTATGTTATACATCAGCCTGCTTACTTGTCAGATATTTAAAGTATGTCTGTGATGACCGGGTATGTCAGATACTTAAAGTATGTCTGGGGTGACTTGGTCTCCCCATGCTTGAGACAGTTTCAAGCTCCTGTAGGCCCAGTGGTCTTCAATCCCTTCTGGTTCTACAGATAGCCTAGGCTGAGGGGCATTGTCTCCCACCACTGCAGGGCTAGTCTTTGTAGGTGACCTCTCATCTCTCGTTTTTGTCTCCTATTCCATGGAAGGCTTCTCTCCTTTTCCTATGTGCCTCAACTCTATGACCTTATGGAAATAGGCTTCTCATATCCTTACAATGTGAATCTCTCTTCCAGCTAATGGTAGCAATAAGGGTTGCATCAATGTTATATAAGAAATGCTATCTATCTGCTACACAAGTATATGTTGAATGAATCTATACCTATAAAGAGTACCAGGCTGGCAGAAATGAAATAAAACATCACATACCTTCACTTTTTTGCCCCTAAAGGATTTTTAAGTGTAGGAGAAAGAGAAACTTTAACTTATTTCCATATCTCTATATCAAGGTGTATTCATCTTTTATTGATCAAAGTTCAGGACTGAAAGAATTTTCATTCTATACAAACATTTACATTATAAATTTAGAAATGCCAGGCTGAGTTCTATCTTCTTTCATGTGTACATGCGAGCAGGCTGGGTGGAAAAATGGAAAGAGCTAACACTTTGGGCCCCAGTATCCTCATGTGTAAAATGAAAAGGATGAACTAGATGAGAAATAAAGTCACTTCCACCTCTGATCCTGAGAACATTCAGAATCTGAGAGTTCTAAAGGATCTTAGGACTCCTTTGCTGTTGGTTAGTCATTTCACTTGTGTCTGACTCTTCATGACTCCATTTGGAGTTTTCTTGGCAAAGGTGCTGGAGTGGTTTGCCATTTCCTTCTCCAATTCATTTTGCACATGAGGAAACTGAAGTAAGCAGGGTTAAGTGACTTGTCCAGGGTCACACAGCTAGTAAGTGTCTGAGGCTGGATTTGAACTCAGGAAGTTGAGTCTTCCAGCATTCTATCCACTGTGCTCCCTATCTCTTCTGTTCTAACCTCTAAATGAAATAGAAATCTATAAGTTTGTGATATTGTAAACATAAGAGTTTTCACTCCAAAGCCTAATTAATGTAATCAAGAAAAATTCAGACAACTAAGTCAAGCAATCCCAAGTAAATTAGGTATAAATATGTCCCTGATATTTGAAAGGATCATAAGGGTTTCAGATCATTGAAAGCAGACAAAATACCTTATTATTGGCTGAAAGAATCAGACATTCCTCTGAGACTATGTATAACACAGCAAGCCAGTTTGGAAATACATATTCCAGTAGCAAGATAGCCAAGTAGTGACTGAATCCAGCAGCAAAGGATTCCCAAGAGGAAATTATCCTCAAAGGAATGAGAAGATGGTTTTTCTCTTTATTTCTCCCACTCCCCCATTCCCATTGACCAGGTGATATAACCTTGTGATCTTCAAAAGGTAAAAAAAAAAATTAAATTGGTGGAGCTGGTAGAAGTTGCCTTGGTATAACATGGGCTGATGGATGGTAGCTTCTATGTATGGACCTGGGAGAAAGACTTAGGGTAGACTCAACACTAGGAAGGCAATCTCTGAGGGCATTGACCCTCAGAGCTCAGGTACACCTAATGGAAACTTCATGAGGACTCTCCAAAGGGAAAAACGAACTTCCAGTCATTGGAACTGTGAGATTACCCTTTGGATACATATGTCTTCTATGTTTTAGAAACTTTACATGAAAATACATCCTTTGTTTCTGTAACAAGTCCTTGCTATACTTATTTAGTAAATCCTCTTTCTAAATGCCAATTAATTCTGACTGAAAATCAATGTGAAGCACATCTATGGGGAACTAATAAGCAATAGCAGAACACATCCCAGTGATACTCTGGTTTGCCCCTAGTACCCTAAGAAGAGTACAGTGTGGATTATGGGTGGGGAACCTGTGTACCTTGAGGCTACGTGTAGTGCTCTAGGTCCTCAAATACGGCCCTCTGACTGAATCTAAACTCAGTTTGATGCAAGTTTCAAAATTGAAAGGACTGCACTTGAGTACCTGGAGGGTCACATGTGGCCTCAAAGTCTGCAGATTCCACACCCCTGCTGTAGACCTTCGGATATCCCATCCTACAAGGTTGAGTCGTGGATATTATAAATGACTTCTCTAGCATTCTAGAGCAAGTGGTCACATAGCCTCTACTTGAGTACTACAGTTATGGTAAATACACTTCCTCACAAGGCTACCCATCCCATTTAAGGATAGCATTCCATTTCCCACCCAGCTGTGCTCCTCGGAGCTTTCACATCACCCTCTCTGCTAGCTCCTTGCCTCCAACCAGAAATCTCATTATTCTGCAAGATCACATCAGTCTAATTACCCACAGGTGATCACTATGAGACATCTGCTTCTGGGATACTTCTCAATGGAGAGGAGAATTGGGAACTCCTCCAAACTGGAAAAACCTCCACTTAATGAGATCAGCCAGGCCAACCACCTATTTTCCACTCCACTGCACTCCTTTGGACATTCGTCATGTCCATGCCAAGTACCTTCCCTATTCCTCCACTTCTCCCCCACCCCCACACACACACCAACTTTTCAGCTTGCTTTTGTGTGTTCTCTTTCCCCCTTCAGACTGTCAGCTGTTTGAGGGCAGTGACTGACTTTCTTTTTCATATTTTTATCTTCAGGGCTTAGCACATAGTACACATTCAAATATTTATAAACTAATTATTAGAAAGTTCCTTAAATTAAGTTAACATCTTCAGCCTTCCAGGGGAAAAAAAGATGCTGCTGCTTTGGTGGCTCATAAAGAAGCTAGTATGATGTTTCCTTCTGCTAAAAAAAAAAGTAGCAAGTGATAATTCTACCTATAGTGATGTTTCTTCCCCCCTCCCTTCCTCTCCTCCCTCACCCCACCATGTAGCAGTAAGCACTCCGGCATACCCAGGGAGCCCTGCTGTACAGGTTCTTAGATTTGCTTTTCTAAAAGGAAAGCAACTTTTCAGGGGTCCACAATCTACTTTAATCAAACACATAGACTAACAAAGAAAATACAAGCAAGACCAACAATCAGGGCTTCCAACTATCTGACCATAGGCAATACATATATCATTACCAGAGAGAGAAGCAGCAACATCTGGATTTTCAAAGTGGGGGGGGGGCTTCTTAAAACGGCTGCTCAGAGTCTCATCTGGCACATGAACCTTCCTGCAAAAACTCATACGTGTTTGTCCTTTGTTGCTGAAGAAGACCACGCCATCAGAGAAATGATGACATGACTTGATGATGAGGTGACTTAAGGTCACACAGCTGGTGAGTGTCAAGTGTCTGAGGTGAAATTTGAACTCAGGTCCTCCTGACTCCAGCACTGGTGCTCTATCCACTGCACCACCTAGCTGCCCCCAAGCAACTTTGAAAGACTTAGGAACTCTGTTCTGCTTAATGACCCTGTGTGTGTGTGTGTGTGTATGTGTGTATGTGTATGCGTGTGTGTGTATGTGTGTGTTCATCCTTTGTTCCTGAAGAAGACCATGCCATCAGAGAAATAATGACAAGACTTGCACTTGACTTTGTTTTGACTGAGGGAGGGCTGTGCAGGTCACCAACCTCATTTCTCCTCCAGAGCCATCTGAATCCAGTGACCAGATATTCATCAAGATGACTGGAGATGACCTAGGATGAGGCAGTTGGGGTTAAGTGACTTGCCTAAGGTCACACAGCTAGTGAGTGTCAAGTGTCTGAGGTAGATTTGAACTCAGGTCCTCCTGACTCCTGCACTGGAACTCTATCCACTGCACCTAGCTGCCCAGATATCTATACATACATATAGATAGATACACACACACATATATAGATATATATGTACATATCTATATAGACAGACAAATACATATATATGTACATATATACATATATATATATATATATATATATATATATATATATATATATATTCTTTTCAGAGATGGAGGGCACAACCCATCTGACCCAGTGCCTCACCAGCAATCAATAAAAGGTATGGGTCGTCATACAAAACAAGCATCCCCCAATCAAATCTCCCACAATAGCCCCACCTGAGGCTTATGCATGGGCGGGGAAGATTTTTAACTCCCATTATACTCCATAATCTGAGGCCATTCAGAGGAAGAGAATTGTACAGGAGGGATCCCCTAACCCTTGCAAAATCCATTTGACAGAAGACAAAAGCAAATGCACTTTTAGGATCACTTTTGTATGTCATGAGTGAAGTCTGTGGGCTTCTCAAAATAAGGCTTCTTAAATACATAGGATCCCAAAAGAAATCAGTCATGTCACAATAGTAACCAAACATATAAGTGTGTGTGTGTGTATCCCCATGAACGTGGTAAGAACCCCTGATTTGGTTTATCAGAATGTTTTTCCTCAGGCATATTTAAGAAGCAGTGTTAATAAAAACTGTTGAAATGTTAACTCTGTATTATATGTCTGCTTGCAAACATGGCACGTAGTAGGGATAGGGTTGGTGAGCCTCTGGGTTACCCCAACAACCTAGAGAAGAGTGTTCTTCCCAGTAACTGACCTTTGGGTGTCCAAATCGGCGAGGGTGAGTTCTATGTGTTAATACTATGAATGGACATGTGGAGGGTCAGGGATGGTAAAGGGAATTCTTAGGGAGGAAACTCTATCAATATAGTCACCTTCTCTTCAATTTACAATCTTAGAGGGCTGTCTAGAGCACTGAGGTTTAAATACCTTGCCCAAGGTAATCCAGTCAGTACAGGGCAGAGGAAAATGGGAATTGAATCCAAGTCTTTCTGGCTCCAAGTCATCTTTCTAGACACTCTGACACATAGTAGGTATTTAATAACACTCAGATTGATTGCTTGAATAGTAGTATCATTAATAATAATGATGTATACAACATTGGTATGTCATACAAAAATTGCCCAAGGAGATTGATCTTTATATATTAGAAAACTCTATAATATTTATTCATAGATCACATCATTACTGAATCTCAAAGTTAGAAGTGATGTCAGAAACTACATCTGTCAGTTCCTTCCTAGAATTACTACCTCAGATGATAAAATAAAAGAACAGAAGAGAAAACATATTCTGATGCTGTCCTATGGATCACTGATATTCCAATCTTTTACCTCCACTGTTTTTAGCTAACATTCGATAGATCAAGGCATGTACCCCTCATGGCATTAAACTGGGAAAGACAAGAGGAAAATTATAGTCATTAGCTCTGAAGTTTATCTTCATGTATCTGTGGCACTGGGGCCCTTTCACACTGTGACTCTGGAGGCCTTTGCTTTCCCAGGTTCATGCACTGTTTTAGGTCTTCAATTATGCAAATCATGCTCTGAGCCCCCACTAATTCAATGTTCTCTATTTATAGATGATACAAACCGCAAATCCATTAGCAAAATAATTTAACTAAAATAGGAAAACAAGCAAGAAATAATTCCACAATAGAGACACGTTCAGCCTCCTATTCACAAATAGATCCAAACCTTTGTAGGCTCCAGATTATAATCCAGTCCACCTCTTAATCCATTTTTATCCTCTTGTTTTTAGGAGAAGCACATAGTCTATTCACAATATCTGGCCCTGCGATTAAAGCTTGGGGTCTAGTGCTGTCTGAAGCCTCTTGGGACTGACTGGAGATCAGTGAGGTCTTTCCAGGCAATTTGAGAAAGCCAAATCTTATCTTGGTTCCGAGATTGTTAGGATTCAGTAGCCACGCCTAGATTTAGGAATGCCATAGCCATGCCACACCGTGAGTTTCAGCCCCTATTCTGGCTGAAGTTTGTGACTGGGCTTCCCTTCCCCACTTTCAACTAGGCAGCTCTATTATCCAGGCATGCCTGGACCTGTATTTTCCTCCATAATGTTAATAACTCAGTTAATAACTGAGACCTGTGAATCCAGACCCATTACTTCCTACAGGGAGTAGTAAATAGTTGACACCTTTTGGTCATTGAAAAGACATAAGGGTAGGAGAAGAGCCTACCTTTCCTCCTCTAGCTCCTGCCAGGTCAGGAGTGTTCCCAATAAGTCACAACGTTGTGGGACACAATTTCTTATTATAGACATAGGGCAGGACCCTTGAGATTTCGTGCCTGGATCTTAGAAAAGGGAAATGCATCTTTCTTCACTTAACGGATGTCAGCATCCCTTTTAAACTGGCTTCCTCCTGGCAGACCTTCTAATCTTGATAGAAAATGCCTCCTCCTAGGAATGGAGCTGAGAGAACACATATCACTGCGCTCATGACCTAATTGTACTGGAAGCTGTAGGCAGGGCTCCTGGAGTTTGACCCTTGACCTTCCTTCCTCTTCCTCTCTCTCTTTCTCTCACCAACAAGGAAGCAGGGGTCATCTTCTAGTAAGTCTTTCATTCCTTTTATTCTCTTGTCCTTGAGTTGTCATGAAAGCAAGAGTTGTGCAGTTCTGCTCTCCCATTTCCTCCATTTCTTCCTGGTGACCCCAGAGAACCCTCTCAGCCTTGAGTGCTGCCTGGGATATACTCTCCTCTAGCGCTGTGCTGAGTGGTGAAGGTTTGGCTTTACAGCCTTCCCCTCCCCCTTTATTTCTCCCTCTCTTTCTATGCTGGAATGAAGTCAAGAAATACCCTGGCCTAGGAGAGGTAATCCAGTGCCATCTTCCTTATGGGAATAATGACAAGCCTTGCATGTCTAGGATTGCTGCTTGGGGTTCCATTTTTATTTTATAGGCATCACTATTGATCTTTGTTGTTCAGTTGTCCTAGCGTGTCCATCTCTTCATGACCCCATTTGGGTTTTCTTCCTAAGATAATGGAGTGGTTTTCCATTTCCTTTTCCAGCTCATTTCACAGATGAGGAAACTGAGGCAAATAGAGTTAAAAGACTTGCCCAGAGTCATGCAGCTAGTAAGTATCTGAGGTTGGATTTGAACTCAGGTCTTCCTGACTGCAGGCCCAGGGCACAGTCCCTCACAATTGACAGACTTGGATATTGTTGAACTTTTACTTCAATTTATCCAAAATTGGTATATTTATTAGTAATTTAAGGAGTCCCCTACAATCTCTCTTCTGACGGTTCTCATTAAATACCTCTCTAATATAGATTTCTTAGCATTTTTTTTCTGTCGTAGATCTTCTTTGAGAGTCTGATGAAGCCTCAAAACATTTGCTGCCTACATTCAGAATAGAAGTGACAAGAAAGATGCGATTTTCTTCCTATCCAAGTTCATAGATCCACTGAAATGTATATATAAGCTCTCACCTATCCCTAGCCCCTGGGGGCCTATGGATCCCAAGTTAAGAACCTGTTCTTGGGAGCACAACTAGGTAATTATTTTGTAAGTGCAATATTGCCAGCTCAGGAAAGTGATCTCTGACCAAGAAGACAAGGCCCAAATTTCCCAGAAAACAGACCTTGCAATAGATTTGGGGGTACAGCAGACCCAATAATAAAGAGAAATTGAGCACTCTCCCTTCTCCTCTCTTCAGGGCTGCCCTTTTTAGAGCTTCCAGTGATGGTTCAGTCTTTTTTTAGTCATGTCCAGCTTTTCATGACCCTATTTGGGGTTCTCTTGGCAAAAATCCTGGAGTGGTTTGACATTTCTTTCTCCGGTTCATTTTAGAGATGAGGAAACTGAAGCAAACAGGGTAAAGTAATTTGCCCAGGGTCACACAGTAGTAAGTGTCTGAGATCAGATTCGAACTCAGGAAGATGAACCAGTGCTCTATCCATTGTATCACCCCCTTCCTAAAAAATCAGAATTCTCCCCTGGAGATGCTACTGTTCTGTGGTCCTATGTATAACCTTTCAGCATCATAAGAAACAAAGTCCTGGGACTTCTTTATCATACCTTCTACCTCTCTAATGTGATGTATTGAAAGGGGAGGATATGATTAAGATAAAATTAAGATTATCTAAAAATAAATGAGAATCAGTGGCTTCGTTTAGTTACCCGTAGGAATTCTGTTTCTGGGTCTACTATATTGATTTCTTTTTAAAAATAGAAATAGACTCAGAAAAACTATTTGTGAGATTTCTTCTTTTCATTCCCCTTCCCCTTTACCCAGAATGAACTTTGAGTCTTATGAAGCTCCTTTCTACAGGATCAAGACCCCCTGCTACGAAGGACACAGGGTGTGAAGGTTCTCTTTCACTTCCAGAAGGCAGAGACAGATGTTCAATGCCAATCTGCCAAACTAAACAATGAGTCACACGCATCCTGGTAGCTAGCATGGGTCTGGGCACTCTCTCTGAACCCAGGCTAACTCAGTGACTCTCTGCTTCCAAAACATTCTGGCATGCTTGTCTGGGATTTCCCAGGCTATGGAAACAGTGTTGTGGTTACTGGTCTCGCCTCATTCCTGAGTTTAGAGCTACAATGTAACCCCCTTCTCTCCCACCCTATATCCGTACAGATACACTCACCCAGCCAAGTTATACCAGCTAGGCTGGAGTCCTGAGAATTTAAAGAAATTTGAGGATCAACCCTGGAGAGAAACAGGGAGCAATCAGTCCAACACAAATATAGGCAGCATCTACTATACTCATGGAGGAGGTGTTATAAGAGAGTGGGGAAAATGATGGGAGGATCTGGTTTCAAGGGCTGCTATATGGCTCAAGTAGATAGAGTGCTGAGACTGGAGTCAGCCCTCAGATACCTGCTAGCTGGGAGATCCTGGTCCAGTCACTTACCCTCTGTTGGCCTTAATCCACTGGAGAAGGAAACGGCAAACCTCTCCAGTATCTTTACCAAAAAGGCCCTGTTATGTGCTCCAGGTCCACAGGGTCACAAACAGCTGGACATGAATGAGCAACGAACAGGAACTGGGCTCGTCTCTGGTATTTTCTACCTGTAGTAATCTGGGTAGATTCCCAATATACCTCCCTGGAAATTGAAGTGGTGGATTAGGAGGCCTCTGAGGTCCCTTCAAGCTCTAGATATAGGGTCCTCAAATTATCTAGAAGGCATCACACCAGGTATGAGAATTTTGTTGTTAATGTTGGTGGTTGTTTTTAGACCTGTGATTTCATCAACCCCAGTAAAGACTGTACTGCCAAAGCTGGCTGGCACCTTCACTGCAGCATCCAAGCTAGGAAACTGCTAGGACGCTAAGACATTATGTGATTTTCCCAGGGTCATGTACGTAATCTTAGTCACAAAGTTGGATTTGAACCCAGGTCTTCCTAAATGGGGGCCAGTTCTCTCCCACAAGTGATATCAAAATCAAATTGAAGCAGGGCCATTAAACCATACCTACAAGTCCAGAGAGCTACACAGTGACTTAGAAAACCACATAGTAACATTATCTATTATCTATTGTAATTTTACTTATTTTGTCAAATATTTCTCAATTACATTTTAATCAGGCTCAGGCAGCGCTCAGGAAGGTGGTGGGTCCAGGGTTTGATACTTCTGCTGAGACAGAAGATGCAAAGATAAAAAGTTATGCTGTCCTGATGAAAGAGCCAGGATTCAGAACCAGACTTTGCATTGTGCCAAGAAAGGCCTATCCTCATCTTCCTTCCTGGGATGGGAAATGCGAATGGAGTGAGTTGGGTCTGAGACTTAGGGACCATCCCACTTCCCAGTCAAAACACTTTCACCCTGGATGATCTCCGATGACTTTTTGACTTGCTCCTTTTCTGTTTCATGCTCACCCAAGAGCCTTCTTGTGGTACCCCAAGCCTTTTAATCATCCTAGCACCTGTGGGCCTCTCACTCCGCCGCTGGCTGGGGGGTCTCTATCCCTGGGTGGTCCCTGGAGCGATGGCCTTCAACCTCTATGCTCACTCCCCATGGGGCCCTGGCAGCAGGATTATCTCACCTCAAAACCAGAAGCTGAGTGAGATTCACGGGGGTCACAGCAAAGCCTCCCTGTCTCCTCCCCTCATTGTAAAGGTGAAAGGCCCTTTCTTCCCCCCATCCCTCCTAGGCTAGACCTTGGCCTCACTCTCTCTGTTCTCCCTGCTTTTTCCCTCGACCCTTCTTGAATTCCTCTTTCTCCTTCCTTGGTGTGCTAAATTTCTCAATGTCTGGCAAGGATTAGAAGACTGCAGGGAAAGCGCCTCAGAGTTTATCAGAGTTCATCAGGGATGTCTACCAGCAGGCGCCGGCTACTCTGCCACATCTCGGCTACTTAAATTTCAACCCATTTTCTCTCCTTAACACCTCCCCCCACACACCTACCCTCATCCACCTCAGTCATAATAGGCTCCATTCTTTTAGCCAAGCTCAGCATCTTGTGACCATGTGGGGACAGCAAAAGTCTCTGCTTTAACCTGTAGGATTTTTTTTCTTTTTTAGCAACCTAGTCAGCTGCAGTCCTGACATGGCATGGCATGGCCCAGAAAAGGAGAGGGCCTTGAGGGGAATTAAACAGCTTCAGGGGTACTTAACTCCTGAGGTCCTCAAGTGCAGCTCTCTAGGTCCTCAACTGCAGGCCCCTTAGGTCCCTCAAATGTGGCCCTCTAGTTCCTCAAGTATGGCCATATAGGTCCTCAAGTGTAGCCCTGTGATGGACTCCAAACTTCATAAAAAAAAAATCTCCTCAGTAAAAGGATTTGTTCTGTAGAACTTGGACTTGGTGAAAAGGCTGCATCCAAGGCCCTAGAAGGCTACATGTGGTCTGGGGGCTGCAGGTTCCCCCGCCATGGGGTTTAGCACCTCAGGTCCAGCTCTATCACACAATGGATAGGCATAGGCCCTGCATGCCTCAGCTTCCACCCCATCTCAGTGAAGAAAAAGAAAGTTCTTGGCTTTCTCTCTGATTTCATTGGGTACGCTTGGGATCTGGCTGCTTAATGTTTGTGGAAAATCTCTGGGGTGAAAAATGATTTCATGGCTGAAAATGAAGAGACTGAGTCTACTCCCTTTTCCTCAAGCACCACCTTATTTGTACAGAAAGCTTTTCATGATCTCCCATCTAGTGAATCTCCTTCCAAAACGATCTCCTATTATTTATACATATTTATCCTCTTTATGGTGGTTCAGTAGATAGAGAACTTATGGAACAGCATTTATCTCTCATGTGCTGGGCCTGGAGTCAGAAAGACTGATCTCCCTGAATTCAAATCCAGCCTCAGACATTGATTAGCTGTGTGACCCTGGGCAAGTCACTTATCACTATAGAAATGCTAGTTGTTTTATTTTAATTAAGGAGCCTTCCTGAGAAGGGAGAACAGCTGGCCAGAAGACTATAACTTTGGGTCTGTTTTTCAACCTGTTAATCAGCATTACTTATTTAGCTGAGAAATTTCCTTTAGCTAAATTAGGCTGCTAGTTATGGGTCTGTTCTGAGATTGGCTCTTTGGACAAAATGAAGTAAGTTTTATGTATAGTCATTTTATATCTTATCAGCCCTTTCCACACACATACATACTTACAACATGTTTGTCGCAGTTAAGTCACGTCAGTCTTGTCATGATCCCATTTGGGGTTTTCTTGGCAAGGATATTGGAGTGGTTTGCCATTTCCTTCTTCAGCTCATTTTACAGATGAGGAAACTGAGGCAAACTATCAAACTCTGGTCAATAAACTCCACTGGTTCCCTATCACCTCAAGGATTCAATAGAAAGTCCCCTGACTTTTTAAAGTTCTTCAGAACCCGGGCCCTTTCCAATCTTCCTTTGCTTTATTCCCTGCAGTCCAGAAACACTGACTTCTCTTCTGTTCCTCCCCCAAGACACTCATCCCCCAACTCCATGCATTTTTACAGCTTTCCTCCATGTCCCTCCTGACTTTCTTCAAGCTAAAGTCCCACCTTCTGCAAGAAGCCTTTCCACCAGTCCACCTTACTGCTAGTGTCTTCTCTCCATGATTTTCTCCAATGTAGGTGGCACATCACCTTGTTTGTACACACTTGCTATCTTTCCAATTCTACCCTGAGTTCCTTGAGAATGGGGACTGCTTTTGCCTTTATGTATCCCCAGCACTTGGCACATAGGAGGCACTTCATCAACGCTTAACTGACTTACCTGTCTCACAGTCTTACCAGTCCATCAAAAAGCATTTGTTAAATGTCTACTGTATACCACATCCTGTGCTAGGTGTTAGGGATACACAGACAAAAACGAAAGGGTCTTTGCCCTGAAGAAGCTTATATTCTATCTGGGGAGACAACATGAGCACATGTAAGTGCACACATTACATATTAAAAATTAAAGCCATTGCATGAGGCCTCACGGGAGGATCAAAAGAGGTCTCCCAGGGAGGAGGCTTTTGAGTTGACTTTTGATTTAAAAAAATAGAGATTCCAAGAGGCAGCAGTGAGGAGGGAGTGCATACCAGGCAAAGGGGGCAGCCTATAGTCTCAACTCCTCTGGAAAAAGACAGAAACTTGAAGTTGCCAGCATCCACCTCTCAAATTCCAACGAACTGTACTTTACACCCCAAAGATTTGTATTTAAGCATTTTATTCATTGTGTGTTATTCCCAGAACTCCAGGGGCTGAATGGACTGCTTGGCATCATCAAGTGATCTAGTAAGCATTTGTCAGGTGTCTGTTATGTTGGAGGCATCATGGAAGGCCCAGGGGATACAATACTAAAAAAAAAAAAAATGAAGCAACCCCCACTAGCAGGGAGTCTACATTCTATATGAGGAATTGCAAGGACATTTACAAATATATACAAAATAAATGTAAAGAGAATGAAAATGCAGGGTTGTTGGGGAGGGTGCCAATGGTCAGGTAAATCAGGAAAGCTTTCACATAGAAGATAAAAGGATTCTGAGACAGTGGTGAAGAGGGGATGCATTCCAGGCAATAACTAGTGCAAAGGCATGGAGGGGAGAGAAGGTGTGTCATGTGGAAGACCTGTTTGAATGGATCAAAGAGTAAAACATAGACTGGACAGAAAACTGAGAGCAAGGTTTTATTGACAGCTAATCAGTGGAGTTTATATTTTATTTTAGAGGCAAAAGGAAGTCAGGAAAATTGATTGAGTTGGAAATCACATGACCAGATGTACACTTGTAGAAAGTTATTTTGGCAGCTTTGGGTAGGATGTACTGGAGTGGGGAGAGACTTGAGGCAAGAAAATCAATTAAGAGACCTTTGTAATAATTTAGAATAGGTGGTGTAAGTGACTCAGTCATAGTCATGAAGGCCTGGAATGGAGGGAAGTAAGCTGTGTCAGAGTCTATTGTAGGGACAATCATATTTGGTCTCTATCAAGAAAGGCAGGGGCAGATGGGTGGTGCAGTGGATAGAGCATTGTGCTTGGAATCAGGAGTGCTTATCCTCATGAGTTCAAATCTGACCTCAGATATGTACTAGTTGTGTGACTCTGATTTGTCTCAGTTTTCTCATCTGTAAAATGAGCTGGAGAAGGAAATGGCAAACCACTCCAGTATCTTTACCAAGAAAACCCCATAAGGAGTCACAAAGAGCCAGAGCACTAAATGAAAATCAAAAAAGGAAAACTTCAGATTTAATGAAATATTTTCTCTCCCAAAGGACTTATTGGTGATTATCTAAGTGCATCCTCATGAGCAGGAACCTGAAAAAGGGAAACTTCATATTCTTCTTGGATATTTGTTCACATATCCTTTCTTTAGTGGTCATTTATATGTAGTGAAAAGGGTTTACACATCATTTGCCACACTGATTCCATTTCTCTAGATCCTGACCTCCGGATTTGAGGCCAGCCTGCATCTGGCTTAAAACGTTTTTCCTGGACAGCAGGATCTGGTGACTGGTAAGATAGTGGGACCATGACTTACTGGGAGGAGACACAATAGTAACAAAAGAAGGAAGGCTGGTGCTGTCCCATCACCTAGGGGGCCTGACATTGCTCCCTTATTATTAACCACATGTATGGATTCCATCAGTGACATAGGTTGAGAGGACCTCCATTCCAGGAGGGCTTGACTGGTTCATTTAGGAGCTGAGAGGGAATAAGGGGATAAAAACACCACTGAATTTGCCATTCTTTGACTGAACAGAAAGAGGAAAAGCAAGTGATCCAACTGAATCTAGTTCATGATTCTAACCTAATCTTGTTGCTCCAGGAAATTAAAGCTATGAGAGATGAAAGACATTTATAGTTATTGGAATGAGGAAGATCCAGATGCAAAGCTTTCATTTGGGACCAACTTGAATCTGGCATAAGACAGCAGGTCTCCAGATGTATACGCATTCAGATTCCCAGGGAATGGAGACGAAGTTAGGGTTGTTAGACTGTCATCCTGCCTTGATATTCCATTGAGCTCTACTTTCACCCTAGGGATCACAAAATTCTAGTATTATAGAAATACCCTAATGGTATGAAAACTGCCTAAAAGGAAAAGAAACTTAGGTTTACTATAGAGCACATACATTATATGTATAAAATAAATCAAGGTAATTCCTTACCTACACCATCTGATCATTCATTCTCTCAGTAAGAGAGCTAGGTTTGCTCCAAGTCCATGTGTTTATTCTTCTTCTCTACAAGATGCTTAGGTCCAGACTCTCTGGCCACTTTATTCTGCCTCTGACTTCTGCCACCTCTTAGCCCAGAAATTCCCTTTCTCTTTCTCTAAGACTGGGTCTTGGGATTCTTGAGATTCCTCCAGAGCTCTGAGCCTCAGATGCTCCCATCATAAGGCCCCGTGATCCCTTCTCCATGGCTATCATCTTTGAGAGTTTCCACCACAGACTCTCTCCAGCTGGGTCCAGGAGGCCAGAAATTCTTGTAACTCCACCACTGCCCTCAACTGCAGCCATTTCTCAGAAAAGATCTGCTACTGCCTCTCCACAGCTGTCAATTTTTGAGGGGTGAAGATGGTGATATTTCCTGGACTAGACTCTTCTCATGCACAATCTTCAACCTCCCATGCATAAAGTTTGAGTCCTCTGCTTTCCTTCTCTCTAAATCTCTCCAAATGGCCATGATATGACTGGATGCTTGAGTTTATAAGCTTACAGCATGCATGTATCTCTAAACTAAAACACCTGAGACAAGCCCAGATAATGAGCTAATCATTCATCCCCAACAAGATTGCCATAGGTCCACAAGAAGCCAGGTCCAGGAGATTCCTCCATCTTCTGAACTGGCTATAAATAGGAATGTCCAAACCTTCCTTGTAGAGATAACAAGTGAATCCCAAGCAATGACCTCATCTATTTCACTCTGTCAAGTTACCAAGGCTTGATACTCTCATGTTGTGGACAAGAACGATGGACCTTATTTCCTATGATATTTGGGACTTAAAGAAGCTTGATCCTATGTTTAATGTATATGTAGATGTGTATGTATACATATATGTATATATAGAGTCTTTATCAGATTGCATACCATCTTGGGGAGGGGGAGAAAAATAAAAACTCAGAAGTTTGTGGAACTGAATGTTGTAAACTAAAATAAGTAAGTTTAAAAAAAAAAAGAAGTCTGATCCTTGGAGGAAATTCTCTGAATTACATTTCCCAGAAATCTTTTCTGAACCCGCAGCATGGTTACAGCACAGCAGCACAGTATCTGTCACGTAGAAAATAGTTAACAAATGCTTATTTCATTCATTCATTCAGCACTAGCTGAGAAATATGGACAATTGAGGTACTTCCACAACTTGGAAAGATTGTAAAGTGAACTTCAGGGAGTGACATAACACTGTAGTTAGTGAAATATCATGCACAGGAGAGAGGGCAATGAATGGCATCCTGAACCTCTAAATCCCATCTGAACCAAGATGATGGTAACCACAGAGCTGAAGGTGAGAGCTGTCATCAACCTTTTTTCAGCCTGCCCTAAGGAAAAGTCCCCAAGAATCATATCTAAGGGCTTACTTCTCAGAATATAAATGTGAAGTAACTGTGCCCTCCTCAGACAAGGAATCAGATGGAATGAAATGGAATTGGATTTCAACTCTTCTGCAAATGTAGGAGATTTGAAGCCCTTTGTGTACAAGTGAAGAGAATGTTTTTTCACTTGATCCCATTTTTTTGTATTTCTGTTGCTCATATATTAATTGAATGTCATTTCCTAATGGAACTATGTTTTCTACACAAGCCTAGCAGTACAGCAATGTGATAAGTGAGGATTTGGGCTACAATTTAAATAGTTATCACCCCAAAAACAGCACAATAAACCTAGTAATAGCTAAGAGAAGCGTTCCCGTTGAATATACCTTTTGGATGGAGAGGATACTTGAGAAAAAGTCTCTTAAGGACACAGAGGAAGTAGGGAAAGAGAAATATGCCAAATGATCTGAGGAAATGTAAAGAAGACATGTATGAGGAAAATAATCTCAACATGTATGTGAAAGAATCTGGTTAAGCTTCACGGATAGGAGGGAAATGGAGCACAGTTCATTGCTGCATTCCATTTTAAGTTGATGATTAAGAACACACAAATAAAGTTGGATCATGAAAAAATCTAAAGCTTCAAAGATAGATAAAGTTTAGGTTCACCTTGTTTTTAAAGCATTATTCCCTGTGTCCAATTACTTATCTTGAACCCCCATATTTTCTCCTAACATTATGAACTATTTTTTTCCATGTGGCCTCAGATCCTGTCTCTTGTTCCAGCCAAACTCCTCTGTCTGAAGTTGTGCCCAGGACTAACTTTCCTCCTGAGAGAAAACTAGAGTAGGTCAAGTGTCACCAAAACCCAGAGGTTAAGTGAAGGACAAAAACTCAATGCTCTCTCAGCCAGATGTGAGTCCAACTAATTCATAAATCATATCAATGGCAGCATTGTCCAGGGCATTCCAAATAAAAGGGGTGACATTTAGAAGTCTCTCAATGTGATATTTGATCTTTTTCTTCAATTATGCACATTGAATGAGGGGAAAGGGATGGAACTAGAAATTAGTAGAGCCTTCATGCATGTAACATCCTCTCCTTGACCCGCTCCCCACTCTCAACCCTCCCTATTCTCGAAACTGTTTATTTCCTCCCCAGATGTTTTTCCATATCTCACAATATAACAATGATGGACTTCAGAAATCTGCAGCCTGGAGATGCTTTATAGAATGTTGTTTCTAGGGAGGGAGAAGGATGACTTTAGCACAGGATCTAGATGCTGTGCTCTGTTCCATGCCTTTGCTGTTGTCTACTGGTTAGCCACAGAAGTATGCATATTAATTTTCCTAAGATGGGGACAGAAGGCTGCATTTGAGCAAGTGCATCATAGATCCAGAGATTCTGAAGCAAAATAAAGTCCCATATTGCAAATAAGGCCATAGCTCCATAACTGGAGACCCTAAGGCCCATCACACGGCAACATCACCCAAGATCAAGAATTGGGTCATTTCTGCCTCTTTCCAATATCAATAAACCTTGTGAAGACACATCTTTGTGCCTGTTAGATAACATTTGGCTGATTTATGAGATTGAGTGGGTTGCGTTGCATGGACCCTCTCAGGATAGCAAGTTCATTTCTTTCAAAGGTCAGGATACGAAGCAAATCTATATCCTCATTTCAATTTCACTTGTGCCACTAGCCTGAGCACATCATAAAATCTACACAGAACTAATATACTACACAGCCACATTTACATGGGAAAAACAATATTGAAATAATGACATTTGGTTAGTAATAAGTAAGGGAGTAAAATTCTCTGGTGAAAAGGAGAATGGATCTAGTTGTGCAAGATCTAGGATCAAGTGCTGACTGTCAGTCATGAGTTATCTTGGGTAAGTCACAGCATTTCTTGGCCTTGGTTCCTTCCTCTATAAATGAGGGGAACAATACCTGTGCTATCTACACACAGGGTTGTTGTGGGGGTCAAAGGAGATGAATGTACAGGTAATTTGTAAACTGTAGTCCTATGAAGAAGTAATGTACTCTGCGATATAGAATGGTAATTTTCACAGTTTTGTGTATGCTGACATAAAACCTCAGGGAAAAGGGAAGATGTCATTGCCACATAGTGTGAGGAGGGATTTACCGTTCTGAGGAACTGAGACCCCACCATCAAAACTCCTCAGAACACTCTGTCTTCACTGCGTAACTCAACAAATGGCAACAAGCAGATAAATAGAAATTGTCTTAGACGCCTTCTGGCTTCTGAACCTCGTTGCCAACCTTCTACAAAGACCACAACATACAGTGTTGAAGTGAGATCTCTAGCACAGCAAACTGCCTTGAAGGCATTTCTAATTCTCTCTGTCTCCGTCTTTCTATCTTTATCTATGTCTCTGTCTCTCTACCTTTCTTCCTCATTTTCTTCTCTATTTTTTCCTCTCTGTATGTTTCCTTCTCTCCTTTTTTACTTTCTTTTCCTCTCCTTCCTTCTCTCCCTCTCTCTCCCTCTCTCCCTCTCTCTCTCTCTCTCTCTCTCTCTCTCTCTCTCTCTCTCTCTCTCTCTCTCTCTCTCTCTCTCTCTCTCTCTCTCTCTCTCCCTCTCTCCTTCCACATTCTGTTTCCTCTGCTTAATTCCATATCACAATGGCAGCTGGATTCCAGGACTCTGTTAACCTTTTATAAAAAACGTATTTAGCCTCATGGAATGTATTTTATGGTTGAAAGATGCTACAAATGGTAGGTGCAAAGGGTAAGTAATTAGAGTTTTGAGTAGAATGAAAGAGGGCCCACATAAGTGACTTATACACTGAGTCAATTTATAATTCAACAGATATTTATTAAACATCTACTATGGTTGAGATCCTGTACTGGGCCCTGAATCTCCATACCAGATTCTTCTGAAACTCTTTAGAGTATTTTGAATATAAGCTTTTTGCAAAGAATATTAAGCTGTAGTTAATATCATCTTCAAGCCCAAACAAAGATTGGGGTGGGGGGAACACATGTTACCAAATTTTGCCCATGACCAGTTTTTATATCTCTATTTGCACATCCATAGGACTGTAAATTTAAAGGGGAAGGCACCTTTGGAGTCACCTCTCATTTTTTAGAAAAGCAACCTGAGCCCTAGGGAGGTTAAATGCGGTCTGCATTAGGGGTGGGATTTGAACCTAGGTTCGCTGATTCCAGAAACAGTACTCTTTCCACCACAGTACCACTCTCAAAATGCTTAGCCTAGTTCTAGCACTGGCCCCTGAACTCTTTCCTCCACAGACACCATGTTATTTTGAGACATTACTGTACTCCCTGGAGTGCCTCCAGCAAGAAAGCCATGTGGCAGTTGTTACCTGAGTGCCAAGGGGAGCTCTTCAACCCTCTGCTCTTGGCAGTCAGACTGGATTCTCTCTTGAAGATTTTAAATAATAATTCATTTCTTTGACTCATGCCCGCACCCAGAATCTCTCTCTGGAAAAAAGTATTACAATCCAGTTTGTTATGAATCTTTCCCCACGGGTATTAAATGCCATTCCTGTGGAAAACAAATAGACAAACAAAGTTTCTAAGGCTTTTGAACATGAGGTATTTATTTAAAACAGCCACGAACACAACAAAGTCACTTTAAAGCATTTATAGGACACAGAAAGAGAGAACATTCTAATTCTCCTTCATGAATGCAACAGGAATTAGTCAGTCTTGAGTTACGCTAGGTGACATTTCTTGTCCCCTGTTCACCCAGAATCATTTCATCTCAGTTTCTGAAAACTCATATTGCCTTAGGGAGAGTCTTTGGGGAAAACCTGAATATACTGTGATTATTTGCTGTTCAGTTGTTTCAATCACGTCCGACTCTCTGTGACCCCATTTGGGGTTTCCTTGGCAAAGATATTGGAGTGGTTTGCCATTTCCTTCTCTGGCTCATTTTACAGATGAGGAAACTAAGGCAAAGAGGGATAAGTGACTTGTCCTGGATCACACAGCTGGTAAGTATCTGAGGCCAGATTGGAATTCAGGAAGATGAGTCTTCCTGCCTCTAGACCTGGCACTCTACATTTTGTGCCACCTAGCTGCCCCATGGTGATCACTGGTCCTACAGCAAATATAACTTCTTCAGTCCCTTGGGTTGGTCGCTCTTCTTGCTCATTATTATTACCACTTCCACAGTGCTACCTGACCAGCAGTCATCTGATGCTGATGCTGCTGCCAACATTCTCTGCGAGTGATCCTTTAGTACCACTTTTACTAAGATCTCTTTACCCCCAAGCTGGTGAAGCAACATAGAAAGCTCTTCTCTCTTTCATCAGATTTTTCTCTCTAGTTTTCCTTTTTCCTCCCAGCCACCCTCTTTCTCCCAGAAACTTGCTTGGTACTTCCTGCCATATGCCTTTGGCCAAGAGCATTCTGGGAAATCAAGATTTGTTTTTCATTTTGTTTTTTTTCCTATCAGCAACCCTGCATTCATCCCTTGCCTTCCTCTCCCTGATCCTCACAGATATATGGGGGATAAAAAAAAATTTGAAAAGTTCCTATGCCTGCCTATCATCCAACTCTTTTTTGAGATGGACTCCAATGAAGTATATAAACACTTGTGTATTTTGGGGGTTTTTTTGGTTTTCATCGCAACTAGGAGTAGATAGTTTAGAAACACATCCCACCCTTCCTTACTTATAATACAAATAAAAGGTAATTTCTCCAGTGCACAGACACTGTGGTGCGTACTAGAGAGACAGTAGGCTTCGAACAGTTGTGCTTTTGATGCAGATTGGCCATGTGATCTTGTAGCCCAAGCTGTTCATGTTGAGTCAATTCCTTAAGACTATAAGTTGCAGAGAAG
Organism: Bettongia penicillata ogilbyi; assembly: GCA_023548195.1. Classification (NCBI taxonomy): domain Eukaryota; kingdom Metazoa; phylum Chordata; class Mammalia; order Diprotodontia; family Potoroidae; genus Bettongia; species Bettongia penicillata. Next base: position 7,329,120 of record JAJHZJ010000266.1, on the reverse strand, counting down.
ATGGCAACCCGTATTAGAAGAGGATGTTCACTCCCTTGAGAGTTTTTTACATATATAAAATGTTAGATTTAGTCCCTACCACTGTCCTTCTACACAGCCCAGCTTTAACCCCAGGCTAAAAACCATACTCTAAAGTGAAGTAAGTACAATTGACCAAAAATTACCATTAGATTGCTATGACAACATAGTGTCAGAAGACTGAAAGAGGGGAAAGTTTCATTATCAATGCTGCAAAGGGGACAAGATGAGTGAAATTTGAGGAACAACCAATGGATTTGGGAAGTAGACATTTATTGGTTGGCTATAAAAGTTCCATTTCATCAGTACAGTGAGAAAAGAGACTCTTTCAAGTGCAGTGGGTTGAGGGGATAATGTGAGCAATTGATGGGCTGATAGGGTGGGGAGGCTTGAATTCTTTAATAATGCGTTTCTATGGTGGGTGTAGACCTGCTCATCGACAATCTTGTTGAGCAAACAAGCAACATTTATGGAGGTTTCCCAAGTTAATACCTGAGTAAGGACAACACTTTTGGAAGTGTCATCAACTAGGAATTAATTGGACTTAGATTACCTGTTTTTCTGGGCATACAAAAAAGAGAGTGAATGATAGCTCTTTTTTTTTTTTTTTTTTTTTGGAGAGATCCAGAAAAAAGGTTGAGACAAAAGACCTGAGAGTTAACTTTGGTGAGAAGAGGTGATACCTGAATACCTGCCCCCTACCCTTCGACCTACTCTCCACTCCCCATCCCCCACCCTCATTGGAGCAATAGCTGGAGAAAGTGGTATAATAGCAAGAGTTTCTGGATCCAAAGTGCCGGAGAGTCCCCATGGAGAGGCAGAGGCAGTGACCAAACTTATATGCTCCCAACCATGTGGCTGCAAGAGTGTAGAACCAGGTGGCCAAGTGATAGAGGGTTTGAGACCCAGCTTTTGGGACAGAAGAAGGGGTATTTCCTATGCATTGTCAAATTCCTAGAGAATTTGGTAATCTGATTTCCCAGAGAGAGAAGGGAGAGTACCTAAGCAACACTAATCTTAGGGTCACCTTTCTAGCCACCCCAAGTTTGAGAGCTCTGCAACCCAGCCTTCTACAGAGAGGTGGAAGTGCCAATATAGCCTTGTGGAGAGAAGAGAATACTGGAGAGGAGCCCTCTAATAAAAGAAGAGGGAGTTTATATATAGTGCTAGGTTCTTGGGGAGAAGAAAATTCTGTTCAGAGGTATCTAATTTGAGGCTGACTGTAGCAAATGATCAGGAAAACTAAATTCATGGGCTGAACTAGGTTAAAGTATAATTAAGAAATGCTTAACAAAATAAAAATCCAATGCAACTGACATAATGTTAATTTGTGGTTTTTCTAAGTCAATATGTAGCAAACAGGGAAAAATTTCTATTAGAGTCTGACATCCCTGAATTGTTGATTGCCCTTGGAGCTGGAAGAGCATAAAGGGAGTGAGCCATGATATGGGAGGGCAAAAACACTCCTCACCTTTGTCCTCTATTACTATTGTGAGTCCTTTAGATAGAGTGCAGTTTCAATGGAAAGGAAGTGACCTTTCTAGAAACGCCATACTTCCAGGGATAGTCCAAATTCTTGGGTTTAGTTTTTTGAGCCAATAGGCTTTCCTGGGATGAACCTGGGATTCACTGGAATGTCAGGCACTGCCTGCAAAGCTACCCCATATTAATTTCTCTTCTGAAGGAAGTCTAAATTATAGGGTGGCACCATAAATCTTGGGGGAGAATTTAGGGTTCCAGGGAGAAGAGAAAACCCACCAGAGAGGCAGAAGAACTGTATGAATTGTTTACTCTGCGTCCTTTGTGTGTTTTCTAAATCGTGTAGTTAGAGAAAGACTATGCTGTACCCAATATACCTTGTACAGGAACTAGGGAACTTTTTCACCCACAACCATGGAGATCTACATATGAGCTATACTAGAGCTATATTATGAGATTTCCCAGAATAAACTCCAAATGGTGATGAAGCAAAGCAAAGATTGAATCCAGCCCATTTAAGCCCAGAGCTTGGGGTACTGGACCACAAAAGTATGACAGTGACAAATTGCTTGACTATGAATTTTTTTTTACAAAAAATTTGTTTTTGTTTTCTTTTTTTTTCAATGGACTGGGGCATGAGGGGGAGGGAGGGAGAGACAGAGAGAATGAATGAATGAATGAATGAATGAATTTCTGTTCATTAAAAACACTTTAAAATAGAGAAGTTGGGGGCTTCAGGTGTGAAATAGTGTATGCATTTTCAGATAAAGTCATCAGCTTTGTTTAATTCTTTAACTTTGTTACAAGAGAGCTCTTACAGGGTAGGGACAATCTGGACACAATTGTAATGTAGAAACAAAACATGTCCATTTTAAAAATAAGTATAACAGTAAAAGCAAAAAGACAAATAGTACGGTAACTCTAGGAACAGCACAATTATGTGAAAAATTGTGCCAGAATAGAGAAGCCTTGTGCACGCTTGAAGAGTGTCTCCCATTGGAAAGTCTCTTGTGGATACACAAAATAACTATTGATTCCTATAGCACTGTGTGTAAACCAATGGTGTGGAGGGTCCTTTTAATCTAGGTGGTACATGTTGATTGCCAATTTCAGAAACTAATTTGCCTACCTATTTTTCCATCAGTGTTTTCTTCATTGATTTCCACAGCCCCCTTAAGAAAACATCTGCCTTGCGGATTGACTTCTCTAAAAATAGGTAAGAAAGAATCTTAAGTCCATTATCTGACTGTTCAGATATTGGAGTTCAGACATTTACTGCACATGGTCCAAGTTAACTGGCTTTGTTTTAATTCTTGATATCAGTCCTATGCTTATTTACTTTTTAATATCAACCCCGCTCCCCAAGCTAGGTCTCATTCAATTTCTGTTTTAATTCTTTTTAGATGATGCTGAGGTCTGAATTTGTTGTGGTTCAATCTTCTCTCTAGTCTCTTAAAACTCTTGTCATCCTTCAAGGCTCAGTTCAGAGGCCCCTCTTTCAGGAAATTTCCCTTAATCCCCTTAATTTTCCTCTCCTCACCTTTTATTTTCCTATTGTTTATATGCTGTGCTCTTCATGAGCTCCTTGAAGTCCGGGACCATATTTTTCATTGTTTGTCTTTGTGTCCCTGGTGCCTGGTGCAGTCCTTTGAGCATAGAATGTATCTAATATTTGTCGAATTGATTTGAAAATGAGACCCAGAAGGACCACTCAATACCAGTGACAAGATACACAGCTCTGAAGGCTCAGAGGACAGCCAAAAAAGTGGCAAAAACCATCTTTGAAACAAGGAAAATGCCAGCTGAAACTGAGGCAGCCTGGCTTGGAGAGCAATGGACTTGGAGTCTATAAAACTTGGACTCAACTCTTGCCTTAGACACTTACCAGCTATGTGATTTGGGCAAGTCATATAAATGCCAGTGCCTCAGTTTCCCTATGTATAAAATGAGGAAGTTGGATTCCACAATTTCTAAGGTCCCTCCCAGTTCTAATTCCATGATCCTAAGACACCCTGGAGATTCAGGAAAGCAAGTGGAAGTTTTATTGGGGGGCTTTGGATGATCAGTGGTTGCAAGTAGAATGAGCATGTGACAAAAAATTAAGGTAAGGAAGGCAATATATTGCCTGCAAGACAGCAGAACTAAGAGCTGCTCATTTGCGCTTGATGACTTTTTGAAAGGCCAACATGGAGAGGCTGTAATCATGCTGCTCTGCATGGTCATTTTATTATTTCAATATGACTTTGTTCATGACACCAATTCAGTTGGCCAGTTGACTTTCATGTATTTCAAACCCACTCACTAATGGGTGGCAGAGTTTGGACCACAAGAATGCATTTTTTGCTGGAATGGTGGAGGAATTCTTCTACATTCTTGTTCCCCTTAAAAAACTATGAATCCCCTAAAAAAAGTATACCCCCCTAAAAAAAAGTACCAAGTTATACTAACATATGACTTTTAATATTGGCATCAATCTCTTTTTAAAAAATAAAATATCCTTCTTGTAAATCTTAACAATCATACTGTAACTGACTTACTAAAATGTCCTTTTGTTATTTTTATTTGCTTTTTATGGATTGTAATAAACGTTTGAAGTAAAACTGTCATATGTCTGTTTAGCAGTGTCTGCTTGCTGCAGGGATTCCATTTTCTTTTAATCACAGCTCTGTGGAATTGAGCATACCTACCCCGAGTGACTTAAAATTCCCCTTAGGAAGCCTTTGAGAAAGAAGAGGCTTACATTATTCATGACTCAGCTTAACCAGAAGGCACATTTTATTTGAAAAATGTGAAGAAATTGGGCTAGCAGTCACCTAATTTACCCATCAGGATACAGTATTCAATTCACACTAACAAGTATTCCTGGAAGCAGCTAAGGAAAGCCAATTCCAGCTCCACATTAATCAACATGTATCACCAGCTCTCCAGAGCTAGAACCAGAAGGGACATCAAAGGCCATCAAATCCAGCCCCCTCATTTTACAGATGAAGAAATTGAGGCCCAAGGAAGTTAAGTGACTTGTCCCAGGTCACACATACAGTGAGCATCAGCATTCTGGTTCCCTGACTGAAGGGTCATTGCTCTTTCCATTGGCTTCCCAGCATCTGTAAGACTGACATCATTTTACAGGTCACATTTGGGTTTGGAAAGCTAATGTCCTGAGCTGATTTCTCTCTAAGATTCAGGTAGTGGATTTCTGAAGGGTCACACAGCTGGAAATGGTTTAAGTTTTATCTCTAGGGAGCACAAGGCACTTGATCTTTCTGGGTACTCAAAAACTTTGTGCCTCTCCCGTCAGCTCCTAAGCCTTTTACTACACACAACTTTTCCTGAAACCACACTCACTGCTCTTACCATCATCATTGTCAACATTTGCCAGTTGCTCAGTTGGCTATAGACTGAAACTCGTTTGTGTTGAGGGGAAAAAATGGCATTCTCAAAGTCATTTAACATATGTTTATTTTGTAGGTTAAAAAGATAGCACACAATTATAATGGAGCTGCCTTTTGTTCTAAAGAGTATGCTAGCACCTCACTGAATTGTCCATATTCTTCTCCATGGAACGATTGTCCCATGAATGAGAAAGGGACAATACATTTCATACTTTTAAATGAGCCACTTCTCCTTGTCCATTACCTAAAGATTCCAAAATCCATCCCACCCCCAACACACACACACACAAAGAAATTGAATTCTGTGCAACTGTAATGACCAGAATTATTCTGGAAAAGGAGATGAAACAACGTGCCTTCCAACTCTTCTTTATAGAGGTGGGGAGCTATAGATATAAAACACTGGGTATACTGCCACAGTCAACTGTTGCCTTGGTTAGTTTTACTGAACTGATGTTTTTTCTTCTTTTATTTATTTGTTTATTTCTTTGCTTGCAGGCTTGTTGTGAGGGATATCTTACTGGAGAGGGGAGGAAGACATATTTAGGTATAGGGGTGATATAAAAGCAAAAGATAGCAATAAAAAAAACTTTAAGATTCATTGATACCCTTAAGCACTGAAAGCATTAACAAGTCCCTTCTCCAGAACCATCTAATTAGAAAAGCACAAAATGAAAGAAACCCTTTGCCAGGGAGCAGCCCCACTGTAGAATAACCAGAGTGTGCCTCTGGGAGATCTGAGAGAGTGTGGTCAAGTTCACTGAATTCCCAAAGCAGCCCCATCACTCTTCCTACCTAACTTACAATAAGCACCAAGGGCTGCACATTAGAATATTCCCAGTAGCAGAGAGGCTTCTTACATGTCTCACTTCTGATAATATGTGGTCTAGTTAATTCATTTGGTTTGGGTAAACCTTTTCCTCCAAAAGAATGTCACTCCTCATTGATAGCAGGGATGGTTTCATTAGGGTTTTTGCGTGCCCGGTGCCTAGAACAGTGTTCTATAGTAAGTAGGTGCTTAATAAATGCTTATAATTGTTTAAAGTGTGATACAAGCAAGGCTAAGGTCATGGTCAAATCCTATTGCCTAGTTTAACTTTAGAGTGCATCCAGACCTCTAGCCAGCTTTTCCCACAGGTATGTCATTGTGCATGGGAGAAATCAAATCAAATAAAAGTGGGCAAAGAAATTATTGCAGATCTTTAACCCCTGTTAAAACAAAAGCCCTTCAGAGCTGGGAAATCATCTTTGTACACATCCCTGTTGACCCTTGAAGAGTGGTAGTGAGATTAGAAAATTGGAATGCATTTCTAATAAAAGTTAATTGAATATCCCACTCATTCCCAAGGCTCTGAAAGGAAGATCCACCAATGAGTCCTTCACCTCTGTCTTAAATCTAGGTATGCCAAAGGTACAAAGATGTAAGGAAGGCAAATCAGGGACCTCTGGGGAGCAGTCATTTAAAACAAATCTTAAGGAGGCATTGCAAAATGCCAGCAGATGGCTGCTTCTGGACCAAGGAAGAAGGCTGTCCTGAAGCAGAAAGAGGGGTAGGAGGAATGAGGATAAGGTTTTTCTAAGCTCTTCAAAAGAAGGGAAGGAGTAAGGAAGGCTGAGTTCTAATGTTTCTGTTCCATCACTAGAATCTTAAGGCTTTAGGGGCTCCTTCTCCCTCTTCCTCTGATAATGGATCCCTAAACTCCCTGATCCAAAGCCCTCAGTTACATTCTTATTGTACTTGTGGAGACTACAAAATAAAGCCCAGATCTGTGGTTTCTGGCTATAAGGGAACTCCAGGATGAGGGAATTCCCTCTGTTATTTCAAGTCAGCACCTTTTGTGCAATTTATGGTCTGAGAGCTGCCCAAAGCGCTGAGAAGTTAAGTGATTGGCCAAAGGTCACACAGTCTTTATGTACCAGAGAGGACCTTGAGTCTGGTATTTCCTGGTTTAAAAAAGTAAGTTCTCTCCCATACTGCTACTTCTGGGAGATCTAGCAAGGGTATAGACAAATGAACTTAGAGATGAAAAGCCACCTTGAGGAAAAGTGGCCATGAAATGATTGTCCATTTTCACCTTTAAAGACTCTCACAGTCAGGAAATCCTCCTTTTAATTGAATATCCTCATTCTGAATTTTGTTGACTACTTAAAATGGGCTGGGTTCAGCTCCGCTGTATTTGCCCACATTGGGCAGTAACATGTAAAGTGAGAGAAAAAGATTATCAAGAACCTGCCCAGGTATGTCTAGGTGCTGGTTCCTGCTGCGCCCTTCTCGCTGTGAGCACCAAAGTGTATAGCAACCTTCTTGCAGTCTAGACTGTTTGTCTCAGAGCAGGAGTCTATTTTTGAGAGAGTACTGAGGGAGAGAGAAAGGGGACAGAAGGTGGAGAGGGGAAAAGAGAGACAGAGAGAGGCAGAGAGAAAAAAAGATACATAGAGGAGGGAAAGAAGGGAGGGAAGAGGGAAAGAGAGATGGAGGGAGGGAAAGAGGGAGTGGGGCAGAGAGAGAGAGAAAATGGGATAGCAGGATAAGAGATAGAACTGACAACTCAGATCAATTCCTGGTCATCTGTTGCTGAGGACAGAGGTGAATGACTTAAGACAAATTAGAGAAATTAAACAGTAAAGTGACCTAAACTACTTCCCTTGAAGATGTCTGGATCTGACTATACCACGTGGATGACATGTGGTTATTTCTGATGTTTCTCAAGGGAAGGCAAATGCGGCAAACTATTTTCTTAATTCTGATTTCTCCTCAAATGCTAGGATTATTTTCATATTTCATGCAAGGGCTAGTTTGGCAGTGCTCCTAACATAAGGAACCTCTCCTGAGGTTAACACTTGGCCTTTTAATACAGCCCTTGTCAAAAGAAAATATTTCTTTGGCTGAAAATTTCTGGCATCCCTCTTGTGTTTGGCTCCATACACCCCGCATCTGTCTACGTCCCAGACAACCTTCTTTATTCACTCTGATGTAGGCTCGTTTCACTTAAAAGAGAGAATGATGAACAGCAGAGCAAAGGTGGAGAAGAGTAATGATAAAGCTTCCTTTCCACCACCAGGCTTGGTCCCCTTTAGTAATGCAATTTGGCTTCAGATGGGGTATTTAAAAATTAAATGAACAACATTTCCAAGAAGTTTTATTTCCACTCCCAGCCCCCTACAACTGTACCCTTCACTCTTCCACTTGTGACACAGATTTGGCCAAGGTCTGAAAACAATCAAACTTCTTCCCTCACACCGGGATTTCTGACTCCTTGGCCTGTGTAACTGAGATTCTGGCATTCTTTTCAGGTTTGCTAAGTGTGTGTGCTCTCCTCTTCCTGGGAATGTGCAAGTTAATCCCCTACAGTTAGCTGGAAGGCCAGAGTCATGCTCTGAATCCAAGCTGACCCCTTCCCTAGCCACACCCCAATTCCACTTGGGACAATACAGTTCATCTCCTGAAGAAAAAAAAATCATCCAGAATCTATTAGAGTAAACCAGAGATTTCCTAGGGCTTTGTAAGTGACTTAACACACAGCTGGCAAGATTCTCAGCATTCCAAGCAAACTAGTTCAAATACACATGATGTTTGTTATTATCCCTTCTTTATGGACTTAGAATAACTAAATAAATAGGAAAATATCAATAAACAAAGTCCAGTTATTTACAAATCCAGGTAATAAGACTTTAGGTGCAGAGAGATTGATCTCATGTCAATTTTGACAGTGAACAAAAAAAAAATTACTTTTTTTTTTTTTTAAAGTGAGCTAACACCATAGAGGAGACTTTCCTAAGGAGTAATAGAGCTGTTGGTCATTATCAAACCCATGGGCTATAACAACTGACATGCCAGAGGTGTCCTCCCATGTAAGGAGCTAGCCATGGATTGGGAGGACTGGGAAATTTACAAAAAAGAGCTAGCCAAACATTGGAGTGAGGCAAAAGGCAGAGTTGCAGACCTGAGCAGACCACTTCCACATCAAAGGCAAGGTCTCAAGTCAACCAGCCTGCATCACAAAAGAGTTGGTTAATGTGTAGCAGATGTTGAGATACTGGAAGAATAGTGATGCCAGGTAAGAGCAATGTCGAAGGTTCACTTGCTTCTCCCAATTAGTTCTGTCATCTCTTTCTCCCCGGTGGGGAGAGAAGGGAAAAAGAAGGAAGGAAATGATTTCTTCACCCAAGCCTCCCTTCCCCTCCCCAACTTTTGGCCAGCTTGACATTTGTAGAGAGTAGCTGAGTTGCTCAAGGATATGGTATGAAGGATATGGTATGAAGAGCTGCATACATTAGGATAGCTTCATGTGTTCTTATATCCAGGGCTGGTACCATGTCCTACAGTCATTGGGTTGTTACTCTAAAAGTGGTCTCTGTGTCAAATGGATGGGAAGCTAAGTAATCCTTGTACCCTCCATCAATGAGCTTGGCTGAATTTCTGGCAAACCAGCAGTCTATCTGCTCTTGTCCATTGTAGATCTTCCTCTGTTTCCAGACCACAGGAACCCGGTGCTCTTTCACTTTTAGAATGGTCTCAGAGTCTAGGTCTGCCTGGGAGACTGAAGGTTCAGTATGGTTCCTGTTGGAGCCTGACCCAACTGGCTCTTTTATTAGTTTAGGTTCCTGGTTCAGGAATTGACCTACAGAGGGGGAAAAAAAAGAGCAAAATGCAGGTGAAACACAGTTAGCACAGATGTGATAATATTTGGCTCCAGTCTGGGTTAACTTTTATTACAGTTAGTAAAGGAGGATTTCATGACATCAGTGGGTAACTTTAAGAGGACCACAGTCCAAGATTTGGAGAAACAAGGTGGCCTAGTGGGTTGGTTATTGAACCTGGAACTAGGAAACCAGTTTTATCTCAGCTCCTTACTAGCTATGTGACCCTGAATAAATCACTTAATAGCTCTATGCCTCACTTTTCTCATCTGTAAAATGAAGAGGTTCAACTCATGTCTTCTAAAGTCCTTTCAAGATCTATCATCATTTTCTTTGACTCCTCCCAGAAGTCTTTCCTTTTCCCTCCATGTTTGGAGGCTGTCTTGAAATAGGCTCTTGCCTATTACCTTAACGCTGGACATTTTCCAGGCCAGCTCCATGGAGATCCACCAACCCTGCCACAGTTTCCTAAGCAAAGAGAGAATGAGGCAAGGATGATAGGGAAATAGGATTAGGTCTTTTTGGTAACCTGTTTCCAAGATCCCCTTGCTATGCAGAGGCACTGAATGTGTCCGCGAGAGGTTGTGAAGGTAAGAAACAGGTGGCAGACCATTCACTTTGATATTTATAATCAGAATTCCTCCAGTCAAGTGGGATTCTAGACCCTAATCTACCACAGAATTCATTCTTGATAGACAGGACCTTGCTAAAATGCTCAGGTTCAAAAACCAGGAAATCCTATCTTCTAAACCTAACTCTGGCGCAACACCTTGCTGTTAATTTGGGGCAAGAGAGCTATGGGAATTGGCATGGTCATTAATAAAGCAAGAGTAGTACAGCTAGTGCTGTTCCTAAGAATACAGGGGATTTACATGAAAGGAATGTAAAATGGTCACTCTACTGAGAAGTGAGAAAACAGAACCTTTCACTTTTTTACAGTTCCCAGGATACATTTGACTTCTACAGTCTCCTCCCATTCCCAGAAAGTCTTTATGGATGTCTAAATGGGAATCCATGCTTACATATATTATGTTATATGAAAGTATTTGTATTCAGTTATAAATAACTAACGAAACAAAGCCAGGCAACATGGGGGGAGGTGAGGGGAAGGAACAAGTATTCATTAAGCTCTCACTATGTGCCAGGCACTGTGTTGAATGCTTTACAAATATTATCACATCTGATCCTCACAAGAACCCTGGGAGGTAGGTGCTGTTACTGTCCCCATTTTACAGCTGAGGAAACTAAAGTCAGACAGAAAGAGGTTAAATGATTTGCCCAGTGTCACACTGCTTGTAAGTGAATAAGGTTGGATTTGAACTCAGATTTTACTGACTCCATGCCTAGTGCCCTGTTCACTGTGTCACCTAGTGGAGACAGATCTGGTCTTATAGACAGGAAGACCTGGGTTCAAGTCTTACCTCAGACACATAATAACTGTGTGATCATAGGTAAGTCATTTAACCTCTCAGTCAACTCTTCTAAGACTATAAATTGAAATTTCTTCTACCTTAGTGTAGAATATTTATATTAGAATTATTAATATTAGAATATTCCTCATTAAGGAAGTAATATACCAATTTGATGAAAGGAGGAGAGGAGAGATGAATGGGGAGTAAGGAGAGGGGAGGGAGAGGAAGGGGAAAGAGGAAAAGAGATTGAAGGGAAAGAGAAAGAGGAGGGGAAGGGAAAAGAGAGACAAATGAAAAGGAAGAAAGGAGAAGGGATGGGAGAAGAGAAAGAAATGTCAGCAGTATCAACCTCAAGTTAAAGAACTTAATTGTTTGTCTCCAAAAATCCAGTATGAATAGAAGGGATACTTGGGATACATACACACACACACACACACACACACACACGCACGCACGCACGCACACATACACACACACCTTACCTAAAAGTCCATGACAGTTGGCTGAGAGTCCTTTGCTATTGGAAATGTAGAAGCCAAGATGGTTTCGCTGGTAAGGAGCTGGATTTTTGTAGAGGTGAATAAGGATAACAAAAGTAATTGTGCCCTGGATGGTCACTGTGACGTTAGCGTTGGCAGAGATAGACAACTCCAGCCCCCAGCTCCCCACTACTACACTCTGGTTGCAGGGGAGGACCAACCTGTCCCCACCATCCAAGACAATCCTGTTTGGAGTGATTTCCAAGTATGATCTCTCTGGCTTATTGATGAGGATGGTAATAGTTCGGAAGTAAGTCCGATACTTCTTGTGACCATTTGGAGGAGCTGGGGCCCCTATTAATTCTCCATTCACTGTGACACCTTATGAAACAGGGAAGGAAAAACAAAACAGTGGTTAGGTAAACTATTCCATTCTCAAAACAAAGAAGCCAGAACCACTACCATAATGATACCAATACATGATCCTTTTGTCTATGAACAGAACAGTCAGTATTCTACTGACAACTGGTCATCAATAAGGACCAGTCTACTGGTGAGTAGATAATGACAAGGTGGTGATACTAGGACTCCTGGCTTTAGCTCCTTGGACCCCATTCTACCTCTTGCCCAATGACTCAAAGATTGATAGGGTATCCTGTGTATCTCCAGTTAGGATCTTTCACTTGCTACAGCCCTAACTAGACATCTTAGGATGTCACCACTACAGCTTTCAAAGAGTGGGCATGAATGGAACAATCGATATGAACAAATATGAGGCAAAGTCAATGGAACCAGTTAAATAATTTTGTCTCTACTTCCTATGTGACTATGGACAAATCACTTGAGCTCTCTGAACCTCAGTTTCCTCATCTGAAAAATAAGGAGTTTGACTTAGATAATTTCTGAAGTCCCCTTCCAATGCTATATCCTAAGACTTAATGAAGTTCCCTGAAACAATGATGTAGATTTTCAGACTGTTGGCTGAAGATCGTACAAATGGTGGCCTCCTACAAGATATCTTAATGTCTAATGAAACAATATGAACTGAAATGGATTGTTCTCCCTGGCTAATGGTAATATGCCTTTAGAGGTTACTGCCATATAATACAGCCTCCCCTTCCCTAATTAATGAATCCTCCTGTTCCAGATCATCTTCGTAGACATTCCAAGGGATGACAGCTCAGGGGACACCTCCTCCATGAAGACTTTCCTGGCACCCCCTAGTTGTAGGGTGCTCTCTCCCTCTTCAAATTTCCTATCTTTATCACTGTTTATGTTTTATTCCTATCAGTGAATGTAATCTCCTAGATGGCCGAGACCAGTATGTTTTTTTTCCCTTTGTATTATAAGCACATGACTTAGTGCCTCACATATATTAGGCACGAAAAAAAGGTTTTGTCAAGTTATTGTTGTTTTTTAATTGAATTGTAAACTCTCATTGCTGGGGTCAGAAAAACAAAGACAAGGGAAAGGGATGCCAGCCTTTGCTGAACCTAGTTGAGCATTTTATCAGTTGTGTTTTGAGATTTCTCTTTGTGAGTTTCCAGTCAGGAAAGCATTGTCATTCCACAGATAGCAAGCTGGACTGATGGTCTAAAGAAACCACATAAATACTGCCAGTTACCCTGGGGCTTTGGTGAAGGGCCTAACCTGACTTCTAAGGTCTTTGCTGAGTCCTTTGATCTTGGAATCAAGGCAGGATTTAGTCCTTCAGATAGTTAAGACTGCGTAGTGAGATAGCACAATGGATAGAGTGTCAGACCTGGAATCAGGAAGTTCAAATCCAGCTTCAGGCACTTACTAGCTATGTGACCCTGAGCAAGTCACTTGCCCCTGTTTGCCTAAATTTCCTTATCTGTAAAATGAGCTGGAGAAGGAAATGGCAAACCACTCTAGTATCTTTGCCAAGAAAACCCCAAATGGAGTCACAAAGTCAGATAGGACTGAAAAACTACTAAACAATTGGGAAATATTTAACAAAACAAATAAAAATACAATAAAACACAGATAGTGTTAATATGTGGTTTTCTGAATCAATAAACACCCAGATTTTTATGTATGGCTTAGTGGCTCCCATTTGTATTTGACTTTGCCACCATTGATCTATAGCACTGAGAAGTGACCAACTCAGGGTCACACAGCCACTTTGTGTCAGAGGAAGGGTCTGAACCCAAGTCTTCTTGGCTTTAAAGTCAACCCTCCATCCATTACATCACACTGCCACTGCTCTCCTTTAAAAAAGAAAACCAGAAGTTCTTTTTAATATTTCAATGTTTGTGTTTGCTGGTGAGTATTATACATGATAAAAATGATTTTTAAAGAAACATAACAATATAAATAAAATATAATAAATATATAATTATATATAGATAAGTTATGTATATTTATGTGTATAATTATATAAAAATAAACTATAGCAATAAAAACATATAGCAGTGAAATTATATGCCTCATGCTATAACGCTGAAATCACACAGAGAAAGAATTGCAGATGGAACGCTGGCTCTTTAATTTCTTGTCCTCTGAAAACGGCAGGGGTAGATATCTGCATCCCATCAGTGATGGTACAGTGCCTAAGTCCTGCAACCCTCCATTTCATTTAACTCCACAAGCCAGGATGTGCTTACCAGAGTCCATGTGGTCAGAGACTAGTCTGAGAATGTCCCCAGGGTTGCCATCAATATTAAAACAGACGGTGAGCTTGCTCAAGGGGAAGTCCACCACAAAATGAGGGTCTCCATCCGCTACAGAGTAAGAAAAGAGAAGAAAGCTTAAACTCAGTGCTGAGCTTGATTAAATAAGAGAAGGCTGTGGCATGGAAGTAGGGAGATTCCCATACACTGCTCCTTCTGCAGGCGCTGTTCAGTCATGTCTTACTCTTCATGAGCCTTGTGTCCATGGGGTTTTCTTGGCAAAGATATTGGAGGGCTTTGACATTTCCTTCTCCAGGGGATTAAGACAAACCGAGGTTGTAACTTGCCCAGGGTCACAGGCTAGTGAGGGTCTGAGGTCAAATTTGACCTCACGCAAAGCACTCTACCCACTGAGTCATCTAGCTGCCTCTTCCTTTTCAGTAAGTTTTCTAATTTTCTTTCTGATTTCACTTCCAGTGGTCATAGGGAGGAGGAAGGGATGAGAAAGAGAGAGAGGGAGAGAGAAAGAGAGAGAGAGAGAGAGAGAGAGAGAGAGAGAGAGAGAGAGAAGAGACAGAGAGACAGAGACAGAGAGAAGGTTAAAACTGACATTAACATATATTTCTTTTTTTTTAAAGTGCTACCAAATACCTGCCCACCCCCTAGTCAGCTTTTGAGTTAGAGGTTGAACCCAGGTTCAAATCCTACCCTTGTCACTTATTACTTAACATAGAGGGGCAGCTAGGTGGTGCATTGGAAAGAGCACCAGTGCAGGAGTCAGGAGGCCCCGAGTTCAAATCTCACCTCAGACATTTGACTCTCATTAACTGTGTGACCTTGGGCAAGTCACTTAACCCCAATTGCCTCATCCTGGGTCATCTCTATTCATCCTGATGAATATCTGATCACTGAATTCAGATGACTCTGGAGAAGTGAAGCTGGTGACCTGCACAGCCCTTCCTCACTCAAAACAAAGTCAAGTGCAAGTCTTGTCATTATTTCTCTGATGGCATGGTCTTCGGTAATGAAGGACAAACACACATACCTAACATAAGTAACTTTAGGAAAATGACTCAGTCTTTCTGAACTTTGCTTTCTTCATCTGTAAAATGATGGGCTTGGACTAAATGGCTTCTGAGGTCCCTTTCAGCTCTACATATAGACTTTTTCTACTGGACTTGGAATTAGGAGGCATGGATTTGGGTCCCAGTTCTCCTCATACTACCTGTCTGACTTTTAACCTCTTTGATCTACTTTTAGATACTTGTTAGCTGTGTGATGGTGGGCAAGTCACTTAAACACCATCTACTTTAGTATCCTCTTTTGTAAAATTGAGGCAATCATAACACCTACCTCCCTGGGTTGTTACAAGGATAAAATGAGATGATGGTAAATCACACTGCAAATCTTAAAGTGCTACATAAATACTAGCTAGTTATTCTCATGTAAAAAATGAAGAAAAGTAAACCTTGCACTTCAGAGAATTGTGAAGGTCAAGGGGAAAAAGTGCTTTATAAACCTTCAAACATGATATAGGTGTCAATTACGCATCTAGGTGGTATGGTGGATAGATTGCTGGACTTAGAGTTAGGAAGACCAGTGTTCAAATCTTACCTCAGACTCTTACTGGCTATGTGACTGGGCAACCCAACCTCTCTCTGCTTCAGTTTTCTCACTGGTAAAATGAAGATAATAACAACACCTCTCTCATGGTTATTATGGGATTAAATGAGATAATATATGTAAACCTCTTTGAAAACCTTAAAATGAGCTATTTTGTTTAGAACCAGATCTGTGGTTCCATTGACAAAGGAAATTTCCAATGAGAAAACTCCCTTTACCAACACTAATCTGCACCTGCTCTATAATGGAAAGAATTGCCAGTTGCCACTGAGAAGTTAAGTGACTTGCCCACAGTCACACAGCCAAAATGTATCAAAAGTACAACTGGAATCCAGGTCTTCTTGACTCCCAGAACCAACTCCATCTCCTACACCACACTGCTTTTCAAGTACATCCTTGCACTGTTGTTCATTCAGTAGTTCAGTCAAGTCCAACTCTTCATGACCCCATGGACCAAGCCTAGCTTGCAAAATCTTAAGCGTAACCTTGCCCACATGTGAAATGAGTATAGTTGTTCCGTAATTTGAAAATTCATTGGCATTACCTCAGAAAAACCTGGAAAGACTTATAGGAACTGATGCTGAGGGAAGTGAGCAGAACCAGGAGAACACTGTACACAGTAACAGTCACATTGTGGGATGACTGACTTTGATAGACTTGGCTCTTCTCAGCAAAGCAAGAATCTAAGACAACTCCAAAAAACTTACAATGGAAAGTGCTATCCACATCCAGAGAAAGAACTTTGGAGTCTGAATGCAGATGGAAGAACACTCTTCACTCTTCTTTTCTTTTATTGTTTTTTTCATTTCTTCTTCCTCATGGTGCCTCCTAATAGTTCTAATCCTTCTTTACATCATGACTAATGTGAGAATAAATTTAATATGAATGCATAAGTAGAGCCTTTATCAGGCTGCATGCCATCTTGGAGTAGGAGTGGCCACTGTTGAGTTGTCCAAACTTGCTGGCATATTGAGGGCAGAACTTAAGAGTATCATCCTTTAGGATTTTAAATAGCACAGCTAGAATTCTATCACTTCCACTAGCCTTATTGTTAGCAGTGCTTCCCAAAGCCCACTTGACTTCACTCTCCAGGATGTCAGGCTCGAGATCAGTAACCGCATCACTGTGGTTACTGTTGATGTTAAGATCTTTTCGTATAGTTCTTTTGTGGCTCTTGATACTTTTTCCTAATCTTTTCTGCTTCTGTTAAGTCTCTGCCATTTTTATCTTTTATCATGCCCATTTTGCATGAAATGTTCCCTTGATATTTCTAATTTTCTTAAAGAGATCCCTTGACTTTCTCATTCTTTCGCTTTCTTCCATTTCTTTGCATTGCTCATTTAAGAGAGCCTTATCTCTTCTTGCTATTCTCTGGTACTCTGCATTCAGTTGGGTGTATATTCCTCTTTCTCCTTTAAATTTTGCTTTCCTTCTTCCTGTATTTGTAAAGCCTCATCAGCCATTTTGTTTTCTTCCTCTTCTTTTTCCTTGGGATGTTTTTTCTTGCTGCCTCCTGCACAATACTATGAACCTCTGTCCATAGTTCTTCAGGCACTTTACCTACCAGATCTAATCCCTTAAATTTTTCTCCACTTCCACTTCATCTTCATAAAGGATGTTACTTAGGTCATGCCTATATAGTCTAATGGTTTTCCCTCACTGTCTTCAATCTAAGTCTTAATTTTGCAACAAGAAGATGATGATCTGAGCCCTACATTCATGTGTACAGGGTTGAGTAAGTTCCTCTGGCAGTGAGTTCTTACTCATTCTTTACATAAGTCTCTTGTCTTACAGTGTAGTTTTTTTCCACTGAGACCTATACCAAATCCCAATGTTTACTGAGTTCCCTCCAAAGTTATTTATTAACTGAGCAATGTGAGCCTGAACACCTTCCCCTCTGGGGATCAAAAGCAGTGGAGAGGGAAGGAATCTATCTTCCTGACTTTTGGGTTAATCATTGTCTCAGAGAACCCGTGTGCAGACTGCACTAACCCAGAAAATCATGGAATGTTAGCTCTAGAAAAAAAAAAACAAAACACATTTTATTTTACAGATTAGAGAAAAGACAGAGAGAAGTAACTCAGCAACTCAACACATCAATCAATGGTTTAAAACTCAGGGCTGCATACTCTGAGGCCAGCCAGTACTCTTTCCTTAGTGAGCTAGCTCAACGCTCCTTGCCTTGTCACCAATCATGTCTTTCCAAACACCAGTACTAGATACAATACCCATCATCTATCACTTCTATGCACAAGCTGCTGAAGAGAGTTGCAGGAACAGCTGTTGACAGGGTTCCACCATAAATTTATATTACCTAATGTTTACTGGGCCCTCACTGCAGTAAGGCAATCTTCTACTCCTCCCTAATCAATTCTCTATCCACTGACCACAGCAGCTGTTCCAAACCTACTCTTCTCTCCCCAAACCTCCCACAACACTCTTTCCCACCAACCTCTTAACTGAACGTCATAATTTGCCAGCCCAAAAAACCCCAAGACCTTACAACACAAGTTACCTCTCCCCTCCTCTTATCTCATATTCCCCTGACTTCATCTACTGCTATCTCCTTCACTTCAGACTTTGATGAAGTAGTGACCCTCTTACGCAAGGCCAAGGCTCTTACATGCTCTCTTGATCCCATTCTATCTCTAATAGATTTCCCCACTATCTTTTCCACTCTCTGTAATTTCAATTTCTCCCTGCCTCTTGCCTCCAAGCAAGCCTTTGTCTCCTCTGTCCTAAAAAAAAAATAAAACCATCTCTTGATTCTCCTGTCCATGTAAGCTATCATCCTATATCTCTCTCTTCTCCTCAGCTAAACTAAAAAATATTCCACTTACAATTTACTCCCTCTCACTCTCTTCTAAACCCATTTGCAATCTAAACCCAATTTCATCATTCAGCTGGGTTGAACCCTCTCTAAAATTACCGATGATCTCTCCATTGCCAAATCTAATGACACATCTCATCCTTCTTCACCTCTCTAGCCGCTCTCATGTTATTTATCACATTCTCCTCTAGAATGCTCTCTCCTCTCTGGGTTTTCTCAACAGTGGTCTTTCCTGTTTCTCTTCCTACCTACTGACCTCCCATCCTTCTCAATCTCCTTGCTGTATCTTCTGTTCTGGTTCCTCTTCTGTTTACTCTCTACGCTTTTTCATTTGGCACCCATGGGTTTTATATTTGGGCAAATAATTCCCAGATCTATATATCAACCTTTAATCCCTTTCCTGGTTTCACCAAATTCCTATTGCCATTTCAAATTACATGTCCCACAGACATCTCAGATTTAACATGTCCAAAACATGGTCTTTCCCCCAAAGTCTAACCCTCTTCTGAACGTCCCTGTTACTGTTGAGGTCACTACCATCCTCCCAGTCTCCCAGGATCACAGTCAGTATCATCCTCAACTTTTTACTGTCACTCGCACAATGTATCTGATTAGTCACCGAATCTTGTCATTTCTACTTTCAAAGCATTTCTTATATACATTTCTACACCTCACCCCACTTTAGCTCAGGCCCTCATCACCTCTCACCCAGACTATTACAATAGGCTGCTGATTTATCTCCCTGTCTCAGATCTCTTCCCACTCCAGTTTATCATCCACACAGGTGCCAGTGACTTTCCTAAAGTATGGGTCTCCTCATCCTCCCACTCACCACCACCCCCACTGCATCTTCTATCTCTGTGCCTTTGTATTGGCTGTCCCCCATGCTTGGAATGCTCTCCCTCCTCATTTGCCCCTCTTAGAAACCCTGGCTTCCTTCAAGACTCAGCTAGGATGCCACCTTCTTTAGGAAACCTTTAGTGGTACCTCCCCTCCCCACTCTGCCATCTCCACCTTCTACCAGCTCCTAGTGGCTTCCCCTATAAGGTTATTTTCCATCTACTCTGTGTATATCTTTTATGAACTCGTTTTTATATATATGTAGTCTCCCTGACTAGAATGTAAACTTGAAAAGTTTATTTATTTTACCTTTCAATAATATGCCAAGTGTTTAGCATAGTACCTAGCACATTAATAAATGCTTGATGGATGAATTTTATTTTCACTACTCTACACCCAGAATTTCAACAATATTACTCAAATATGCATTGAGAGAATCTGGTAAAATTTCCTATGTTTGACTGAATTTTCTAGACCTTTCTAGAAGGTGAGAGAGAAAGAGAGAGAGAGAGACAGAGAGAAAGAGAGACAGAGACAGAGAGTTAGAGTTAGAGTTAGAGAGTTTTGTGCCTTTTCTGCATGATAAAACCAAAGCCTGGAGAGTGAGAAAGTTCTCACTTGATGTGTCTGCTTTTCTTGGGTATGGTAACATAATATCTGAGTCAGATAGCAAAAGGTTTCTATTTATTTATAAAACATCCTTTCTACCCAAATTCCCCTAAATACTTGACAGAAAATGATGCAGTTTGTCCCGGATGAAGAAATGTGTGGATCATCAAGTTTCATGCAACATCCAAAAGAGATTTGCAAGCATTTAACAAGGCATCTGCTCAAAGGAATTAGATTATGTCAGTTGGAAGCTGAGTAGTATCTGCTTTACCACACCCCTGTCTCACTTAAAGAACTTCACTTAGCCTTAAGAACTCAGTGGATAGTATAATCAGGAAAGCAGTAAAGGAGATTTAGAAGTAAAAGACTTTTAAGTTCTTGAGAAGAAAACAAAACCTTAGGCTTTCTGTCGTCATTCCATCTGGCCTTTCTTGTAAACTCAGGAAGTGTGCAAAGAGAACTTTTTGGCATTTTGGTATAGGCTTCCCCTCTGAGGCCAAAGATATGCAAAGCTCATTTCAGAGCTATCTCTAAGACTCCAGGCTGGAATCCTGCCTAGTTCGAGGACCTAAAACAATTTAGCTTTTAAAGCTAGCACATTTATTGAAATGCACCCCTGTTATCAATCTGCTACAACTTCTTTCATTACTGCGTTATCTCCCAAGCTTGAGCACAATGACATAATGGTGGTTCTTTGGCACTTGTTTCTGCTGGCCTTGGCCAGGTGAAGGGGATCCCTGCTGGCCTACACTACAGGAGACTACCTGGAGGGCCTTTAAGGAGTTACCAGTTACTCACCTTTAGTTAGACAGACCCAACCAAAGGGGAAAAAGTCATTTACCTCAATTAATCCATCCACACTTGTATTGTTTTTCTGTACCTGATGTTTTGGAGATTTTAA
Source organism: Bettongia penicillata ogilbyi (assembly GCA_023548195.1). Lineage (NCBI taxonomy): Eukaryota > Metazoa > Chordata > Mammalia > Diprotodontia > Potoroidae > Bettongia > Bettongia penicillata. Next base: position 7,308,263 of record JAJHZJ010000266.1, on the reverse strand, counting down.
TTCTTGGGTCATACTGTTTCTTGAAATCATGTTCTAGAAAGGAGAAAAATGGAGCAGTCACTGTTAAAATGTATGAAATAAGAGAAGAGGAGAGAAGAAAAGTAAAATGTGGAGATCATGAGTCAATTTTCACATACATTGACACACTTGAAAGTCTGAAAAAATACCAAAAGAATTTTGCTTTAGCTGATACACACCAAGGCTTGAAATGTAGAGGCCTAATTTTCATTATTGGATTATTCTATACAGCATATTTTTTTTTATTTCTTCAAATTATGCACATGTTAGAAAAACATGTTCTTCCGTGTATGAATGATCTAATAATAAAGTAAATATACACATGTGCAAGAGTATATACACGAAGAAAGTGGCAAACATGATAAACATAATACAAGAACAACTTAATATCTTACTCATAAATATTTTATTTCCATTTTCTTTGGGTTAATAAAAATCTGCAGTTGTATTTTGGTTGTATCTCACCTCATAAAGCTATGTGTTAATTCTCAGAAGTTAAAGATGAAAAACTTCTAGTATGTTATCCAAACCATAAGCATCCCCCTAAAGAGCAATATTTTTCTCTACCTCACTCTGTTGGACTTCTCTCTACATGGTCCCAGGCCAATATGATGCTGGCTGAATGAAAACTGAATATAAAGGAAAGGGATTATCCAACTGAGATGAATACTTTGATGATTCATGAACCTCAGTGAGTTGTATTTGTTGTTGAGAACCTCAACAAAATCATCATGGCTTTAAGGAAATGAAGATTATTTTATGCATCAATTGACACCTTATGAAAATATTATTTCAAAAATATTCCTTAGAGAAACCAATTGGCCTCTTTTCTCATCTCTGTCTTTAGTCCTCTGGACACTGTAGCATCTGAGCCTTATCTCTCTTGAAGCTACTGAGATCTAGGTCACTGTCATGGGGTTATAATAACAATGTCATTCATAAAAGTAATTTCCCCTGCATCTGTCACATGGTCTCAATGTTCTTTATGCAACCTGGTTCAAATCTTTCTTAAAATTACTCTATTTTTGCTGGTAGAAACTCATCTAAGGAATTTCCATGCTCTGCTATAGAGGCTGGCATCATCTTTTACCTAGTTTCAAGAGTCTGTGTTGTTCAGTTAATTTCATGATACATCTTTGTAGGGTTAGAGGCAAAAAAATAATATATAAGCCTGCCCCATTTAGTTGGGTTCTCTGATTTGGCTCATTTGGTCATCTCTCACCTTAGCTATATACCTTGCAGGTAAATATTTTTTAAATAGGTTGTCTGCCCTAATGCAGTATAATTCTGGATGGCAAGGACTGTTACACTTTTATCTTTGTATCTGTAGTCCCTAGTACAGTATTTAATACAAAATAGACAGTATACTCTTGTTGACTAAAGAGTTCAAAAACATGTTATCTAATCCATGATTCCACAAACCCCAAAGCATAATAATACTAGTGACAGAAACTTTATTTCCTCACATCCCAAGGCTCTGTTCTAAACCCTCTTCTATTTCTTGACAAAGTGGTTTTCCCTAAGTACAGATATTAACTTTTCACCTTCCCCCACCACCATAACACTCATTAACTTCAATGGCTCTCCCTCACCTTTAGGATCCATATGAAGTCCTGTGGCATTCCAAACCCTTTATAACTTGACCCCTTTCCTGCCTTTCCTTTCTTTTTATACCCTACTCTGAGAGAAAGAGAGACAGAGACAGAGACAGAGAGACAGAGAGAGAGAGAGAGACAAAGACAGAGAGACAGAGAGAGAGAGAGAGAGAGAGACAGAGAGAGACAGGGAGAGAATGAGTTTGTACATAGCTGTTTGCATGTTATCTCCCTCATTAAGCAAGAACTGTTTTTGGTTTTTTCTTTTCTTTGTGCTTTGTGCATAGTGCCTAGCACATAGTAGGCCTGTAATAAATGTCTCTTGTCTTGACTTGACTCCATACTACTACCTGAGATGAAGTATAAACACCTCTGTCTGGCATTTAAATCTCTTCCCGATTTCACAGTGTATTACCTTTCCAGGCTTCTTGCACGCTCCTCCCCTCCACAAATTCTGTGGTCCAGTCACAATGGTCAGTTTGCTGTTCCTCACACACTGAGTGAATGCCGTTGCTGTTTCTTTGCACTAGCTCTCCTCTTCACCTCGGCATTTTGGAATCCCTGGCTTCCTTCAAGGCTCAGTGCAAGTGCCACCCCTGGCAGCTGGTACCTTCCCCTTAAAGATTGCCATTTTTCTGCTTTTTATTTGTTTTGAATATGCCCATAAACATAATTCTGTCTCCCCTGTTAGAATATAAGTTCCTTGGGGAGAGGAACTGTTTTCTTTTTCTTTTTGCATCTCCAGTGCATAACACAATGACTGGTGCATAGGAGCTTAGTAAATGTTTCCTTCATTGATAGACTCTGAGTTTCAATAAAACAAATGAAAGGGAAATTTTCTAAGAATTCCAGGTCTTTGACTATTTTTCTTGTACTTGTAGAGGGCAAACACGTAAACGTAAACACACATACACACACACACACACACACACACATACACACACACATTTACCCCTCAGGAACATGATTTAATCCAACATTAATGTTTTTGAAAATCCAAAGTGCTATTGATAGAGCAAATAATAATGGGATGAGTTTCTCTTTTAAGCCAAATGTAACTTTTTCTAAACATTTTGTAGTAGTTATAGCCTAACACAGCCCAAGTCCTGAAACCTTATATCCTGTTTTAATAACTTGAGCTAAACTTAAACTAAGTTGAATCTAGTGGGGAGGGAAAAGAAATAGAAATCTAGGCTCTTATAGAAACAACTCTAGCCTTGAAAAAAGAAAGCAGGAATTCTAACTAAACAATTTCCCAAAATCACCATCCGGGTCTCCTTACCTGATGGTATGTTCTTTCCGTGCAAGCTTTGCACAACTGTCTCTGGACCCATTGCTGCAGAACTACCATAGACTTCTTTCACTGCCACTTGAGTTGCCTCAGGTGCCAATTCCTTCACCTTCAAGGAAGTGAAAGGGGTGAGGAAATGATAATTCACTGCAAGAGCCCGAGCCCTCTCCATCAAGTGTTCCTTCTCCTGCTCATTATCACTCTTCAGCCATGAAGTCAGTAGCTCCTTAATAGTAAGGTAACTCCAGAGCCGCTCAATGTAGTTTCGGTCAGCATCGTGGCCCACTGGACTGGAAGCCCCTGTGACATCATTCCCTGTGCTGTGGGATGAAACAGGAACATCTGTCTTCAGGACCACAAATTTCTTACTGTTGCTGGCTGTGACTTCAACATGTAGATTGTCCAACTTACTGTCAACCAGCTTCCCAGCAACAATGATTTCAGACCCGTTGAAGTAATTAGGGAAAAGAGTTTTGGTAACATGCTCAACAGAACCAGGTGGGTAATCAATTTGGATATCTGAGAGTAGAGGAGTTCTGATCTCGTCATAGAACCTGGAGTAGAAGAGCATAGGTGGAGGTTAAGGTCCTAACCTTGAGAGCGAGCACGGCCAAGAGAATGGGACTATTTAATACAAAGGGGATCATATAAGCTTACAGTCAAAAGGTCATAGACTTCTTCTAGTCTAACTCTCTGCTTGATGCGCAAATGCCCTCTGCAACATCACAGAATCAGATGCTGAGTTAAAAGGAAACTTAGAAGACATTTAACCCCACCCCCATTTTATAAATGAAGATAAGACCCAGAGTGGTTAAGTGATTTACCCAACGTCACGCAAGGGACAGAGGCTTGCTTTAAATGAAGGTCCTCTGATCAACGCAGTGACCAACCATGACTTCCAAAGAATGATAGTGAATTGTGCATCTCATCTCTTTCAAGAGAGGTGACAGACTGCAGGTGCGGAACGCAACATACATCATCAGACATGACCAATGTGTGAATTTCTTTTGTTTGATTGTATTTATTTGTTACAAGGTAGGATTTTCATTTTTAGTGGGGAGACTTTGGGGGAAAGAGGAGCAGTGATAGTGAGTTTTTAAAAAGACAAGAAAGAAAAGAATGTCAATGAAATATTTGTAAAATGCATATAAGAGAATAGAAGGAAGTTTAGAAGGGGATACAAAAAAAGAGGGATTCTACCATACCTAGGTACTACTATGTTAAAATTAGCATATAATTCTTTAAAATCCACATAAAACCAAGATTCAGTTTCAAACATAACCTTCCTTTTCTTTGTGTAAGGAAATGTTCATGTTGGTATCATTAAGTTCATGAGTTTTTTTTTAATTTTGAAAAAATGTTTTTAAGAATATTTCTCTTTTATTATGATAAAAAGGTGCCAGAAATAGTCTGGGTTGCTAGCTCTTCACTAGCCAGTTATATCAAAGTGGACAAGATCTCAAGACAGATGGTGGATTTTTCTAAGGAAAAAAATTTCCTTACCCTGGAGGCTGTTTTTACTCACTCCAGACTTTCCAACAAACATAACCTTTATAACACTCACACATTAAGATCCTTGACCACACTAATATTCACTATGACCCTGAACAGTAGTCCAAGTACTTCCATCCCCATCTTACTGATAAGGAAACAAAGGGTCACAAAGACTCAATTTACCCAAGGCCATACTGCTAATAAACCAGACCCTCATGAATAATGAGGTCTCTTTCTTCCTTGCCAATGTCAAAATCTCTCTATTTGTGCCTTTGCTCCTATTTCTTCCTGTCTCTTGTGGAGCTTGCCCCTTGAAATGAGAGCATCATTTACCACCATCACCCCCATGTAACTTTCAACTTCTGTAATTCACTGGCTCCTTTGCTACTGCCTACATACATGTTCAGATTTCTCCCTTAAGAAAAAAAACCCTTCATTTGGCTCTCCTGCTCTCTCAAGTCATCATCTGAGACCTTTCCTCCCATTCATAGCCAAACTTCTAGAACAAGCTGTTTACACTTATTGACTGTACCTCTCACCTCCTACTTACTTCTCAGCCCCTAGCAATTTGGCTTCTAGCCCCAACGCTTAATTGAAATGCTCTCTCTATGGTCACCAATGATCCCTTTGTTGCCATAGTTGATAGCTTTTTCTCAATCCTTATCCTCCTTCACCTACTGCAAACAACTGAACTGTCGTAGCAAGGTATTCTGAAGAAGAGATGAGAGGTAGCATGTGCTAGGCAAGTCAAAATACCACTGTCATCTTGACTACCCTCTCCTCTCAGACGGAGCTGGCTCAAAACCCTGAACCCAAGAGCCTTGGGAATAGCAGTGTCCTCCCTGTACATGAGTTTTCTGTCATACTTGCCATGTACTTCACCATTTTCTTGTAACTCTTAGTTTTCTTAAAGACTCAACTCAAAGGTTACCTTCTTCAAAGGGCCTTCCCTGATTGTCCTGTTTATTTGTGCCCTGCACCCCAAATCACTTCATATTTATTTTGTATACATCTTGTATTTATGTATCTGTGAACATATATCCTCCCCCAGTTGAACATCCGTTCACTGAAAGCAATGACTGTTTTACTTTTGGATTTGTGTCTTCAGGGTCTAGCACACAGTATAGGATAAGTCTAGCACATAGTATAAGGATAGCCAGGTGGCACAGTGGATAGAGTACCAGGCCTGGAGTTAGAAAGACATCTTCCTGAATTCAAATCCAGGCTCAGATACTTACTAGCTGTGTGACCCTAGGCAAGTCACTTAACCCTGTTTGCCTTAGTTTTTTCATCTGTAAAATGAACTGGAGAAGAAAATGACAAACCACTCCAGTATCTTTGCCAAAAGAACCCAACTGAGTCACAAAGAGTCTGACACATATATTTAATAACATATACTTAATAAATGTGTGCTGATTGGCTCTGATTCCAAACTTCCTTTCCTTCCTTTGTTCCATATTCTCTCCCTCCTTCCCTCTTCTTTTCTCTTCTCCTTCCTTCCAATAGGAGGGTCATAAATTCTCTTAATCTGGAAACTACACAATTTTTTAAAGTAAATATCAGCTATTTCTGAGTTCATGGTACGCTAAAAATTCCAGCTGTTTTCCCCATAAACAGTTTTGTTTTTGTTTTAGCTTTGTGGTTTTGGAGGGTTTCTTGTTTGTTTTTGCTCAAGAGAAGGATGTGTAATAGAGAATACAGACACATGCGAAATTTTAGCTAAATAATGACTAAGAAAGAAAGATAAGCTAATATCTTCGCAAGCCAATGGGTTATAAAGGAAAACTACTAATTAAGTGCGAACGTATATATTTGTCAAAAAGTTTCACATAAACTATTGATAAGCTAGATTCCTCTGATCCTGTATAATTTATTTTCCAACAAAATTCAGGATTTTACATGCATTCCTTTTAAATTTTATCTTCTTGATTTAGACTCATTTTTCTTAAGATATGTTTATCCTAAGTCAGTCTTTCAGCATATTAACTAACTCCCCCCAATTTTTTATCTATAAATTTGATAAGCATGCTTCCTATATCTTCTTTCATGGCACTGATGGAAGCTTCAAGTAGGAAAAACCCAAGAACAGAGACCTATAGTATGTCACTAGGATGCTTTTTCCAAATTTACATAGCTGTCAGAACACTCAAGGCACAATCAACGGATCAGTTATAAATATATCTAGGCTTCCCCTTTGCTTACAACAAGTACATGTCATGAGCACAGCTACATGACTCAGTGGATAGAGCACTGGGCCTGAATTCAAATTTGACCTCAGACACTTAATCTCTGTTTTCCGTAATCCACTGGAAAAGAGAATGACAAACCACTCCGGTATCTTTGCCAAGAAAAGCCCATGGACAGTGTGGTCCACAGGGTCACAAAGGGTCAGATGGGGGGGGTAGGAGGCATAGGATTTAGAATGGGGAGTCAGAATTCTAGGTCATAATCTCTGCCACTGCCTTAGTTAATATAATCCTTATTCCAACCCCACTTTTTTTCTGATTAGCATTTATTTTTTTTCTCCCTTCTACCCCAATTTAAAAGAAACAAAAGCTTTAAATATTCTCTACAGACTATTGGCAGAGTAGGAAACAAATTACTTTGCTGCCTGTCCATACTACCAAGATGATCAACTCCCAAATCAAATTTAAAGTTCTTTCATGTTTTCAGAATTTGGCTGTTTTCTGCCTTCTTACACTTACCTCAAGCAACATAAGCCAACTCACTCCTCACCATACAAGACACTCCACCTCCCATCTCCTTCCTTGCCTTTGTATTCGGTATCCCCAAAACCTGGAATGCTCTCCCTTCTCACCTCCAACTCAGGCTTCCTTCAAGACGCAGCTCAAATCCTATCTTATCCCGGAGGTTTTGCCTGATCCCTGCAGCTGCTTGTGCCATGAGATGGGATAACCTCTGGTGGCAAATGGATAGGTCTTAGACGGACTTAGTTATTTTCTTATATCTTATCTCCCCCATTAGAATAGGAGTTCTATGAGGGCAGGGACTGTGGGATATTTTTCCCTTTCTTTGTAGTCGCAGTGGTTAACGCAGTGCCTGGTGCATAATAAGCTTCTAATAAATGTTTGCCATTTATTAGAAGGAGATGGAGAAGGAGAAAGGAGATGCTTCTAAAAGTCATTAAAAGCTTCCTGGACAAAAAGCTTAAGTCATTAAAATGTAGCACTGCCTGGAATTGCATTTCAGCTTCCTGCCCCACTGAACATAGATGAATTAATCTAAAAGGTTTGCCCCATGTTTGGCAGTTTCTTCTATCTTCTTCTAAGGCACTGATAAAAGCTTCAAATAAGACTTTGTGGTTCAGAACTGATCTCACTGTTATAGGGAATTCCTGATCAAAGTATTTTTGTTAAGAGCCTTACAGAGGTCCCTGGAGGCACTGAGAGGTTAAGGGACTGGTCCAAAGTCACTAAAGCAGCATCTGCCGAAAGTTGGACTTGAGCCTGGGTCTTCCTGACTTTGAAGTCAGCTCTTATAAATAATAACAATAACACTTATAAAGCATTTAGTACGCGTCAAGCACGGGTCCTTACTGCCACCCTGTTATCTCTATTTTACAGATAAGGTAACTGAACAAATAAAAGTTAAATGACTTGCCTATGATCACATCACTAATGAGTGTCTGAGGCTATATTTGAGCTCAGATCTTGCTGACTCAGACCCAGTGCCTTACCCATTGCATCGCCTAACCATCTAACTAGACACACATGTATGCATATATGTATATAAGAAAACATGTACACATGTGCATATACGTATATGGAGGAAAAGGGGAACAGGGAGAGTAAGGGAACTCCCAGATGAGGAACTCCCTCTACCAATGCAGATCAGCACTTTCTCTACAACTTAGAGAGACTGCCCACAGCAATGCCTTGGGCATTTATTTACAAGTTAGGTGGCTTGCTCAGGATCACATAACCAGTATATAGCATTGGTAGAACTTGAACTCGAACTTCTGGACTCAGAGACCAAATCTTTATCCACCAGGCCAAGCTACCTTTAACAAAATGTTGTCTCAGGGAAAAGCAGAGGAGACCAAGGCATAGTTTCCTCTCTCCCACAAACTAGGTGTTTTATGACAGAAAGAGCAAATCATTTCTTCTTATCATTTTTTATTTCTCATTAAAATTACTGTTGTTATATTATTATGACTTTTCACTTTTTGTTGTGGTTTGTTTTTACCATCTCCATGCAGAAAACAAAGAATTCCTGACCTGCCTATCTCAAAGTGTTTTAGAGGGAGGAGTAGGGAATAAAGAAGATAAGGTCAACTAGATTTTCAAAAAATAAATTTAAAAAGTCAAAATTGTCTCATGGAACTATTATTTCTAGCAGTCCCATCCAGCCTCCTAATCTCCCAGGTGCTCATCAGATCCAAGACTTAGATCCATGCCTGATCCACGCCCCCGGCCCCCTCTTCTGTCCCCATCCTACAGAAGACAGGAGGAAACTGACCCAATCAGCTGTTCCTTGGCATTGTCCTCCTCCAGCACCCTCCGAGTCATGCCACAGTTCTCCAGCGACAGCTTCTCCAGCAATTTGAAGTCTACGTCATTTCCAATGCCTATGGTAAAGATGCAGACTTGACCTTGGGCAGCTTCTTTCGTGTCGCTGAGGATCTTACTTGACTGAGTCTCTCCCACTGTGGCCTTCCCATCCGTCAGGAAGATGATTAGAGACACACTCCTGGAGTCAACGTTGTTGTCGGCTATGTGTCCATTAAGTAGTTCAATGCCTTTCTGGAGAGCCCCATTGACGTCTGTACCTATGGATGCGTGCATCAAAATGTTATCAACTAAGCCTTGATTTATATTTTCTAATAAGGAGATGTTGATTGTTTACTATGGAAGGATCCTCTTATCAGAGAAGTTTGAATTCTGCTTCTGACATTTCTTAACCTATGTCCCTTTGAGCAAGTCATTTAATCTGAGCCTTAGTTTCTCATCCGTAAAATGAGAGGGTAGCTACCGGATGGCCTCTGGGGTCTCTTCTAGGTCTATGTCTAGGATCTTAGGATCTTAATTACATCCCTGCTTAATCTTAATTATCCACTTAATAATCCCCACTAATAGTGAGGAGAGAGAAAAATGACATAGATAAGTAATTTAAAAGGGTGGTTAATCTTCAAATCAGTTTTGCTTGGCTTAGAATACACTATGGGATATAAGCTACACTTTCTCAGGCTAATATCAATGATAATTTTCATTTCTTAAATTATCATTGATATAAGCCTAAGAAAGTTTCTCAGTGGTTCTCAATCTCTAGTCCATAGACCCCTGGCATTCCCTTCCAATGAGTCCTTAAGGTAAAAACAATTTTCATAATAATATGAAATATTATTTGCCTACCCCTCCCCTTTCCAGTTACATCTGTGTAAGGCCAGATTTTCTTCATATATTTCAACCAAAACAACAGATTGCAACAGATTGAATGCAGGAGCATTCAATGAGAATCCAACCGTCTTCTATTAAGCCAGACATTATGTGAAAAAAAAATTTAATTTAAAAGCCACTCTTCTACTAAATTTTATTGGTTTGGAAAATATAGATATTTTTTCATAAAATGTTTGTATGGAATGGGATGATTATTGTTATTTTAGGTTAATAAATATTTTTAAAATATACCCATTTTAATTTCTAATACAATAAATATTGATAGATATATTCCACACAAACAAAAGCTCTATGGGACGCCCCCAAAATTTTTAAGTGCATAAAGGGGTCCTGGGACCAAAAAGATTAAGATTAAAAAGTATTGCTTTAAGCAATAGCCAGTTGGTGATGAGGCAGAGAACTGAATTGTGAGTTGACTGGTAGAAGGCAATCAGACTGGAATGAAAATCATACCATGTAAAGCCCAAGAAGTGGATCAACTACAAATGAATGCCTGAAAACTGACAAGGTAAAACTGGTCTCCTTCAATGGCTAGTGTAGGGAACAACTGTGTACTAAGGTTTCAGAGGCATCAGGAAGACGCTCATGCCCCAAAACATAACTCTCTCTACCCAATCTGTTTACAGCTGCCTGAAATTCTAGCAAAAAGTTTCATTCCTTTAGCTTTCATACTTGTATCACTTTGATTGGTTATCTAGCATTTACATTCTAGTATAAATGAATTTTATATTCTTTGCTGAATGTTGATTTTGATAGAAACTAGATACTAGAGATGGAAAGGAAGAATTACCTACAAGTGGGAGAGAGAAATTGGAGACACTGAAGTCAAGCCACTGACTAATATCACAGTTTAGCCTCCAAACTCCCCATTTTTCAAAAACTGACTTTATCTTATAAAGATCAGTATTAATGACCTACACTATTTTTTGTGAAAGAAGGAGAGATGAAGAAAAGTAAAAAAAAAGTAAAAAGAAATTAAAGGACAGAATCTATTTTGCAAGATCAGGCTGTGCCAATCTATCTATCAATAAGCATTTATTAAGTGTCTCCTGCGTTCCAGGTACTGTTTTACATGCTGGAGAAACAAATGCAATGAATGAAAGAATCCCTACTTGCAACCAAACTTCTCAAGTCTTTTCTGAGGCCATTTCTCAGTTCATCCCTAGGGAAGATAATGAAGATATCTCTCTATGGAATATCACAGGAATAATGAATCCAATTTCCTCATCACACAACAATCATTTTTAGGTTACCCTGGAATACAGTCTGGGATATGAGTAATCTCAAGTTCAAGCAAAACCTGAAATTAGCCTATCTGTCCATAATTGGAAATAAACGGGATTTTTCTCAATGGTTCTTTTACGTGGCAGTCTCCTCCAACCATGCAGGTAGTGATCTGTTCATGCCTTCTCATCCTCTGTATATCCATGAGAGTACAGGGATGTAAGGATATGAAAACCCCAGAGAAGGCTAACTAAATTTAATGTATTTCAGAATGTCACCCTTGGAAATTTCAGTGTTCCTACAGACAACTCTTCTAGTATCCTGACCTACTGATTGTTCTAGTTGCATACCTTAATATCAGTCTTAGGGACCCTATTCTCTACCTTGGTTTAGCAACCCATCAACATGGCTACGTCTTAAATCTTGCTATCACAGTGAAAATTCTACTTTCCCCACACAATCTCCTATTATTTCACCTCTTCTGCTTCCTCATTCCACACTGAGTTTACTCTTCATTCTCATTATAATCTCTGATTTTTAGAACCCTCCCGATTTTCTAATTCTATCTTTTGCCCTCTCCCTTGTTTTCATATCCAGGTTCCACCCCTTGGCCAGTCATTTCCTAGAGCAAAGGAGACTGAGAAGGATTGTCTTTCACAATCTGACACTTTTTTTCATTTTTATCTTGGGATAATTTTCTTTATGTTCCAGTCAAACTAGGCTGATACCATGTTCATGTCCTATGTTTTCCTGCATTTTTCTGCCTTTGCTTATGCTGTTCTTGCATGGCTAGAAGCCCACCTCCCACCCCTACTCTTCAATCTATGTGGTGAAATCCTAAACTCCTCTTAATTTACATAATTTGGATTAGACAATCTCTCCTTAGAATTCTTCTGCCCACCTTTTGACTGAATAGAAGTTCCCAGTTTCTGCACTGTGCAAAAGAAAAATCCCAGACCATTCAACTAATTTTGTCCTCACCATGACCTCTTAGCTACGCCTCTTCCACATCAAACAGTATTTTTCCCCTTGACACCTAGCTTATATCTCTCAGATAAGCATGCTTTGTTCATTCAGTTACAGTTCTACCTTCGGATAATTACTTGGCTGGACAGTTCCCACCAACTCTTCCTAAAACAATAATATTTGATCACACAGAATAATAGGGCATCCTATTGGTTCCACTACCAATTTTAGAATATAGGGTTCATTGTAAGGGATCAATGAGAGACAGAGAAGATCTCACAGACCTAAAGGGGAATTTTTTGCTTGTAACTTAATGAACCATCTCAAAGTGGAAGATGAGATAAGGTAAGGGGTAGGGGGTAGGGTTTTGATTTGATAATCATAGGTAACACAAGTTTTTAAATTGTTATCTCTTAAAATGCAATCTCTTAATTTGAATTTCCTGAAGTTAACTTTAGACTTCAAATATGTGCCTGTTGGTCAAAATGACCTTCTTATTAATCATGACAAAGCAAAGGTGAGAAAAAGGAAGATTTTTTACCTCCACTAGGTGTGATGTGGTGAATGTAGACCTTGCTATCCCTGATGTTTTTAGGAGTCACTGATACCAGGCGATCCTGCCATACTTTGATCCGATTGGAAAACCCGACAATATTAAAATGATCCTGTGGCCTTAGATCGTGCAGGATAGTGAAGAGGGCATCTTTGGTCTAGATAAAGACAGAAACTGGTCAGCTTCACCATATGTCATTCAGTACTTCTATGAGCGTGAAGGTCTTGAAATACTTTGTCAGCGAGGAGAGATGGTCAAATCAATCAGAAAAATTTATTGAACACCTTCTACATACTAAGGGCAGTTAGGTGGCACAGTAGATAGAATGCTGGGTCTGGAAACAGGAAGACTCATCCTTGTGAGTTCCAATCTGGCCTCAGACATTTATTAGCTATGTGACCCTGGGCAAGTCACTTAATCCTGTTTGCCTCAGATTCCTCATTTGTGAAATGAGCTGGAGAAAGAAATGGCAAACCACTCCAAACCCCAAATGGGGTCACAAAGAGTTAGATACAACTGAAATGACTGAACGCCACCACCACCATCAAGCATTGTGATGGACATAAAACAAAATAAGAAATAGTTTCTGCCCTCAAGAGGAAAGGAGATGAGAAAAAATAAATAATGATACATAGGGGTCATCACTGTTTAGACCTCACCATTACCCATGACAGCTCCACCTCCAAGATCTTGAACTCTAAAATCTGCTTTTTCTAATCAAAATTCCCTGTCTTCCTTTCTCACTGCCTCACTTCTCTTTATCCTCATTATAATCTCCAGCCCCCTACTCCCTGTTCTCCCAGGTCAGCACACATGGCCTGCTCTCCTTTCATCACCTTAATTCTCTCGTTTGCTATTTCAATGAAGCACTGATTTATAGGATCATTCCTTTATAGCTAAAAGGGGCCTGAGAGTCCATTAAATCTGGGAAGCTGAGAGTCTGTGATAGAGAGGTGTTGAATGACTTGCCCACAGTGTTTTTGGCAAGATTTGTATTTGAGTCTTTTTGACTCTACATCCTGTGTTCTATTCACTGCACCACACAGTTATCTCCCCCTCACGCTTCCCCGCTCTCCATCCTTCCCAGGTTCTCTCATTGCTAATCCAATCCCTAGACCACGAGTAACACCCTCCTTTTCTACTCCTACTTCAGAATCACCAAGTTCAATTGGACAAAGTCCTAGAATTAAGATGACTAAGTCTTCTGTAAATTCATGCTACGTAACCACAGCTGGGCCTTCGCTGCTACAAGACAATATTTCCCTTTATCTGAATCCCAATCATACTCTCCATAGAAGCCGTTCCAAATCTTCTCCTCTCTCATGAAACCCTCACATCATCCCCATACATCTCAATAAATGATTTCATCTCTTGCTCTATTGAGAAAACAATGAAACTGTCATGAGCTCCCTCGTTTCCCATCTTCCTGTATCCTATAATTTCTCTGTTGTCACCCATCTCCTTCCGTCCAAGAGAGAATGAGACAGTCCTTCTCCTTGACAAGACTAATCCTCCCAGTTCTCCCCCTGAGTCTAACCCCTCTTATTTCCTTTTTCAGTTTCCCTCATGCCATATAGTGGACAGTAGAAGTTAATGGCATAGGAACACATGCTAACCATAGTAGATCTGTAACTGAAAAGTATAAACAACCTGATCTATAACATTCACAACATGGATTTCGTGCTGGAATCTCTTCTAGACCCCTGCCAATTAACTGATTCTGTTATGGAAGGAAGGAAAGAAGGAGGGAGGAGGGAGGGAGGAATGAGAGAGGAAAGAAGGAAGGAAGGAAGGAAGGAAGGAAGGAAGGAAGGAAGGAAGGAAGGAAGGAAGGAAGGAAGGAAGGAAGGAAGGAAGAGGAATGATGGAAGAAGGAAATACAGAGGAAGGAAAGAAGGAAGAAAAGGAGAAGAAAAAAGGAAGAAGGAAGAAAGGAAGGAAGAAAGGAGAGAAGGAGGAAGAAAGAAGAAAAGAAAGAGAAAGAAAGGAGAGAGGGAGGAAGAAAAGAGAGAAGGAAAGAAGGAAGAAAGGGAGAAGGAAAAAGTGAGAAAGGAAGACAGGAAGGAAGAAAGGAAAGGAAAGGAAGGAAGGAAGAAGAAGAAAAAGAAAGAGAAAAACTTGCTTCTTGTAAAATTTATTTTTATTTCTTTTAATGTTCCTACAGAAAGTTTTCCCTGGGCTCTGCACCTTTGAAAGGATTAAGAAAATAAACATATCACATAATATTTTTCTGTAAAGATTTGAGACCTCTCCAAATTCTTTCAAAAGAAAAGAGTAACAATAAAAATTCATTCTTTTTTTGCCAGTCTGGAACACCTGCTACTCCCTTGTATGTTTTCTCTCTCCCAGTTTGGCTCTTTCTATCTCTCTCCAACTCCCATCCTTTCCTGACCCTTTGGAACTGCAGACTCAAGGGCAGCAGAATTTCTTCTTCTCACACAACAAGTGCACTGTCTTCACAAGCCACAATCATCCTGTGGAAATAAATGGAATTCACACCCAAATAAAGCTGTCACCACCAGCTGAAGATGGCATTTTCTAAGTATCTAACCCTGTACATTGCTGCAGAAAATGAACTGAATAGACATTATTTATACCTCTGATAACTCTGTGTTCCAAGACAGCCCTGATGTTGGTAAATACATGAAAGACATAGACACAACTAAATCACAATATCGAACTAATACAAAATAACTGTGACTAGCTATTTGTACTGCACACAAGTCTAGTCTTTCAATTCTACAAGCATTAATAACCACTGACTATAAGACCCTGGGGATCTCTTTAAGATCCACCCTGAAATTTCAGTGGTATCAAATAAAGAAAATCCCCACCAAAGCAGGTTGGCAATTGTCCTGGAATTTGGGACACTGAGGAATTAAATGAATTGCTTGGGGTCGCTTAGCAATTTATCAGTAGCAGGAATTGAACTCACATCCTCCTGATTCTGAGGCTATTATATATACCACACTACGTCAAGGACCTCACTTTTTTTCTCTTTGCAGATGTGAAATATGTCGCAAAATTAAATCAACAAAATTTGGCAACTGATTAGATGGGGGGGGGGGTTAGACTGAAAGAGAGGGAGGAAATAAGGATGCTTTCAGGTTGTAAACCTGGAAGACTAGAAGAATAATATGTACTTAATAGACATAGGGAAGTCTGAAGGGGGACTAGTTTAAAGGGGAAACTGAGAATGGGAAACAACAAATTGTCTTCTTGGACATGTTGAGTTTGAGATACCAATGACACATCCAGTGAAACATTCAGGAAGCAGCTGTATTGGAACTTGGGGCAGAGAGGTAGATTTGTATTTTTAGATTTGGGAGTCATTTATATAGAGATAATCACTGAACCTGGAGGAGCTGATATCACCCAAATAAGAGAAGATGGTCCAGGGCAGATCCTTGGGGGACACCCAGTCACTTGGGTTTCATGTTTAGAAAGATGACTTTGGAAAATGAAAGAGATAGGTCTCTTCTGCCCTGAGAAAATTCCCAAATGTTATGACGTTCAATTTGATTCAATTCAAAAAACATTTACTGTTTATAGCGTGCAGAGCATTATGATGGGTTCTGGGGGAGACATAAAGTTTAGATAAGAGATCACAGTGCCTGTAGTTCAGAACAGAGATGAGACACGAACACAGATTAATTATAACCCATATAATTAGGACATGCTAAGTACGGTAGGGAGATGATAAACAAAGAAATGGCCCAAGGAAGTGGCCCTGTTTTTGTCCTTTCTCATCTTTTCTTCCATCTAGATTTTCCATCCCAGAGTAAGTATCAAACATCTTTAGCATCATCCTTAGTCATTTGGTCTTATCTCCTGTCAGGGTTCCCGGTTCAGCTGCTATTTAATGAAGTGACCAAAGAAAGCATTCACAGAAGTCTCCTAAACCATCCCCCTCCTGGGTCCTGGACTTAGAAGCATTTAGCAGTGGCTGATGTCGAAAGCTGGCCAGGCGCCACTGGGCTTGAATCGGGGGAAACTTTGTCGGGTGGACACGATGTTTGTTTAGCTGCTGGCATCCTTAGGGATCCTTAAATAGTGAGTTTAAGGCTGGAGAAAGATTGGCCAGGCCTTTCTACTGATTTTTTTTTTTTCCCATTGCGCCCAACGCTCTATTTGAAGAATAGGTTATTGGGTTTTGGAATTTGGTGGAGTTTTTTTTTTTCATCTCTCTAAAATATTTGGATCTCTCCACCCTCCTCTTTTCTTAGCAGTTGCTACAGGTTTCTTATGACCTTGTAAGGCCACAGCTGCAAGTTATCCTTAAATGACCTGAAGAATGGTGGGACAGTGGGACCCCCTCCATTCCTCTAGCCTTTTGGGTTTGTTACAACCTTTCAGATACTACTTTCAGAGGGAACCTTGGCCTGAGTTGCTGCCACAGTGAGTTAACCCTTTGCTTGCTCTTACCCTGCACATAGGTGGTTTAGTGAGCTACATTTCAGAGCTCTGCCGTCTCCCCAGGGTTTGCCCCCTACAGGGGCAAAAGTTCTGAAGAAGAGAGTGCTAGGAAATGCTAGTGGGCTTAAGCTGGCTCTTTTGCACAACGTGTTTGCATGTTACAGACTAACAGAGCCATGTTCAGACATTTTCATGGGTTTATGGGCCAGGGTGATGAAGAAATACACATTCCACAGAGATCATAGGAAGCCTGACCAAGCAGATGGGATTTTATAGTACACTATATATACTTGCACTAGGTGGCGCCATAGTGTACAGACAGCCCATCACAGAAGACATCTTCCTGAGTTCAAATCTGGCCTCAGACATTTAGCTGTGTCTGTTTGCCTCAGCGTACTCACTTGAAAAATGGGGACGCAGTAGAGAAAGAAATAGCAAACCAGTCCAGTATCTTTGCCAAGAAAACCCCCTGGAGTACAGAGTTGGACATGATTGAACAATTGTCCAAAACACAATATATACAAGGACCTAAATTATACCTGTAAGGCACAGTTTTCACATAAAGTCCCATGATATCAGTGATTTGCTAAGTGCTGTTCGGATCATCAATATCATTGTGGGTCTTTGCATTTATAACTCTACAAAAAAGACTTGATAGTCCTGACTTATTAACTAGTAATGTTGATCCTTAAAATAATAATAATAATAATACATATCTGAAAAGGGAACCACTTATTGTAATCTCACGTTGGAGAATATCTTTACAAGTTACAGAGCAGGTGAACAGGTAAGTCAGGGAACTTAATACACTAGACCAAAGATTATTAACCACAGTCTATGGAGAGATCTCAAGGGGTGCATGAACTAGGATGGAGAAATAGTACATCTTTATTTTCACCAACTTCCTTAGCTTTCCCTTCAATTATTTAAAAACATTTCTGATAAGGGGTTCCTGGGCTTCACCAAACTACCAAAGGGGTCCATGACACAAAAAAGGTTCAGAATTCCTGGACTAGACAATCTCTAAACACCTTTCCAGTTCCAAGTCTAGGATCCCATGGTCAGTCATAAATAAACACAAACCAGACTCTGCGTTATGCTCTGGAGGTACAAAGAGAAAAATCACAGCAGCTCCCCTCAGGGATCATCTGTGCTACGGGGGCGACAACGTATACATATTTATTGTTTAATCCATTAGCTGTTTCTGACTCTTCACATCTGACCCCATTTGGGGGTTTCCTTGGCAAAGATACTGAAGCGCTTCATCATTTCCTTCTTACAGATGAGGAAACTGAGACAACAGGGGTAAGTGACCTGCCCAGGGTCACTAATAAATATCTGAGGTCACATTTGAACTCCTGACTCCAAGCTCTAGTGCCACCTAGCTGCCCAGTTATTTTATAGACAATTCTTTATATATGCATACGCACAGTAAAACTATAAAATTTTTTTATTTGGATGTATAATTTCACTGGCAAATAGAATTCCTAGTAAGGAAACCATCACTGATGAGTAGTTGCACAGTTAATGTACAATTTATCATTTTAATTTCCTGGAATACTGAGAGGATCACACAGCCAGTATGTGTGGGAGGTGGGACTTGTACCCTCATTTCCTTGACTCCAAGGCCAGTGTGCTTACTCTCTGCCTCTGTCCCTCTATTTCTCTCTCCTCTCTCTCCCTCCCCACTCTGTCCCTCTTTCTCTCTCTCTCTCTCGCTCTCCCTCTCTTGTTTCTCTGTCTGTCAGTCAGTCTGTCTCTCTACTATTCTAGGCTGTCTCTGTTTATAAAATAAACACATAGCAATTTTTGGCCAGAAGGAAGCAATAGCTATGTCCCTGCCCTAGAGAGCTAAGTAAAACGTCTCTCTCTTCTCTTGCTCAGCATAGTTAAGGATAAGTGACTGAAAGAGAACGTGAAAACTCTTTGCTTGGAGATCTATAAAAATATAGGCTTTGAAGGGAATGGGGAATGAATCTTAAGAGATGAAACATCACACATCTGCCAGCAAGCAGGGGTTGGGGCCTAGAGCCAAAATGGTACAAAAGATGGCGTCTAACTTGTTATTTTGAATACTTTCTAGGATTATAATAGGTAATACTAATTTTTTGACAAAGTACCATTCGATGGCATTAATTAATTAATTCAGTTTCTTATATGTATACATTCTTTATGTCAAAAGGTTTTTCCTTAAAAGGACATAGTTCTGTAAGTTCATCCTAGTTCTGCCTTTGATTTATTATTCATACTTGAAGCAAATCTCTTAATCTCTCTGTCACAAATTCTACATCTATAAATGTAAGGATTTTAATGACTTACCATTTTCTTTTCAAAAGGATCACACCATCTCTTCCAATAATTTGTTCCTTTGCCCATAGAAGGCACCAAAACTGAGACAACGGGAGGGCTACTTTCCCTCCTTTAGCTGTCACTATTAGGACACTGCTCACATATCCTCCCTTGTTATGGCCACTGATGTTAGGGGTGGATCCCAGTTCAGCAGTGTACCCTAATATCAGCGACCTGCTCCCTCAAGGAATCCAAATGAACCCAGATGAGAGCATTGTCCTCCATACTCTTGGCACAGCTTTGGAAGGGAGCAATGTATTACTGTTGTAGCCCACTGGTGGACCCCTTAAAACCACATCAACCACTTTCAAACCACACCAACCACTTTTACAAGTGGGAAGATATTACATAACAAAAGCCTCGGGGTGAGGCTTCAGTACAGCCCATGAAAGAACCAGCTGTCTGTACTTCTCAGGGTGCCCATGAAGCAGACCTTTTCAAATATTTTTGTATCTGCATCAGACAAGGCCTAAATGGGAAGAGATTCTGACATCAATGGCATTTCTGTTACAATTCCTGGGTTGTGCAAAGAGAAAGGGAAAATTATGATGTCATATGTGAAAGTCAAGTTCAAAGGTGGCTGACGTGTTAGGCATTACTTCTGCATACTAAGGATCCTCTTCGCTTGCTTCCCTTCAGGATTTTAATTTTCTCTATCACTTTTCCATATGATCCATAGTCTTCTATGAAAACTACCATATTTGTAGAAGGGACCAGAACTGGGACGGCTGGAGGCAGGGGGGATTTTGTCTTCAGAACCTAAAAGAGCGGAGCAGCTTGCATCTTGTGTGTGAAATAAGTGGGCATTTTTTATCACTGGCGGTTGCACTGAATTATACTTTTCAGCCCAGTCTTCAGCTATATTCACAATGAACAACAGAAAAGGTACCACATTTAAAAACTTATATGTGTCCATCTGACTTGAGCCACAGAAATGTACTATGCCCACCCTGAACAAACCTGAAATGATGCTGTTTTCTTAAGGCAGTCCCAGAAAGAGGGGGGCAGACTAGTTGAATATAGGGCAAATGCCAGGTCACTTAGAGGTCAACTTTCACTTTTTAAAGTGAAAAATTTAAAAATTCAATTCATTTCAATGCATCTAATACCAATAATAATTGCACGTATATATTACTTATTATGTGCCAGGCTTTGTGCTACTGAGCACTTTACAAATCTTATTTGATCCACACAACAACCCAAGGAGGTAGAGATGCTATTTCTTATCCCCATTTCAGAATTGGGGAAATGGAGGCAGAGAAGTTTTTTTTTATCGATGCTGATTGTTTTTAAGCGACTTGCTAAAAGTCATGTGGCTAATAAGTGGTTGATCCCACATTTGAACTCAGGTCTTCCTCACCTGACCCTAGGCCAAGTACTTTATCCACCATGTGCCACCTAACAGTATATTCATTAAATGCTTACAATGCTCTAGGCACCTGCAATGTACTGACAAAAAATTTAAAAATGCCTTCTAAGAGCTGATATTCTGTTGGTTTATAAAGTGCATAAACAAATAAATAAATGAAAGATAATTTGAAGAGGGAGAAAGCACTATCAACTGAGGTACAGGAAAAGCTTCTAAGGGGGGTGGTGACTGAGACTGGAAGGAATCTAGGGATTATTCAAGGCAGAGGTGAGGATGAAGGGCATTCCAGGCATCAGAGGTAGCCTAGGCAAAGGTGGAGATAGGGAACAGTAAGCCAGCAGGTAGGGAGAAAGCAACTAAGTGGCTGAAGTGGATGGAGTGCTAGGGCTGGAATCAGGAAGACCTGAGTTCAAATCCGGCTTCAGACACTTACCAGCTGTGTGACCCTGGGCAAGTCATTTAACCTCTGTTTGCCTTAATTCACTGGAGAAGGAAATAACAAACCTCTTTGTAAAAACTCCTGTGGACAGTACCGGCATGCTGCAGTCCACAGGGTAATAAAGACGCAGACATGACTGCACAAGAGTGTGTGAAGATGTAAGGAGACAGTAGAACCTCGCTGCATGCTATATCTCATTTTAATAGGACTACTATTTGCACATAGATGGCAAACTCAATAAATAGTTGGTGAATTAATGAATGAATGATTCTACCATTCCCCCCCCATTACTATTGCCTAACGACTTTTAGGTGAGAGGTAACACAATATAATGCATAGAGAACTTGCCTTGCAATTAGGAAGATCCCAGGTCATTTCCCATCTCTGTCACATACTAGCTGGGTGACCTGGGTTTCCTCTGAGCTAGAATGTGATAGCTCCCACAATATTCCCATCACTTCAATCCCAGCCACCAGGTCTCCTTTAATAGGGAGAATAATATCCAGAATAGACAGTCAGGCATTTTAGTCATTTTGTGCTCTAAAAAAACCAAAATACCAAAATGAAGGATAAGTAATAAACTTCAAGAATGTCTCAACTGGTAGGCATAGACCAACATCTTGCACAGCATACCAAGATAAGGTCAAAATGGATACACAATTTAGATATAAAGGGTGAAATTGTAAACAAATTAGGAGAGCAAGGAATAGTTTACCTATCAGATCTGTGTAGAAAGAAACTTTGACCAAACAAGAGAAAGAAAACATTATAAATTGCAAATTGGATAATTTTGATTACATTAAATTTAAAAGGTTTACACAAAGTCAATGCAACCAAGATTAGAAGATAAGCAGAAATCTGGGAAACAATTTTTACAACCAATGTATCTGATAAAGGTCTCATTTCTAAAATACATAGGGAGAACTGAGTCAAATCTATACGAATACAAGTCATTCCCTAACTAATAAATGGTCAAAGGATATGAACAGGCAATTTTCAGAAGAAGAAATTAAAGCTATTTCTAGTCATATGAAAAAATGTTCTATATCACTGTTGATTAGAGAAGTGTAAATTAAAACAACTCTGAGGTATCACCTCACACCAATCAGATTGACTAACATGACAAAACAAGAAAATGATAAATGTTGGATATGTGGGAAAATTGGAACACTAATGCATTGTTGGTGAAGTTGTGAACTGATCCAACCATTCTGGAGAGCAATTTGGAACTATGTCTAAACGGCTATAAAACTGGGCACACCCTTTGATCCAGCAATACCACTATGAGGTCTATATTCCAATGAGTTCATAAAAAGGGGAAAGTACTCACATGTACAAAAGTATTTATAGCAACTCTTTTTGGGTGGAAAAGAACTGGAAATTGAGGAGATGCTCATCAATTGGGGAATGGCTGAACAAGTTGTGGTACATGAATATAATGGAATACTATTGAGATAGAAGAAATGATGAGCAGGCAGATTTCAGAAGAACCTGGAAAGACTTGCATGAACTGATGCTGAGCGAAGTGAGTGGAACCAAGGGAACATTGTACACAGTAACAGCAACATTGTTGTGGCAATGACCAACTTTGCTAGACTTAGCTCTTCTGCGTAATGCAATGACCTAAGCCAATTCCAAACGATTCATGATGGAAAATCCTATTCATATTCAGAGAAAGAACTATGGAGTCTGAATGCAGTTTAAAGCATACTATTTTTTTCTTTAATTTTTTTTTCTGTCTTTTTCATGGTTTTTTTCTTTTATTTCGATTCTTTTTTCACAACACAACTAATGCAGAAATATGTTTAATATGATCACACATTTATAACCTATATCAGATTATATGCCATCTTCAGGAAGGAGTGGAAGGAGGAGGGAAAATTAAGAACTCAAAATCTTATAAAAGTAGATGATGAAAACTAAAAATTAATTTAAAAAAAAAAAGAATGTCTCACTGGGTTCCCTGCCCCTCAGCAGTCTGTGTCTGTCAGCTAGACACATAAATGTAGAGGAAGAAGAGACCTCAGGGCCTATCTAGTCCAATTCTCCCATTTTAGAGATGAGGAAACTGAAGGCAGAGACTTGAAGCTGCCCAGAATTGATAATTAACCCCAGGTTACCAAAAGGCTATTGATAGTGTTGATCATTATTTGGCATAGGGGTGGGGCTCGGCTAGATGGCATAGTAGATTGAGTGTCAGGCCTCAAGCACTCACTAGCTGTGTCAGCCTGGTTAAGTCCCTGAACCCTGTTTGCCTCAGTTTCCTCATCTGTAAAATAAACTGGAGAAGGAAATGGCAAACTACTCCTGAATCTTTACCAAAAAAACCCCAAATGAGGTCACAGACAATTGGAGATAATTGAAAAACAACTGAACAATAAGGAGAGTCAGCCACTGGGTGAGCAATATGGAGTGTGTAGGGGGCAGAACATGGAGGGGGAGCTGGATTTGTGCTTCAAGTGGGCAGACTGACCCAAGGATTAGTGGTGTGAGGCAGCGATAAAGAGGGATCAATAGTAGTAAAATTAATAGTAGTAAAGAGTAATAGTAGTAAAAGTAAAAGTAATAGTAGTAAATAGTAGTAAAATAGTAGTAAAAAGTAATAGTAGTAAAAGAGCAAAAGAGTACAAGCGAGTGGTATGTGCTTGGATAGGGAGCTCAAGGGTTTTGGAAATCTAGGAATTTGTGAAATAACCTTGGTGTGTGCGTGCATGCATGCGTGCGTGTGTGTGTGTGTGTGTGTGTGTGTGTGTGTGTGTGAGAGAGAGAGAGAGAGAGAGAGAATGTATGTATGTGTGTGTATTTACTTGTTTTGAATACAGTCATACATCCTCCAACTCAGAGGTATCACCCTCAACTCTACACTCTCTCATTGCTCCCGTCCTCCAGATCTAATCAGTTACCAAACCTTGTCATCTCTAGCTTCCCAACATCTCTTTCTTTGCCCTCCTTGCCTCTGCCATTGCCACCTGTGCTCCGGTACAGACCCTTATCGCCTCACAGCTTGCTGATCTGTATCTCTGCCTCAAGTTTCTCCCTACTTCAGTCTGTCCTCCTCCACTCCCTAAGGTGCCCCCCTCCCTCTTCTCATTCATTCACCTCCAGTGGCTTCCTACTGTCTAGGATCGAGTACAAAATCCTATCCTCTTGTTTGGCTTTTCAGAACCGTTACAACCTGGCCCCTCCTGCCTGTCTTCTTCCTTGCACTCTGAGATCCGGCTACCCGGCTGTCCTCACAACTGACAATCCCTCTTCTGACTCCTGGGATTTTCACTGGCTGTCTCCCATGCCTGGAACTCTTTCTGTCTTCCTCTTCACCTTCTGGCTTCCTTTGCTTCCTTCAGGTCTCAGCTAATGTCCCACAAGAAGTCTGTCCCGGTCCTCTTTAACCTTAGTCTTCCCTCTGAGATTTTCTCCAATTTCTCCTATATATAATATTGTTTGTACACTTGTCACTGTTAGTTCAGTCAATTTTTAGTTGTGTCTGACTCTTCTTGACCCCATTTGGGGTTTTCTTGGCAGAGATACTGGAGTGGTCTGTCATTTTCTTCTCCAGTTCATTTGACAGATGAGGAAACTGAGGCAAACAGGGTCACACAGCTACTAAGTATGTGGGGCTAAATTTGAATGCAGGAAGGTGAGCCTTCAATCTGCCCGTTGTTTGTACAAAGCTTTGCAATTTCTTCCCTGAGATCAGAAACCTGCGGGGTGTTTTTTTCCCTTTCTTTGTGTCTTCAGCATTTAGCACAGTGCTTAGCACATCAAGGAAGTTTAATAAATGATTGTTGCTTGCTTGCTTGCTTGCTTGGCTGAATGAATGAGGAAAGAGTTAGCACCATAGAAAAGTGGAAGCTGGTGTGACCCCCTGGTGCCCTGAGCTCAAATTGAGATCATATGCCTCTGAAGGCCAGTGCCTTCCCATACACCAGCATTTAGGTAGCTACATGGAGAAAGATCTAGTAGTCTACCCAAGGGAAAGCCGAACAAGGGGAAGGTGTGTAGGTTCTTATCTTTTACTCTCTCTGCCTTGGCTTGGCTGACCTGATCTTGAACCTGCACCCTAACCCCATAACTCGTCACCTCCCACAGTAAGGCAGACAGGGAGCAGAGTGACCAGCCTCAGTCTTAATGTTTAGTTTCATTCACTAGACCATGTGCCTCTCTCTCAAGAATACAAAGTCAGGACTTTTCACCATAGAGTGTTTTCCTTTGTTCTACAATTCCTCCGCCTTGTCTCCTTTGCCCAGAAAAGACAATCTATTCTTTCTCTGTTCACTCCATGCTCAGGGCATGGCTCTCTCTCCCCTTCAGCCCCCTTTTCAATGTTGCTTTTTGTTTCACTGAGAGAGGATGAAACAAAACAAATACTGAGAAAATTCAAGTGAAAAAGACTGGGTGATTCCAGATAAAAAATGCCCTTATCTGTGCCCAGGGGAGGACCGAGTTTGGATACCACTGTTCTTGATGCTTGAATGCTATCTTCAACGATAAGAATATTAGTCAAATTTCCGCTCCTGTAAACCGGGCCAGGACTCTTGGCAGTGGTGATGGTACATGTTCTGTGATCACTCAGCAGCACAGGAAAATCACTAGACGAATGCCAAGGTACATAAGAAGAGACTAAATATTTACAAGGGTCCTCCCCACTTTTCTTAGGGTCTTCATAGATATTACTACAGACTTTGGGATCAGGGACTACAGAATGTTAGGGTACTTTTGGCTACAAACCCCAAACATCAAACTGTAGGTGAATAAGAATTTCACTTCAAGAAAAGAAATGCCCCCAGGGTGATGAGATGCTGCCCATTTTCTTCACATACCACTTAATGCATCACAGTATTAGCACTAGGGTGGACAGTATTGGTAAAACTATTGTCTGATAGTCTTATGGAGTTTTTTTTTTTACTTATTTTATACTAACTCTCCAGCCTCTTGTGAATCATGAAGTATTAATATTGTCTATTTGGCAAATAAAAAATGTTTCATATTATTCTCAGATAGAAGTAGGACATAGTCATAAATACAAATGAAGTTGTGATCCGCAGAATGCCCTCTCCCTTCCCTGTGCCTTGAAAATGATGGGTAGCAGAGGCTGGCAATACCGACTCTCCAGTAAGATGACACCTATGTTCACAAATGTGCTAATCTACCACCAGCCCAGACCAAAACCGGGCCTTCCTGGTGCAGAGGGTATCAAACAAATGCTGAACAGTACTCAGTACTGATGGAAAACAACATTTGTGCAGTTACTCCTCACCATCAGCCATCTGGTTTTCCCTTGGCAGACCAAGGAAAGAGCCTGAAGATTTGTGCAACTGGGGCAAGAAGGGGGCAGGGTAGAAAGAGCAAATGTGCCAAATAACACCTGGAAGCTTTTACTGCTGAAGAAATAAGGTTGGGGAAGAAGTAGGGGAGGAAGAAAAGGAATGACAAAAAGGAGGAAAGGTACAGGGAGTGAATCCACACTTGGAGGAAGCACTGGTCAAAAGATTGTCATCAATTAGTGCAGGGGACAGACAGGCAGAGGGCCTTTGGGCGTGGGGAGGGAAGGGAGGAGGAAACAAAGTAGAAGAGAAGGCATGCCCTAAGACTGTATAATCAGTACTCATCAAATGTTGACACTCTCGGTGGAGTCAAGCTTCCAATAGCGTGCCCCATTTATGACTATGCTTCAGCATTAAAACCCTCTTAGATCACTCTCAGCCCCTGATTTAACGAGGCATCTATAGCATATAAGCTTCTGTGGTATCATGAGCTTGCACCAATTACTTACCAACTATTCCTGCCTTTGTCCTTCTTCAAATTAATTTCTATATCTCGATCAGCACTAAAATCCTTTTCCCAATCCTCATTTCTCTCTCCCTCGGCTATTTCACTTTTCCATTCCAGACAGTGAGGCCTGGAGTTTCTGTTCCACCACAGTGAATTAGTTCGTTTGTCTCCCACTGCTTTTTCTCTGTCTTCCTCCTTTAAGCTCAACTAATGCTCAGTCTTTCAACCTCTGCTCTTCTCTTCAAGCTACTGTCCTTGGTAAAACCATTATTTGTCTCAAAACACTTAAATTATTTCTTACTTCTCCCTTTCATTCATCCCTCATATTTAATCAGCTAAGTCCTACCTTTGAAATGTCTCTCATATAACAATTTCTTTCCTTTTCCTTTGCCACTATTCCATCCACATCCTGACCATTTCGCATCAGGATCACTGAAATAGCCTCCAAACTTCTCTGGCTGGCTTTACTCTTTCCCCACTCTAATCCGTACAGTATGATATGGCAGCTAAAAGTACATTAATATCTTCTTACGCTGCATTAAAAGAGGCAAGGTATTGAGAAGTATTGAGAAGCAGACATTGATGCGCTCAGACCGTATTTAGATCACCATGTTCAATATTGGGTGCCCTATTAAGCTGGTGAGCATCTAGAAGAGTGAAGCCAATGTGGTGAAGGCCTTTGAATCATGCCATCTGAAAATCAACAAAGGTAACTGCTGAATTTTACCCTGAAGAATGGACAGTGTAGTTGGAATGATAGCTGACTTCAGGTATCTGAAGGGCAATCGTGGAAAAGGCATCATACTAGTTTTGACTAGCCCCAGAGAAAACTAGGAAAGATGGTAAAATTTCAGAGATAAATTTAGGCTAACTTAACAATAAGAGTTCTCCAGAAATTATATATGTTGCCTCAGGCCATGGTGGTTTTGCCCTCATTGAAAGGCTGAATGACTCTTTGTCAAATATGATATAGAGCAGTTCTTTTGTGTAAAGTTTAGAGGGGGAAATGGGGGCCAAGGTCTCCCAGTGCATCCTGGGTCATCTCTAGTCATCCTGAGGAATATCTGGTCACTGGATCCAGATGGCTCTGGAGGAGAAGTGAGGCTGGGGACCCGCACAGCCCTCCCTCACTGAAAACAAAGTCAAGTGCAAGTGATGTCACCATTTCTCCGATGGCGTGGTCTTCTTCGGCAACGAAGGACGAACACAACAACAATACAGTTTGCCACTGGAAGATTAAACTTTAAATATATATATGTAAGTTCTCCTGACTACATGTAAAAAATTTTAACATTCATTTTTGTAAAATTCTGAGTGTCAACTTCTCTCCCTGCCTCCCCCCTCCTTGAGAAGACAAGCTATTTGATGCAGGTTATACATGTGCGGTGCTACAAAAACGCATTTCCATGTTAGCCATGTTGCAAAAGAAAACACAGACAAAAAATGAAAAATGAAGAAAGAAAAGAAAAAAGTACGCTCTGACCTGAATTAAGACTCTATCAATTCTTTCTCTGAAGGTGGATAGCATTTTTAAGAGTTTAAACTTGTAAAACTTTTTTTATTGTCCAAAAGCTGTTCCCAATTTCTCTGAATATAAAATCCCAAATCCTTTATGCCTTCAAGACTACATAATTTAAGGCCCTCTGCTTCTACAGATATTACACCCCCGTCCTCTAGCCAATACTGTCCTCTTACTATTCCATGAATACACTGTGCTCATTCCTGACTACATGCCTTTGGTCATACTGATGACTCAAGGGTAGACAGAATAGAATTTGGAGTCCTTGGGATCCTGACTCTACTACTTGTGAGTTTTTGTTGTCTTGGGCAAGGCATTTCAGTTCCCTTGGCATCCATTTCCTCATCTGCAAAACAAAAGCCTTAAATTGTGGACGTCTGAGGTCCCTTTCATCTATCAATCTAGAATTAAGTATAAAATCTTCTTCTATCTAGCCTTTAAATCCTTCACAGCTTGCCTTCACAATCTATCTCTCCAGGTTTTTCCTACATTGCTTCTCTTTGTGTGTCTACATGATGTTCAGCCAAACCATCCTCCTTGCTCTTCCTCACCCTCCATACTCCAATTTCCATGTGTCTACAAGGCATCCCATCTCTTACCTACACCTCTTAGAATCCCTAGTTTTCTTCCAAACTCAGGTGCTACCATCTGAAGCCTTTTCTGATTCCTCTCACTTCTGATGCTGCTGTTCAGGCATTTTCATTTGTATCCAACTCTTTGTAACCCCACCTGGGGTATTCTTGGCAAAGATACCAGAGTGGTTTGTCATTTCCTTCTCCACTTCATTTTACAGATGAGAAAACTAGATCAAACAGGGTAAGGTGACTTGCCCAGGGTCACACACCATAAGTATCTGAAGCCAGATTTGAACTCAGGAAGATGAGTCTTGTCTCCAGACCTACCCACTGTACCACCTAACTGCCCCTACTTCTAGTACCTTCCCCCATCCCAAGTTAACTTATATATATCTGTGTGGATATGTGTGTGTACATGTATATGTACATGTATATATGTATACACACATATATAGTATATAGGTGAGTGTATAGTACATATATATATATATATAAAATTTATAACATATGTACATGTCTTCTCTGGTAAATTGGAAGTTCCTCCAAGGTAGAAATTGTTTCATTTCTATCTTTGTATCTCCAGTGCCTCACACATAGTAGGCACTTAATAAATATTTATTGACTGTGTATTCAATTGATTGCTCTGGAATTCAAGGTGCAAGGTGTCTTCTTACCAAATAATATCCTGTTAATTGTCCGGATCATTTTTTTTTTTTGCCTCCCAATTCTTTGAAGAAACTAAAGGGACTTGAATTAGAAAAGTATATTAATAATATTTCTATTACTAAAAAAATTTCTTTGAAACTAAAAATTCAAATCTGTGCTAATGGACTAGGAGAAAAAGAATTCTGCTGTCTTCCATGCATTACTTCATGTCTCTGAGTCATAGCTGGGAGGCAGCCACTCTTTCTGCTGCCTATAAAGAGTCCCAGGTCCCAGTCTTCCTAGTTGCAATATGTTTCTACAACACTGGTCTGACAGTGGCCAAGTGTTGACAGAGGGCATTCGCTCTTCTCTGATGAGTTGCTATCAACTGAAGTGACCTCGGATTACGCTGCAATTAGTCATTGCCCTAGAGAGGGAGATTAGAACAAAGGCAAGGGGTGGCTACGTTTCCCTTTCTTCTTGTGGGCTCATTTTCAGATGTTTACACAAAGGCCAACAACCTGATAGTTAATGGAGGTGGGAAGTAGCACGTGGAAGAGGGAGAGTACCAAGAATTACTCTCCGTGATACTTGTGTAGTGCCAATTTTCAGTAGTTCTCAAAAGAATTTTCAAGTAATGTTTCATTTATCTTCATACCCCTTCAACCCTTCTCCTTTCTTATCTCCTTATGTCCATTCAACAAATTCTCTCTTAAGTGGATCAGACAATATCCACTTGGCTTCTTCTAAGTGCTGCTCTTACTCCCTTGGCTTCTTCCAAGACAGTGGTGCAAACCCTCAACAGCCTCCAGGACTTGTCTGGGTTTTGTTTTGGAGAAGATTGCCTGGTCTAACAAGTCCACCTTTCCTTGATCAAGGATTTTATTCTTGGCCTCTTTCACTTTCTGGACCACCTGTGCCAAAAGAGCCAGCACTGATCCATAGATATTAAAGACTCTGCCCAAAAAGACCCTCTTTGGCAAGTGTAGAGTGCTTCATGCACCTTGTGGCAGATGTAATGGCTTTTTAAAAACTCATATAAAATCACTGTTGCTCTAGGATAATACCATACTGGTTTCCCACATAGCTTTTAAAAAGCTTTCATTTTTATCTCTTCAATTTATTCAGTGAGTTTAGGGGATAAAACCAAATAACCAACCCTGAGTTTCAGGTCTGTAATTGCTAATCTAAAATAAAGAACATGAAATCCAGTGGGTATGGTGTTTCATCGATGATAATGGACTCTGTCATTATTTGTCTCTCCTTCACTGATTTGCTATGCTTCCTAAGATTTTAGTTTTTCTAACAGTGAGCAGGGAAAGTCTCTCCCAGAAGGCATTAAGAAATTTCCTCTCCTCTTCCTTTTCCCCTCTCCTCTCTTCTCCTCTCCTGGGTGTCCAGGAGCTATTCATGGACCTGTTTCAATCTGATCAATAGGGGAGCTTTGCCTTGCTCTTGTTCTGATCTGGACAAGTCTGACACTACTTGAGAAAGCTGGTGACCTTCTCTGACCTTACCCACACTCTGCCCTCCACATCTACCCCCAGAGATATTAATTCTAAACTTAGTGTAAGAATCCAATCAGCTTAGCCCACTGCAGCTCAGAACTCCCAAGCTCAAATGATCCACCAGCCTCAACCTCCCCAGTAGCAGGAATGACTGCTTGACTGTTCTGTATTTTTCAAAGAATGAGTAACACAACCTTTAGCCTGCCAAGGTTCATGATGTTCATGTACTCCCTCTCTGCCCCTAATCTCCCTGCCAAAGAAGAAAATCCAGTCAATTTAGCATCGTAAGTGTGAATGACAAAAGAATATGGCCCAATCTCTGATAGAAGAGTGGCTCTTAAACTTGATTATTTTACATTTATAGAGTATTATATATAGAGGACATCCATTGGCATGTACAGAGGACAAACATTGTTGCTTGTCTCTCCCATCCCCCAGTTTAAGATTCAGAGCTAGAAGATGATGCACAAACAGGGAGACGATAGGACACATGTTTAGGAACCAAAGTGAGCCCCCAAGGTTTGAGGCTTGAAAATATATATTACATTAAACAAGCAAACAGGGCATCAGAGATGAAGAGATTTATCCCAAGTTCATCTCTACCTGTTAAGTGGTAGCCTTGAGATTACAAGCCAGGTCTTCTGAATTCCAGGCCCTTGCTTTTTGTTTTCTCCAAAACAAAACCCAGATAAGTTCCGGGAGGGTTAAAGGTGTTCATCATTGACTTAGAAGAACACACAGGAAAAAAACAGCCCTTGAAAGAGTTCAAGTGGATGTTGCCTGGGGGTACACTCTACCAAGAGTAAGGTAGTTGTTTTCAGCAAGATGGCAACATAAAAAAAGACATTTTCTCTTCCTTGCTTTGCCTACTACAGGCCCTCTCCATGTCTCTGCCATCTTTCCTGGGAAGTACAAGATCAAACTACCTTTACTTGTCATTTTCTGCTCTAGAACTAGGAAGACAACAGCCTTCACATATCAACAAGCTGAAGAACAGAAATTCACTTCCTGGGTAGGGTAAGCTTGTTATGGAATCATGTGGAAGAATATGGCTGTGAGATATGTTGCATAATCAAAAAGAGCTTTCAAAAACTAATTCCCAGTCAATTCCACTTTTCTTCCAAATTCATAATCCTGCTATGGTTAGATTATGAAAACTAGAACACTTGATCCAGGAGTCTTTCCAGGGACTTTTAAGTGCCTTCTATCGCCCAACAACACCATATTAGTCACAATAAAGTATTTCAGGGCTTGTCAAGATGAGACACTTCAACTTAGTTCATGAGATTGAGAGGAAATGGGTAAGCCTTTGGCAAAAGTATTAAGACATGATGGCTGTTTTCAAATATTTAAGAAGAAAAATTCAATTTGGCCTGCTTAGTCCCCAAGGGGCATAACTGGGAACAATGTATGAAATCTATAAAGAGGCAGATCCCAGCTCATGATAAGGAAAAATCTCCTAACAGAATATAGAATGTAATACATGCCTGTCCATAAGAGAAATGTCAGATGGGGCAACCAGGGCTTTCACCAGAGAGTTAATCTGGGAATATTCTTTCTCTTCTCACAGACGTTGTACCTTGTAGTCCTCCACTGTTGCTGCCTATCTCTTTCAACCAGCGCTGTGCCACCACTTCCAGGATTCCCTCACTGGGATTTTCCTCTTTCAGGACCTGCCTCTCTACATCCCTGGGCTTTTTCTGCTATCTATCACCTTTCCTCCTTTTTGCCTTCTCTCATGTTGAGTGAGGAAAGGGTCCAAGGTCTAGCGATAGAGGCACTATCCCTTTCCAAAAACAACTGTACCCAACAGGGACCAAGTGTCCTCTGCACACAATGTCATGTCACTAGGCCTGGAAGTATATGCCATACCTTTCACCGTATCCAGCCAACCAAGGCACTGGTTCCTAGGATGTTGTAGAAGAGAGTCGTACTTGAATAGGGGTTAAAGTACATGACCTTTAAAGTCCCCTTCATCTCTATGATTCTATGACATGCTAAAGCTCTCCACACATAAAAGCCTCTCATGTTAGGGAATTCATAAAGTACTCTTTACCAGCAGAGGTGGCAGCATTTTACCCCAGGAAGAAGCAATTAGCAACAGTCCCTTGAATTTGCCACAATTTCATAAAAACAGAAAGCTGCTAAAACAGTTAGCAGTTTTCAAACCCACTCAAGATGGCAATTACACTAAGAAATTGCTCACAGGCCTCTGGCAGATTCTTGGCTAGCTTGAGGTGGTTCTCCTGGAAAGAAGCCATCCTTCAACTTCATAGCCAAAACTACATGCCAGGGCTTTGAGGATTAGAGAAGACTGGCATTCTAATAACTCAATGACCAAGGAAGGAGAAGGCAATCAAACAGCATTGAGTCCCTTCTTAGTTCTTTTAATTCCCCTCTTTTAATTATTTCTTAGACTTCTCGTATGTAGCTTATTTGTATATGTTTGTTTACTTGTTGTCCCAACCCCCATTAGGCTGTGAGTTCCTTGAGGGCAGGGGCAGTCTTTTTGGTTATTGCCTGGCACACAGTAGGTGCTTAATAAATGTTTATTGATTGACTGAATCTATTGTTTATCTTCCTCATCTAGATCTTGAAATATAAATGTGTTGATGGTCATGGAAGGGAACAGGAAAATAATGAAAATGGGACATGCTCAGATAAACATCAATCTGAATGAAGGGATGGTTAAGCATTTACTATGTACCAGGCACTAGAGATACAAAAATTACATGCTTCTTGCCATATATCCTAATGGGGCATACACACACACATGTAAGAGAATGGAGGCTAGGGGAGAGAGTTTGGGTCTAGGAGTCACAGGGATTACAAATGGAGCCATAGGAGCAGATCCACCATATCCTTTTTAGTAGCAGTCCTACCCTTGATATAATTATTGTAGTTGTTTACTTCTTTCCAATCATGTCTTACCCTTCATGATCCCATTTTGGGTTTTCTTGGAAGAGAGACTGGAGGTGTTTGTCATTTCCTTCTCTGGCTCATTTTACAGATGAGGAAACTGAGGCAAACAGGGTTAAATGACTTGTCTAGGGTCACACAGATAGTAAGTGTCTGAAGTCAGATTTGAACTCAGGTCTTACTGATTCCAAGGCCAGAGCTTTATTTACTGTGCCACCTAGATATCTGATTTAATTACGATTCTAGAGCAAAAGCAAGAGATGGAGAGTGGGAGCAATGGGAGACATGATTATACGTGTGTGTATGTGTATACATACATATATACATATATGGCAGCAAGATCATGCCACAAAATTACAAAACTTTGCTCTGATGGATTCCAGAAAGCATCACATCCTCATAGGACCATAGATTCAGAGCTGAAAGGAGCTGAAAGATCCTCAAGAGTAGCCCCTTTATTTTACAGTTCAGGAACTGAGGCCCAAAGAAATTGATAGCTAACATTTATATAATAATTCTGGACATGTGTGATCTCACTTGATCCTCACAGAAACCTTGTAATGTGGGTGCTGTTATTATCCCCATTTTACATGAGGCCCAAAGAAGTTACATGGCTTGCCTACAGTCACACAGAAGTTAATGTCTCAGGCGAGATTTGAATTCTAGTCTTCCTGATTCCAAGTCTATCACTATCCATTATACTATACAGTTTCATTAAATGACTTGCCCAAAGTCACATCGATAGTAATTGGGAAAGCCAAGTTTGAAACCCAGATTATCTGAGTCCAATCACTACGTATAATTATTTCTTGAACAATGCTCTAGTCCAGAGGTGAGGGAACTAGATTAAAATGTAATTGGGAAATGTGTAGCAAAATAAATAAAAATATAAGTTAATTCATGGTATTCTAAGTCAATATGTGGGTCAACAGGTTTTCATTTTAGTTTGATACAAATGGCTCTAGTCACTACCTTCACTGAAACTCAGTCATAATGGTCCTCAAAACCCATCTTTTCTAATCTTTATTTGACCAAGAATTCTCTCTATGACATCCCCAAAAAGTGATCCTCCAACTTTGTTTGAATATTTCCATTGAGAAAGAAACCAACATCTCTTGACAATCCATTCTACTTTGGGTGATTTCTATTGGTTAGGATGTCCTTTCTTCTACCAAACCTAAATCTGCCTCTCTTTACCTTCCAGTCATTGCTTCTAGTTTTGTCCTCCAGAGCCAAGAAAAACATGTCTGATCTCTCTTCCACATCCCTATCACGATCACATTCCTCATACTACCAGTCACCTTGGTTTCAGAGTTGCCATGGCATGATTACATTAGACACCTTCCAACCCTCCCCAATTCCATCATGTTGAAATGATAACTTATTTCAATAGTTTAACCCAATCCATTATGGAGTGTTGTTTCCAAGCAAAATCAGCTGTATGTTGTAATGTTATAATGATATTCAACAACAGCTGGATTTTACTCAGAAGAGACCATTGTCCACAAGCTAGGATGGAAGAAAACCTAGAATAATAAGACAGCTGACCCTCACTCACCTGTCCGAGTTTGGTTCCCGCCATAGATGCACTGCTATCAAGGACAAACACCACATTCTTGGGTAGAGGAGGAAGGTCTTTGGGGGCAAAGTAATGCACAAAGTAGTTATTCAGAACCTGTTGGAAAAAAGGGAGGATATAAATGTTGGAACCTAGGACATATAGAGGGGGAAATGAAAATGGACAGATTCTATGGAGTTTCTCAATGCCACAAACTCAGTTTTCTTGGAATGCATAAATGCCATGTATAAAATTACAACCTAATATTCAAACTGAGCTCCAATCAAATCCCTCTGAAAGGATCATTCAACTGGTGTAGGGATCACTTTGTTATTGGCCATACTGATTGTCGCAATTTTAAAGAATGTAATTTCATACATTTTATGTATGCATGTATATGTATATGTGGGTATAAATAGACAGATTCAGATATCTGTCTATATATATGCATATATACTGTATATATACATATATGCGCATGTATGTATATATGTGTATATATATATACATATAGTATACACTTAAATGTGTACATGTTGCTGATAGAATGTAAGCTACTAGCAGGTAGAAACTATTTCATATCTCCAGGGTCTTCCATAATGCCTGGCACATAGTAGGAGTTTAATAAATTCCTGATTAGTAGGGTTCCCCAGTTTCCTTTGGGTCTAGTCTCTTCGAAATTCCACAATTTTTGTCATCAGACATTTGTTTAGCATCTAACATAGTGAGCATCCTTTGTTTATATTTCCTCCGTGTCTATTCTCAGTACATACCATAGCATTCTGACATGACCATCAACCCTCTAGAGCAAGAAAACCTCAAGGCAAATTAGTCACAGAAGAGTCACTGATTAATATCTGTACCAAACTTAAATTATAGCTGCATGAGCTTTCTACAGGGCAAAAGAGAGGATTCATTCCGATGTGGATCCCGATGAGGGAGCCACAGACACAGATATGTCTTGAGAAAACAAATGGATTTTTGGGAGACTTAAACATTACTCAGCAAGCAGAACACAAGCTAACAGTTGAGACAGCATCTAGATAGATGAGTTCAACTGAAACTAGCAGACAGCAAACATTAAAACTGAAATCATAAACTCATTACCTGAATGTCCCCAACTCTCTGTTCCCTGTTCACATCATATCGAACGATGAAATCCCCTAAAATGCCATTCTGGGCAATCTTGGCTTGTTGTATGATACTAGGATTAAAAATGATCTTGGCAAAAGTTTCATTTTGGTTGATGTCTGTGGAAGGAGGTGGGCCAACATCATCTGGAAGCAGAAAAGAAGTGCAATTATGAAGTGGTTAGACTACTATCTTCTGGGATGGAATAGTTCTGATTAGAAAAAGAAAGTTAGACTTGGCACCTCCAGGTCCCTTCTATGACTGTAATCTCAGAATAGCACCCAGAATTTAATACTAACGATAAGTTCTATTTTTATATAATGGAATGTGGCATTAATCTGTCAAGTATATCATGTTAAAATTATGTACTATGATTTGCTCCTTTATTGAACATTTTTAAACATTTCACAGTAGTTTCACTTGATCAAGAATTTTAAATAGCAATTAAAATTACTATCAAAAAATGCCCTGCAACTTCATGTGACTAGTAATCATCTCACATGAACAAGGACAAATAATTCAAAATTTCTAAGCCTGGCCCTTTAAGATCCCTGTTAGTAGACCATAATTAGTATGATGCCTAACTCCCTACAAACCATGTGCTTTCAAAGGCTGCAGAAGAACTAAAAATCTCCACCACATGTAGAGACCCTGGTCTCGAGTTTAAAGCCAAGTCAAAGTGTTTGTTTGTTTGCTTTGCTTTAATACGTCTAAGCATCTGATCACCCGCTTCACATCTACCAAAGATGATTATGTGGGAGAGGCTGCTTAATTATTTTCCAACCCTAATTAGCAGAATACAATAGAATATGATCTTAAATGGATACTAAGGAAATTTAATTTGTATTTAAGAATAAACTTCCTTCTTCTAAGGGTCACTGGACACTAGAACTAAAGGAAATCACATTTCCTTTCAGAGAACAGACATTTTTTCTTCAAGGACAGATGTAGCCCTCACTACAGCCAGGGAACAAACTGGATTTTTCTTTTCTTCTGGTCTATCAAGGTCAGAAAGGCCATGGAATATAGCAGAAAGAATACTAAAATAAGAAGAGCTGGGTTCTAATCTTGACTGATACTTATTAAATATCTATTATCTTTCCTTCTCACTCTCTACCTCCCTTCATTGGCTGGATTTAAAAAAAAACATATTTATATGTATATATGTACATACATATATATTTTTATATGAGTCCATTACTCTCTATCAGGAGGTGGATAATGTGTTTCTTCATGAGTCCTCTGGATTCACAGAAACCTCTCTGTGATTTTTCTCATCTGGCATTATGATATGTCAGAAAGACAGGATGGGAAGTCAACATCATAGAATCACAGATTTATAGCTAGAAAGAATCTCAGAGGCCATTTAATTCAACTCTCTTATTTGATGATGAGGAAACTAAATGCCAATTAAAAGTTAAGTGATTTGCCCAGGGTCACACAGTTAAGCATCAGAAGCAAGATTTGAATACAGGTCCTCTGATTCCAGAGCCAGGTCTCTTTTCATGATGTCACAACTGGATTCAGGTCTCACCTCTGCCACTGACTAGCTGGTTTTGTAGCCTTGGACAAGGTACTTGATCTTACTGAGGCCTCAGTTTCCTCATTTGTAAAATAGATTAGAATGGC
The DNA here is from genome assembly GCA_023548195.1 of Bettongia penicillata ogilbyi. Taxonomy (NCBI): domain Eukaryota; kingdom Metazoa; phylum Chordata; class Mammalia; order Diprotodontia; family Potoroidae; genus Bettongia; species Bettongia penicillata. The sequence goes on along the minus strand of JAJHZJ010000266.1, from coordinate 7,269,876 downwards.
TTATCTCCAAAGTCTTGTATTTCTCATAATCCATGAAGCTGTGTTTTTACAATGTACTTCACAAGGTTGTGAGGAAAGAACTTTGTGACTTAAAGCACTGAATTTAAATTAGTATTAGGATTATAGAAGACTTGGAACACTATGAAACAGGCAGCTGATCCTCTTAGAAGTGGCAGAAAATAGCACATTTTCCAACACCTCTTCTAATTAGTGGAAGAATCAGAGAAGAAGGAGGGAAGAGGCTGATGTGCTTTATAATTCAACCCACATTTTTTAAAAAAATCATAGATTCATGGATAGATATTATCTTCAGATATCCACCTGGAAATCCTGTATCACAAACTCAGGAAGTCTCAATTGAAACTGATCTCTCTTTCCCCCTAAACCTGCCAATTCCTATTTCTACTGAGGATACTATTACCATTCTAATCATCCCCTACCCAACTATAGTCAGTCAGTTGCCAAGTGTCCACAATGTCTCTCTCACATCTGACCCCATCTCTCCCTTCCCCTGGCACCAAAGACCTTGGTAGCCACCTGCTACCTGTATGAGGGACCCTGACCAAGGCATTTTGCCTCCGTGCACTTGGATGTCCTCAACTATAAAATGAAGTGGGTTCAACTAGATGCCTTCCAGGGCCCTTCCAGCTCCACATCTATGGTTCCATGATCCTATAATCCCATGACCATAGATCAGGTCTTATTTACACCTTGCTTAGAATATTTGAAGTTTTCCTCCCATCTTGACCCCCCACACTCTCACCTCCACTGCAAAACAGAATCAAAACCCTTGCTACAAATTGAACCATCAAGCAAAACAAGGTCCTGTGCTGGCCATGTCTTTTATGTGTGTAGATGCATGTCTATGTATACATATGTGCCTATACACACAAATACATATGTGTATCTCCACATATATGTATATACCATGTGCACACATATACAAGCAGTGTGTGTCCTATGTGACACATGGCCACACGTGTATTATATTTGTGTGTTTATATTTGTTAACCTATATTACTAACATTGTTAATATAAGTGCAATATATGTGTGGGTGCATGTGTACATATCCAATGCATTTTTTAATTCACATCCAAAGACTACTTCTGCTGATAGAAAGTGCCAGATTATTAAGTCAGAGGAAAAAAGTCTCTGTTTACCCTTAGGAAACAATATTGTTCATTTAGAAGGTAAGCATTGGTTTCCTTTGAGTATAAGAGCATTCAGGAACCTGACTTGTACAATAAATAAAACAGAAAAGGCCAATTGGAGCTTGGACTCCAATTGAGACACATGGTGCCCAAACAGAGGCATGTGATATAGACCTATTGCCCTCTGACGTGATCACACCACAACTGGTGTATTTTGTTCAGTTCTAAACACATTTTAGAAAAGACATTGCCATAGTGGGGAGTATATGGAGAATATGCCACATAAAAACTGGTCAAAGGAAAGGGAAGTGTTTAGCATGGAGAGAAGAAGATTTGGGGTAGGAGAGGGGCTCTTGGAGTGGGTTCAAGTGTCTGGAGAGTTATGTGGCAGAAGGGTTATGTTCTGCTTAGCCTCAGGGGTAGAATTTAGAGCAATAGTTTGAAGTTTCAGAGAAGCAGGTTTCAGCTTAAAGGAAGAGAAACATTTTTAATATTTAAAGTTATTCAAGAGTTGGAATGGAAGCCAGATAGTCACTTATTGAGGATACTGTAAAAGGGGGATTTTTGGTCGAGGACATGGTTGCTGAGGTTCCTTCCAACTAAGAGATCGTGTATTTCTGTAACAAATGAAACAAATAGGTTAAGTGATTTGCCAGGAATCCCAGAGCAAACTAGTGTACTTTATCCCTGAAGCACCTCTCTCTCCCACTATAAATTAAAGCTGATTCTGCTACCTAATACGCTACATTAGAACCAAGAAGCAACCTAAGAAGTTCTCAATATTGATGGTAGTCATATCCTGCTAGTCACAAAAAATGGTAAAATTCATTATCATCCATCCATCCATTCAAAAAACATTTGTTGTGTTTGCTGCATGTGCAATACACTATACAAAGTGGTTGGAAAGAAACAAAGAAAAATCATATATGGTCCTTGACCTTGAGGAGTTTAAAATCTAGACAACAGATTAGTAACAATTATAGCTAACATTTATAGAGGGCCTACCATGTACAGGCACTGTCCTAGTACTTCACAAATATTATATCATTTTATCCTCGCAATGATGCTGAGACAGGTGCTGCTAGGATTCCCACTTGACAGATGAGAAGTTGAGTTTATGTCTGGACCACACAGCTAATAAGTGTCTGAAGTCAGATTTGAACTCAGGTCTTCATGACTTCAGGCCCAGTTTTCTATGCATTATTCTATTGACTGCTTTTGGCAAAGAGGAACTAATCCTCTTCCTACATGCCTATATTGAATGATGACTCATCAGTTTGGGAAGGAAGGAAAGCCAAAGGCCATATGGAATAGCTAAAGATACAAAACAATTTAGGACTGGGGAATGACACACTAGGGAACTATCTGGAAAGCTTTTTGAGTCTGGTTCACTAAAAAGAGGGATTTACAGGCTGTTCTTTCCTGTGGCCTCTTTTGCCTGATCTACTGTAGGAGAACAGTAGTCAACATCCGGTGACTAGAATATTGTTTTCCAAACACATTTGCCAACCCATTTCCCATGAGAAGAGGGAAAAAACCCTAGCTAAATAGTTCATATTAGCTGTGGCCTCATGTAGGACCTAGAGATCCATTTTCCTAGATGTAAGTCAGTTAAGCACATATCTATAACTAGCATTGAGTTGGAATGGCTGTGCCTCTCAAAAGTTGGATTTTGGAGGTGGGGGGGAGGCATTGGCTATGTTAGCAATATAATTAGACAGCGTTCTTTGATGGTTGACACTGAAATGCAGGCACAGATTCAAGCAAAAGAAAGGCATAATTGAAAGCAAAGGGGGATAGAAGACTCCTGAATGATTGTCTTAACTTACTATATTGATGACTCACAATGGCCCACATTGTGCTCAATCCCTCAGAAAAAATAAGCCAAGGCAACCCCACCAACCCATCCATTCCAATGTACACCAAGCAGAGGTAACCCAGAGATCTTTACCTATTTTGGACACATATTAACTTTTCCGGATGCAACTTGGCATGCTAAAGACCCAGGCTCTCACTTCCAAATTATGCCTATATTCCTGGAATTGATCTGGCTGGGTGTAGGAGATAGGGGTAATTGGGGTAAAGGTTACCTAACGTGGTATAACAAATCATAGTTAGAAAAGATGTCTCCCAAAGCACACTATTTACTCTCTCTCCTTTCTGTTCTGTTCATCTTTCTTGTAATTCATTCCATTGGTTCAAATTCTTCTTTACAACATGACTAATGTGATAATGTGGAATATTAATGAATATGTAGAGCCTATATCAGACTGCAGGCTGTCTTGGGGAGGGGGGAGGTGAGCAAGGGGGGAAAATTTAAAATTCAAAAGCTTGTGGAACTGAATGTTCAAAACTAAAAATAAATTAATTAAAATTTTAAAAAAATAAGAAAAGATGTCTCCAAAATTCCTTTACATTGTCCTGTTTATGGGCAAAACTAGACTTCAATTATCCTAAATAGCTGAGTGGTACTTTACAAAGTGACAGGCTCAGAACAATTTCTTAAACTTTAATAGACATTGAAAAAAAAAACTGTGCATAGACTTTCAGGTCTTTTCATCTGCCTTGAAGTCAAATTTTCTTCTGTGTTAACTTGCTGCAATTAAAGTGTGAACTCATTGAGAGTAGGGTGGATCTCACTTTTTCTGTTTGTTTTCCCAATGTTTAGCATAGTGCTTGTCTCCTAGCAAGGTCTTAATAAATGCTTTTTCCTTAGGAGCTGGACATGCCTATATAGATCACCCAGTCAAGAAAGAACTTAGAAACTGAATTAGCTACTAGAAAAGACTGAAAAAAAAATAAAGAAGAGAAAAAAATGAAGGGATAAGAGCAAATTTAAATACATAAAGGATTGCTATTCACTAGTGACAGACTAGTAAGAAAATACCAACTTTTTTGTGTTTGCTCCAATCGAGGAAAACAAACACATAAGGGTATTTCTGAGTCATTCCATACACAGCTGGCCCTGATAGAATTAGGGCCAAAGGCAGAACAAGCAAAATCACATGACCCCCATCTGCTTTCAGCATCAAGAAATTAGGGGGCTGAATGATATGCACCTGAACAATCTGTGAGCTGAGCAATATCAGGGAACAACACAACTTTCTTTCCTGGCAAGTGGACAGGAAAATTTCCCATAGGTCAAAGCACATACCTTTCCAACTGTAGTACCTAGAGTGATCTGGGTTTGAGGCACATTTAAGAAGTATATCACAGCAAGAAATCTGGTATGAGGTAGCTAATGATAACACATTGGGGAAATGGGGAAATCAATGGGAGTATTTGGGGAGGAAATACTAATATTTTTTAAAAGCAAATTTATGTGACCAACTTCTTGGATAAATAATTAGGATGGCTTTTCCCCCACAAACTCAGCTCTCAATAACTAGTGAGGTTTCCCCTCTACAGATTAGTAAGTGATAGATAATTATCCTAAATTGCCTAACTTTGTTCAGTATATCTATAAAAATGGCCTGTATACCATTTTCATTACCTGTTTAAGCACAGATCCAAGTTAGAAAAAAATGTTATTCTATTGGTAGTGTGGTGAGTCATAGAATTTCCCTCCATGATTTACTCTCCTTTCAAACTCAACATGGCCGAAACAGAACTCATTCCCTTTTAGCCCAAATGCTCTTCTGTTTTGAACTTTCTCCTACAAGGTACTACCATCCTACCAGACTCCCAGACTCACAACCTAAATATCATCCTTTACTCTTCATTCTCACTCACCAGCCCCCTCACTACCAATATCCAACCAGCTGCCAAGTATTGTCATTTCTATCTACATATTCTCTTCCCCTCTCTCCAATTACACAGCACCCACCTTCATGCAGCTCTCCTCTTACCTGGAGTACTGAAATAGCCTTCCTTAGGCTTTCCCTGCCTCTGGTCTTCTCCCATTTCAATCCATCCTCCACTCAGCTGTCATTTTCCTAAAATCTGTTCACATCACTCAATTCAACCCCATTTCATAAATTACAGGACCTATTACCTCAGGATCAAATATAAAACAATCTTTTTTGACATTTAGAGCTCTTCCTTACCCAGACTCTAATTTTCCTGTGTTCTCACACCTTACTCCCCTCTGAATACTCTACCATCCAGCTACACTAGACTATTTAGAGTTTCTAAGACTGCAATGCCCTGGATTCGTCACCTTCTGCAAGAGTCCCCCTCACTACTAGTCCTTTCCTCTGAAATTACCTTCCACTTACAATGGATATATGTTGAATGTAGAAATTTTTGTATGTTGTCTCCCCTATTATAATATGAGTTTCTTGATGTCAGGATCGTGTGTGTGTGTGTGTGTGTGTGTGTGTGTGCGTGCGTGTGTGTGTTCCCAAAACTTGGTACGGTACCTTGAATAAACTAAACTTTTAATTAAAAAAAATCTCTTCTTGATGTTTTATTCTTCTATGTCTTCATTCATTATTCAGTAAACATTTATCAAGCATCTCCTTGTTTGGAGAGGGAGATACAAAAACAGAAATAGTTCTTCCTCTCAAAAAGCTTAGATTCTGCTGCAGAGAAAGAAACAACATGTAACTTCAGGGGAACAGCATGAACAGCTGTGGGCAATCAGAAGAGACTGGCAACAGCAGGTGTCACTTGAACGGAACCTTGACTCTATCTTAACACACTATGATTGACTACAAACTCTTTTGCAAAAATATGTCCCATAATCAAATGTCCAAAATTAAAATCATTACCTTTTCTCCCAAATCTTTCCCTCTTCTTAATTTTTCTATTACTGTAAAGAGTACCACCATCCTCTCCTTCCTTCCTTTTTACCTTCCTTCTTTATTTCCTTTCTTCCTTCCTCTTTTCCTTCTTTCTCCTTTCCTTCTTTTCTTCCTTCTTTCTTTCTTTCCTTCTTTCCTGGTCTCCCTATCTCCCCTAGTCTAGAAGTGCAGGAGGCTCAATCCCATTCTAATGGGCAAGGGAGCTTTGCTCTGCTACATTTCTGGGAAGCTTTGCTCCTCCTTACATAACCTGGTGGGGGCTCACCATATTAAAGTGGAACTTAGTGCCAACACCCTGGGCCATCACAGCTCAGGACACCCAAGCTCAAGCGACTTGACACCCTCAACCTATGAAGCAGCTGGAATTACAGGTACGTACCTATAATCCTAGCAAAAACTTCTCTTTAGGAGGCTTACAGATATCATCAAAAGCAAATTCATCCTAATGAACAGCAGTACTAAATACTCGGTTTGCAAATACAAAAATAGAAAAGTCCTTGACTTCAAGGAGCTTACACTGTAATAAGGGAGAGAGCATATATGTGTATATATATATGTATTATGTATGTATATATTTTTACATATACAAATACATGTATAGTGGTATATACCACATATATACAAAGTAGATTTAAAAAATAACTTTAAAGGAAGGAGGCACCATTAGCTGGAGAAGTAGGGAGAAAGGAGGAATTAAATTGAGGTAAACAAGTTATATATTAGCAAGTTTTAGGGACAGCGTTAGAATTAGAATTCCCATCTTTTGCATATCCTATGTACTATTCAACTCACTACTATGCCCCTAAAAATAAAATAAGAAGTTTGCTAGGACAAATATCTGAAGTTTAAACTCCTAGTCATTTGTGTACTAATCTGCTCTGTGTTTTTCCTTCATCTAAATTTTCTTCCACCCAGTGAATTCCAGATTCTTCTGACACTACCCTCCTTTTCTCTAATAAATAAAGCTTCTTTTATCGAGATTCCAGCGAGCCTTATTTGTTTCTTTCTTTGTTTGTTCTTTCTCTAATTCACCTGGTTTCCTTTTTAGCTGCTCTCAGATTAAGTTTTGATTTTCTAGGGCTAGTCCAGGTAAGACCATCTGAGCACTTTTGAAAGGCACCCACCACTACAGGCAACGTCAAGAGATGCCATTGGACCACAATGGATACCATCTGAACCAACATAGAAACAGCCAGGCAATCACATGAGATATTTTACGGAGGCTTTGAAATCTGTGAGAATGTGCTCCATTCCTATCTGCTCCATTATTTTACAAAAGGTGGTATTATCATGCATCAAAATATGGCAAACATTTCTCCATTTTATTTTTCTTCTTTTTCTTTAAATATAACTAATATGGAAATATATTTTACCTCATTTCATATGTATAAAGGATAATATTTCTTGCCTTTTCAATGGGTGAAGAAGAGGTTGGAGAGCGGAGGGAGAGAATTTGGAACTAAAAATTAAAATAAATATGCCTAAAAAAAGACTTGGAGTGAGATCATAGAGGTTGTCCTATGAACATACCTCTTATCACATTGCTTTAACATGGACTTTGATGAGCTCTAAATAGGATTCTGACAATTTCTCCTCCATCACTGCCTTCTTCCATTTTTCATACAACTACTATATATATATATATATACACACAGAGGGGATAAAGAGGAAAAGCAGTCTGAAATTAAACAGCTTTGATGACCTTTATCTTCTCTATGCATGTAATTAAAGCTATCACTCTTACTCAATTTAATTCATTTAAGCAAACATTTATTTAACACCTTCCAGGCATCCTGCTAGGTGGTAAAGATTCAAAAACAAAACAAAACAAAAAAATAGTCCCCACTCCCAATGAGATTATATTCTACTGGAGGTAAATAAGCATTATGCAACTACATAAATATAAAAAATACACAAAATAATTTCTGAGGGAAAAGTTAAAAACTGGTGGAGAGAGGGGAAGGGAACGGGAAAGTATGTAGGAGGTGATACATGAGCTTAACATTCAATTGTAGATAGAGAGTTCAGGAGTTGGAGGTAAAGAAGTAGAGGATTTCAAGAACGGGAGCAGTTTATGCAAAGGTGTGGAAGTAGGACATGGAATGGTGTGTATGGGAATGTTATGGATAGTCTGAGGCACCTGGCCCAGGTGCATTCATACAAAACTCACTATACTCTGTGAGATAAACTAACTTATCTGATTTGACACAACCACAAGTAGGCCAGTTTGGCTGGAACATAGAGTACATGAGGAGAAGTAATGTGGAATAAATCTGGAAAGATAAATTGGAGCCAGGTTGCAAAGGATTTTAAATACCAAAGAAAAACTTGTATTTTATCTAAAGGGTAAGAGAGCACTGAACCTGGAGTCAGGAAGACTCATTTTCCTGAGTTCAAATCTGGCCTCAGACATTTACTAGTTGTATGACCCTGAGCAAGTCACTTAACCCTGTTTGCCTTAGTTTCCTCACCTGTAAAATGAGCTAGAGAAGGAAATGGCAAACCACTCCAATATCTTTGCCAAGAAAACCCCAGATGGGATCATGTAGAGTTAGACATGATTGGAAATGACTGAAAAACAAAAATAGACTGAAGTCTCAGTGACATGTTCAGATCTCTCCTTTAGGAATATCAATTTGTCATTTATGGAGATAAAGCTAGAGAAGGAAGAAATTGGAGGCAGACAAAGCAATTTAGAGGCTATAACAATAGTCCAAGCAATTGGTGTCCTAAACCTGGGGGTAGTCGTATGAGTGAAGAGAAATGGATAGTCATTAGACATTTTTCTGGGATAATTTAGAAAAGATTTGTCAACTGATTGAATATAGGAGTAGGTTATAGAGAAAGAAAAGTTGAGGATAATTCTTAAGGCTCCAAATGAAGGCAATTGAAGAAGGGTTATATCCCTGGCAGAAAGCTTAGGAAGAGAAGGTTTGGAGGAAAAGACAAAGAGATCTATTTTGGACATGTTGGATTTGAGAGGACATCCAGATGGAGATGTCCAATGGGAAGCTGGTAATATAGGATTGAAACTCAAGAGAGATATGCGAGCTGAATGTGTAGGTTTGGCTGCCCTCTACAGAGAGATACTAAATGAACCCATCAGAGTTGATCGCATCACGGAGAGGGAATGCAGGGAAAAGAGAATCCAGGACAGCATCTTGCTGACCCATATATAGCACGTGAGACAAAGATGATGATTTAGCAAAGAATACTGAGAAAAAGCTGTCAGACAGAAAGAAAACCATGAAACACATGTTATAAAAGTCAAGAGAGGAGAGTATTTGGGGGAGATGAAATGGTCAATGAGATCAAGAATGAAAACTAAGAAATTCCAGTGGATTTACGGATTAAGCAATCCTTTACATGGCAGTTGGGTGGCTCAGTGGGTAGGGCACCAGCCTTGGAGCCAGGAGGACCTGAGTTCAAATCTAGCCTTAGAGACTTTCTACCTGTGTGACCCTGAACAACTCATTTAACCCTGATTGCCTCCAAAATAGAAAGAAAGAAATTGTTTTATTACCTTGGAGAGAGCAGTACCTGTTGAGCAGTGAGGTCAGAAGTCAGATTTCAAGTAGTCGACAAGTGGGTGGAAGCAAAGGAGTAGATATGGCTTTTTCCAGGATTTTGCCATAAGAGAGAAAAAGGGCAATAGCTTGAGGAGGTGGGGGGGTCAAGTGAAAAGAATGAACACTTGAGTCTGTGCATGTAGGCAGCAGGGAAGGAGCTACTGTTGTTCTAAACATGAGAAAAATCTGTTGGTTTGGGTCCATAATTCATACCTTTCCAACAAATGTCCTGGTATTAGGCCAAACACAGTTTGATTTCTAACCTCAGGGTTCTTTTTTTTTAAACATGCCCAAATTCAGACAAAATCAAAACATCCTGTGCTTCACGCTTATCACATTACAATTCACAGAAACAGCAATGTCTGATCTTTGAAAGCAATGAGAATGAGAAGCGATAGCGACATTAGTCTGCTGCACCTGCCATCTTGTCTGGCCCAGTTCATTCCCATAAAACTCACCATATTCTGGGAGGCGAACTAACCTATCTGATTTGACATAACCAGTAAATAAAATAATGTTCTTAAAATAAAGAGTTCCAAAGAGATCAATAGTCACAGAAGAATGCACCAGAGGTTCTGAGAGGTCCTGAATAAATAGTAACCACCAAAACAAAACACCTTGTTAACTCATATCATACATACACATACACTTAAATATGCCTGATAATAGAGCAAAAGTTGTGAGAATCAGTCAATACCTCATTTAAACATCACCTCAGCAAGCCTGATAGTTCTCAAAAATCCCCTGGTATAAATTCATGGGCCTATACTCAGCCAATGGCTTTATTACAGCTTCAGTGCAATATTTAATTGAATGATCATAAATTATGCTGCATGGAATACTCACTCCTCTTCCACCACAAGATCCTCATCATCTTTAGAAGAGGCATTTCTCAGAACAGACACTCAAGATAGTTACAAATGCTAGTTCAAACTATAGGAGATTCTAGACCACCTTCCTTCCAAACTTGACCATTAAATTGATCAAATTTCCCCTTTGCCAATATTTTTCTACCCTCCAGAAGCCACCAGTGCATGTCCAACCTCTCGCCTTCTCCCCTATCAATCTTCAGAAAAGAATCTGTTGAATTAATTCACAATAAAATGTAATTTGCAAGTAAGTATCAACAGGTTGTCATTCTCAGAGGTATGTCTTTCTCCACATAGGTCAAATTAAACAAGGTTGAAACTCAAATGGTCAGATTTCAACCCTGTCTTGGGGGTTCAAATACCAAGAATCTCTACCACCTCATGTCAAACGTGTTCCTTCAACCCTTGTTTAAAGAATTTCAGTGAAAGTGACCCATGCCATCAGTCAACAAGCATTAATTACGTGCTTACTATGTTCTAGGCACTGTACCAAGTACTTGATATATAATAAAAATGCAAAGGATAACTCTAATTATTAGGATATTTTTTCCTTAGGTTGAACCTAAATTTGCCCACTCTGCAGCTTCCATCTAGGGCTCCTAGTTGTGCACTCAGGGGCTAAAGAAGAGCAAATCTAATTACTTGAGGTTACTTTTTAAAAGTCACCCCAAAGGCCAGTCTTCTTATAGTCAACTGGAAACTATCTCTTTAGTTCAATCAAAGGCTGCACACTCTCTAAAATGTTACTGGCTTATTATTTTGTGATTGAGTATTAACATATATGGTATGCGTATAAATGAAAAATAAAACAAAAAGCTGGTTTTCTGAAGAGACTAATAAAATTGATAAACTTTTAGTCAATATGATTAAAAAGAAAGCAGAAAACTCAATCAATAAAATAGCAAATGAACAATGCAAAATTGCAACAAAAACAGAAGAAATAAAAAGAATAATCACATCCTATTGTACACACATTTATACTAAGGAAATTGAAAATACAAAAGAAATAGAGAAATATCTTAAAAGTCTTTAATAGCGAAACTAACAGCAGACCAAATAGAGATCATATATAACTCAATCTCAGAAAAGAAAATAGATCTAGCTGTAAAGGAACCACCAAAGGAAAACGTTCTTCGTCTTGATGGATTCACAGGAGAATTCTATCAGACTTTTAAAGAAAACCTGGTACCTATACTATACAAAATATTCTTTTAAATTGAGAAAGTAACTTATCAGAAAACTTATAGACAAACATAGTAATAATAACAAAACCGGGGAAAGATAAAACAGAAGAAAAACTATAGACAAATGCCATTAATAAATATTGACTCGAAAAAAAATTCTGCCTCAAATTTTATACAAAAACCTACTGGACAACATCAATTTATCAAGAAATCATTCATTATGACTAAGTGAGACTTATACCAGAGATACAAGGATGGTTTAATCATGTATGAAAAACAATCAACATAATTAATCACATTGAAAATAAAAGCATCCAAAATCACATGATCATCTCAACAGAGGCAGAAAAAAAATTTGACAAAGTACAACACCCATTCATGCTAAAAAACCCTATGAGGGTTAGACATAAAGGCATCATTTTTTAATGTCATAAAAAGCATCTATCCAACTATGCCCAAAAAGCTATAAAACTGTGCATACCCTTTGACCAATCAATACTAATATTAAGTCTGTATTTGAAAGAGATTTTAAAAAAAAGAATAAGTACCTATATATGCAAAAATATTTATAGCAGCTCTTTTTCTTGGCAGCAAAGAATTAGATTGAAGGAATGCCCATCAATTGGTGAATGGCTGAATAACTTGTGATATATGATTCTGGTGGAATATTATTGTGCTAGAGTAAATGATGAGTAAGATGCTCTCAGAAAAACCTGGAAAGACTTACATGAACTGTTGCAAAGTGAAGTGAGCAGAACCAGGTAAACATTGTACATAGTAATAGCAATACTGTACAATGATCAACTATGAATGGTTCAGCTGTTCTCACCAATACAATGATCCAAGACAATTCCAAAGGACTTATGATGAAAAATGCTATCCACCTCTAGAGAAAGAACTGATGGAATATGAATGCAGGTCAAAGCACATTTGTTTAAAACTTTCTTTATTCTTCTTAGGTTGGGTGTTTTTTTGTCTGTATTTTCTTTTGCAACATGACCTATATGGAAATATTTTACATGATTATACATGTACAATTTATATAAAATTGCTTCCCTTCTCTAGCAGGAGAAAGGGAAAGGAAGAAGAGAATTTGGAACTCAAAATTTAAAAAAATGTTAAAAATTGTTTTTACATGTAATTAGGGAAAAAGCTAAAAAAGAAAAAGAACATACCTAAAACTAAAAGCAAGCATCATATGCAATGGGAATGCACTAAAACCATTTCCCGTCAAATGGTTGAAAAGCAAAGATGTCCACTTTCCCCGCTATTATGTGATATAATTTTGGAAATGAGGAAATGCTGGTAACAGCAATAAGACAAGAGAAAGACACCCTAAAGATAGATGAAGAGGAGACAAAACTAGGAAATGAGCAAAAATACTTATCAAGACAAGTAAATAACTTCAACAAGTTTGCAGACTAAAAAATAAAACCTCAAAAAATAACTTCATTTCTATGTAATAATAATAAAATCTAATAACAACAAAATGCATAAAGTATTTTGGAATTAATCTACCATAGTATGCACAAGACTGTATAGATTTAATTATAAAATGCTCTTTAAAGAAAGGAAATACAGCATCAGTGACTGAAAGACTCACGGCTGAGTCATGCCAAAATAATAAAAATGGAAATTCTACCAAAGTTAATTTACACTCTTAATGCCATACCAATCAAATTATCAAAGGGACACTTCATAGAATTTTATAAAATAATAACAATTTATCTGGAAAAAACAAAGATTTAGAAGATAAAGAGAAATGATGAAAAGTGATAGGGATGAAGGAAAAGGGCACTTCAGATATTCACCTATATCATAAGCAACAGTCCTTGAAAGCATCTAGTATTATTTAAAAAATAGAGAGGTAGCTAAATGGAACAGACTAGAATAGGGAAAATCAGAAACAATGAAACTCAATAACCCAGTTTTCAATAAAGTCAAAAACATAAATTACTTTTAAAAAACTCCCTATTTGATAAAAACTTTTGGGAAATCCAGAAAGCAATTTGGCAGAGATTAGATTTAGACCAACAGCTTACACTATATTCTTTGGGGCAGCTAGGTGGTACAATGGAAACAGCACCAGTGCAGGAGTCAGGAGAATCTGAGTTCAAATTTCACCTTAGACACTTGACACTCACTAGCTGTGTGACCTTGGGCAAGTCACTTAACCCCAACTGCCTCATTATCTCCAGTCATCCTGATGAATATCTGGTCACTGGATTCAGATAGCTCTGGAGGAGAAGTGAGGCTGGTGACCTGCACAACCCTCCCTCACTCAAAACAAAGTCAAGTGCAAGTCATGTCATCATTTCTCTGATGGCATGGTCTTCTTCAGCAACAAAGGATGAACATACACACGCTATATTCTACAATATTTTCTAAATGGATACGTGATTTTAATGTTAAATATCACACTATAAAAAAATTTGGAGAGAAACAGATCATACACTACTTTAGAGGTATGGGTAGGAAATATATTCTTAACCAAACAAGCTCAATTTCAAAAAGCAATATAAATAATTATGATTACATAAAACTGAAAATCTTCTGCACAAAGTTAATGCACTTAAGCTAAGGAAAGAAGCTGTCAAAGAGGGAAAAGCTTTGTATCAAATTTTGATAAGGGTTTGAGATTCAAGACAAATAAGTAACTAAACAATGTACAAAAGATAGTCATTTCCCAGTAGATAAGTGGTCAAAGAATATTAACAAATAATTCTCAAAAGAAAAATTTTAAAGTGCTAGCAGCCGCATGAAAGAATGTTCTAAATAATTAATGAAAAATGGAAGTCAAATCAATTTTGAGGTTTTATCTTATATCCTTCAAGTTGGTAAAGATGACAAAAATGGCAATAGTCACTTTTGGAGGGGTTGAGGGAAGATCGGCAAATTAGTGCATTGTTGGTGGAGCTGAGAATTGGTACAACCAGTTTGAAAGTCAATATGGAACTAGCAAATGAAGTGACTAAACTGTTAATACCCTTTGACTCAGCAATTCCACTACTGAGTTTATGCCCCAAGGAAGCCATGAATAAAAAGAAATACTCATATGCATTGAAATGTTTATAGCATCACTTTTGCAATGACAAAAAAATAGAAGTAAAGTAGCTGCATCTTGACTGGGAAATGACTAATCAAATTTTCATCCAGGAATGAATATAATGGGATTTTATTATGCTGTAAGAAATGATGAATGTTACATAGTTACAGAAAGATCTATATGAACTGACACAGAATAAAGTAGGCATTCAAGAAAAAATATACACAATAACTATAATAATGTAAATGGAAAGAATAACCACCTACAACCCCAGAAAGAATTACAAGCAAACATTGCAAATTTTTAAAGAAAAAGCATGGTGAAGAGATATGAGAGAATATTCCCAATCTCCAATCCATCTTCTCACAGAGGTGAGAGGTCCAAAGGTGTTGAACATTACACATGTTTTTGAACGGTGTTGATGTATCGATTGGTTGTACTGCTTCTATTTTCTTTTTATCTTCTAAAATACTATTTGTTATATGGGATCACTTTCTGGGAGAGGGGAAGGGAAACATATTGGGGCAAAACTAGGGTGATGTAAAACTTATTTTTTAAAAATAGAAATATCTTACGAGATTAAAGCCCAAGCTCTTTATGACCGCAATGGTAGGGAGGTTGAATCATGTTTCCTCCCCCCATATTTCACATATGATAGCTCATCAAATATTTGAAGACATCTCTATGGGGTTCTCTTTAAATCATCTCCTATCCATGCTAAATGTAATCAATTCTTTCAACCAGTTCCCATTTGGCATGGTCTCCAGCCCTCCCCTGCTTCCCTTCTGTTCATTCCAGGCTCTCTGTCCTAATAACTCTTCAATTCCTCATTAAACAACTTCATTTTGCACCTAAATAATTATCAATATATTCTATAAAATAAGGAGCTTTCCCTGCAACTCCAAAATCATACTACAGAGGTAGTCATCCTTGCATTATATGAGCACTGCTTATCGTCCTGGTGTACTAAAGAGTGGAAAAAGCCATCTAGAAGGTTTAGCATCACAGCCACTACTTACCCTCCACTTTCCCACTGCCCTTTTGCCTGCTGTTTTGCAGCGGTGGTACTTCAAGGGACACAATGCCAGACTTTTCCAGGATGTTCACTTCTACATGCAATCTCCCCGCAAGCTGCTGGGGCCGGACACTTATCACGTGCTCATACTTTCCCAGCCGTCTCTGCAAAAGCTCTTCATAATGTAGGAAGAAGGCAGCTTTATCCTTGCTGGGAATGATGACAGAGGCACTGAAAGTCTCGGTCCCCTTTTCCCTGTAAAGACAAGACAAAGCCACCATAACGCGCACTTCCCACCACTCAGACGTCTCACCACAGAGCTGTTTCCCTACCTTCCCTCATCATATTCTTGTTCTTTCTTAACTAGCCTTTCAATGAGAGCAGTCAGTGGGATGAGAGGGAAGATGAAACCTGAAATAGAGAAGGATTACAAGTGATAAAGGAAAGTCCTAGGGCAGAGAACAAATGATGGTCAATAGAGGGACCAGACCTGTGATGTCATGCAGATGGACACTCCCTTCTCTGCAATCTACAGTCTCAGAGATTTACCTAGAGAACTAAGAGGTGAAGAGACTTGCCCAGGATAGCATAACCTGTACGAGTAAAAGACAAGACTGTAACTCAGGTCTTCCTGGCTCCAAAGCCAGATCCTTATCTACTCCATAACGTGGCCCCTCTTGCCAAATCATGCTGCTATCTGAAAGTCAGAGAATACAAAAGCCAACACCATTCTCTTATTTGTAACATCCCAAAATGCAGGAAAGACAAAGGTGGCAACCAGTGAAATGGAATTTTAAACAGTTGGAAGACGGGTAGAAAAACCTGGAGTCAAGACATGAGTTTCATTCTTTACTCAGTTAAGAATTCTAATTGGCTTTTGATAACTTACACAACTTTAAAACTGATACAATATTGACTCTCCACATTTGGTAAGGGATAATGGATTGATGAAGCTGTTAAACTGATAAATTCAATACACTTTGGCAGGAGACAGGACTGAGAAAGAGAGGGAAACTGAATATGGGAGGTTAGAAAAATGCGATTCCTTTCAAGGTTTCCCACATGTAAAACTAACCCTTTCATTAAATGATACTTACCCATTATCTTCCAAGGTCTTATTTTCTTGCTTTTTTACCCTATCACCATGTATCTTTTCTTTTTCTGCGACTTCCCCCTGATAAACCCTGTCTCCAACAACCCTAAAACAGAAGAGAAAGCTATGTTACAAACCTGGAGTTAATAGACAATTTGAGATATGGTACATGTAACCATAGCAACCTTAGAAAAATATTTTTATTTCTCTCTTCAATGTACAGAAAGAAAAAATTCCAGGATGTTACCCACAGATTGCTCATTTTTCTCCTGGGCTATTTTCAACAGGTCTGAATGGCAAGACTCAACCCATTAAGTCTAAATAATGTTGCAGGAGTAAATCATGTCATCTGCCTCAAATTGGATGTGTACACAAAACAGAATAGGATCAAAACAACCCCCCAAAAAATAGACACCATTTTGGACCTTTGCCCAAACCTAAAATTAAATCTCAAACACCACCCTGTTTTGTAAACCCCTTGCGTTCAGCTTAGAGTCAAAAACCCAGCTGCTACTTCATATAGTTTAATGCAGTTTTCAAATCTTCTGGGTACTACCATAAATATGTACATGCCTGTATTATAAATTATAGTGTATATATATGTATTTGTGTGTATATAGTATGTATACTATATACACACAAACACACACACTTCTCACTCTAACATTCTCTACCCAATTCTCAGCACTGCCATCCATTTTCACTGTTGTCCAAGTCATCTATATCATTGTAGGCTGGCCTCAAGCATCCTACATTATGAGATTCCTGTTAAGCTTTTGACATTCATACCACCTACATAGTGAAGTTGGTAATGAAGGCTGCAGCTGGGATCTGCATCTGAAACTCAACTTCCTTGTCTTCTGATGCCCGATTCAGCAAGCTACAGGAAACCATGGTGAAGGCATAACGAGAGATAATGGTAGATTTCACTGAAAAGTGCGTCATCAAGGGCTTGGTTTTCTATGGGAATCAAAAGAATTACTGATTATTCTCTGTGCTTGGTTGGTCCATGATTCAAAGAATAGTCATTTCCTTAGGGCAATTTTTAGGTAGTTTGGAGGTCTTTTCTTCTTTTTTCCCCTTATTCATCCCTCTTCTCCAGCTCTAAATCATATGATTCCCATACATTTTTTTCCAGAGAGTAAACCTTGCTTTCTTCACAACAACCCTGTAAAATAGGTAGTACCAGAAAATCATCCCCATTTTACAAATGAGAAAATTGAGGCTCAGAGCATTGGAATGACTAGCCCTTGTTCACACAATTAGTATCAGAACTGCAATTCAAACTCAGTCTTTCTGATTCCAAGTACAAAGTGATTTCTACTGTATCAATGTTGTTTTAACCTTATAATGCAATCCAAACTTCCTCTAAAATTTATGAATAATCAAAGACCACTGATTTGGTCACACATTTCAATAAAGGGCTCAATTAAAAGAACACTTGATCCTTATGCCAGGGGGTTTACCTCTAAAACTCAGGTATTTTCTCCTATTCAACAGTGATAGCACCAAGTCACAAAAGTCTTCTGACAACTAAGCAACAACTCCCCTACAAAAGTAAAAGATTTGAGGAAATACAATTTCTGAGTGAATATGTACTTACTATTCACAAAGCATTGTGATAAGTGAGGGAGATACAAATAGAAAAATTATGGAGTCCCTGCTTCCAAAGCGTTCACACTTAAATGAATGAGGCAAGACATATGGAAAGTTTTAGCTGAGGGTTGGGTGGAAAGCTTCCATGGTTCTTAGGGCACAGTGGCAAAACAGATGGTTGACTCCTCTTCTTTAATTTAACTTAATTTCCACTGATAAAATCATATGAACTTCTGATGGTGAACCATTTGGCAGTGTCGAGGAATTTGGTACGTAAAATAACTCTACAAAAAAGTTTAAGTCTACAGAAAGTTTACGACCTTATTCATGGTAGGGCAGTGGTTCATTCATTCACCACACATTTGTTAAGTGCTTGTATGTAGAACAATGTGTTAAATTCAGAGAAATACAAAGTTCAGACGAAGTCCTTGCCTTCACTGAGCTTATCTGATTCTAATAGAAGGATGTTCCCCACACAGATCACTACTATATGGCCAGATAAATGCACTAAAGGGCTACAAAACAAAAAATTATATGAAGACTGAGGGGAAACCAACCAGAAGAGTCAGGAAAAACTTCATGAAAGATGGGATATATGAATTTTCCTTTCATGACTATATGGAAATCAATCAATAAGGTGAGAGAGAGACATCATTGCTGATCTATGTATGAAATAGTTTAAGTAAAGGATAAAGATGAGAGAGCACCATGTATGCTTGTGAGAGTAAAGCAAACAAATTTTCTTTGAGCATAAAATGTACGGAGAAAAATAACATAGGATTAGAAAGTAGGCTGGTAACAGGCTGTGAAGGTCTTTGAATGCCAGGCAAAGGAGTGGCATTTTAGCTCAGAATGGTTTACCAGTTGCTCTTAATGCTGGGATATTTTACTGGAGCCTCACCCTTCCCCACCCCCACCAGGATGGTTGACACTCTCCTTCCATCTCATATTCCCAAACATATGTTGAGATGATAGAAGGCGTGGGGGAAATGGCATATGGTTTTTTCTCTGAATGAATGTGCAATCTAAGTGGAAAAACTAAACAAATACCCAGAAATTAAATGCTACACTGTGTAGTACTTACTCTAAGTATTATCAGAGTTTAGAGAAAAGGATTCGTGCCTCAGCAAGGTCCTTTATAAGGTATCTAATCTGCTTCATTTTACACAGGAAAACACACATGAAGAGAGGTAATGAGATTTGTCTAAGCTCACATGGGCAGTAAGTAAAAGTTGGAATTAAAACCTAGGTCTTCCGACTCCAAGTATGATACTTTTCCCACTAAACGATACAGCTTCTCTGAAGATCAGTGAGAACTGCAGTATGCAAAGTTTGTGGAAGAAGCAGAATCTGACTGAACTTTGAGAAGTGAATAGGATATAGATCAGTTTAGAAGGAAAGGAAGGGCATTATTTAAAAAAAAAAAAGGAAGAATATAAGCAAAGAATGGAAGTAGGAATAACCAGCACATAGTCCTGTGGCAGTGACAGAGTGAGCTTGACTAGAATGAGTCTTATATTAAGGGACAGGACATATAGGTAAAGAGACACAAGAACACAGTAGTTCTTGAATGTTCAGCAAAGTTGAAATGAAGCACTTTGTAAGTCTATGGGAATGGAGGAAATATAAAACAGTTGCCTCAATCACCTCAAAAATGAGTGTTCCTTAAAATAGTACTATACCCTTTCCATACCCTCATTACTTTTTTTCTTTAATTTGGAAATAAAAATGGAAAATTAGGGTGGAGGAAGTTCTTCCTGTGACACAATGTAATTTTTCCTTCATTATTTCCTATGAAAGCTAAAACAGATTGAAAAGCAGTCTGACCTTGAAAATTCATAGACCAAAAATCTAAACATGACTCAAGTGAGTTATTTAAAATCTAGTAACAAGAAGATAACCTGAATTACTACCAAAGCAGTCATCTATGCCCAGGTCTTGCTGACCTTTTCTCAAATTGAATAAGATTAAGGTAGAAACTTGATTTGTGATTTCATCGATATGAGAAGTTCCCAGAAGAGGCAGGAAGAAGGTTGTGTGACCCTGGGAAAGTCATTTCATTTCTCTGGTTCTCAGTCTCTCCATCTATAAAATGAAGGGTGGCTCCTTACTAACTCAGGATCAAATATAAAATCCTCCATTTGATATTTAAAACCTTATATAATCTGGCCCCTTCCTACCTTTCCAGTCTTCTTATATCATTCTCCCCACAAAGTACTCTGTGCTCCAATGACACTTGGCTTCATTACTGTTCTTCAAACAAGACACTAAATCTGCAGATTCCATGCATCTTCAAAACCCAACTGTCCCCCATGCCTGGAACTCCCTCCCTTGTTGTCTTTGCTCCTGGCTTTCTTGGCTTCCTTCAAATCCTACCTAAAATCCCCAAAAGGTTTTCCCCATGCCTCTTAATGCTCGCACCTTCCCTCTGTTCATATCTCCCTATATCCTGTTTGTTCACAGGTGTTCATGTACTGTCCCCCTCATTAGACTGTGAGAGCTTGTGGGGTTTTGTTCATTTTGTTTTGTTTTTGTTCTTGTTTTTTACTCTTTTTGTATCTCCAGTATTCAGCACAGAGGCTGGCGTATAGTTGTTTTAAATATGTTTCCTGACTTGTTGTTGAGTTGGAGATGCCAAGACTGGGAGGCAGGGAAGAGAGGAGAATGGCCTCATTTAACTCTACTTCATACTCCCCGGGTCTAAAATTTACGATCTATTAATTCAGGGCCACACCTTCTCTGAAGTCTTAGCTTCCTACTCACTGAGCAGTCAACTGATTTGACTAAGTATGTATGTAAGTAATCCTAGTATGTATATCCCAGGCAAGACCTAAAGTCATGTCTTCCTGACTCTGAGGCCAATTCTTTATCAACTATCCCATAAAACGTCTCAGTGTCGGTCTCAAATAAATATTTTATGGATTTACTCTAATGTGATCTAAAGACACATAAATGAACATTAGACCTAAGTGTCTTAAAGTGATGATGATAATGAAACTACAGTGTTGCTTATTTTATATTAAACATAAACCTAGGAAGATATACTGGACCTTGGAGAGAAAAACCTGAATTTTTTTTCACACTGCTCTCACTAACCCTAGTGTTAGACTCTAAAGAAATAATTTCATATCTGTGCCCAGTTTCTTTACATGTAAAAGAATACTTTCTGTACACATCTATCTTATATGGAGAAAAACGTCTTCATTTCCATTAAGTTAAGAATAGAAACATGGATAATGTTTTATAGATATAGATGATATGGATTAAATATAATGATAGAAAATGACATAGATATACATTATATGCACAAATAGAATGTAAAAACCTTAGTGCAGATGTAAGCTTATTAATTAGTTCATTATAGTGCATATTATAGCTTATTATACAAATTTATTACTAGGTTTGAATCTGCACTAAGGCTTTTGGGAAACTCTGTATATGGTAATGGGTGGCTAGTGGGACCCTAGGCAAGTCACTTAACCCTGTTTGCCTCAGTTTTCCCATCTGTGAAATGAGCTAGAAAAGGAAATGGCAAATCACTCTAGTATTTTTACCAAGAAAACCCCAAATGGGATCATAAAGAGTTGGACCCAACTGAAAAGCAACTGAATAACATCAACAAAATATATGACAGAATGTGGTGATATAACAGATGGAGAGTTTGCCTCGGAGCCAGGAAAACGTAAGTTCTATTCCAGCCTCTGACAGATTCTGACTATATGAACTTGGGTATGTCACTTAATCTCTCATTGCTGTAGGCAAATCTCTAAAACCAAAAGTAGCAGAGTAGATATAAACTAACAGGAAGTTAGTTCACTAGCCTGGGAGCTCCCTATACCAATGAAATCATAAGTCTAAATACATGTGTGTGTGCATGTGTATATATGTGTGTTTATATAAAAGGTAATATATAATCTAAATATGTGTATATATAATATATATGTGTGTACATATATTTTATATATACATATATGTATATTTAAAAATACATGTTCATTTATTTCTATACATATATGTGTGTATACATATGCACATATACATACATACATGCATATATACATATATGTATATATATAGGGAGAGAGAGAGTCATGGCTCACCCTAAATATTCTACAGCATTGGCTAGAGTTGGGCTAAAGGGGTAGGGAACCTGTGACTTCAAGGTCACATGTGGCCCTTGAAGTACTCAAGTGCAGCTCTTTGAAGCCAGACTTCACAGAACAAATCCCATTAATAAAAGAATTTGTTCTGTAAAACTTTGATTCAGTCAAAGGGCTGAACTTGAGGACCTAGAAGGCCACATGTGGTTTAGAGGCCACAGGTTTGCTACCTCTATAACTTGCAGCAATCTAAATGAAAAGAAGAGTAAAAGACAAGGAGGTTGTTGACAGAAAGAAAAGGCTTATGTGTAAAAATGTTCAAAGCAATACTATCTGCGATAACAAAACACTGGAGACACAATTGCTGGAGAATCACCAATGACTGGGGACTGGTTAGCAAATATGAATGTAATGGATTATTATTGCATTGTAAGGAATGCCAAGTATGAAGAATTCAGAGCTTGCAAATAAGGCAATGGCAAGAAAGCAGAGTCAAAAGGAGACAATGTTCAGTGACTAGTGCAATGTAATATGTAAATAAATGTAAAAAAAGGCAATAAAACTCTCATCAAATATAGTGGCCAATTTTGGTTCAATACTATGAAAAGTTAAAGGGTACCTCTGCTCTTTCTCTCACTAGAGCAGCTGTTTTCTGGAAGTGTATTCTTTGAGGGAAGGGAGGGTGGTGTTTAGGTATTTATTGGGAAATGTCCATTATGTCAAAATTGCATCACTTAATTTTTTTAAGAATTAAACTTTTAAAGAATTAATTAAATCATTAACTAAATTAATGATTCTATTAAAAATACTTATTAATATCCAACTTTCCAAAGATGAATCACCACATGATGAATGTCTTTAGCCTGTTCAATTTAAGAAGACTATTGGGGAGGATTTGTTTGCTTGCTGTTTTGTTTGCTTGCTGAGATCTCCCTATCTCACTCCAGTTGGAAGTGTAGCCATCACTCCCGGACCCAATCTCAATACTTTAGCCTGCTCTGCTTTTCCCACATAAGCTAGTTCACCCCTATATAAGCAACATGATAGTCCTGCAATCCCATGGGCTCACCATATTGGAGCCAGACTTTGTGTGAACACCCAATCAGCTTTAACCCCACTATGGCTCAGAATTCCTCAAGTGATCCAACCTCCTCAGCATCCTGAGCAGCAGGGGTTATAGGCATATGTCACCACCTCTGGTTTATGAAGACTATTTACTAAAGCTTACAGGGCTTGGCAACTGTAGCATCAATGGAGTACACTCAAGACATAGTGGATATTGCAATATAGTTACTTACCCACAGTGTGCTGGGCACTATGGAGGATCTAAGAAAATGTTAAGTCCTTCAGTAGGTTAACAGTTTAAGGGAAAGTAAGTTTGCACCAAATGAGCACCAAGGATGGTCAGCCCCAAAGGATGCAGATGGAATTCTAACAAACATCTCTTGATTTCTGGTGCCAGGCAGTTTTGACTGACTCGTTTCAAGGGAAGCCCTATGAGAATAGTGTCTTCTTTTTTTTTTCTTTTCATAAGTACTACTAATAATAATAATTAATGATAAAGATCGCATAATACAATGTTAACAATAACAATCATAGAGAAGGAAGTCTCTCCCTAAGGAAATAAAAGGGACTCCTACAGGACACCCCTAATATTAAAAAAAAAAAAAGACCCAGAGATTGGTGGAGCTTCTCAGTGTTTTGAAATGATTTACTGTTGAATACACAGTAGTCAGTAAGAGATGACTCCAAAATTAAGTTATTACAATTGCTGGAGGCTATCTCAAGTTCCCAATCTGTTAACCTCCAAAATGTACTCAAATTCTTGCCCAACTTTCATCCCATGAAGCTTTAGCCTACATCTGTGGATGTTCTGTTTGTTTACTTCGCTAAGAAGATTTTGTTGTTTTTAAACTCCCAGGGGGATTGAAGAAAAATGTCAAAAAGAAAAAAAAATTTCATGTTTGGTTATATTTTTGCAAGAGGTCCTTTGAAACCCTATGTAGTAGATTATTTTTAAAGTACTTTGTCCTTGCTTTCCTACTGACATGATCTGTTCCTTTGCCAAAAAGGAAAGCTCACATCTATTTTATAAAAGTCCTATAAAACAACAATGGCTTTCAAAGCTTAATACTATCAAACTCTGGCATTAATTCATTTGCTTCTTTATAAGTTTCCAGGGAGTTTTAATCAAAGCGATGGCTAGTTCAAAGGAATTAGTACAGTGAAGGAAATCTGCTTTTCAGATGCCAAATGAATATACATACCAGCCTCTGCTGTAGCCTGACCTGTCTTGGGACTCGATGTCCAACCTGCTAAAAAAAAAAAAAAAGATCCATGAAATATGATCATGAATGACTGATTAGATGCTTTATATTTATGGGTTAGTTTGATCCTTTTCTTAAAAAAAACATCTTTTAAATACAGAATATTTCTTCACACCCCTAGGATGCTGTATGGGCCATATCAATAGTCAGAAATTAAATGAGCTGTTACCTAAAGCTGTGACAAAATGCTTAGACCCAGATGAATGCTTAGCTAGTAAGGCAATATGTAACAGAGAAGATGAAAATTATTTCATTTCTTTGTTAACTTGAAATGAACACTACTCTGACTTTTAATAGTTGACATAGAGTTAAGATGTCTAAAGTTAATTTGATGGACTGCTGGTCAATATTCAATTTAATTCAAAATATCAAGCAGCATCTTCACTAGAGACTCAGTTAGATTTCTGTGAGTGTCTTATTGACTTAATATGTTGAATAGTCACCCAAATCATACTGGAGGAAGCGAAGTGTTTCCTTGGGAAAGTCACTCAAACATTCCAAACCTCAGTTTTCTCATAGGTACCTATGCTACCTATCTCGAAGGTCAAGTCAACAAGCAATTATTAAGTGCTTATTATGGGTGAGGTACCGAATGCTAGAATGAAAATAAAAGCAAAAAGAAAGATAATCCCTTCCCTCAAGAAGTTTCCAATCTAACTACAAATTTCCCTCTTCCTGGTGCCAGGCAGTGTTAAGTGCTTCATTCCCTGAGGCCCTAAGAGAATCGGGTCTTCTTTTTTCTTTTCATTAAATAGTACTACTAATAATTAATGGTAAAAAAAAATCATAATATAACATTAACAATGATAATCATAAGGAAAGGAGTCCCTCCCCTGAGAGAAAAAAAAAGGAGACTTGTATTGGACATTCTTCCCATCTTAAAAAAAAAAAAACTCTAAAGATGCATGGTGCTTGATAAAAGGGGAACACTACACTTCAAAAGGATCTTAAAAGTGGGTTTATTTTGAAGAAATTGCGTAGTTCGTCTAAAAGCTCAAGATAAATGTGAGCTAATGCTAGTTGTGCAGTGATCAGATCCCTGGGTCTGGAGTCAGGGAGAATTCAGATTTGGCCTCAGACACATATAAGCTGGATGACCCTGGGCAAATCACTTCACTTCTGCTTGTCTCAATTCCCTCGTCTACATATGGAGAAAATAATAGCACCTCTACAGGTTCTTGCGATGATAATATGAGATAATACGCTTTAAAAGCTTAAAGTGATATATAAATGCTAGCCACAAGCAACACCATCAGCGTCTTATTTCAATTGCTACTACATCTTCAGGGTTAACGTTGGATATACTGGATAAACGCTGCAGAGAAGTCTGAAACTTCCTGACCATTGGAGCTATCCGAATGTGGAAGAGGCTGCCTTTGGAGCTCCCCCGCAGGAGGTCTTCAGGCAATGGCTGGATGACCCTTTGTCTGGCACGTGGTAGAAAAAATTCTTGTTCCAGAATGAGTTGGACTACATAGCCTCTGAGGCTCCTTCCAGTTCTGAAATTCTGTGGCTCTGTGACTGTCAGTTTGTCGATAAGACATTTTTGTATAAAAATAACAACAATAGCTAGCATGTATACAGTGGTTTAGGTTTATAGCCAGATTATTCATATTATTTTGTTTGATCTTAAGAACCATCCTATGAGGAAGGTGCTATTGTTTTCTCTGTTTAATACATGGGAAAACTGCGGTTTAGAGAAATTAAGTGACTTTTCTAGAATCGCACAGTTAGCTTAAGTGTCTGAGGCAGAATTCAAACTCAGGTCTCCCTGACTCCAAGTCCAGCACTTTTTGTTACCTACAGGTCTATATTTAAGCAGTGATTAAAGAGTGCTGTATAAGTCATTATGGAGCCCATCTCAGTATGAGGGAACCCAAGTCATGATAAAGAGAGGGAAGAGACAGTATTTAGGCTGAAGTGAGAACTTCAGGGAGCATGGTCATTTTTGACCCTCAGAATGGCCTAGGAGCAGTGAATAATTCTTCAAACACCTGCAAGAAGCCAAAGGAATAGCTCCTTACCCAGCTGTACTCAAGCATCTCAGGCTTTTTTAACTTTAAGATTTTTCCACCTTGAAATCACGGAAAGGGAAGGAACCACTTCAAGTTACTCTATGGTTCAACAGGAGGGCTCAACTCCCCATGGGAATTACATGGAGCTTGATTGATCTCAAATATTTTCTTTGAAGTCTCTCCTTTGTAAAATATATTTTTTTCTGGTAAACAGACTTCATAGAGAACAAGAAGTGGGCTTTTTGCTTCTTGGATGACTATCTAGGTCTCTCTGGGGGATCGTTATGGCTACACTTCAGGCCAAACTGAAAATGAACAAAAGCGAAATTTGCTTGAAAAGGTAAAGTTCTGGTTAACATGTTTTTGTGGTCTTCATACATAAATTCTCAGTGCCCACATGGAAGTGGTGGCAATCTCATTATTGCTAGTTAAATATTCAATTTCACAAATTCAAGAAATATTCAGGAAATATCTGCTGTTTACAAGGCGTAATGATAGGTGCTAGGAATGCAAGAACAAAAAGAAAAAACATTCCTGGCCCTCAAAGAATTCTCCTTTTGTGGTTGTTAGTCATTTCAGTGTGTCCAACTCTTTGTGACCCCATTTGGTGTTTTCTTGGCAAAGATACTAGAGTAGTTTGCACTTCCTCCTCCAGTTCATTTTACAGATGGGAAAACTGAGGCAAACAAGGTTAAGTGACTTGTCCAGGTTCACATAGTTAGGAAGTGTCTGAGACCAAATGAGTCTTTCTTGACTCCTGACCTGGTACTCTATCCACTGTACCACCTTGCTACCCTAAACTTCTATTGAAGGCTAAAATTTATACCCAGAAAAATAAATGCAAAATAATACAAAATGGAGAAAGACCATAAAAAGTGGCCCTTGAACTCGCCCTTAGGAAAGGGAAAGATTCTAATAAGTCAGGTCAATGCAAAGATCTACAGGTATTATATGGAATGTCAAGTTCCTCCAATAAATCTATACCGTAGTGTATCATTGCATTATGGAAATAATCCTGGATTTTCCAAAGCTCTGTCACACAAGTTCTGACAGTTCCAAACAAGTCAGCTGGCCATCTAGGACAAGGCTGGGGATGGGAATCTTCAACAAACAGTTCAACCAAACTAAGTTCAGGAGGCTCATCACCAAGGTGGTGGTGACCATGTCTTTTCCACTGGATTGGTAGAAGGGAAAGTGTATCCACATAAAAAAAAACAATTACAGATCTTAGAAGAAGCATCCCTGAATTCCTTTGTGAGTACTTTCCCATTGTTTCTGTTCATTAGACCCCCAACAAGCAGACAGGGACTGTGTTTAGTCCAGACAAGAAAATGAGGCATGACAAGAGTTGGCAGTTTGAAGTTTAATGGAAAAGATAAGGATAGGGACTTTCACTGAAATAGGAATCTCCCAGGTTAGGACACTGCCTCTATTAATACAGGTGGTCACTGTCCCTGCAATTTATAGTCTACAGAGCTGCCAAGAGCACTCAAAAGTTGGCCAGGATCACATGGCCAATTATGTGTCAGAGGCAGGATTTTAATCCAGGTCTTACTGTCTCTAAGACTAGCATTCTATCCACTCTAGCATAGTTTTATACTTACAGAGTGTAGCGAAAAAAAGAGCATTATGTTTGGTCAGAGGGGTAATATTAATAAAGCAATATGGACAAAGCACCCCAATAGGACCTGGAAACGTATCCATAACAGCTATAAATGTCTCTTGGGTTGGGACATGGGCAAAAGAAGGGTTCTTTGATGAGGTCATAAATAATGTGTTAAATGACAACAAAATACAAAGGAAGAGGAAAGTTCACTGGGGACAAGATCAGTCAAGGACAACTGGACTTAAAAGGGACATCCTCAGCCCCA